>JAWWEE010000122.1:57656421-57674008 GCA_035221455.1 Xenops minutus | reverse complement strand
TGTGATTCCCCTGTGACCGTGGGGACAACTGTGGTGAAGCAAGCTGTCCCCTTTGCAGCCCACAGGAAAGCCCCCTGGGACAGAAACTGATGCTTAAGTTTTGGACTCACATCTGCAAATGGCTGACCCAACAACAGCTGACTGTAAACTTTACATTTCCCTGTGTCCTGCACCATTGTGAGAAGGATGGGGCGTAGACAGACCAAGGGGTGGCAGTGGAAAGGTGTTTCTAACTTCTTTCTATTTCTTGTTTTTAGTTTTCGGTTTGTTAGTAATAAATTTAAGCATTATTCTAAGTTCTGCTTTGCCCGTGGTATTAATTAAAGCTCCTCTTTCGGTTATCTCTAGCCATAAATTTCTAGCTGGTTTTTTTTCCCTTCCCTCTGGAAGGCGAAAAGGGGCGGGGGGAAAGGCCTTGAAGGAGTTTTGCTGGACACCAGGTGTTTATTCAGGGTCAAACCACCACAGTCACATAATATAATAAACATTTTATAAATATTTTATAAATTGATGCCTAAAGGTTTTTAGATTTTAGGCATCAAAATAATACTTAGGGACCCCCACGCACACACACACAAACAAAACTTCTCACTTAAATCTTTCTCTAGAGTATTTATTTTTCTCAGTTTCATTAAAAAACACCACATCTTACAGAATGATGCAAAAATTGGAAAACTTCCTTAAGATTTATTAAGAAGTCTTGTATTGGAAAGCTTTTTACAAGCTGTTCTTAATTCAACTTAGAATAGAGGGATTTGATTATAAAAAGTCTTCATGATGAATACTGCGGAGAAAACTGGACTCCCTCATGTATGAATCCATGTTGTCAGTCTCCCCAGCAAACTTCACTCATTATACACTCATGTGTGTATATGTGATTAGAAAAATACACAAAAAGCAGCTAACCTTTATACACCCAGACAGAACTTGTTGAGAACTGCACATAATGGAATTGAGGAACTGGAGAAATCCTTAAACAAGACAATGTCAACTGAGGAAAAAAAAAAAAAGTAGCAAACTCCTGCAAATCATAAATTAAAAAAAAAAAGTTCCATAGAAGAAATTTAGCTAGACACTTCTATCAAGAAGTGAAATTGAGAAGCAAAATTAGTTTAATGAGCAGTTCTATGCAAGAAATTGAAAGTAAATTAATTTGAACCTTTTTTTATGGTAATGACCCAACATTTCCAAGTTTGTGAACTTGGAAATTTCATTATATTTGATAACACTCTTTTGTAAACCAAAGAGCATTTTGAAATCTATTAATCTCCTTGTTAAAGTTCTACATGAAGCATGCAGCAGGATTTCCTGTAGACTTTTATACTAGGTAGCTGCAAATTCTAACCAGAACTTTTCTGAGTAGTTGGAGCACATTTTTTTTTTTTTTTTAAGGCAACGCAAGAAGAACTGTGCCTCACCAGTAGTGCCGATGGAGGCTTTCCACTGTGCCTTTTGCAATCGGACCTGCCTATCTCACACTGGCCTTTTTAGCCACCAATGTGCTTGTAGCAAGTGTGGGTAGGGCCCTTCCCAAATCTTCATTCGTGAAGCCTAGCCATGACGATGATGATGATGATGATGATGATGATGATGATGATGATGATGATGGAGCACTTCTAAGCAGTCTGTTCTGTGTAGCTTCTCTGGTATTTAATAATATCTGACTTATGATGTTAGTTTTGCATCAGTTTGGAAAGCTGTGTTGAAGACTGAGAGAGTACTCCTAAACAAAGGCATCTAATGCTTCCTGGGATGTCCTTGTATCTGATACAGTCAGAGAGGGCCCTTCTGTTAAGGTAGCTGGAGGCTAGGCAGGAAACTAGGACAGTACAAATATTAGTACAGACAATGTTCAGGCAAGTAAACCATGCCCAAAAGTCTCCCTCCTCCATCTAACCAAGTTTTTATGAAATTTGCAGAAACTTAATTAATCTCAAATTTTTGTCTGTCAAATTTTGTTTAAATCTGTCAACAGTTTCAAACACAAAGGCATGATGGTGTCCCAAGACTCATTTTCTTATGAAATCATGTTCAAATGCCACACTGAAGTAAAGTGTAAACACTCCAACCCACAAATGTTAGGTTAAGAACAAGCATGAAGAAATAAGCTCCAGCTTGCTTTTAGGAGTTCTCCATGAACTGCAGATGCCTCTCTAACATCCGATTACTCTTAGCAAGCTGCAGATGCTCATGTAGAACTACAATAACAGCTCAAGAACCAGCTGGAGTCCCATGGGACTTTGCTTGGTTTTCTTTTACATTCTCTTTACACAGCGGTGAACAGCTCACGTTCAGTATCTATCCCCACACCTCTTGTTACTCAGACAAGACTGTCTGATCTATTAGTGCAAAAAAGTTAATTTTACTCTTTAGGGGTGCTTGCTCCTGAAAAGCTTGTACCGTGTATCTTTTTGATGTGTTGCTTATATATGGAAAATACATCTTTACTTGTCTTAGGTGCACAGGTCAACAGTACACCCTATAAAAAGTGATATTTAATCATCAGCAATGACTCTATTTTTACAAGGTATCCATGCCTCCTGTTCACTAACACTTTGTAACATAAAAAAACAGCTGGCATCAGTGGCTCATTCTCCACAGATCCCCAGCAAAACTCTAGTTTTTCTAGCTTAGCCGGGATATATTATCTGTAATTTTATTTTGAAGATTTTTTTTTTTTTTTAACAGAGATACTATTAACCTACCTTGATGTGTGACTGACTTGGCACCCTGACCTAAACATCATGACTGGTATTTCTATGTGCTGATTCTGATACAGGAGGAGGTACTTCCGCCTGTACATTATCAATTAATTAAGATCTGCTGTAATATTTAAAAAAACAAACAAACAAACCAACCAAACCAACCAACCAAACAACATGCACACACAAAACCCAAACATAAAACCCCCACCCAAGGACAAAAAAAGCCCAACAACCAAACCAGTCATTCTCTCATGTCTTCCTACAGTTTGAAAGGTGAAATTAAATAACACATCAAAAAACTGAGTGTTTCTGAAGGAAGAAGCTGCAGACTGTTTTATGGGAATCTTTAACCATAAACCATCTACTGAGCCCTGTAATTTACTTAACGCTGCTTACTGGGAAGATGGTGTCCAGAGATTTTGACCTGACATACAAAGGGTTCCAGGGCCTCTTATTTATTTTCAGAATATTGACAAAATTATACATGGAGACAAACTGAACAGGAGAGACAGAATTTCCACACATACTAGTTGCCTTACTGGAAGGAGAAAGTCTGACTTGTTTTGTTTATGCAAAAATGTGAATGTAACATATTTTCATCAGACTTTCTGAGTTTTTTAATCTGGAGTTTGGATTTGGATGACAAAGAATTGGAAAAGGGAAAGAAAAATCTTTAAATCTTATTGTTATGTATGAAAGACCTAAATTTTTATTCTTAGATTTTTTTCCTCAGTATAACAAGAAAGTAGATAAAGGCAGGAAGGGCACTGTTTTCTTCTCTTACTTGTGCCAGTAAGAGCAACTTCTGTTTTCTACACAGCAGATGATTGTTCATTTCCTCCATTTTTTTATGTTTTGCTGTTAACAAATCCCCTTTATACTCTTCCCAGACCTAGTTTCTATATTTTATTTTAATATTTTCAGTCTTACTAATATTTGTTTTAAAAAAGTAAAATCATATCTCATTTCCTCTTAAAACTCTGAAAAGTCATCAATGCTCATTCCGTTTCTCACAGGTTGTGGCTTCAGACCAGTTCACAAGAAGGAGGGCTTTACCCAGATCTGCAGAGAACAATTTGGGTAATTTATGTAAACAGATATAAATATCATGTAATGTTTAAAAACACTATAATAACACTGGAGCTATAGAGAGAGATCCTAAGTCAATTGAATTGCCCTCTGGAGATGCCTATCTCTTTCATGGAACCTTGGATAACTAGAAGCAACTCCAGCTGCCTCAGTTAGATGCATAAGAGTTAAGTGAGATGGATCCTGTCCCTGTCCTAAATTTCCTACTGAAATGTGTATGTTTTTCAAATAGTCTTTACAAGTAGATATATAATGAATCTTTCTTCCTTGCTCTTTGTTTGGAAAAAAATCCAAAACATTGCCTGTTTGGAAAGCAGGTTAGGATACGTGATTAATGGTGAACAGCAATCTCCCAAGACTTCAGTGAGCAGTTTACATAGCTGAAGACTGGGTCTTTTGCCATTAGATATTTCCTGGATTGATATTTCTCAAAAATAAATTATATTAGCAACTTTTTCCCATTATTTGTCAGGTAATAATTTATCCTTTTTTTTTTTTTTTTGGATTTGCAAAAGAAAAACCATTTTTGAAAACAATTAGGTAATCATCTCTGAAATTCTCTACAAATTAAAGCCATATTGTACTGTCTCAGTTGATGCTCAAAAGAACAATAAAATACTGATTTTAAATCGTCTGTCTCTAGAAATCCAATTTTTTTTTTTTTTTTTTAAAATCTGATTGACTGTGGTATTTTGGTCAGTAATATGTAAAAAAATGTTTTCTGGAGAAACTTCTCATACTCTAAGTCACTGACTTACTCTTCAATCAAGACAAGACTGCACAAATCACCTTTCCTTCTGACTTCTCCTTCTCTCTGGCTCTTCAAAGAGGTCTGTTTCTCTCACAGATCCAGAGCTTGGGGACTCACATTCTTTACAAAAGCTCTGGATTTTTATGTGTTAGTTGTTTTTACTTCCTTTGCCTTCACATGAAAAAGCTAAGTGTTACACAATGATTTTTAAGAATACACCACATGACCAGACATTAGTATTAATGCTTCATTCAGAGCATTTTTTCCCATTTTCACAAGGATGACAAAAACCTGTGAATTTACCATAGGCTAATCTGAATACACATATGTTATATTTTGATAAACAGTTTTTGGAGTTTCAAAAGAAAGATATCTCTCAGTTGCCCTACTGGTAATACTAGAGTTAAATTTCAGATGAAGACGACAAGGTCATGCAAGACAACTTTAGTATCCCGAGGCTGTGACATGGTGAAAGACAATTCACTGCATTTCAGGTAGCTGCATTCCAGATCAGTTATTGGGTTTTGTGGTATTTTTGTTTCCTTTTTTTTTGGCGAGGGAGAAGGTTTTTTTTAATTACTACCAGTGGCTTGAACTGTAGGCAAAGGCAAGCTGAAAACTCAGAATCAAATTTGAACTAAGACATACATTTCTCCAGTGTTCCCATTTAAATAAAGCTACAGTAATGCTGGATCTAAATGCTACCTGAAAACCTATTCAAAATATAGGTTTTTCAAGCTATAATTGCTTCCCATGCCTGTGCTTGAACCTTAGTTTAATCTGAACAAAACAAAAAAAGCAGGAAAAGATAAAAGGTTTAGGTTTTGTCTGAGAGCGACAGCTTAGTGAAATGTTGATGTCATCTAGAACAACTTTGTTTACATCAGTCAGGGTTTTCGGGATTCCCATTAACAGGGGCTTCAGTCACACTGTCTCCCCTTCCCCTCTGCACCCTGTGCTGTACAAACCTTTACTTCTGCTCTGGGAGACTTCCTGTGCAGCCCTGCCCAGCCCAGTAAGGATCTGTTTGGCATCGAGGTCTGCCTGGAAGAAACCCTAGTTAAAGTGACCCTAAGGAAAGGGTCTTATTAGACTCTGTGTTTTGAGAATACATAAAATGCATCATTATGCCAGAGTATGATAAGATCATAAGACTGTATCATCACTCTAATTTCAAAATAAAATGTTACTTTGCTCCCCTCCTCTACTCCTTCTTGGGCTACTTTGTGTTTTCTGTCTATGTATAAGATTTCAAATCGCTCTTTTGATATTGTTTAAGGCTGAGTAAATATTTTAAAAATCTACCAAAGGCACAATAACTATAAACATCCTATCAGGCAATAAAAGAGTTAAATATTGTGTTGGATTCAAAATATAAATGATTGTATCAACTGAAGTATATGTCAAATATGATGTGATTTGCAGAGCTGCATGTGAGAACGTCAACCTTCTTTGTTCCCCTGTGTAGTTTAGTGACAGCGACTTTATACAGTCTAGCAGCAGTGTCATGAATATTCTCAGAAGTAGGTGGATGGCACATTGACTGAGAGGTGTACAGTGGATTTCATACAAAACCAACAATATTTTTTGAATAATGTTAGTAAAACTGTGACATATCTGCCACCACTTTACATAATTTTAGCTATTTTTTCTCCATTTTAAACTTAGCTATGCTTATCAGAAACTATTGTTTTAGTCATGGGAACATTATTTTCCTAGCCAGATTCTCAGAATTTGGGGAAAGAAATATATTTCAAGCTAATTTTTACCCTGAAATAACAAAACAAAAACAAAAAAAAGGCATAATTGATCGTATTTTGTTCAAAAAAGGTGTCCTTTGGGTCAATTAGCAACATTAAATGTAGCGTCCACAGGAACTCTGAAAAAAGCAGCATCCATCTAAAGAAGACATGAATTATCTGTCCATTCTGACAATCTATATAAAAACCATTTAGCCAAACCAAAATTATCCGGTTCAGGTTCACTCTGTAATTTAAGACATTCTAAGCAGAAATCACTACAGTAGTGGTTTGGCAGATAAGCACAAGGAAGGGACTCGTTTTTGAAACGCAGACCTGCAACACAGGAAAAGTGTTTTCTATTCTTGGTCTGGGCACCGACTTCTTCAGTAGCCACAGGTGACTTACAGTTCCTGAAAGGTAATTGTCCAGGGATCCCAGTGACTTCATCTGGGATGTGGTCACTCACTGTTTTGGAAAAAGAAATCCTTTGCCCTGTCTATAGTTTAGTTTTCCTGTATATGAAAAAAGGTTTTGAGATGGTCAGTTTGGGCTTGAACGTAAGCAGTGCCAACTATTTTATCCCTTTTTAAAGTTCACTCAGGGCACACAAGTAGAATAAGAAAGATGGGCAGAATAGTAAATAAATTGTTCACACATTTTTTTCCCTAGTAATGTCAGTACAAATATAAAATGTGCTGTTGATTACCCTCTAAAAGCTTTGGTGTTTTTTCAATCATTATTCACAGCAACGGGTTTATGCCCTTTCAGCAACCTTGTACTTCAGGAATGAAGTTCCTCTCTCAACTCTTCAGAACAGGAATTGAGAAATGATGCATTAGGATTACAGTAGTATATAGTAATTAGGTGAAATGGTGCATTAGGGTTACAATCACCATCTTGTGAACATTTCATGTCTGAAATCTCTAGAACAGCTCTTTCTTAGGATAATACTTCTTACAGCAGTTCTTTAATACTACAGTTTTTGTTTCAGTGTTCAGTTCATATGTGTGCTGTATGTATCCCATGTTCACACACATACACTACCACACACACAGTGTAAATGCATTTGTAGCTATACACACATATAAAAAGGTTTCATTTTCCTTAGCAATGAAAAATGGGAGATCTCTGGAGTACCTGTTCTGGCTTTCTTACCAATTTTACGATGGATATATGATTATTTAATCTGCTAAAATCTCTTTACTTTGCCCTCGTAACACATCTCCTACACAGTAACCTATGACAAATGATGAGTCTCATGTCAGTAGCTAGAAATCTTTCTGTTTGATATTCCTTTCTCAAGATTGTCACCTGTATTTTGAGGTGCCAATGGGAAATTTATAAATACAGAAATTTGTCAATTTTGAGATTTTAAAACTTCCTCATCACCCCCTCAAAAACCATCAGTGCTGTAGTTATCCTTATTAGCAAAGATCTTAAAATATGGAACAGTATTTTTAAAATTGTGAAATCCTTACTGCCTAGACATAGTCAAAATCACTTTTCAGTGGGTGATATAAGTCTCCTCAGAGAGAAACATTATTAATAAATGTAATTAATTTGGTGAGGCAATATATTCAAAGATACGCAACAGTGAACTCATTAATTTCTGTTGAAATAGCTATTTACAAATATTCATCTGTTTTCCCAAGACATGTTAATGAGTTGGAAAAAATGTTTACATTGTATGATTGGCTGAAAAATAGCTACTGGCTTTTGCTTTCAAAAATAGTACTAGCTTTTTATGGTTTCAAACAGAAATACTAACTTGATTGCCCATGAGTTAATGCAGTAACTGCAGCTTTGAGTCCGCTGAAATTAGTAATAAATTCACATAAAAATTGTTAAATAACTTAGGCTAAGAAGGGTTATCCATCAGAAAAAATGTCCATTTTGTCATTTCATTTAAGGTACTATCTTCATAGGTAAGGTTGCCTGCAGCTAATTTTTGAAAGGGTTGAAAACTGAGTTAAGTTTGGTGTGCCTGAGATATGTTTGCATTTGTTTCACCAAGGGAATTTTTGTTGACTTGATATAATTTAAAAATATTTTTTTTCTGTAAGGTACAATATAAATCTTGTATTGTTTCCATGGGTTTGAAGCTTAGGCTATTTTCTGAGAATCTTTTATCCCTGTTTTCTTGACTGTTCTTAGAGTAAACTGCTGCATCAATAACATGCAATAGCTGAGAAAGGGTTCCTTTGACTAACTCTTACTTTCAGAAGGCATCAATTTGCTAGCTCTATAGAGAATTTCTGCATAGATTGAAAATCTCAACACTTTTAAATGTTGAGACCAACATCTGAAAAGCATATTTTAATTGTATCCTTTCACCATCATTCTCCAAAGTATTCCTTACACATAATTCTGCCGTTCTATTCAGTGACTACCATGACTTGAAAATATGTGTGTTTTGTTTTTGTTTTGGTTTGGGGTTTTGTTTGTTTATTATTATTATAATATTATTATTATTATTATTATTTGGCTTCCTGCTATATGTTGCAAATTTTCTGGCATTTGCTCATATCATTTTATTTGGGGAATGTTGACTCAAGAACAAATCATGTTAAAGGACTTCATCAAGGGCAAGATTCAGATGTCTAAATGCAGGTATCTCATGCCATTTTTACCCTCTAGGGTATCCAGAATATCTGCATGAAACCATCAGATACAGCATGGCCCCTCAGGATACTCGTGCCTTTCTGGTGAGCCTGATTGAGGTCTGAGACACATCCTTAGAGGAAAATCCTAAACTAAGGAAGAAGCAACATCCCTGATTGTTTTCTCTCAACAGATATTTTTGACTCCACTGCTGAAAATGGACAATGTCATAATTTTCTCTATTCTGCAAAATGCAATTATATTTTAAAGGGTCATGAGTGATTCTTCAGATTTTAGTCTTATTTAAGAAAATGCAATCCCTAAGAAGCACCCAAATCACATTTTATGCTGATGTCAGTGATGACACAGATACTAGTGTGAGTAATAAAATAGAGAACCACACTAATATGAATTTCATCATGTTTATAAAATAAAACAGAAACTTTACAATCTCTTTACAGTCAATCTTCCACCCTAAAATTTTTCAATGTTATGAGGTCATATAACGAGGCAGTTCTGTAGGATTACGTTCACTAAAACAGAAAGCTACAGTTACAGAAAGCTTTATGTTAGTTAAAATAAAATAAGACACAAGAGAACTGTTTGCAGATAAAGTATCATTAAGTCACTTAACCATAAAGGTAGTAAGTGACAGCAATAGAAGGTAGAAAACAAGAGATCAGGGTGTAATAAAACCAAGCCACACTATTTTTGTTGAGTTTCAACATATGTACTGTGTGTTTTATGAATTTTAAGCATGAATGGAATGCTGTGCTTGCCTAATTGGGGCTTCAGATTGGCTATGGGCCAGTCAGGACTATAGGGACTCAAAGGCTAATAACAGTACAAACCCATCTATGTTCTGCACTGCTCACTATCCATTTTTAGAAAATGAACAGAAAATTTGGGTCAGCTATGGTGTGTTGAAGTTTCCTCTTGACATTTGAAGCTAGATGTTCCTCGTGTCTTGGACTTGTGTCATTGTGTCAATTGATTATTTCAATTGCAAAGATTCCTCTGAAGAAGTCATGGATTTTAAGTTTTTGGCTGAACAAAAACAAAACAAAACAAAACAAAACAAGCAAACAAACAAAAAAAGCCCACAAAAAAATCTGATTTAAAGATATCTAACTCTGAAAGTTGGTATAGACTTTGCCAGAAAACTTGGGTTTGGGATTTTAATGCAGATCATATACAAATAAAAATAAAGGAGATTCCTGATGATGCATTTTGTTTATCCAAAGTAATAAGAATTGAAGTGGTACTAGAGGTATTAAATAATAGAAGTATTTTAATTGTAAGGTATTTTTGATGCAGGTATCTCTTAAACTCCATTTCAGATCATTGCTTTTGGCTTAAACCTGGTTTTCAATGAAATCAATATAAACCAGTTTTCAGAAAACTGAAAATTCACATTAAGCTGTCCAAAATACAGCTAGGAACAGTCAACAAGAGTATGAACTTTAACAGTTTAAAACAATTACAAATATTTCCTTGAGCAGAAAAACTAACAAAGCCAGTTTTTCTGCAGCTTTGCATCTTATGGATGACTTATCGTTTGTCTCACCAGATTTGAATGTTCACAGCAGTTTTCTCCCACATAGATCCTTTGTGTCTGATAAACTATTTGAGTTCATGTAACACAAGATACTTTCATGAACTTAATCCTACACAGACTCAAATATACATGCAAACAGCACAAATCTCATAACTGTCAAATCCTTAGCAACTTAGTTTTATACATAAAATCACACACATTTCTTCTTCAATGTCTGACCCTAATTTTAATTCACTGTATTGTTTTATAATTATACCTAAGTCACTTTTGGGTTCTCCAAATCAGTCTCTTGAATAATGTTCTTTGAAGACTTGAAATAATTCTGACCAATTGCAATACTTTGTTTAGTGTAAAGATCATAGAAATAGGACAGGAAGGAAAAGAAATACACAGAGTTTTGGGGTTTTGTTTGTTTGCTTGTTTGTTTTTTCACAAAGGTATATTCAAGTAAAAAATAAAATCTGAAAAAGTTAAAATGCTGGAAAGGGAAAATAGTGAAGGAGCAGCTAACGCAATCTCCTGTGGCCCTCAGATGCACAGCATTTGTCCTGAAGCTGGAGGACATAATCCCACAGATCAAAAAAGAGTTCTTTCTTTTTCTTGCTGTGGTGTATTTTGTCAAAAATACTAATCGAGCTGTATTTTTGCAGTGACTGTGGCTGTTTAGAAAAATATAACATGGGCTATGCATTGTACATTGCAGTGGAGTTGAACAAAAATGCTAGGATCAAAGAACACTCTTGGAAGGTAGAACAAACATGGAAAAGTTAATATTACTTTAGATATAAATGTAATTATACTGTGGCTACCATCTGTAAACCCATACGAAGGATATGGCTATGCACCAGTAGGAGCAATGGCGATGAGTAAATCAGTATTAGCACAGACTCTGCTGAAGCATTCATTGGGTATTCAGATACAGCAGGGGCAGGAAATGATACCTCAGCCTGCATACAATGACATTTTCAACCTTCTGCCTGCTCCCTCCTGCCCTGAACTTCTCATTACACCTCCCATTTAGCTCATTCAGATTGTATTACTGTTAATGCTAATATCTCTATATTTTCTCCAAAGTACATTTTAAAGCAATTATTAGAAACTAGCTTCCTATTTCACTTCTCATATCAAAGTACAAAGTACATCATTTTAATATAATTAAAAAATCCATTGGCAGTCAAGGCGTGCCACAGATGGAACACTAATCAGTTCATATTTTTCTGATGAGAGCTAGGTTTCTGCTCAGTTTTGACCTGAAGAAAGTAGGAAAATGGACAAAATAATTAACCCTTCCCTGCTTTTCATGAAACTGGAAAGCAATGTTATGACACAGTCTGAACAGGCATTATGACTTGAGAGATACAGACAGCACAATGACTACTCTGTGTATGGCAGTGACACAGAAGAAGATGACAGAATTAATTACGTCTTCTCCACATGAACTCATGGATCTTCTCTTTCTGTAAACCTCAAGAATTGTTAATGTGAAATTTAAAAGTCAGTGAGTTTTGCTGGCATTTCTGGTTTATTTTAGAAAGAAAGATAAATCACAAATACTTTAGTCATCACTGAAACGTAGCACACAAAGTTGTGTGGGGTTTTTTTAAAAGTTTCACTCTATCTGCCTTTCAAAATCCCTATTTTCATGTGTGGGAAAATATGCAATCAGGGAACAGGCAGTAAAACACTGAGTAAACTGATACCAGTAATAAATCTTTATACAGAATGAATCTTAAGCCTAGGGTAAAATAGTAATGCATTACCTGATCAGTTACAGAAACAATCAAATAGGATGAAACACAGGAAGACAAATACTGGGAATACTAGATGAAAAAGGTTATAAAATGAGCTGATTTTTTCAGTGTCTTGGAACTCAGGATTTCAGAGTTAGAGTTGCAATGAATCAGGCTAAAACATCTACTAGAATTGTTGTTCCTGGAGTCTCTGTGGGCAGATCAGGACACACGAAAGAGATGGGCCAAGCATCAAGAAAGGAACTACCTAGTCAACATCACTAACAATCATGACAATCAATCACACAGCTGTAAACTTTCCAACTCATACTCTTCAAGCAAGCTCCAAATGAAGAACAACTTATGAAGTGCTTCCCAATCCACAAGTGCAGTTTCCAGGAGAGGGCTCCAAAGCAACACTACTACTCAAGGGAAACTGCCCAAATGTCACTGTCCTACTCTGAGACAATTACTATAATTAGTAATTAATTATAGGTCTCATGCCCGTCTGCCTACAAATTTGAGTGCAACTTCCATTAAGATGGAAAAATGAAAGCTATGAGCTAATATGGACTGTAAATGTTTTCACTTAGATCAATACAGTTAAAATGAAAATATGAAAAAAATTGAGTAAATCATGAAAAACTCTCATTACTGTTTTAAATAGCATAATCTGCATATATAAATGATAAATATATAAATTATATATATAAATAACATAAAAATTCATTACATAATAACTAGACTGTGGTCTACACTCTTCAGTAACTGGAAAGAAGGAACATAGAAGAATTCAGATACAGATATAAGATATTTGAAGAGTTTTTAACTAAAGACCAAACCAAAATAATAGTTGAAAGTTTAAATGAAATGTACCATTAAATGGTTTAAACATTTAAATAAGATATAGTTTTAATTGAGGTATATTTTTAAATATTTTATAGTATGTCATTTTTTTCCCACTAATTCTACTACTATTGAGTTTAAGAATTGCTTCAGGCATAGGTATTAAACAGCTACAAGTTACGCTTAGGATATTCAGTCTTAGCCAAACAAATAAGATTTAAATCCGAATTTTCTTAGATGAGTGTTTTAATTCGGTGTTTCATTTTGGTCCAGCATAGCATCAGATTCAAGCAGAACAAGGATTTAGGTCTGAAACCAAGATCTAGGGTTGGCCCCATCTCCAATTAATTGCGTAAAGCTGGCTCAGGGATTTTTAAAAGTCTCTGCTGAACATTGTGAAAGATGGATGAGGTGAAATTCCCAGGCACAAAAAATAGAGAGGTGTAATATGTTACTGTATAATGTACTAAACTCAAAGACACAGCTTATTCCACTCAGGCACAGCCAAAAGAGCCACTGATGCCAAAAATCCCAAGGAAATATAAGGTTAGTTTTGAAATTTTTGGTTTACTTCCAAATATTTTCCATCTTCAGGCACACAACTAGCCAGAGCCTATAAAAAGTGCAGAAACCTAAACACTGAGTCTTCCATGCTGACCTCCCATTTGTAACACCCTTCATGTGATGGGAAAGGTTTCTCCATGGAGTCCCTCCAGCCTCTGGAGCTGCAGGGGGTGACTGCTGGACCTCAAAGTGACTTTGTTGCGAGAATGTAGAGAGCAGCTTGCAGAAGCAGGCCACAGGGCTTCCTATTAATGCAAAATAGGACATGAAATGTGCATGCCTGTCATACATTTGTCTGTGAGCAACTTCTCAGAGGTGCAAATTCATGTCAGCTGATGCCTGAAGCAAGAGAAAAGTGGAGGCCCTGATCTGGACTTGTGTCCTTGAGGAACAGTATTTCTCTGCCTCTCTGAGGAGTGTTCTTGCCTGTATAGCTCTCCAGTTTTAGGGAAAGAGCTTCTTACATATTTTGGAGTCTTCACGACAGACTCATCTAGCTTTCAGGTGATACATTTCAAGTGAATTCATGTACTCCAGTGTTTTGAAAATGTCTTTAGTAACAAGTATAACAGATGTTCTCTGAAACCTATTAGTGAAGCATGTGCGTTTTATTAATGTTTATCTCATGATTTGCAATGCAATACACAACGTTGTGCTACTAGATAGGTGATCTACTGGTCAAAATGCTGAATTTCAAAGAAATGATGCAGATGTTACCATGAAAAAACACAAACCAAACAAAAAATAAATCAAAACACACACACACACACACACACAAACCAACCAACCAAAAAAAAAGCAAACAAAAAACCCCGAACCACAAATAAACCCCACCAAACCAAAACACACAACTATGTCTTTTGAAATATAGTTCCTCATTCTTATTAATCTCAAGGTTTACTAGTAGAGTCTGAGAAACTTAAAGAGTACATTTCTAGGAAAACAGCTATTTCTCTTCAGATGCTCTAGACTTAAAACCTGACTCATAAAACAGTTTGGGATCATTTCAGTTCATCTGTTGAACGGTCTATAGGGGCTGAGTTAATCCATCTGAACCCTTCTGCTCATTCCAACTGCTGTTTAACTTTTTGATCTGGCAGTTTAATGTTGTTCCATCACAAAATGTATGTTACCACTGAAAACAAACATTTTTCATATTAGCAATAGAGACAACTTCAAGGAATGAGGTTATCACAAGGTAATTACACCCTAGAGGGATTACAGGCACTTATATCATGATAACCTTATCTTTAATATGCCTTATTAAATAATTACAAGACTGCCACA
Organism: Xenops minutus; assembly: GCA_035221455.1. NCBI lineage: Eukaryota > Metazoa > Chordata > Aves > Passeriformes > Furnariidae > Xenops > Xenops minutus. The sequence continues at coordinate 57,659,135 of JAWWEE010000122.1, read as the reverse complement.
GCCAAATATAAGTACCCATAAGCTTTCTCGATATAGGCTTCTCACTAAACAAAAGTAAATGTTCATGTGAGCCTGGCAACCTCAATCACTTGTGCTAAAGCATCTAAACAAATCTCAGCTTTCCACTAAAATGACAGCAAACTCTTAGTGCTGAATTTTTCTTGCTCTAATAGGATGCTTGCCATTAGAGTGTGACTTGCACTGAAGACTGAGCTCTTTCTTGAGATTTGCAGAAATTTTTAGGTTGGAAGAGATCCCTAAAGGTTCACTTGCTGCATTCTGAATCCTTGCCGAAGTCTTGCAATGTGCATAGGCTTAGGTTGATGTAGTTTATATTAAGAGTGGCTCTGACTCAGAAAATAGTTCTTTATTATTTTGTTTCCAATGCTGTTTTCAATATCTGTGCTGTCAGCTACTTTGTAATAAAACACACCTCCTCATTCCACCATGCAGAACTGTGGCAGAACTGTGCAATAGGCACTCCTGGAAAAGTAGAAATAAACATCTTCTATTCATATACATTCAAATTTCAAAACCACTGAATTTGTTCATGTTCACAGACCTTTCATCTTCACTTGCCATTAAAATGTTAGTGACTAAATTTACTGTGAAAAATAAATTTTAAGCTTCAATGATCCAATATTCACCAAAAATAAATTGGCGATGATATGTGATAAATTCACCATGCACTAGTTGATTTCATGACTGTAGTTAAACAAGAAAATAAAATTCTAAATCACCCCCAACACTGATTTTTTAATGTGTCCAGCCATGTAGTTACATTTCTTTTGGAAAAAATATTCTTTCTTACATTATGCCAACAATAGCAATAATAGGTGATAGTAACAAACCACAGTACAAGCAATGTCTCCAGGCTACTCCAGTTCAGTAGTGAAATTCAGATGCAAATTATTTCCAAACTACTTACAGAAAGAGATAAATGTCATAAGCAAGTCACAAGAGCTGGGAATAGTAAATCAATCAGGAAATGACTGGCACTGAAAGCAGACGAAGTAAAAGCTGTTTGTGGCAAAAGTTTCCCATGTTCCATGAGGTACATAAACCAACAGATTTTACAGACTGTACAATGAGAAGCAGATTAGGAGCAGAATTCCTTTAGCTATCCCACAGGCGCGTGTGGGGAGGAGAGAAAACTATTCTCATAAATTAGGAACATGGAAAAGGAAAAATAGTCTATGTTCTCTTACAGAGTATAAGCTCGAAAGTGTCAGGAAGTAAATGTTTTGTTAAATGGAGAAGAGCCTCAAAACTGTGTTTTTATGTCTTCAGTATTTTATATCAGTAACTGTTAACACAGTTAACAGTATAACCCTGGGGAAAAAAACATTGTAAACGGTGGGAATTTGCCCCAATAAGCTGTGAAAATTTAACCTGGTTGAAATTTAAATCCAGGTAAAATTATTTGACCCTTTTTGGTTTCCTGTCAACAAATCACTGCCTTCTGGGCATGTGACATACATGAACTTTCCAAATAATTCAACATGCTGATACATTTCTCAGAACTAGTAGTTACTTGAGATAAAATGTAACAATTTTATCACCTTCAAGCATAAATTCTGCTTATTAAAATGTACACTCTTTGTATTCAAAATCTGTTCTGCACCCAAATGTCCACTTTTTAAAGTAGATATGCTTATTCCATTCTTAAGACATATCTCTAATTTATGTATTGTATTTATTTTTAATAAATCCACTGTGCCTAGAACTGATTAACATATCCTCTTTTAATTGCTTGCAGACTGATAGTTACTGGTGTATTAATCATTCAGCTTGCTCAAGACAAGAATGCAACGTACAGGTCTATGGTCCCTTGTGTCCTCTTGTTTTTCTTCTCAAAAACAACTCAAGAGAGTAATAGCAATAATTTTGTATAGGCTTCTCCTCGTTATAGTGGCCGGGATCAGTTTGTCACTATGTGGGTGTGGCCAGGTCTTTGTATTCTACACCCTCTCTCATTTCTCAGGGACTGCTAAAACTGGATCATTTGCAGCAGCTGCCCAGGGCACACCTGGCCCCTCAGGATACAAGCTGGGTGTTTAGGAACTCTGCGAGATAAGGAAGGTTTCCTGTCTTCACATCAATATCTCAGGTGTGATAACTCCCCTCTGGGGAGTCATTAGCACCTTCACAACCAGCCTGAGGGGCCATGTCTGCTAATGGGCCATCAAGGAGTATCCCATGACTCATAGTGTAGTAAATCACCCATTGTGAAACTCCTCACCCTGGGGGAGATACTGGGCACTCCCATCTGAGCCCAAGCATATATAACCTTGGGGATTTGGCACTTCTGGGATCACTTGTGGGATCCAGACGAGAACTAGGACCTCAACAGAACTGCCACTCTTGACTAGACTGTGGCCATCATCCTCATCATCAGGTTTTCTCTTTCCTTTTGCTTTGTACTCAGGGGGACCATGTGGTGCTCATCACAGGGGCTGATGAGCTCCATTCTGTTTGTGCCTAAGGGTGCTGGGTTGTACGTCTGTTTTTTGTGGGTCAAACAGATTTTTCCTCTGCATCATTGTACTTGTTGTGATCTTTTTGTTAAACTGTAATTCTGACTTGTAATCTCTTTTTGAGTTGGGTTCACTTTTCCTGCTGGTTTACTTTTAAACCAGTACATGGGGTTTTTTGCTGGTTTGGTTTTCTTTTTTTTTTTTTTTTTTTTTTTTTTTGGGGGGGGGGGGGGGTGT
>JAWWEE010000122.1:57591681-57648706 GCA_035221455.1 Xenops minutus | reverse complement strand
CATACTAATTAGGAAGGTAAGGGGTTTCCTTCCCGGGAGCTAGGGAAGATACAAACTAGTTTACAATACAATAAAAACCCCTCAGGTTTAAAAGGCATTCTGGTTCCACTTATGATATTGTGAGTCTATACCCACACTCCAGTGATCCCTAGTTTGTATAATTCTTTATTATATCCAAGTAGTCACATGAGTAAAGAAGTGTAATAAGGATTCTCACTCTTTCATATTAGGGAATAGGTTTTTTAAGGTAGAAGGTGACATACCAGTATAGATAAGTGATGCAAGGAGGGGGAAATAAGCATACAAAGCAATGCAAGCAATAGGTCCATGAAGAAAGAGCCTTCCAGGCAGGAGTAGGATCATTAGCTTTAATAACACCAGCTACATAGCAGTATTTTGGCAACCTAAATCATGTAGGAATCTTTGGCTCTAAATTCATTATTAAAAATGTAGGAAAAATATCCATTAAAAAATTACAAGTCTATACTCTTTTTCTTCCTGGATGACTGCAGTTATATATCACTTCTGACATCAGCCTCATTTCCAAAGTGCTTGCAGTTCCTAACTTCAGTCAAAGTTGTCATTACTCAAGTTGGTAGTGTTTGCTGCTGATGTACAAACAGATCTTCATGCCAAAGAAAATGCAACCAAGGAGAGTTTTGAATAAAGGAACAAATATAGCATGCACATGAGCAAGGACAAGGGGGAGATTCTGCTCTCCTTCAAGTAAGAGTCTTAACATTGTCTTTCATCTTTGTCTTGACAAGCTTAATAGCTGCTTCCTCTTCCAAGGCCAGTAACCACTTTCTGATATGCTGTCAAACTTTCACCAGAGTAGGGAAACTACTCTGCAAGTCTTCTACGTTCTCAGTAGTCCTCATTTTAACAGAGACATCATCAGTTCCATTCTGCCAGTGGAAAACACGTGAAGTAAAATTTCTTTCTAAGTGCATTGTATTTTTCAGACCTTAGAAGAGGGGCTTTTTTTGTTTGGGTGTTGTTGTTATTGTTGTTGTTGTTGTATGGTTTTGGGTTTTTTTTTTTAAGGATAGAGAATTTTTTTTTTTAATTTACGAGCAAAAATTACTAGAAGTTATAATTAGATAAAAATAGAGTAATTGCTATTAACTGACACATTTGATATGACTTCTGATCTGTCGTGTTTTTAATAAAATGGCAATTATTCAGAATACTTCACAAAAATTAAGCTCATTTCTCTAAGTGTCATCCATTGTACCTTGATGTGTTCCCTCATGCATTGCCACTGAATGAATGAGTCCTTACCGTGCCATGTGACAGTGTGCTTGACCAAACTCTCACCTCATGCCTCTGCTATTATCAAGGACTAGCATAGTTTAAATACAACATTTTATCTACATATTAAACAAATACTGAGAATTTATTTTAAAACATAAGTGAAAGATTTGAAATATTGGTGGGGGAGGGGGAACCTCTGCTGAAGACCACAGTTATGAGTGGTTAAATATTGCTTCTTAAGCTCAGAAATTCAGATATCAGCAAAGAGAAACATAATCATGCTCTATCATTTCAGCTTTGTCTGGGAAAAAAACAGCAAACTTCTTTATTTTTTCTCTCCTTTCTTAAGAATAAGAAACAATTGAATTTCAATTGAACTAAATTTTCATGTACAGTATCTGCAGAAATGAAAAGTTAGATATATTATAAAACTGCACCATCAGTATAATCTTCTAACATTTATTCCAGAAGTATTTTGTAAGTATGAAGCTGTAATTGTGATCAGAAAGAATGAGTGTTTTCTGTTTGAGTTTACTGGAACAAATCAATGATGGCAATGTCATTCCCATGTCTGTAGAAAGTCATTTACTGTTTCCATGTAGTTTCTTTGCTACTGAGAAGCAAACACTGAAATGTCATATAAGATTTACATTGAAAAAAATCACCAAGAATGTACACTGAACCTGAAAGTTACTCTTCTGAGCTGTGTATTGAACAGCAGCCTTTTACAACTATTCATCATGCCCCCTTCACTGCAGACCTATTGATCAGGCAGAAGTATAAGGGACTAAACAGAAGTGTAAGTCATTTCCAGTTACAGGTAAATTGATTCTTTAAATCTGTCAAAGAACAAAATATTCAAAGGCATGACAGGGTTCTGCAGTCATCATTCAGCCCAGACAAGAATGATATTTATATTATATATTCTAGCAATTCAATTTGCTAAACTGTTTATTTGACATCAAAGTATAATGTAAGGAAGATTTAAAAGGCCACATTCTGACATCCTCACTCAAAATGGATAAGGATTTTTCTGGAGTCAGTGAGATAATCTACAGCACAGAATTAATAGACTTACAAAAGCCAAGCAACATGTTAATGAAGAGCATGATAACAAACTGCAAATATTTTACATTTGTAATCACTGTGGAGTGAAAGAAATTATTAACTTTGATTAAATGTGTGTATTATATAATTGAAGTCTGTATAGCCAGAAATAATGACAATAAATTAGAATATACTGACTATCATAGTAATTATCTTATAGGAAATTCCTCCAACTGAGTCCTTATTACATAGCAATTACAATCTAGATTGGATAACAAAACTAACAGCAGTCAATCTACAATTCTGGTACTAGCAATGAATCAGAGCCTATAATGTAATATATCAGATATTTTCTACCACCCTTTCATTAAAGTATATTTGAGGGAAGAATGACGTATCAAGAGCTATCATACTGAATTATTTTTTCAGGATGTCACTCACTGAATCATTATAATTTAAATGTATTAAAAAAATAAATAAAATATCAGACGCCTACTTGAAAACTTCCTTTGCTGCTAAACGAGGCTGAACTCTATTTATGCCTTTCATGTGATATTTTTTTCAATAAAACTAACAGTGTGAGAAACTTACAAATGTGACTGGATGGGAGAATAAAACGTGAGAGGGGGAGAATTAGTTTTTGTTACTTTTTGCTCACCCTTACACTGGAAAACAGTGGAAAAACAGTATGACTTATGAATACGGATCATATTTTCACTTCATAGGAGGTACAGGATGCACTGCAGTAGAAACCCTTACTCAGCCACAGAACTAATGTTACATGTTGTGAGATCAGACAACCCATATAGGAAATATCTGCTTTAAAAAAGGATAAAGGAACAGCATGGTATTCTGGTTTTTCAGGTCTATTCTGAAAATTCAGTGTAGTGGAACTCTAAACCAACAATATTTATGTGTAAAAAAACATATTCTCTTAAATTATATGGCCAAATGAGGTGGATAATACAGAGGATGCAGGGAAATGTGTAGTCAAAATAGTCAGTAGATCTTTTGCCCTCAAGCTCCCTCCTACTGCTAGCAGGGTCACTTCAACTTCCCCACAGTGGAGTTAACGCCTTTCAAGTACTTCATAAAATGAAGTAAAGCTGCAGGTGGTCATTTTCTTCTCTCTTCTAATACGTTTCTTGCTTTCACAGGAAAATCTACGAGATAACATAAAAAGATGAAAAGCTTTGAATTCAAATTAATATAACTTCATCAGCTCTGCGTGATTTGTGAAAACACAGGCTAAAATTTTATTGGTTTGGATCCCAAAACACAATTTTATGGCTCATCCATGTCCATACAGTAGGTGTAGCCATGACTGCAGCTCATAACTACAGTCTCAGTGAAACAGTCAAATTCCTTCTCAGAGCATAGAGATGTTAAGGATGTGCAAACCAGTGAAGTAAAAACTGATTATTCTGGGGTTTGAATAGAAGATTTAGATGAAAGTAGACACAAATAGTACATTTGTGCTTCTGACTGTGATGCAGAGATGCTACCAAGCCATCTTCAGATTAGCTGAGATACCAGAAGCAGGATTGCTGAGGCAACATAGACTTAAAAACCATATGCCCAGCCCACATGAGAAGCAGGACAAATTAGCCCACACTGAGTTCTTTGCTGCCTCGGTTAAACCATTTCTTGTATGTGTAAACTACACTACAGTCTGCAGCACAGACATGCCCGCAGGAAAAACAGGAATGACTTGATATTAAAATTTCAGGGTTAGAGGCAGAAGTACATCTGAGATCATATGGAGGGTGGTATTATGAACAAAAACACTGATAATGTCTAACAATCAATGTGCAGGTAGACACCAGGTGATTCTTTTTTCCAAACCTTAGCTTGGAGACCTTAGAGCAATACGTTTCTTTCTGCACTTCATTCTAAAATGGAATGAATGCTTACCCTTATTGTGTAAATGTTTGAGAAAATTATTTCCACAGTCTGATGTTACACCAAATCCAAAACACACCTGTAACAAGTGACTGGTAAGGGATGCATTGGGAGGAGCAAAAGAACCAGACAAGTTCCCAGAGGTTTCTCCCAGTGAATCATAGACCCAGGGCGGATGCCAAAGAATATTTCTTCCAGAAAATGTTAGGTCACTTTTTGAATACACACGAACTTACTAATAAATGTCATGCCCTTTAGTTAAATTAACGTGAAAGAGTACCTCTTTCTTTATTTTGATTTGCCTTGAACAATGCTTTATTGAATTAATTTGATTCCTCCCTAGCTCGTGTAGAGTAGGTCACAAAGAGCAGTCCTTCCCTTCACATTTTCTCCATGCTACTTTGTTTTCGATACATCTGATAAATCCTTCATTGGTCATTTCTTTTTCATTCTAAAATAGGACATCCAGGCAATCTAAATAGCTGTTTCTTTTATTATTCCCTTTTTCCTTGTCTAGACATTTTTGATTCTCACACCTACATTTTTGAAATGTGGAATGAAAACTTTGCATTTTATTCAATATGTGCACATACTGATCCACATCGCCAGTGAAATTACAATGTTTCCTCTCCTCTTTTTTTCCATTTTTGTAATAATTACTGATTTTCCAATATGATCAATATTTTTATTGTTAATTTTTCATAGAATTATTATAAATCCAATATGTAATAGCAATCAGATCTGAGCCTATTAATATGCACATAAATTTGAGATTTTTGTGTCACTTTATATATACACGTAACAACTTTTTATTCCATTTTATGACTCATTCATATTTGTGTAATTTTTCTGCAAGTTTTTGATAACACCTCCATTTATTACTCTTATAACTTCATCTTGCAGATAAGTTTCATTAAGAGCAAAAGCTCTTAAATATCCTCACCAATAGTTAAGGGATGTGGTCAAAGGTGTTTTTGTTTGTTTGTTTGTTTGTTTGTTTTCTTTTTGAAGTCTACTTTTCAACCAAATGTATATCTGAAAGATATTATTGATATCAGAATAATAATGATGTAAGAAAGAAGATAATAAGAATGTTAATAAGTCAGTCAGTTGTCCCATTGTGATAATAAGGAGTGAAAGAAACTCTTGAAAATTATAAGGATGTTACAACACAAAACACCTTTAGCAATCTTACCAATTGACAGGAGCGTTAAGATACTTAGCTAAAGTGACTTCTTTCAGGCAATAAAAAGGTTGTGATTGACTTTTGACTGTGATAATGAAATGAAATGTGCTGAGAATAAATGAAATAATATAAAGTTTAAAACAACACTAAGATGAATGTCACTACAGTTACATTTCCACTTTTGAGCTCCAAAGAACACAGCAGCAAGCTCTTGGGGACAACATACAGATGTCCCACAGCCACAGTATTTTTCTCAGATAACATCAAAAACTGATAAACAGACAGAACACAATTTCAAAAGTTTATTTAATATGAGTATTCATAAAACCAATGCAGATTTAATGACACATTCTTTAGTTATAGATTGTTTCATGGTTATGCATAAACTAGCCACAGACTCATCATATGTAGATACCAAATAAATTAATGCATGGGAAGCTTACGGCTGCCAATTGCTCTATTAGAGGAATACTGCCACTTCTCAAGGTTTCATTCTTCCCATACAAAAGCTCATAGAAGACATAAACCATTCAGCTCTGGTTCCAGATTATTCTCATCATAGCATGCTCTTGAAATGTAAGGACTGATTTCTTTATATCTAGAGCTTGTTCAAATACCATTGAGCAACCAGACAAAATATGTAAATCTCCAGTTTCATTCTTTGTGACTTAGAGTAGATAGATTTCTGCTATATGTTACACATTGGAGGGGAAATATAAGTATATAAATAAATCTGACACAGGTTTCTTGTGTGCACTTGACCAGAATTCCCTCAGGATGATTATCACCCTACACACTCCAGTCAAAATCTTGTAAAACTGAATTTGTGTATACATATGCCTTTAACACTTATTCAATAGGCACACGTTCTGGTCCTAAACTCAGAAAGTTGGTTTCACCTTTCTAAACTCTGTATTACATTTGTCTGTATCTGAATCCACTTTGTGAGGCATGAATTTGAGTTCACCAAACGTCAGAGCAAAAAGATTACATTCTTGCATTGCCTTGCCTCTCCTTGCCTCTCTTATAGTTTTGAAAAGTTCTGTTTCATTATGAAAATCTGGACATAAATGGATCCTTTGAAAAGAATGTTAAGAATAAATCTTACATTATCAAGGGCAGCTGTCTCTTGTTTGTCTGTGAAAGTAATCTTCCTTCATATCCTGATATCTCAGACATAAGGAAATGATTCACCTTTGACACAAGAGAAAAATGTGTTTAAGTTCTAAGGCTGCATTTTTTTTGTAATACTGGGATATATGATTGAATTATATGCACTGGTATTCACATAACCATATGGGTCAAATAATAAAAGTAATTTTGTAGATTAACATTACAAATATTTATATATCTCATTGCTTTTGAAAGTGTAAGTTTCACAAGCACATACTCTGTTTTATTTCAGACTCATGCAGTCCTCTTCTCTGCTCTCCCAGGAGCTAAAATAAAACAACAATCAAATATTCTAATAATAAAACTTGTCAGAGAAGTGGACTGATATTTCTTTTCTGGAAAATAATACTGTTTAAAAACTAAATCAAAGCAAAGGTTTCTGTCATTTCAAAGACAGTGTGCTGTCTTTGATACTATCCGCTCCCATAATTACACTTCTGAGACAGTCAACTGAATTTGATCTCCACCAAGTCACTGAGTTTTTTTGTTTGGTAATAGAAAACTAAAAATTGATAAAAATATGTTGCTAAATTGGTCAGTACAATCCTTCAGTGTTTCAAATTCTTGCTATCAATTCACTTAGAGAGAGAGATTTAGATATGAATTTAATGCCACTTCAGGGAGCATCCAAGATAAATGTGAAAAAAATCCAATAAACAATGATTTTAAGGAACATATTAAAAATAACATTTATGGATTGACTTGCAATAAAGACAAAGTAAGGTTTCCTAAGCATTTGGAGTAAAAACACTTGTAAATTGATTGTGTGTTCCAAACCAATCCCAGAATGCTTGATAATTTAAAAAGAGCAACAAATCTAAATGTTACAGCTGATTCAATGAATCTTTATTCTTCTTCCACTCCATATGAAGAATGTCTCAGGATTACAGTGTTCACTTTAGCCAAACAGTCTGCCATAAGCTTATATGAAATTCATTTAACAGAATGTTAAAGATATTTTACTGACATTTCATAAACATTAGCCATAAGTCACCCACTAGAGCACAGCAAAGCGTAAATAAGAAGACAGTCAGAAAAGTATTAACCTCAGGGACATTTTGATGAGGAGTGTGTATTCATGGTGTTGTTTAGTCACTCGTGGTAGGGCGAGAAACTCCTGGCAGCAGTAGATTTGTAGCCTCATTCTGGCTACCATCAAGATGTTAACAGGAACAAAGTAAGCATTTCTCTGACTCCTAAATATAGTGTGGTTTTCTATTTTCTGAACTGATGTTTCTGAGCCATTCCACCAACACTCCTCTCTTTTTCAAGAGCGTTTCCATTACTACTCTTGGAACTTCTATATTCAAAGTACAATTTTGCATGTATTGCTTCATATGTATAGATCTAGAATTTGAAAAATTCAGTGTTCCCGTTTCTAAAAGAATTACTGTCTGGGAAATGGTATTCTTTCCCTTTTCTTCAGCCATGTAAATGGTAGATTTGCATCAACATAAACTCAATACCTGTGGACTGAATTATTATGATCCTAATTCACCAGACTCTATCTGTGATTTACACGTTAGTTGTATTCAGGTTATCAGTTACATTCATGTAGATGCACTTCACTGCTGTATTTCACTGCTGATGACAATAGCAAAGGCAGGTGAGGCCATATGAGAGAAGGAAAAAGGGAGGGGAGGTAAGGGAAGGTACCTCATTACAGGAATATTAGAATAAAGAATATGTTGGCTCCCAAAGCAGTGTGAAAATTACTCATTCCTATTCACTGTTATTTAATTCAAATGACAGTCTTCTCATTAATCATGAAGTATTTTGTAGAATTGGTTGTTTTAAAAGCTTCACATAGGCATGTAATCATTCCTCATGATAATCTAGTCATATATCTAAAGAGATGAAAAACGTTGCCCCTAACCAGAACACTGCTAAACCTTATATTTATTTCCATTAAATACCATTGGAATACAACATCCAGTAGAGGGACAGGGCAGGAGTTCTTTGTTTTCTTTTTCCTAAAATTATCTTTTATTTTCACAAAATCATTAATCTGGAGGAAAAAAAAAAAAAAAATAGACAAGGACAATAACGTTTATTGAATGTAGTTGTGATAAAGGTTAGCAAATGGGACTGAAAAGGTTTGATTTAGCCATATTGTTGCTTTATTGTTGATTTAGCTATTGTTGCCATAGCACAGAATAGGCTGGGGGAAGGAACCAATTATTTTCATTGCGAAATAAATTTTTCCATACTAATCAGTACATAGTTTTAGGGAGACTTTTTCCTTCCAGTCACACTATTATTTGAATGACTTCACCTTCTCCATAGACAATTCAAGATCATAAAAAAATTAAGATCCAGTTTCATATCATTCCTTGTCAGAATATTCAGTCTCAGTGGCCATCTTTTAGGCAGAGAGCTCACTTAGTCCAAAACTATTCAATGATATAAGCATGTGTAAGGTACTGCATCTTCCTAGCATGGTACTAGCTACTGAGCACACTGGTCACATTTGGTGCCTGTGAAGAGGGTCTCTTTTAGTTGTTCTAAGCAAGGACTCCCAAAAGCAGGGACATGTATAACTTCAACTGTTCATATTCTAATTTATTGCAGAATCAAGACAATCTATCTCAAAATTTCCACTTTCCAAAGAATAGTATAGATTTCTTTGTTGGTGAATAGTTTCCAACAAGGAGCACAAATTGCTTTGTTACTCTTTATACCTGCACTTCCTAAGATCATGACCTTCAGGAGCACAGAGGTGCTACATCTCCTTTCCCAGCCATCAGATCCTTCCATCATTCAGGACAGCCCTTATTTGCCAGCAGCTCACATGGCAATTCATATCAGTATACCCAACTTCATTGTTCATTCCCTGAGCTCTTCAGCATCATCAGCCTAGATATGCCTTACCACCAGCAAGCAAAGAGAGGCAAAGAAAGAAAAGGCAACATATAAATACCATGAGACCAGAATTTTTATGATGAAAGGAAGGGCTCTTGACACAAAGCATAAATCAAGTGAATCTTGTTGTCATGAGATTTTATGGATGTCAGAAGAAAGAAAAGGATTCAAAAGCTATTCCAGAAACCTATGGAGGAGTGGCCTATCAAGATTCTAGTGAACACAAAGGTATTCGTTCACTAGCTCTGTTGCCACTGAATGCAACATATGCTGGAAGAAACACTGCACATTTCCACTACATAACTATGTTTGCTCTGTGTTTCTCCAAGTATCCCCCACCAGCCACTACTGGAGACCAGATATCCCCCAGACAGATATGGTACTTTTTCTTCCTGTTGTCACTGAGACCCAAAATAATGAAAATAAACCCATATTTTTTGCTAGCCATTAACTGTAGAACTTCTGAATGAGGAATAATGTATTGGCAGCTTGATTATCTTCAAAGGAGCAATGCAATGATATTAGAAATATATTACAGTATAAAAACCTCCTTAGAATACATAATATAGAAGAATATACTATAGCTATATCATCAATTGATCTGAAGACAGAGCAAAAAAAGTTTTATACTTTTTTTTTTAAATGGCAAAAAAGTTTGATAATGATATTGCATTTTTTTCAGGTTTATTGGAAATATAGAAGGATTTTTCTGTAATCTACAGATTAAAGGATCCTAATATTTTCCAGCTGCTAGAAATTCTTTTTTTGGATATAAGGTAAGGATTTCTCATCTGCAGCTTTGGATTCCTTATGCGTGACAAAAAATGGAGATGCTAGAGAAACATTTTCAGTGTTTATTTCATTAACCATTAATTGTTTATTATAATCTTTAAAAAAAAACAAACAAACAATATAATATTGAATGCACTGAAATGTATATAGTTACTCCTTTTATAGAAGGAACAGACTTCAAAAAGTATTGATGTCATATACTTATTATTTCTGTTAAGTGTAACTACTAAATTTAGGATATGTAATGTTAAAGGAGAAAGATAGAAGGAATTTCCAGTTAATAACATATATTATCACCCAAATAGCTGACTTCATGTTTTCATTTCAGGAAACATAATTATCTTCATCTGATTCAGTCACTTTCTCACAAAAAAGTGTGACTATTCAAGAAATCATAAATACTGCAGAAGATTTAAAGCATGCCAAAAAGTTAAATATGGAATTCTTGAAGAATATTGTGTCATGAAAGATTTAAGGATGTACGTGTGTATGCTTCAGCAGCTTAATGATAGAAATGTTCTCTCAATACCTTAAAACTTGTGATATTTATCATATTTGCTGCTGTCACAAACTCAGCAGTGGATTATATATAATAACTACACATACATACATATGTTCCTTGTATAAATAGACTGGCTGAGATTGCAGAGAGTTGCTAAATAGTCTGTTGAGTCTAAACTTCTAATTAAAGTTATTTTCCTTCTATCTGAAAATACGTTAATGGCTGTTTCCACTATGTGTTTATGGTAAGGAAACAAAAAGGATTAGATATTTAAAATTACAATACTATGGTTTTAAATTCTGAATTGCACTTACTATGAGTTGTGAAACTGAGGTCAAAGGTGGTCACTGTAAGTGTCTCATCCTAAGAGACAATTTGGAGGGGTCCCTCCCTCGGATTCAATACCCTGGTTTCTCTAATACAGTGAAGTAATAATATAAGTGAAAAAAAACCCTCTTTACAAAGAATGCCTCCCCCCACACCCAGAAAGCCTGTCAGGAGCAGCAGGAGAGTCAAGGCTGAAATGAGGCTGCCTTGCTGGTCAGGCTGTCAGAGCAGGGCTGTAGAGCCTCTCAGGCAACTGAAAGGGCCCACAATACACTTGTTTGATCCCAAGACAAGACTTCACTACTGCAATTTCAATGTTCCTTGGTTGAAGGGGTGGTTGTAGTCCTGTCAAAGCAATCACAGTCTGGATTTGTGGTGGTAGGGGATGGTAGTAGCCCCCCTGGTGGTAAGGGAAAGCCTGGCATTGAGTGAAGCCCAAGTGTGATCTTTTATTGGGCTCAGGCCAGGTGGGAATGTCCCCGGTACCTCCCCTGGGGCAAGGATTTCTACACTGGATAACATAATACTGGATCATGGGACATTTCAGGAGTTTTTGATACCTTCTAAGATGTTACAGCTGCCTATTATGTCAGCACAGGTGGATCCTTCATGGTCCATCAGCAGAGACTATGAGTGAATTGTCTTTCCCCATAGGGGAGTTATCACAGCTGAGTCATTTGTGTAAGGACAAAGAAACAGCACCCAGCTTGTAGCCTGAAAGGGCAGATGTGCATGCCTTCAGCTCAGTGCCCTGAGCACTCAGACAGAAATGCCTTCTTGAATTTGGGATGTGAGAAGACTGCAGTAGAGACCACACCAGCACTATTTCTTTAAAGACAGGCATGATTACTCAATATTTCTAAGCCCTCCACTCAGGAATGAACAAGGGTTAGGGTGAAAACAAGACCTGGCTTAATACCTCAGTAACACTGACCTATGTTGTAAAAAATTCATTTACCCCTTCAAGTCCATCCTCAGAGCATTTCAGTGAGTACATAAAGATGATATGGATATTAAAACAGTCTAAAAGTCTACATACTAATTTTGCTGTACGAATACTTTATTGCCATCTTTATTCAGAAACAGACAAATATTTGAATTGGCAGAGGCTGCCTCTTCCAGCCAATGGGAATTTCTCAGAAGACCTTTGAGGAACCCACTGCAAAGGCCAACTTTACAAAAACTCTGTTGCACAGTGGTAGTTACAGTCTGAGTGTCAGACAGATACAGGGCTTCCCATCTCCCCAAAAAACATCTCTCACAAGTATTTTGGAATGGCTGTTTGGATGTTATATTTCAGTAGAAGGAGAAACATTGAAGTAGAACCAAGGTTCATGGGAACAGTTCCTTTGTAGTTTAGGAGCAGTAAGGGTTCACAGGAAGGTAGCAAGGGCTGGGTAAGATACAAACAGAACTATTTTGTTTTCTCAAAGTATACAAGAGATACAACTGTTGGGCCTGTACTCAAGTAGTTCTCTAAAAGCAGCAAGAGATCGCTACTTCCCATTAGCTTTGCATGGTACATCTACAAATCAGGATAAGAGTGAGCAAGAATGAGTGGCCATTTCCAGACAGTAAAATTATTTTTTTTAATACAGAGTTTGCTAAATAGCAATAAGTTTTTATGTTTTGTAAAAGAAGGATGTGCTGAGCAGCAATTAGAAAAGTTGACTGATTATGGGACCTGGTCCAGGTCAGCTATTCTGTGAGGAAGGATTCTTCTGCCTCAGAACCTCAGAGATGCTGGATTTGAGATAAATTCGCTAAGGAGCATGAACGAAAAGGCACAGTTTAGAGTTCATTGCTAGTAGACTTGCTTGCAATAAAGCTAAGTCTCAGTGCAGGAAGAGAGAAGGATGAATTTTTTAGAAACCCTGAGCACACTATTTATGCTTTATACCTTCAGAAACTCTTGCACATCTGCTGGAAAGCCAGACTAGAAGAAAAGAGATTCTGTACAATGGAAAAGGCACAAGCTTGTTTACAGTGGTCCTTACTTTATGTATGTGAATGATAATGCTTTACTTCCTTACTGCTTAAGAGGTTTTTGTGTTTTATTTTATTATTGCTTAGCATTATAACTGATAAAAAATAGCTTTAGGAACTGGCAGACTCTTGAAACTGTTCATCCTTCCTTGCTCATATGAGAGAGCTACAGTGACATTACCGTTTTGAAGCTGCAAGAAGACATTGACAAAACTCTGTTAAGACTTGAAAGACCATATTCTTGAGTCTTCTGGGAGACTTTTGTTATTTCATATCCATACTCCACACATCTACAATTCACAGCTCTATGCTGCAAAGACCTTTGGCATTTTCCCCTCCAAGCTACCAGTTCAGTCTTCTTAGTGGCAACCCCACATGCAATCTTGCAGATAAGGAATGAGGGGTTGGCACAGCTCCTCTCAAAGCCACAGATCAAAGCAGTCTTGTGGAGATGTAGTTGATATGTTTCTCTAGGTGCCTGACATTTTTTAAATCTCTTAAATTTTCCTGGTTTCACATTGCTCGTGGCTCATTAGCAGATAGCAAGACATGCATTTGATATGAAATGTAAAGTAAAAAGCAATTAGCAGCACCAGATTTAGTTGCCACCTGAAATGGACTTCAAGATGACACTTGAAAATAAGAAACTTCTTCTGGTCTGATACACAAATGCCAGAGGCTGTGTTCCCAGACTGTCTGGCACGGGTCTATCTCTACTGACTGTGCTGTCAAATGCTTGGAATGAGCTTTGGTACAAAATTAAATTAACAATTTGTTGAAAACCTTTTCTTTTATGAAAGAGACAAAGGGACCATACTTTTGACACTTTCTGTCAGACCATTTAAAATCAGGCTACTTGAAAAGAAAATCCTCTTTCCATTTTATAGGAGCATCTTCCCTGGAGCTTGCTTCTGTCAGGATACACTGATCAGGAAAAGGTCAGATGGAGGTGGTCTCTGTCCCTTAACCGGACCTGTTAATGCAGTGGTTCACAAGGTTTAGCTAATACTATAGATTCCCAACTCACCCTCAGCTTAAAGAAAGACCAAAAAGCTCTTACTATTTGCAATGTGAATTCTCATGCAATGTGTAACATGAATGACATAATGGAAAATTTTCATTCTATGGGTTTAAGGTAGTGTCTTGGACTACTTAGAGTAATCGGTACAACTTTGTTGGTTTTCTCAGTCTTCTTTTTTCAAAAGCCTTCAATATCAAGTGCAAGATTTTTTATTTTGGTTCTTATTATTCATTGCTCCAGTGTATTACTATTTTCTGACTAGTGAAAAATGGCAAGACAAGAAAATCTGGTTTATATTCAATAAAAAATATCACTCTTACTTATAGGATGAATATACAGTAGAAAACTTTCTAAGGCAAGCACAGGCTACATTTGGAAGTGGACAAAGAGCACAAAGATAAGAAAACCTCTTTGTCTATGTGCAGATGTAGGACTGCTGTCCAGATTTCAAAACAGAAGCTGGGCTGGTGACTTTAAATCCAAACAGGTGTAAATTAAAGGAATTTGAATAGTCATGATGTTTATTAGAAAAGAATAATTTGCAGACACTTCTGACAAAGCTATAAGTATCTTTGTAATGAGCAGTGTTCTCAACTCTGAAGTTTTTATCAATTTTTAGTATTTATTTAGTCTTAAGCATTTATTTAAAAATAATTTATACACCTACTTTTTAAAGTTTAAATATTTGGAGTCATGTGGTGTCATAAGAATCACAGCTCCCAATTCAAGGAAAAAAAAAAGCCAAACAACTTCATATCATAACTTTAACTGATTCAGTTGCAAGCAGCTATTTAAAACTAAAGTATCCAAGGTAAATATAAAAGTAAAATATATATCTGTATATGATATATATATATATATTAACACAAGTTTATTATATATATCTTGTTTGAAAATTGAATATTTCGCTTTAGAATTGTGAGACTTTAATGACCAGTCCCACAGAAATGAAATTTTTATCATAATTAAAAAATTAAAACTTTTACAAAATATTAAATTAGTTATTAAAATTAATTATTAAAATAGTTTTAAAAGTTATTACGGAAGCCAGTAGTATATTAAATATCTGTCATCTTGTTTCAAGAATATGAAAAATAATTCAGTGAAAGTTAAGCACTCACCAGTGTGAGTGTTTGAACAGGACACTCAATTACAAGAACCATATTTAGTATGGGTCTGAAGTGAGCAGTTCTGCTTGCAGCAGTACCACAAATAGGGGTGCTGTCATCTTCAAAAGCTGCATTGTTTTGTACCAACAATATCTGAATCCAGTCCATAAGACTGATATACCATAACTGAAGGGAAGCTAGCAAGCAAAACAATTGTTTTAGTATGTAAGTAGGTCTTACTAACACAGATGGTGCTTTTTTGTTGTTGAAAACATGTTAACTAAACTATTTCCATATGTTGATTTACATAGTTTAATTGCAGATTGTAACACAGCCCTTAAGGAGAGACAAAGCAGATCTCAAAACTCAGGGGGAAGAGGGAAAATCATAGCTACTGGTACCAGTGAAAAAGAAAATGCTGGTTGAATGTTCTGTGAAGATTGTGTAGATAGTATTCATATCTTTGTGTTCAAAACCATTACAATATAAAGCTTATTTTTTGGTATCAACATATATTCTAACTGTCCTTGCTGCTGATCTTACAATTCCCATAAAGAATCTCAAATGATGATTCTTTCATGCTGCTCTGCAGGGCAGACTTCTGCATTATTGCAAGCTCAGGAATCTTCATCTAGAGGATGTTTCTGATTAATGTTGTCTTGAAGTTTTTTTCTAAGAGGGAAAATGGACAAGGTTCCCAGACAAATTCTTCTGTTCCCTTGCCTTCGTTCTTGGGGAATACTTCCTCTTAGAATTGTAAAATGGCTTTGAGCTGCCAAAGTTGTTTTATGGAATAGACAAATTCATGCAAAATGAGAAAAATTAGTTTATGGCATTAAACATGAAATGTTCAGTAGAATTAACAAATGGACATGGAGCAGAAAAAGCATTGAATCTCTACTGAGTTGTGTGAGATTTCCTATACTTGTCTTGCAAAAAAAAATCTAAGTCAAAGTTTTTTTTACTTTTTTAAATTCTTACTTGTGAAATCATGTATGAGAAACAGGAACTAGCTATCACTGCCACTTGTCCCAGTTTCCACATTCTACAATGAAACAGTCCATTCTGTTCTTGAAGGGCTAGTGTTGGTTAAACAGTATTCAGGTGTTTGATCTTTATCTACCATCCCTCATGTAACAGTATTTTACAATATGTAACAGACACACTTTTTTCTGTGTCTCCCCTAAGTTTCAGGTGACAGTAGATGTTACTGGATCTCATTACGAAGTGAAAAAACAAATACATCCCCAAAATGTTTATTTGTTTACACTGCAGAAGGAAATATTGCATATAAATCATTAGGATTTGTCATTTGCATATGATCTCAATGTAAATCACCTGTAAAAGTCTTCCATGACTTGTGGAATCAGACATATATCTAAATTTGCTCCTGCAGTAGTGAATTTGAACAGAGGTTTTTATCCTAATGAAGGAAAAGAATAAAAAGCAATCTAGTTTCATCTATACATTTATATATTCACCTTCATACACAATTTGTTCTCAGAAAACTTAAAAAATTATTTCAAAATAACAATTCAATAGCTTTTGCATAAGAGAACTAAATATTATGGCAGAAGCTCAAACTTAAAGAGGGAAGGAAGGGGACAGTTCTGTTATCAAAAAAAATTGAATGACAATTTCACCTGTCTCTATTACATATATCTTTACACTATATTGTTAATTAGGGATATGACTGATCCCTGGGGGATTCTAAAATAGATAGAACCTTTTAACATATATATTGGAGTGGTTGATGTGTCTGAGAGTGTTTAAAATTTTGACAGAAAACCCACGCTCAGACCATCTGATGTGCAATTCCACTAGGTCCCCCCATTGTTCTCTTAGCATACAAAGCCTGTGGCAATTTGTTCTCATGAGTAACTGGAATAGTAACAGTTCTCCTTGGAGCTAACCAGAATATTTTGATTAAATACATTTGTCATAAAGAGATCAATAAATTAAAAAAAAATAAACTGTATTCCTCAAAACTTTGATCACAAAAAGTTTGTGGGATCTGTGACAGTCTCTCATCAAAGCCATGTGCAAACAAGCTAGTGGTCAGTCACTCCCAGCTGTTGCATGAAATATGGGTACCCGTAGTGTCATCATCTCCACCTCTGACTACTCAGTTCATGGAAAATCAAACACATGCAAAAGGAAACACTGAAAGAATATTTCAGAAGCTAAAACCAAAGTAGTTAGAGCACATTCCTTCTCTGTTTCCCCTACTGTGCACTCCCTCTGTCCTCTAGTATAAAGCCCTGTTGCAGATTGTGTGAAGATAAGAACTGAGACTGGCAAGACTCCAACAAGCAAATCAGTCAAAAACTCTCATCCTCCCAGATACAAGTGAAGCTTCAGTAACAATAACACATCCCAGGTGCTCAAAGATATTCATTCCCTTGTGGCCCTCTTTTCGTCATCTCTTCGCCACAGCTACAGTCCTACCATACAAAACTTCAAAGTGCAAACTCAGATTTGTATGCATTCAGTCTATTCTTACAAACTGCTCAGGCTGTGAGGTTACCATTTCTCTACCAGTACAGTATCTGTATGTACGTGCAATGTCTCAAGTTTCAGTACAATCTACCAAAGGAAAGTTTGAATAAAGCAAGGCATCTTTTTCACTCTCTCACTTTCGTTTTTCCCAGTGGGGAAGTACCAAAGGTCTTCTTTGCCCTGGCTAAATCCCCTAATAAATCAGTTTCTGGGATAGAGAGGAGTTCTGCATCACTCTTGCAGAAGTGTCTGTGGGAGCTGAGAAAAGTATGTCCATTCTAAACCACTGGAAAAACTGAAGAGGATATTACCAAGCAGAATGTGCTTAGAAAATCTATAACGCATGGTGGAAAAAAAACCCACA
This sequence comes from Xenops minutus, assembly GCA_035221455.1. NCBI lineage: Eukaryota > Metazoa > Chordata > Aves > Passeriformes > Furnariidae > Xenops > Xenops minutus. The sequence goes on along the minus strand of JAWWEE010000122.1, from coordinate 57,630,679 downwards.
AGAGATGGAAAATTTTATAGCTATCCTACTAAAAACCACTCACAATGCAGCCTGATATATTTTGATTCCTCAGTTTAGTTTTAAATTAAGATATAAAGGTATATATTGTTATAAGGTATATATTGTTGTAAAATTTATTATTTTCGGGACTTCTTGATTCCAGTGCAAACTGGTAAGATCTCATCACATGAGGATGTTGTTACTCAAATGTACACATTTGCCTGATTTGCTTATATATTTATTTTACTTAATAAAACACTTCTATTTTTGGATGGTCAATAGAGACAGAGAAGTGAATTGTTCTAACAAGAAATGTGGTACAACATGATAAATTCACCAAACATTAGATTTGCTGTTTGAGTTTCTTGGTGGTTTTCTATTGGGCTTTTTTTCAGTTGGTTGGTTGGTTGGTGTTTCATGTTTTGCTGTTGTTGTTGTTGGTTGGTGGGGCAGAGGGGTGGGGCAGGGCAGGGTTTGTACTTGTGTAATTTCCACAACTAGGGGTGAATAGGAAGATAGTTGACTGCATACAGCACCAGCACCACCAGACAGGATAATGTCTGAGTAAAGAGTAGAAAGAGAAAAAGACAAAAAATGTATGCACTACTTGGCAAGGATAAGAAAGGGATTCATGTCACAAAGTGTAAATATGTAGCCTGGAGCCACTGACACAGACATATATGATATAAGGACCAAAATTTAAGATATTTTACATATGACCATTTATTTAAGGCTGTGATCAATACTCTCTAGAAAGACCACAACTTTAGCGATAATTAAAGTGCATGTTCAACCATGCAAGGTCAGTGGCAAAATCAGCAGCTTGAGGTCATACTAATGAATCATGTGAGTGCAAGGCTAGGATTGCTGAAGAGCAGATTAACTCACTGTGAGCAGGTAAGGGCTTGGAAATATGTGGCAGAAGGCTTCTAGAAGAGAGTACTCATAAAGTATGAGATTCCTGGTAAAAAGGAAATGATACTGGAGCAGCTAGGTTTTGTGCCTAGTGCCTGAGCCAGTCAGCAACAGGAAGGAAGAAACGAAATATGAGGTATTCACAGTACAGAAACCTTTTTCTTTTTGCTACTTCTCCTAGCCCTTAAACCAGCCACTGTCATAATGTGTCTGTTCAAGTCTGCCTTGAGCAAACAGGTAAAGCAGAAGGAAATGGAGCCTGAGGTTTTTCAGTATAATAGAGAGTTGGTATAACAAGACAACTGGAATAGTAATATGTAAGGGAGGAACCTGTCCTGAAAAGACAAAGAGCAAAAAAGGAGAGGGTAGGGACATGGCAATACATATGATATCTTCAAAGCATTTTGTCTCTTAAGTGCAGAGAAAATCATGGGTGATGGCAAAGGTGAGAGTACTGTATTGCTATAATGGGGTCCATCCACTATATACCACCAGAGCCAGAAGAAGGAAATGATGGGGTTTGTGAACAAAAACAGATAAAGTTCAAACCAGCAGGCTTACAAATAAATGTGAATTTTAATAACTAATAAGGCTATGAAAAGGAAAAGAGCAAAGGCAGCAACTCTCAGTTAACTCATATGCATCAGTAACAACTTCTAAGTACATCAATCAAGAGAAAGTGCATCAAAGTGCAGGAAATATTTCAAAATACCTAGATAGAAAATATCTTGAGGGAGAGTGAAATGATGGAGTTCATGATCCTTAGGTAAAGAATGAGGAACTATAACAAAACAAAACCAAAACATTTGTAGAAAGTAGGCTTCAGTAAATTCATAGAACTGGTAAACAACGTGTCCTAGGAGAGAAAAAAGAAATTCAAGTGAGCTGTTAGTTCCATAAGGAAATGATATTAAGGTCATAGTGAAAAATATACTATTACAGAAGAAAGATTAAAGGTGAAGTAAGAGATGAGCTTGATGAAATCATGCACTTTTCATGAATTTCAAATATAAAAAGAAAGTTGAAACTAGTTTTGGTTACTGAGGTCAAATATAAAAAGCAGAATGGGTGCATAGGGAGAGAGTAAGAATAAAACACAACACAAAACGAAAAGGTAAATTATAACAAGAAATCCTTCTATAAGAGGAAAGACTGACTGACTGCTTGGTTGACTGCTTGTTTTAGAGGAGTATTACTACAAGCTGATCCAAGAAACGTGAGGAGTTTAATACTTGTTTGCAAGTTATTGCTGAAAATGTCATAGGGCTGTCATAATTAATACAATTCTCAGAGGGTAAAGCCTCTTTCTCTACTAAGGAAGGAACAGGTCAAACAATATCTAAATGCTACATGTTCTCAAAACAGTTGAAGCAGCTGGTCTTCACTGCAGTGCAATTAAAAAGTTGGCTGGTGAAATTGCAGTATCATTACTTGTTATCTCTGAAAAATCAAATGGAATGGAGAGACAGGTAAACATACAGTTTGAAGAAATGGGAATGGGAAAAGGAGAAGCCAGAAATTAACAGAATAACTCGCTTAACATCAGCTTCTAGAAAAATAGAGGAAGAGCTATTTAAATTGTTTCTTAAAACCTAGACAGAAACACAAAAATGAGTAACAGCTGGCATGTTGTCAACCAGAAATAGTACCAAATCAGTTTTATATCTCTCTCCCACAGGCTAGCAAACTACATGGGTAGAGGAAGAACAGATTATATGTAGCTTGACTTCAGTAAATTTTCAACATTACTAGTATAATCTTAAAGAGAAAAGAATGGCCTCAATGAAAATATCAGCAAGATACAAAGATGGTTGTATTAAATTCTGAAAGCAGTTACAATGAGCCCTGTGTCAAAGTAAAAGCAATTCATGAAATTCTGTTGGCATCTGTTCTCATTAGTTATGAGGTACAGGTTTATTAAATGTGTAGATCGTACAGGGGTGGGAAGACAGCTCAGGATATCCATAGAACTCACAAAAATCAAGACAAAGTGGAGGTGTCCTCCAAAAGAAAACCAAGGTATTTAATAATGAACAGTGCAAGATATTTCTGCAAGTGGGAAACACCAGATATGCAGTAACAGTAAATTACTGTTTGCAGCCATTTTCAAGTTTGCTGTAGGGAGCGGCAGAATATTCTGTGCTCATTGTAAGTAGACAAGGAGGTAATATAAAGAGAATTTAGACAGTTAAGAATAGTAAAAACATTTAAATTTTATTTGTCTGGGAAGTTCACAATTTCAGCTAACAGTGTCTTCAGTCTTGATAAGTGCGTCATCGCTGACCTATATAATTTTTCCTTGGACAAATGAATGGGCTGAAAGGTGTTTTGTGGTTCCATGCCTCCAGTCTTTGGATTTTATGTCTACCCAGAAGCTACTGCAGCCACCTTCAGCAGCTAAAAGGCAAATGCATAGTGTTTTCCAATGTGAGAATCCAGCTGCAATGCAGGAACGCATGACAGGATTGGCATATGCTCCACTCTCTCACAGTTCCTTCCTGCCAGCTCTACAGTATACTTCATCCCTTCTGTAAAAACCATATGCACAGGGAGAGTGCTGATAAGGAGGCACCCTACAGTTAGTGTCGAAAGGTTTGAGCAGATGATGCCTTCAGTGCTTGTTTGCAATTTGGTTTTACATTTGGGATTCTGCAATACACCTGCAAGCACTGAGCACAACATCCTGACTAGGTAACTTCACTTAGATATAAGGGTCCATAAAATATTTGAAGACAGAGGAATGTAGTCATGAAAGAGCAAGAAAAACCTGCAAATGTAGGGCTTTCTCAGTCAATACAAGTATAGATAGAATGTTCCTGTAGGCACAGCATGGATATTCCTTGGCATCTCTATAATCTTTTAAAGGTATTAGAACATCAGCAGCTTTTAGCACCAGCAGTAATATGAGAAGACAAAAAAATACAGTAAATTATTTGCATTTCTCTTAAAAACAGATTTGCAATTAGGAGAGGAGTATTCCTCAAGAAGTATTCAAATAATTAAAAATGTATTTTAAAGACTTTTTTGATGCATCTGTTACAGACTACCATTTAGTATGGGTACACTTCTAAGATCTACTAATTAACAAGACTCTGTCTGGTGTTCTTGCATCCCTCTGATATCTGAATATTAATAACAGCCAGTCTTAATTTCCTGTATGAAGAAAATAAACTTCTCTTTCCAAAGGTATTCTGATTTTGTATTTCTATTTACTCCAGAATATCAGAACTCTTTAAAATTAAGGAAGTTGAACAACACATTCAGATAGAATCTCTATACACATGTGTTGTGACAATGGTAACATAACCAGTGGGAATATAAATTCACTGTCTGTGACTGTCACAGATATCTTCTGGAGAAGACATGCACATCAAGCATAAGAATATATCACTTTTCTTCACCTCTGCAGGAATCAGTTCATCAGATAATCTGTTTAAGGAAATTCCAGCCCTGTAATTTGCCTTCTTGCTTCTAAGCAACAATGGGATAATGTAGGAGCCACGTTCAATGATTCAGAATGATTTAGTTTGCAGGAAGCCCATTAATTTAATCATATTTTCCCATACTTTTCAACACTATGTCCTGTCATCTGGAAATAATAGAAACCTTAGCAGTAAATTCTGAAAGCTGAGAAAAAGCATGCAAGTACAGTTCACATGGTGTTTAGTGGCATGCTGATGTTAGCCCGGCCTAACCAAAATTAGAGTTCCTTGGTAAACCTGGATTAGCTTTCTAGTGAAAAGGACACTGAAGTGACAATCAAAAGCAAATGTGTCGTAGTTCTATATTTATTTATATGACAAGAGATATATAGACCCTGAATCAAAAATAGACAGAAAGCAAGCATTTTCTTGTTGCTGCAAAGATGTACTGCAAAGATGTATAATACTAATATTACTACTGTTAATAATAATAATAATAATGCTTTGTGAATGCAAAATAGGAATAAGAAAGAGAAAAGGAATCATCATACTTCAAGTGTGGCTAAGTTTTCAGTACCACTCACTCTTAAAAAGTGTTGGTCAAATAAATTTTTTTTTAAATATATTATGAAATATTTTTAAATACTACTACACTTTTATGGTAAATCTATCTTTCCTGTATTCTAAAAGGGAAAACTTCTATAAAGGTTTTAAATCTCTCACTTCAGTGTCAGTTAATGTAGTCTCTCTCCAACATTTCTCAGTCATACAGAAAATCAAGCAAGACTTTGAGTAAGACCCATAACAAAGCTCACAAGGTGGTTTCTGTAGCTGTTATAGGCAGCAAATACATTTTTAGGTGTTGACCATGGGAACGTGTTTCAAATGTTCTCTAAAGGAAATTCTCAATAAAAATTCTCTTTAATTTTTTCATTAAAGTGAAAAAAAAGCTCTTCACACAAGATGCTGAGAAGAGGTGGAAAAACTTTGCAAAGTTAAGACACTTGCACTGTGTTAATTATGGCTTGTGATTTCTAGGAAATAACATGAATTAGAAAGTCTCTGTACACTGGGACAGGTCTGACACTGTGTTAATTCAAAGTTAAGTGTTTTGGAACAGAATATGAAACAAAGTAGAGGATAGGACACCTCAGAGGATTCAATGCCTTCTCTACTTATATAAACCTTAATGGTCAAATCGATCACAGATGTGAATCCCTAATATGCATTAGATGTTCATTATATTAGATCAGTCAAAAAGTAGGTGCATCAAAAAATCAAATCATTATTTGAATTAAATGACCTTTGGTTCCTTTTCAAATTTCTTACCAAATCCCTGCAAGATCTGTGATAAATAATGGTAAGGAAAAGGTATAACAGAAAATCCTAGGATTAGTTGGTTTTACAATGTGTATTTAGTTCTTTCACAGTTTCTTTTAATGTTTTTCTAATTGTTATATATGCCTGTGGAGATGATGTTGGTAGCAGGGTGGTCGGTGAAACTGTTGTTAATGTTGCTGCTCTCATTGAGGAGTGTGCAGCTACTCTGATCAAACCCCAATTCCTGTTGAAGGGATTTTGCAATTAAACTGTCTCTCCAATTCCATGCCTGATATCCTCAGATTTTTGCAACTGAGACCTGTTATACTGCTGAATTTTAGGCACGTGAATAATCTATTTGAGAAGAGACTACTCCAGTTTAAGGTGATTTCCTAGATTTAGGTCCTGCCCAAAACTATATGGAAAAATTGATAAAACTGTGAAGACTAAAAGACGGATTTTCCCTCAGGACAGTAAGTACAGCACCTTAATCAATAAGCATTCAAAACCTTAAAAGGGAATAAAGAGGAGGAATAAAATATTTTATTTTCTTCTCTAGAACTGCGTGACTAACTCTCTACTAATGAAGTTTATGGACCATGAATACATTTTTGATGATTAGAACACTTAGCATGAAGGACACGTTGACATATATTTTTATATAATTCAAGAAACTGAACAGAAGAGACTGGAATGTTTTCAAAGATATTATGTCTATATTATGAAAGTGGAAGACAGTGTCAAATTAGAAACATATAGTGACTTTTTTTTTAGTTATATTTGTTTTATTTGTATAACCAATGAAAATGAAGCATACAAAAATATATGAATGCCTGCTATGAATTAGTTTGGGGTTTACAAAATAATTTTCTCAAATATTATTATTTATCATATTTTTCTAGCATAAAAACATAATTTATTGTAATTATTGGGAACACTGCATCCATCTACATCTCACTCTTTTGCTCTCTTCATGAATAGCGGGAAGCCAAACTGTTCTCTAAAATGTGCAAAATATTTGAAACCAAATTCAGAGATGTAGGATGACAAAGAAAATACTCAGATGCAGAATTGCAAACCACTCTGTGGTTCCTTTGACACTGTATTTAGGGACATTATTTTAAAAATATGCTCTAATAAGAAGTCTAGAGAATGAAGTCTACTGAAATCAGACATAAAATCTAACTAAAATATATCTATTTATTATTCATTATTTTAAAGAACTTTGATATAAAATGATAATTTGATCACACATATTTCTCTAAATGTAAGAGGAGGAAGCACATTTTCCAAAAATACTGCAACTTACACCACTTGAAGGATATCTTCTATCAGTTTGAAAAAATCTAGTTTGAATGGGAAAGAAGAGATTAACTTCCTAATTTGCCTGTGCCAAATATTTAGATAACATATATATCTTTGTTTCCTGTTCAGCAACAGGAATTTAGTTAAAGAATTATTTTTAATCCTGACATTCATAGTGTGTCAACAGAAAGAACCAGTGTCTGAGGTACTGGGATCATTGGATTACATTCAGCTTCAGAACTAATTATCAAGGCTTTGAGATGGAGGTACAAAAGCAAGCACTGTGTTGTGCTTGTTGGTCCATATAAGATTGTTGTGCTTGTTGGTCCGTAAGCAGTTTTATTTCTGGGCAGTTCTAAGTAGTTACATTTCCCCTTTCTTTTTTCTTTTCCTTTTTTTTTTTTTTTTTTTTGAGAACATCCCTAACAACTTTAGACAACAAAAAAATCTGAAAAGACACTTCAGTATGCAGAATGCAAACAAGTTGTCAAGTTCTCTAATTTACATTAAAAATGGAAAACAAATGCTCTGAAGAGACTCTAAAGTCAGAATGCCACACACAAGACCATCAACATATACAGACTAAAACTGAATTTCCTTATATGAAATGTACTTTTAATTTTTTTTATAAATTCTCATAAATTTCCTTATAAGAATTCTTTCTTACATGTGCATTAATATGCCTGGAAAGTATCTCAGCCTGATGCACAAAAATTTAGTGGCAGACAACCTTCTGACCAACTTCTGATCAGATCTTAGGAAACAGCAAAGATTTTGGGAAGAAGTAAGTGCCAAATTTATGAACAAAGAAATGATGAATTAATTTCTAAACAGTCTCCATCTGCTAGAACTTGTGATAATTTTATTGAAGACAATAGATAAAACAACAACAGCCTGGTGTGCATGTTTTCTATCCACAGCACTGAAGAAATCCTCCTTCAGATCAGTGAGTGTCCTACAGTGAGCACTGTCGTCAAAATCAATAGCTTAAATGGCTGAGGATATGCAGATTGCAGGAAAACAGATGTTCCTGGATTTTACAGATTCTGAGTTCTCAGAAAGTGAAGACATAAGCATATGATTATCTACATTCCAGATAAAATAGCAATTTCGTGCTTTATACATACTTTAATCTTAAATCTCTCCTCAAATACTGGTGCAGAATACTTGTCTGAGTATAGGTCTTCACAAAGACCTCCTTCTATGAGCCCCTATTCTGGGTTCATGATTCTGAGTAACCAGTGACAGGACTAGAGGAAATGGCCTCAAATTGCCACAGGAGAGATTAAATGAGATATTAGGAAAAAAATCTTCACTGGAAGGGTAATCAAGCACCAGAACAGATAAGTGGTGGAAACACCATCTTTGGAGGTATTTAAAAGACATGTAGTTATGGCTCTTAAGGACATGGCTTAGTGGTGGACTTGTCAGAGCTGGGTTAACAGTTGGACTTAGTGATCTTAGACCTCATCTCCAACCCAAATGATTCTATGATATCAAACTGCATGTGGTAAGGTAATCTGCTTTCCTCCAGAACTGTCATATTTTTTCTTCCATAAGCAGAAAAGCAAGAGAGGTCATTCTCACTGGGACCTTTGTATTTGAGAGATTTTCTAAATGACAAGGTGGAGCTAAATGTTACAGTCAGATGTAAAGTCAGATACTGACTGCTTTTAGTGATGGAAAAAAATCTGTCTGTACATTAATCTTTTGTCTGTACCAGCATGGACTTAAACCAAATGTCCATAGCTGTCCAAGCTGCTTACTGACCTGCTCAAACTTTGCCTATAGAATGTATCAAGTAACCTGTTTCTCAAGACAAGTAAAATTCCAACACATGTGTAACAGCTCACAGTCTAGATCTGTCCATAAAGGTAAGAAGACTGAGTGTGCCTTATGTACAGTCACCCAAAGACAATAGAGATAGTCAAATTATTCCTTCCAACCAGTCAATGAATAGCTGCGTAGAAACGTTTTGTTTTGGAGACAACAAAAGCCTATGCGGAAATGCAAGACCAAAGTTGAGAGCTGGTTGCTCTTCTCAGATTGAATGTTTGGAAAGAGAGAGGGTTTTTGTAAAAAAACGCACTGAGATTAGATATTTTGAGGAATTTCTTCACAGAAAGGGTGATTAAGTATTGGATTGGACTGCGCAGGCAGGTGGTGAAGTCACCATCCCTGGAGGTGTTTAAGGAAAGACTGAATGCGGCACTCAGTGCTACAGTCTAATTGATATCATGGGGTTTGGTCATAGATTGGACTCGATCTCCGAGGCCTTTTCCAACCTAATTTATTCTGTGATTTCATAAAGGCTTATTATTGCTATGAAGATATCAGCCCCACCAATCTTTAGATCACTGGTCCCAGGGGACACTATATTTCATTTGCAAACTGATGAATCTACAGATCTCCAGTTCTCAAGGGACAGTAGCTACATCTTGCAGATAGTTGTATATATATATTTTCTCTGTCCCTTAATTTTTTGCTATTTTGGTCTTGAACTGTATATCTTATGAAACCATGCCTGACATTCAACTATATAGTCAGTGAGTTTTTTCTGCTGTAGGATTTCTGGGAAAAGCATAGTATTTTTGCAGAGGCTTTGTGACAGTGTTGCAGCTCTCTGATATATTTAGTCAAAAGTAGTTTTCCCATGCTTGTCTTAGGGTCACTTCCATCTAAATCACCAGCATGGATGTTTTTATTTAGCTGTTTAAACTATATGTTGCCATTTTTGCCTGCACAATGCTTTAAGGTGTCATGGTATCACTGTTATTTTCTGCAGTTGAATCCTACAAAATAGTAGCTTCATTTTCCTCCATACTACATGTAAAAATGATGTCGCTCTGCAGTAGCTTGTGACAGCTTGTGTTGCAGGATGACTCTCTGCTTTCTTGGTTAGCCAAGTCATTAAGATGTTCAGTTGATATAGGCTTTAGCCCCTAAAAAAATCTGCCTACTCTTAAAAATCCAAGCTAATTTCATTAGCTTTTACTGTTCAAACCCCTTATTATAAATGGACAAGTCTTTCACTCAGTTGACAACAAACCAGTGGTTCTTCAGCAAAGATATTCAAAGCTTTTCACAAGGTATTCAAGTATTACATGCTATAGTTTTATAAGTTCTAGCCTTCACTACTGTGTTTGTTTCTTTCCTTGCTATCATACTAGAATAGATTTTCACCTTCTCTATCTGTGATGTTTACAACACTTATAAGGAAACCACAGGAACACATTTGAATTTAAAATTCTCATGATTATTCATTATTATTAGTCATAAACACAGATATAGGTCTATATGACATAAATAGAAGCTGTTTTGCATAATTTAAGATTACAAATATAGTAATTTTAGGGAGAAAATTTTAAGGGAATAAAGACAAAATCCATACAGGTGGAGTGGGAATTCAGAAAAAAATACTTTTGTCAAGATATACACGGAACAGTTTTTGGACAAAGAAGGTTTATTATCTATTCCTGCAAATGTAATTCCTGCATTTTCTATTCTTGCAATCTTTACACCTGGATAAGACTTCTTCATACTATGTATCATTTGTTTATTTATTATTCCTCAAAAATTCAGAAATGTTGGCTTAGGGATCAAAATTCCAGAGATATACAGAGAGAAGTACAGAACTTTTGATTCATATATGTTTTCTTGAAAAAATGTTAATAATAGCCTTGTATTTGTACTGCCAGAACAACAAAATCAGGTACGTGTTTCCCAATTAGCTAAGAACTTTTACACTTCCTGCTAAGAAAAGAGAATTTTCTGAAGATATTGAATCCAAGCACCTCCTACTGTCACTGAATGTGGCCAGTATTCTCATTCAAAGACTAATCAGCTTCCTTTTCAATACTCAGTAGAATTTTGTTTTCAATTGTTGCTAGAAATGCTTTCATTTCTGACATACACATATTTATAGATTTTTTTCTTACCATCCTTAAATAAAAGTGTAACAAGGCCAGTTTTTTTCAGTTATAGGAAACTACAATGACCATGATTTTTCATTAATGATTCCTGTACAGAAACTTTCACAATCAAACACAATCTTGATTAGTCTACTTTAATAGAATAAACACAAATAATACTATATCCCAAATGTCTCAGTATTCAGTTAAATAAAATAAGTTAATATCTTAATATTAATAAATATTTAAATTAACACTCCTTAGTATTTTTATTAATAAATATTAATTAATATTAATAATTTAATATTGACCATTGTAACTTAATATTTTTTTAAAATATTTTTAACAGTGATTCTTTTTTCATACTAAAAAAATGTGAATTCTTTACTTTCTCTTCCTTCCCAGGGGACATAACTTCTTATATCCTATTATTCTGGACAATTTTTTTCCAATCATTCTGTGAAGCACTTACAAAAGAACTCAGGAAAATTGATAATGCATTGCACTCTGGGATTTTTCAACTTTTTTTGCAATGATAGTTTGCTGGCAAAGGGATTTCTTACAGCATTTGATAATATTTACCAAACCAATTGGCCTTTTCCATCAAATAAGACTACCTCTACAGGTATATCAAAGGTTCACACAGAATTAATGAAGAAGCTTTCTTGACACAGAAGTACCAACTCATTAATCTCAGGACACTGAAAAAACCTCTGTAAGTGAAGAAGATATTGCCTGTCATGTATTTAAATTGTCAGCTCTTTAAATCAGTGCACAATTCAGCAAGAAGTTCATCTGTTTGCAGGGACCTCTGCCTAAGATGCATGCAACCAATTGCAACTGATAATTATCAGTGACATAAGTGATCGTTATTACAGATTCTAACTCTAATAACATCAATTAATCTCATACTAGGTTTATCTCTTTAAGAGATATATGTATAAATTTATAAAGTTTTTTTTGGTTTGGGGTTTTTGTTTGGTTTTTGTTTTTTTTTTTTTAATCACAGTGAAGAAAACGGTTTTTGAAAGGATATAAGAGCCAGAAAACATATGACACTTCATATAATATTTCAAATTAATCAGCTTGGATAATATGATAACGTCTTCAGTCAGTGTGTTATACTGTCAAGGACAAGGTTGTTTTCTGCTTACAATTAGTCTAGTTTTCCCAGAGTCAAGACTGGAGACAATTTATGTGCACGCAACCCAGCCTATCACTCTCACCTATCTTTTCTGAACAGTGATTGAGCTTTTATCTGGCAGCCACAAAGAGAAATCATTACAAGAAAAAATGCACAATCAGTCTGGTGAGAATACTAGTAAGTAAGTACACATGAATCTGAATCACATATCATACTTTCCTGCCATATTTTTAGTCAAGATGTACAGAAATCTAAAATATAAGGGAGCACTAAAGATCTAACATGGTTAGCTTTAAGAGGATAGTATTGGCAGAAAATGAGGTAAGAACTGACAATAAAATGAATATTTGATGCAGAAAAATTGTTTAACAGACTACAAAGGCTTCATAAGAGCCATGGTCTTGCAAATATAATTCCCTCATTTTTTATGTGTAGCAATAAAGATTTTGACAGCTAGACAGAGTCATTGCAAAATATGCTTTCAACCCTGAGGTATTTTATATTATTAAAGCATTGCCTCTGATAGACATTTAAGAAGTACAATAGTAGTCACACATCATATGGTAATATATTGCATCTTTGCTAGGATGTAATTGTAGAATAACAACTTGAAGATAAAGAGCTTCAAATAGAGGAAGTTTTAAAGAGACTGTGATTACACGTATGTGTTATTAGTGTGTTCAAAAAATGTCTTAATTGCTCTTCACCATTGCCATATGTCCCATTTTCGTATCTGTATACCAAAAACTGTTGATGTGTCTACTAAAACACCTACAAACCTATTATTACAGACAGCTGTTCATCTGTTTTCTGCTTTCAATTTAATTTAGCTCCAAATTTAAGGAAAAAATGCACAGATTGTAGACTTCCCAGGGAAAGATGTGTTACTATTTTAATTAACAGAAGTGGCATAAATATATGACAGCATATTTAATTCACCAATAATATCAGTAGTCTTTAAGAAGAGCATGGGTGTATTTTGCTTTCTTTTCACTTATCTTGGGACTTGGCAGAAAGGGGTCATGTAATGGGGGATCATTTAGTAGAAGGAATTGGAAAGGATCATTGAAGTTCAATGAAATGAAAAAAAACAGGATTCAGTGAAAAAGAGGAGAGGCACACAGTGGGGTGGGGCAAAGCAGAGGGGACCAGAGCAAAGGTCTGAGGTCCTAGTGAGTGGCTGCTCTTCTGTCTTCAGCCTGGTATGGGAAAACCTGGACTTCCTGGGATTTTGCCTACACCAGAAAAAACTGTCAATAAGGTCAAAAAGGGATGAAGACAAGCCCCAAAAGAAAGGACATTCACAATTATTTAAAATTGCCTTTGTTGTTGTTGCTGTTGTTGATTTTGGAAAAGTTTGTTTTGGCTAGCAAATTAAAACAATGTCATTATCCCATCACCTCACTAGGACTGTGGACATCTGCAGGAACCCAGACATCTTTTTTTCAGCTTTTTCTCAGTGTTCAGCAACAACAGGTTCTTCAATATGTAACAGAAAATAACTGTTGAATTCAGTATTCTCCTAGTCAGACGAGCACATCCTTGTCAAAGCCTTTGTTTGCACAGCTATGCCTGGAGATAAGCAGTGTCTCATGGTGCAGCATATGCCCTCGCCAGAGACCTAGAAGGGTATCAACTTCCTTAACAAATTCAGCTGCTGGGAGGTAAGGGTATTTAATGTTGGCTAGTGGATTATAACTTTAATATCCTTTTATAACAGGGAGGTGTCTTGCTACAGCAACAAGCTGCACACATAAAAAAAAAATACAGGCATTATCGCATGAAGCTATTCCCCTCACACCCACCCACAAATAGCATCATAAACAGTAAAAATAGTAAATACAGCATAATTACCCTGTTTCTTCAGAAAACCTACTCACAAACGTCCTATGGGAAGAGATTCTGGCATGCATCTTAGAATAATTTTGTTCCATTTCAGAAACAAGACTTAAAATGAAAGATTATCATATTCAAATACAAAGAGATCAGAATATACAAACCATCAAAGACTGCTCTATCACTAATATTTCTTAAACATATTGAATTTTTTCTTAGATCTTTACCAGGGAATCATTCCAATTTATAAGCCCAGATTTTCATATAACAGTGCCTGGATTCATTTCATATTTGGGGTTGTATGCCAAAGTGTCCAGATTTGAACATTTTTATTATTATTATGCACTGTCATAGTCTTTCTGAAATATAGCCCTGAAAATCCTACACAGATATTTGGAACTAAAACTTTATATATCAGCGTTTCCTGGATGGAGAAAAAGTAATTCCTGGGGTTTGGTCCTGAACTCACTATATTTAGAAGAATCAGCAATTGCTATATAAATAGAAGCTTTTTTTCCATTGTCAACAATTCTTGTTTACTTGTAGAGATATCACTAACTATTTCAATATTACTGTGCCTTAGTGGGCCCTAAAAACCTGAAGTATGTAAGGTGAGAAAATTAAGTCTACAGAAAGATATTTAATACCATTAAAAATACATTGCTTAGTAGAATGTAAGCTACATGCTCCTGACAAAGTCATGTTAGTGAGATGATTGAATAGCCAACTTTGAACACTTACTGAAAGAAAATGAGGCAAAAACTTCAGTCATCACATCAGTTAAAGGTGTAACTGTTCAAGGTGACATTTAAGTGCCTACCTAGGTTTTCTTTAAGAAATCAAACTCTTCTAACAGTTAGGATGAAGAAAACCAAAAATCTATCATGCTATCAGTAAAGTCAGACACAGTACCAGACCGAACTATACAGTTTAGAGTGACAGCTTTGGGGATTTAAATATTTTTGTGTTTATTCATTTTTTAAATGTGGTTCTGAGCCTGAGCATGCTGATAGAACTGTCCATATTTGTGACACCCAGAAACTGGGTGTTGGCCTTTCAGAGCAATTCCTTCCATAACTCTTAGTATTGTATACCTGGTGTTATAAAAGTGTCTTGTTTTGTGAAGGATTGACTCTGTCTGTGTAGGATTAATTGAACATCTCTCTATTGATACAGTGAGGATTATGAACAAGTGCCTATCCTCCGTTTCTGTGTTGTTTCCAATCACATCAACTACCAGACTGAAAACAAATTGACCAAAAATATTCTGCAAATATGGACTCCATCTGCCTTTAAGGTCTAATGAGTAATATGGTACATCTACTTATCATAAACTGTTTGGCCATGGCAGGCAGCTAGAAATGCTCTTATTTCTCTGGAAGGTGCATGAATGCATTTGAAGTTGGCAAAAAATTACATAGCAACACCTTTTCCTGAACCTCTTCAGTAAAAGGAGTGCAATTCTGGTTTGATTCATTCCACACTTCATCCTCTTATGTACCTGTGGATATTGTTTCTGTGTTAAAATTACATCTAAAAGAATGCAAGAGAACAATTTAATGGCCTGCCTTTGAAAATTTAGTTTGGCAGTGTTTTTGTGACATTTATGGCTTGAAATAGCTTGAATCTCTTTGCATTTAGTTACTGGTAGACTTTTTTTTTTTTTTTTTTTAAATGGACAATAAAAAGCTGTGAGGGTTCTTATATGACTTAATTTCCAATCTTCCTATTACAATGAATGGTCTCATACAAATAATAAGATTAATCTGTCTCAGGCTTATAAAATTGTCATGGAACACATATAATACAGAAGTTATTGATCATCACAAGGAAAAAATTCATACAATTTTTACTTAGAATATGGCACTGAATTTTACCACAAATAAGAAAATTTCTGCTTCTGGCTGCTTGACCAGTAGACAAACACTTATACCTTTGGTCAAAATCTAACGTGTTTAGACTTCTTTGCAATTTCCTTCTCCTTCTTTCACAAAATAAGTGTTTTGTTTTCACAAATACATGTTCTTTCTCCCCACAACAGCAGATATTTTTTTTCCAGTGTATAATAGGTGTAGTATTCTCCCTGACCCTTGGGTGTTCCAGCTGGATGCACTTGACAAGCTCTGGGAGTAGAATCTATTTGCATGACCTTAGAACTTGATATGTCCAGTGACTTAACTTCCCCATGTTGCAGACAATCATGTTTTGATGGATAGGACTAATGAAACATAATTCTGTAGTTATGAAACCCCTTGTGCTGATAGGTGGGTTAAATCTCTTTGAAGCTGGTAGGCTTAATAGCTGCTTCTTAGAATAAATGTAAAGAGATATTGAACTCTTTAACAGAAATAAATGGCTGAAAAAATATGAGCCATGACCAAAATATGGCTACAAGGAAAAGCCACTGTGGAAGTGAAACCATCTGTCAAAAGGCCAATATATAGGAGAGAATACTTAATGGAAAAAAAAAATAAATTTAGCCAAGGACACTATCACAGAAGCATCTTTGAAGCTATTGTGATTCTCAGAAAAAACTATGGCAGCTTTATAAGTTGAGCCCTAACCTTAAAGTAAAACTTAAACGCTAAGACAAAGAGCATGGAATGGTGACCACATAAAAGTTTCCTGCTTTTTTTATTCCTGAAAGAAAAATATACACACACAGAGTGAACAAATTAATCTAGTATTAATAATTTAGCTCAAATAGAAGAAATTACTAAACAAGGACAAAATTTGAAAAATAAAGAAACTAATGTAAGTAGAAGATAAATTACGTGACAGAATTTTATACTTTTCACCTAGAAGATTTCTCTACTGACAACTAAAAATAACCCCCAAATCATTTTTGCAATACTGTCAGAATGAAATGAAAAATAACATTACAGATTTTTCAGATATAAATAACACCAAATTAACTGCTCCACTATGATGCCAGTGAAGCTTAAAAGCTTGCTTCCAGAAAAAATAAGGACATATTTAAACAGCTAGTAAAGACAATTATTTTACTTTAAATTCTCACCTTATTTTTCAGTAACTTTCCAGGATTTCTCCTTTTTAAACAGCACTAAAGATAAAAAGATCCCCTTTAGTATGTTTACTTCATTAACAATTTACTAAGGCTTTTTTTATTCTAATTTACCTATACTGTTAATCTTAAATTATTGAGTTGCTATTCTGAATAAAAATTATAGAGGTTGTTTCCTCTGCAATCATTTTCAAAACTCTTAAAAGAAGAAACTAGGAAAGACAATATTCATCTCTTTGTCATACAAAAATAGCTTAGCCAGAATCAGACACCACGTACCTCAAGGTCAGATTTTGTTTTTGGATTCCTTCTACAAAGGCGTGGAGGTAGATGTTTATGAATAAATGAATAAAAACAAAAATTAAGATTTCTCAGCATTTCAGAGAGTGGCACTGACTGGCTATATTTAAAGTTTCTTCTCCTTTTACTAGTAGAATATTCTCTGTGGAATATTATTGCTTTAACCTTGAGACATCTGATTTTACATGCAAAAATACAGGATTTTTAAAATTTGTCTTAATTTTTATTATTATTCCTCATCCCAAGTATTTAATAAAACTGAAGCATAAGCTGAAGACTAGGCAATCAGTTCTGCTGAGTAAGCTTGGACATACCTGTTTCAATAAAAGCAGATACTTAAATATGTCCTCAGCTATTCCTGCAGTGATAAAATAAAAATGCCAAAACAAATTTACCTCAGTTCTGTACTGAATTTATTCACAATACTTATTGTTTTGCATCTTTTTCTCAAGAGGCTTGACTGAGAGGTGGAAGCTCTGATTCACAATGAATCATAACAATTTTTTCAGTCTTGATTTTTGAAATGGAGTGAACATGTCCAAACAGAAATGGAGTTAACATTCTGACTCAACAGCGATTCAAATACATGCACTGATTCACTAAGCTTTGAAGCATACCCCAGATAATGAGACCCTATGAAAGACAGACTCACTTATTTTGATAAAATTTAATCTAAATTACCAGCTAAACAAATAAGGGTCTTGGGATTAGTATTTCTGAGCTTATTGCAGTTTCTGTTGAACTAAGAACTTATTTAGGACCGGGATGTATTGTAGATGTCGTTGTGCTGCTTGGTACACTAAGACCTGATCCAGCCTGGAGAGAATGGCCAGGAGAAGGTGTGTGTGTGTCACCACCCTGACTGATAGGAAGCTCAGATGTGTCTAGCTATTGCAGCCTGAGAAGGGCTTCTACACGCTGTACTTTAGCTGCAAACTTAGAGTAATGACAGACTAACTGATACTAAATGGAAGGGTCCATCACAGCTAAAAAATGCAATTGAGAAAGTACTTCACTCTATGAGAACATGAAAAATCCTTAGGATGTTTACCATAATAATGCAAAATTGAACAGTTCTGATCACATAAGAAAAGAAACAAAAGGCATTTTATTCTTCTGCAAGAGAAGCTGAGCCACCGTGTTAAAATGGAACAAAGGGAGCAAATTTGAACTATCCAATTGTACAACACTTCTG
This sequence comes from Xenops minutus, assembly GCA_035221455.1. NCBI lineage: Eukaryota > Metazoa > Chordata > Aves > Passeriformes > Furnariidae > Xenops > Xenops minutus. The sequence goes on along the minus strand of JAWWEE010000122.1, from coordinate 57,612,306 downwards.
AGCTGCAGTTTGTGAAGCCTACAGTAATTTAACACATGTCATGAAGCACTTAGAAATGTAATAAAAATCCTGTTTATTACCAGTGCAGCTCTGGGCCAAAGCATTCATGTGAGACTCATCTGATCCTTATAGCTGATGACCTTAGAATCTATCTCCATCAGAAAGAACAAGAAGATTTATTGTTCTAGGGATTTTTATACCCTGCAATATTTTCACAGCCAGATTCTATATAAATATGATTGTTTACTAAAGTTTAGACTCCTCTGTGTGTCTTAAATTGCCCTCTGCAGTTCTAATATTCTTTTAGGAAAATAAGATTCCACTGCAAGCACAACTTCCCACTCCTTTGTCCAGATGATTACCCTCCTCCTGAGGAGCAGAGACAAAAAATGGATAAGGTTGAGTGCCTTCACTCATAGATTTCAGCACAGAAAATTCATCTATCAGGTAGCACAGCACTCCCACTTTGTTCTGAGTCTCCTCTTAATTTGTCTTCACAAGAGCAAGATATCTAGCCCTTACACAGGCCTGGATGATTGAACACAAGTGAAAAATCAGATGAAGAGAATGGCTGGGACCTTAGCATGAAAGTCATAGGTAAACTACTCTGCAGAACTTGCCATCTCTCCAAACTCCTTCCATTGTAAGAATTCCTACATGGTGATGAGGAATTTAACTACATGAAGCTTCTCTTCAATATTGCAGTTTCCCTTACATTTTCCTGTACAGTATACCAGAACCAAGATCCCAGCAATGCAAAGGCTGTTGCAAGAGGAACTTATTTCACAAATTCTTTTACAGGTTTTCCAAAGTACTTTCCTGGCAAATTTTTGGTTGTTACAACTCACCCTTCAGATAGGGATGTAGACACTCAGGATAATGACAGCTGATCCTTCCAATGCACCTGCTCCTTAAAACAGCTTTTCAGTCTGGATCAGACTGTTTTGATGATTAATGCAGCTCCAGGCTGAAGCCAAAAGGAAGTGGTATGCATGTTCTCTGGAGCCCACCTCTTGTTCTATGTGGACATTAATATCTATGAAAAACGAGTTACTGATGCAGAGGGCAAAAGTTATACCTGGAACACCTCTTTGAGTTTCCCATTCGTTGCAGCACCACAGTCATATTAGCTGTCCTTAAGTCAACAATGTCACAGTTCTGTCACTGTGGAGCTTTTGTTCCTCACACTTGTTTCCCATGCCACGTGTGTTTCTGGACACAGTATTTCATACAGCTATGTCTTCTTGTTGAGTTCAAGCCCAGTGTAACATTCTATCACTAGGATAGCATCTTTCCTTAATAATGATGGATTTTTTCTTCTTTGGCATTTTTTTTCCTTTACATATCAGCTCTGTTTGGGGTAGGGCATACGTTTTTTTGATCAGGAGTTCTTTTTTTTTATTTTTTTTTTATTTTTTTCTTCTTTTTTTTTTTTTTTTACTTTTTTCTTCTTTTTTTTTTTTTTTTACTACAAATGGAGCCCGAAGTGACATTTTGATATCAATTCGAGCTATAGCTATTTGGGGGAGGGTAGGGGAGAGGGGGGAATGGGAGAGAGGATGGGGGGTGGTTAGGGGTGGTAACATTACCCACGCAAAAACCCCTTAAAAAAATTAATTCACCCTGAAATTCTCCCTAACAGTGGATTGATAATTTTTAAAATCAGGAAAGTTCTCTATTTCTTGTTTCCATGTCCATCTAGCCTTAACAGAGGACAAGAATCCAAAAGCTTCAGCTCATGGCTCTTCACAGAAGTTGCAGTAAGATCAAACTTTGAGGATATGACTTCTGAGTCCTATCGTGCTGCATTCAGGCAGTTTCTGGATCCTTTAAGCCACATTTTGCAATCCCTTGCATTACCTCTATTTTGCTTGCCAGAGCAGTTTCCTAAAACAGAAGTGGGGGGGTTAAAGCAGAGCAAGATCCAGACCCAGGGACTACACTTTCATACTGACCTCCCAGCATCATGAGCATGCCCTCACATGTCCTTGCATTTTTAACTCAGCTGCTAGTAGAGGAGCTCTTCATCAGTCGGATGTTGTTGAGACAGTCATGATCAGAAGCCTATTCTACCATGGGAGCTGATACAATGGAGGTGGAACATGGTGGGCTTTTGCACAAGCCTGCTAGACAATGATGTTCCTAGGTCTTCTAGGGAATGGGCAAGAGTGGGCACTGTGCAGCATGAAGTGGAGTTTGACTGCCCTCCCTGGTGAACATATAGTTACACTGAGACACGCTCTAGAAAGCCTTGTGATATATTAGGGATCAAAGAAGGAAGACTTTGAGCAGGGTAGAATGGCAGAATATTTCAATCTTTATCATCAAAATAGGCTAATCAGCTTTAAATTCACAAAAGTGCAGATATTACTTGTTTAGTAAAAGGGGAGCTAGAACCATCAGCTTTTATTGACAAACCTAAGCCACTTTTCTGGCAGCAGTGCAGGACAATCTCAAGTGAGAGAAACCTATTTAAATTCAGACAAGAGTTAGCAGATTTTCACCTTGAAAAGTTGTTAGAATGGACTACATTCTCTAATATGGACTACTATATTCATATATTAAACACTTACAAAAATGAGATGAAGCTGGCATTCCACAAAGATCCACATAATACAATGTGCAAAGTTTCATTGTTCTAACAAAAATCTACAACTACAAATACCGAAAGTTTAGAAAAGCAATGGCTAAGAATTTAGCAGTCATATACCACCTTTAATAATTCATGTTTTGTTCTGCATTCACTCAATCTTAGGTTTGTAAACACAGAAACAGAAGGTCAAAACAACAGCTAGAAGATAAATCTCTTGAACAGAAATAGGAAATGCAGTCACTTGTATACTGATGATTGCATCATTAGCAGTGATAAGAAAATAAAAAGATGCTTGGATGATCAAAAAGAAAATATTTGATCACCTCAGGCACTGAATTTGAGGTGTTTGTGAATGTGCACTTTGGCCTTTCCCTCTCAGCTTTTGCTTTTGCTTGAGAGCTGCACCATTTTTTTTTTTTTTAAATATGCCTCGCTGGCAGACAGAAAAAAATCTTGTTAAGTCTTTTGAGTGAGGCAGAGAGGCACTTTTTCTGTAAGTTCATCACATACAATTATTTCTACAGTAGTGCTGCAGGGTTAGAGAAAAAACTTTTTTGAAACACTCAAAGAGCTACACACTTCCTTAAAACAATTTTAGTAAAAGAACAACTTTTTTTAAGAGATACCTGCTCACCTTTATAATTTACTTATCTGTGAACTTACCTTTTTTACCTTTTTTTTTTTTTCCTGAGAAAGATCAAGATTTGCCTCTCTGCCAAAATTGTAGTTGTATTGTATATCTAGAAACAAAAAATTACCCCTTCCCACACCTTTGCCATTCAACTTGCTGAGGTGGGTTTATTTATTTATTTTTTTCAAACTGTTTATTTAACACTTCTATATTAGGTCACTCCTCTTCCTAAACCTGTATTTTTCAAATCTTAAGTATAACACTTCTCTAAATGTCTGTTTAACCCTTCAAGTTAATTGGTTTCTGTTGGACTTTGCCTATTGTTTTCGGGGAAGCAGCTTAGTTTGGAATTTTGGAGTGTTTTTCTAAAGCTAACATTCAGTTCCTAATCTCTCTTGATTGTTAAATATTAATTTATTGACAGACCACACTCAGTGTGTCATAATATATCTGATATTTCCTGTGCCCAGGGGACCAACAAAAACTGAGTTCTAGAAACCAGCGCATGCTGAGCCCTGCAGCAATTCTCTTTTTTTTTCATATGTGTTTATATAACTGTTGTGCCTAGCCAGGTCAGGACCCAATTACATTAAGTGCTGTATAAATATTAGCATCCACTTCATCCTTCACAAGGTTCTTGACCACAACGAAAGGTGTGAAAGATCATAAAAGGGGGTAGATTAATTGAGGACCTTGAAGTGATGTCATTATGGTGGTATGCATAATTTACTGAGTAAAGACAGCACAGTATAGATGGTCTAAGAACCTAAGACCTTTTCTAAGGATTAGTCAAATCTTTTTTTGCTTCCTTTTATTTTTTTTTACCCATTCTCCCTCACGTTGAGACTTATATCCACATCAAGTGCTGTAGCATCTTATCAGATCATTTATTTCTTCTTTATGCTGTAAATATTTCAGTAGTCTCCAACATGAATTTGATTCACTTATTGCAATAAGCTATTTATTCAACCAAACAATTAAAACCAGCCCCAATCTGCAAATAACAGTGTTCTTGCCAAGAAAGCATATCTAAGCCTTTGCTAAGTCTTCCAGCTGTAAGGAATTCATAAAGCTTAATTAAACTTAGGACACAAACATCAGGGGAAAAAAAGATCTTGAAAGAAAACTGAAGAGTACCAGCCACTTTTTAGTCTGAAAATTAAGGTAAGAGGAAGAGAAGTGTCATATGTGAATAAAATACTTCAATGAACTGTTTATTCTTATTATCTCACATTCCAGCTATCCTCTCATGTATTAATTGAAAGGTCGTGAAGTTTCACTTCAGCTTTGAAAATATGTCTGCACTCTATTGAAACTTCCTAAAACAACACTCCTCGGTGAACGGCAGTGTCTCTCTCGGCTGCAGTAACCCAGGGATACTACTTTCTTGTCTTTCTTCAGATAGTGGAACAACATTTTCACAACCAGCTGACTGAGGAGCAAGGTTACACCTCACTAGCAACTGGTGTAATTAATTATTCCTTGCACTGTGCTTTGAAAACCTCAGACTGTGTGAAGTTATCCTAACCAGATAGGTTTCTTTAGTGAGACTGAGCAGTAGAAGAGTGATTCTTAGGAGCTCATTTTTATTAACATGGTGCTGGTCTTGTAGCTCTCTCTTTTTTTTTTTTTTTTTTTTTCAGTATTAAATAAGATTCTAATCCAAGGTTCATTAGTCTGTTGCATTGAAAATGGCAGAATACATCAGTACATCTAAAATGCATATTTGAAGAAAATAAAATATGTTTTATTCAGTTTACAAATACTTTCCACTTGAGAAAATAAAGGTTGGAAAGTATAACTGTACAAATTCAAATATCTTGTGAACTGTTCTAACCCTTGGTCTTGATGAACTATTAATGCTTCCTCAACGAAGCACTGCCAAAAGCTCCAAGCATAAAACCATTATTTTGTTTGACCAGAGGGAACTTGGAGATTTTTTTTTTTCTAATTTGATATATTCACTAGGTCTTCACTGGTTATAATAACAGGTTTTCAGGTGAAGATGATTTTATTGTATGCTTTAAAAATGATCTGTCTCCTACCTTAAATCAGACAGGATTTTAATTTTTTTAATGATGAAATTTCTTGAAAACTTTTAAAAGAGATAGGCATTTTTTTGTTATTCTTCCAATCTGCAAATGCAAGTTAGATAAAAACCCATACAAGCCTTGCCCCAGAGGAGTGACATTCATTTACGTTCACTCAACAGTATACATGAACTACATAACTATTCTTATAAATTTTAAATCATGTTTTGCATAGAAATACAAAATACAACAATACTTCTTCCATTGAATTAGATACTTGATTTTATTCCAAAACCTGTAAATGTCTACCTTTTTCACTGTCATCAATCATTTTAGAAATTACAAGAAGTAGTTATGGTCTGTAGTAGAAAAAAAAATCAGAATTCTATTTTAACCATTATATAAACATATGTAACTCATCATTCTTGTTTCACTTCACTTTTGATCTTGTGCATTTCAAACTGTGCTCTTAAAATACTTGCTTATAGAAGAGGTGCTCTGGAAGAATAGTAACAAAGTAATTTTTTCCTTCCAAAAACACTCTTAAGAATCATCTATTACTTTGACACATCAACATGCCCTTTCAAGGAATGAAAATACAAAACTCATTGGTGCTCTTTACCTTGCCTCTGATGGTAAGTGTGAAACTAAAGCTATGTCCTCTCCAGGTGGGACAGGTAAGCTTCAACAGACTGTGGAAAACATGGAAATGTGTGCTTGTGCCAAGCCGTGTGAAGTCACTATTAATAATCACTGCCTGGTGCTCCTGTTTTTGCTGGGCTGCTGTAAAACCAGCTGGAAGAAACCAAAGTAGAGGAGCTTTTTCCAGCCATATGGCCTTTTCAAAAGTTCTTTGCTACTACAAGTTAGCCTCTTCCTAGCACAAAAAGAATTATTCTTATGGCATTGGGATCCAAACTACATAGAAGACCACTGAAAGAATTCTTCAACTGTACCTGCCTGTAGACCATAGACAAGTGCCAGTATAGTCATTGATACTGCTTCTCTTCCTGATAATACTCCTCATTGATGAGAAATAACATTTATAAGCCTAAAAATGGAGGATAGGAATGATTGCTATGAAGCTCTCTTCACTAGATCACCTATGGAGCAGAGCTGGTGTTGCTTTCTCAGGGAGCTACATATTCTACTTGTTTGACTGGTTGCTATGGTTCAGAGGAAACAGCAGCTGCTTGAGGAGAAGGAGGCAGAACCTCTAGCAAAAGGACATGAAAACCATTAGTCTAAAAAATTGATTAACTGTTAAGGTAGTGATATCCTGTATTTTCCTCTGGCAAAGTTGAGAGACCAAGCAGAAAAGATGAGGGAAAATAAAGGACAGGGCTATTATTTAATTCCACTCTCATATGAAAACTTACTTACATTATTGGTATTATATCTCTCTGATGCTTACATGAACAATCAAAATGTGCCAGTGGAGCAGTTTATCTTTCTATGCCCATATTTCTGATACTAAATAAACAAAGATATTTGAGACAAAATTGCCATTTCCTATTTTTGTACTGAGAAAGAAGTGTGGCATTTTACATGTTTCTGTATGGTCACTGTAGGGAAATGCCAATTGTTACAGAGAAAAAGAATATATCTTACTTAAAATAGCATGTTTCCAAAGTGAAAAATACTGAAAAATGTTGTGGAAAAAGCACAGCAAAACAAAACTTTAGTTTGTACTTCTCCCATTAACAAGTTGAAATAAAAATTCACAGTGTATCAATAACAAGTTCTAATTAGCCAGGTCTACTCCAAAACAAACACAAGATTGAATTAAGGAAAAGGAAAAAAAATAAAAGCCGGAATATTTTAGGAGGGGAAAAGTATATCAATTTTCCATTAAAAATGTCTGCAAATGCTTTCTCATGTAGGAAGTGGTTCATTTGATTGTAATGAGGAACCCATCAAAAAGTTGACATGGAAAAGAAAAGCAACTGAGAGGAACAGTTCACAATTTGACTCAGAATCTTAGAAAGAGTTAATATTTTGCACTACTATTTTCACATTAAATTGCAAAATAAGCTTTCTAGTAGTGTCTGAGGGATTTTAGAAAGAAAGGCAATATGTTCCAAAATACCTTGAAATTTTTCCCTATAAAAATTGGTTAACCATTCAGCCAGTTAGAGGTCTGTTAGACAGCATTTGGTCCTGTAGTTTTGGGTGGTATTACAGATGTAATTTCCACCACTTTTCTTGGGAAGATATTCCTAACAAGCAAATATGTAGAGCTATTTGGAGATCTGTACCATTTACATTCAAAGTAACAGAAAAGTAGGTAGATTCCATGCACTACATTTGTTTTGTATTGAAATAACTGTTAAAAATTGAAGGTATTTGCTACAGTTCTGTTCACAGTATTGAAATATCAAGTATTTTAAGAGCTGTTTCCAAATTAAGGGAACAAAGGTTTAACTGAGTCGTGAGTATCAAGAAATATGAAGGATGTACTAGTATGCTTGTAAAGGCATAAAAATTGACCCATAAAATGATGCTGAGGACCACTAAAGCAGATCATGTCATTTATTTTTTTCATTCTATCCCCTTTTGAGTGCTTAAAGTTTGTTTTTACTTATAGTTCTTTAACAACAAAGGTAGCAATAATTCTTTTCATCTACCTTGTAATGATTTTTAACCAGCAGTTCAGTTTTCCTTGTAACTGTTAATTACTATTGCACCTGTCTCAGTGCAGTGGATATAAACACCTTTCCCTTACAGACATAAAATCTTGTGTAATTTTAGGAACATTCCTTTCTATCATGCCTGGTTTTGATTTTTTTATCGTCTGCTGACCATGCAGAGTTTGTGCATTCTTGAGAGGTTTGAAGCTGGTTAATTACTCCAGGATCTGGACCTACCCTTCCTTCACCCATTCTGGAAGCAGTCAGGGGTTGACTTACAGGATCACCAAACCACACAGTGGCTTTTAAATAATCAGCAGTTAGAGGTACCTGTCCTCCCCTTCCCTTCTCATGTGTGAGTTTCAATATTTTAAAAAATTATATTCCTCAATATATACTACTTTTGTCTCTCCATTTTCAAAAATAATTCATGATCTTTGATGCTCAATTTAACACACCTCTAGTCACCTTAATTTTCAAAATTTTTTGAGTACTCATATCCTACTTACCTTAAAAATAACTTCAGTATATTAAAAGTCATATGCCTAAATATCTTCATCTTGGAAAGAAAACAAACAACAAATCAAAAAATTGCAGTTCTGAAAGTGTTAAGTGGATATTTTCTTATTAATAATTTTTCTTTACAACTATTTTAAAATAGTATCTAGTTTTCAAAGTGAAATTGTCATTGCCCATCGTAACACTCAATAACACTCAATACTTTACAAATACTTTTTACAAACAAGCCTCTGTCATTCTGTGCATCATATTAAGTCCATCAAATAACTTGACCTAACAGAAGTTCTAAACCATACTTGAAACAAAATTAATCAGTAGTTTAATAATAGCATTATCTTCTGCAGAAAAGAGAAACAAAATAGAAAATTAGGATCTATAGTTATGTTGCTTCATTTTTTTTTACTCACTCTTTCATTTTAAGGGTTTTTTTCCTACTTTATATTTCCTTATGCTGCATTATGTAGTTGGTGATTGTGTATTCCTGAACACTTCTAACATCTAGTAGAAGAAGTCTGAGCACATCTGACCAAGCTATTTTCCCTAAAGAGTCTGTCAGAAAGGGGTATAGTGGGTGAAGCTTGTTCCTTTTGACATACAGATCAGAACAAATGGGTCCAGCTGCAGCCGTAACATTTGCAAAGTATCATGAAAATTAATAAATCTTTTGTCATTTTTCCAAAAACCCTCTCTGTGCTGTTCTTGTTTCAGTGAAGATCCGTTTTCAGTAATATTTTTTCAGTATATATCACTATCCTATCTAATTAAACTATTCTATTTTATTTTCATTACCTCATCTATTCATGTAGAACTTAAGACTATTTAAAAGTAAAATCTTTCTCTTTAAAATATTTTACTTTAAGGCCTTCATATTATGTGAAAAAGCTGGAATTTACATAACTTAATAGAGGAAGAGAATTATTCACCTCTCCTTGCCCCAAAATTTCCAATGAGCCTTTGTATTGTCTGGAAACTTTTTTAATGTTGATCAGGTAAGTAAAAATGTCTTTTTTTTTTTTTTCCTTATTGTTCAGAGGAAATTTTTTTCACTTGTTGTAGGAAATATCGGTACATTAATTTTAAAGATAATAAAATTAGTTCTTTAAAATTCTTATATCCTGGAAACATGAGGAGTCTGACCACACTGTGATGAAATCTTAGTTTTCATTGCTAGTTCTCAGTTATTGCTTTTCATTCTTTCAAGGGTAGTTATCTAAAATATCAAGTGAATTGTAGGGAAGTTTTTGAAATGGAAAATTAGAATGCAGAAGATGACATTGCTGAATGGAAAAAAATGCATAAGAGAAACGTTTGACTTACCTTGTAAATACTTTTCTGAGCCATGTCCTGCTTCAAATTGTTTTGATGTTAACCCAAAGCAACCACCTTAGGGAGAAAAGAGTATTGAAGCAATTGGAGATACAAAGATAAATATCTGGACTGTTCTTCTATCTCTCTAACAGTGTACTGTTACTGACACAAGCAAACTACTGTGGCCACCATGAATGGAAAAGGGTTTTGGAGAAACAGACTCTGAGAGGAAAACAACCCAAAGGATTTGCAAAGTTGGTAAATTCACAGTGAAAATACTGATGTTAATCTTCAGCTACAACACAATGAAAATTTGTGAAGGACAAGTAGTGTCATCAGAAATCTTGGTAATGGCAGAAGAGCAAGGATGGACCTCTTAGAGACATATTCAAATTACTCTCAAAAGCAGAGCTATAAATCTAACTTTGAAGATTGTTCTATTTGGAGTCAAAACCGAGTTACTGAATGCTCCTATTTTTTGTACTATTTCTTTATAACAGATATTATGAAAAGTTGATCACAGCATGACTGTTCACAATTATCCCTGGTTAAAGGATGTGAATCTTCTTTTTAATTCCAGTAAAGACTGCCAAAATTACTCAGGAAATATAAATGGAATCAAAGATTTCTAAAGTCAAGTGGATTCTCTGAGTTCAGTGCACTTGTAATTAGGCCCTGGTTTTGAAGTCTGCAGAAAGCCTGTGTGTATAGAATTTAAGTGTTACAGAATGCTTGTGTTTGTTTTGTGATTCCACAATCTTTCACTGTGCAAACAGTTGCTGGGAGTTTACATGGAACAAGGAAAGGACTAAAAGTTTCTGTAATTATGCAGTGATCATAATATTAACAGGTAACAACAAAAAAAGTTGTGGGTTTCTTTTTTAATTCATAAAAACGTGTTTGATTCAGCTAGCCAATACTGTTAGAAAAGAGAAAGTGGTGGAATGAGAGCTCATAGTTGGTGACAATTTAATAGTTAAGGAAGACCACCCCTATCTTCTCTCATGCATTAGCATTAGGAATTTACCATCACCAAAGGAAAATTTGAGAGGCAACAAAATTGGTTATTAAGTGCTCTTTTAAGAAACCCTACTGTAGCCACAGAAGTTCTTTAATCTCTTTAGAGTTTCTCCTGTACTTTTTTCTACTCTTCAGCAAAAGTATTCCATCAAAGAAATATTCACCATTGTAGACAGTGATTTATTTTCACACTTAAATCAAATTGAAAGTGCTATCTCATATAAAGTGGAGGTTTTGAACTACTATTAAATGAATACACATTTAAAAATATTTTGTACAAATGCCAAATCAGTCCTTATTCATCCTTGTATCTGCTTACCATATTTAATACTTCAGCTGCCAAAAGATGTGCCAAAAGACATAGAAAGCCTTAGAGAGACTGGCATGCTTGAGAGCCACATAAATTTAAATAATCTCTTTATATCCCAAAAATAAAGCGGAAGTGGTATTCAGAAAAGTAAAGTGCAACTTCATAGTGTAAAGAAATTGGAATTAACTCTGAGAGAATACAAGGGCAGAGAGGGTTATTTTGATTAATATGGCCTACAAAATTTTAAAATTCCATAAAGACATTTTATTAAAATACTAAAAATCTGGTAGAGGAAGATGAAGAAATTTGCCTTGCCAGGTCTGGTTTAAGACATTCTTCAATCTTCTAACAAATTCAAATAGGCAAGTTTAAAACTTGTGGCCTGAATTTAATCTGCATTTAATTTAAGTGGAACAAGTATTTTTAAAGCATTATAAACTCTTAAAACTATGGTTTTAATTTTTCTTCTGTCAGAGGAATCCAGGTAGACTTCCTATGCTAAATGAACAATCACTGGCTTAGGTGTTTAAGAAAGAAAAACAAAAATAGTAGCAATAACAAAAAGTCTTGCCAGGTTAATTGCAAACATCTGTAGTCCGATTTGTATTTCTACTCTTCAATAAACTTTGAGAAGAAAAAGTACTCAAAGAACTAACACTTTGGAGTATCCATTTATTGCTGAAATTTGAACCATTGTAACAGTCGAAACCCTTTAAAATATGATTTTCACATTTCTAGCAAAGTAAAATATGGAGGAAAAATGCAGAAATGTCAAGCCTGTTCTTTTCAGGATGTTAAATAAAAGTTTATGAAGAACCAAAGGCACGGGGGAATTTGTAAACACAAAATGGAGTGAAAACAAAGCAAAGGGCCACAGACAGAACACAGTGAAACAGGCTGAAATCCATCTGTCTTTTCACCCAGTTGAGTACTCTAATGATTACATTATGCAATTTCATTCATATTCTCTTCCTGATCTAATATTTAGTTACATGAAGTAGAGCCTCTTCAAAAGGAGATTGATATTTACCCATTCCAGAGAATCCTACAAGCCAGGAGTAATCATACTCTCTTGAGACAGGGGAAAAGCCAAACCAAAGCCTGCTCTAAATCAAATGGAAAGAGCGTTTTGGCCCCAGCACTTCAGCAGAGCAGATAAGTGCTGTAGCAACTTTACAGGCTGTGTGGAAGTAGCTACTGCCTTCTCCAAATATTTTGTGAATGGTGTTGAAAGCTGCTGGTGAATCCAGCTGTCTCTTTCCATATTTCTTGATACAGCATTGCTTATGATGACCTGTACTTCACTTCATGCTACTAAGGTCCTTATTCACTGGGAAAAAAATTGGGGATCACCATAAAAAAGTTAAAATATGTTGGATCTACTTATTGTAGAATAAAATAATCACACAGAACCATGAATAAGTACCAACAATGCTAATTATTGAAAGTGGCAGGCATAAAGGAAATTCTTTTCATTGATTAAATTCTTTCTCTTCCATCTCTTCTATGGGTGTTATTTTATAGGTGAAGAACTCTCCATGCCAAACATCCATCTAAATTTGCTTATAAACATAGCAAACACTTTACAAATTAGTTTCTACTGCAATTATCTTTATTAACAAGCCATCCTAGAAAAGAGACATGCTTTTGCTCTCATTTAACTGCTTTTCAGAATTGTTTCAGAGCATGAGAGCTGTTCAGTCTTTCACTTAGAAAAATTGTTTTCTTTTTACTGTTAAGAGATCACAAATAACTACATGGAAAAAAAAAAAGCTTCCCACTGAAGAAGGAGGGTTAGTTGAGGCTTTAAAATAAAAGAAAAGAAAATATTTAACAATGCTAATACAGATTATACAGTTTGAGATGTCGGCTTTCTTGGTAACGGTTGCTACATAAGGTAATCTGATTTGATACCATCAACTATAATGAGAGAATATTTCAGGATTATTGCATTTCATTGACAAAGGAATAATGCAGAGACTCTAAACAAATAAGTACAATGAATTTCAGCAGTCAAATTAGAAGGAATACAATCCTGAGTTTAAAATTACAAAAGGATAAGAAAAGAGAAGAAAGACTGGTGAAAATGTGAAGATATTTGGCACAGATTGTATTTTGGAATCTATTTCAGTCAATTTGACATTGAAACCATTATTAATTGATAGATACCAAACAGAGGAAACAATCATTCTGTCTTCAAGCATTATTTCATTAACAAGAAAAAAATTATTTGATGGAAATTCACTTATCCTTTATTCATGGATTTCTTCAACATTTCATTGTTCATTAGCCTGTGGACATTAGACTAACATCCTCTGCTTTCAGGTTCATTAAAAGCCTTTCAGTTCTCCAGCAGCTCTTTATGAATGTTCAACAGATACTGCCTTGATTTTTACAGCATGCATTCACCCACACTTACTGCTCCATTGTTTGTATACAGATCTGAGAGTTTTCTGTATTTCATAAGCAGGCCATGATTCAAAGGTGATTTTTGTAAACCTCTTGCATTAAAGTAAGTTTTTAAAAACCTGTATACATAATTTGAACATTACCTTAAAGATACTCAGAATTGGTTTTGAAGATTGTTCACACCCAGTAATACAAAATTATAGATGAAAAATCTCTCAGCAGTATGCTTTCTTACAAGATGTGTGTGACCTTACTTTGGTCATAATATAAAAACAATGCTTCTCAAAACTAATTTGATTCTACAGCTGATAATCTGGTATTCTAGCCATGGAAAGATGTACAGCTAAAATATTGACTCTAAGGAAAAAAAAAAAAAAGAAAGATAAGCAATAGCTTACAATTTATTTTTTTTTTTTTAATCTTGGTTTAAAGTGTTGCTGCTACTTCTTGTCAACATTCTTTTTTAACCATGCCATTCACCTCTGTACATTTTCAAATGATAATGTTTTAAGCATTTTACAAATTCCTATTGCTTCAAAGATTTAGTTTTCTGTCGTAACCTTTTAGGGTATCTTAAGTTTAATTTTTCATCACCATTGACTATTCACATGCCAGTAACTTATCTCCATGGCTCCTTTCTTTGAAGTAAACAAAGCTGCAGGCCTCTCTGCCTGTTCAAGAAGTCTGTATTACAGTGACTCTCAAATTATCCCCTTTCATGAACACTTCATGGTTTTCATATTTTGAAATATCAGAGTAATGGACATCCTTTATTATCTGCATTGTAGTGCTTATACTTCCTGGTTTAGATTGTCATTCAGATTTACAAAGTCTTCAAAAGTTTCCTGCAATTATTTTCTTGGCATTTCTGTCTTCATCTTCAGTGCAAATTGTTTATGTTGGCTGGAAATTTGCAAATGTCATTCCTTTCTTCTGATATGTTTCTTTATATAATACCACATGCACCAGTTCTTCTAAATCACCCTTTTCAATAGGTTTTATACCTTTGTATTTTAGGTCTCTTTTCAGACTAAGCCAAAAGTCATTGCTATGTAATTCATCATGCTTTGCTTAAAAAAAGCAAAACAAAACAAAACAAAACAAACAAAAAAAACAAACAAAAAAAACAAGCAAAAAAAGCCACAAAAAAAACCAACCCCCCCCAAAAAAAAAAAAACAACCAACAAAAAAAACGACAAAAACCCAAACCAAAACAACGACAACAAAAAAAACAAAACCAAACCCCACAACAGGTTAGAAAAAAAAAAGCATTCACTTGTACATACAGTCCAGCTACTGTGTTCTCATTATCCCTTCTTGTGTCTGAAAAGAATATGTTAAAATGCTTTGGTTCCTTTTCTTTAGGAAACCACCATGTTATTCTTCCTACCTGTTACTTTTTCCCTCACTGTACCATTCTGCTTTAGCAATACTTACCTGCCATCAATTTCCAGCTGTCTCTTACTTTCTCATTCAGATACAGTTCCTGTTCAATAACTCTCAGCTTCTATCTATGAATGGCAGGAAAGCTTAAAGTACAGCTCTGCACCTTCTTCCCCACAGTCTCAAGAGAAGATGTCTGAACCACATTTTCAAAAGCTCAAATCTCCACTCTTTGTCATTTATACCCACATATACATTAGCTGCTTTCCCTTGCCATCTAAATTATCTTATCACTGAGCTGTCTAGGGCTCTCTTTAGTGTAACAATTTCATTTCACAGCAAGTACTGCACTTTCCCTGTCAGCTCTTTAATTACAACGTCAGGAAAATTGGTGGAGGTTGAGGAGGAAACGACTATTTCTCTTCTGCTTTGGGTGTGGAACTTGCGTGTGTTGGGAGGGGGAAGGGACAGATAAAGGTGAGGGGGGGGGGGGAAAGGGAGGATGTTAAAGAACCTGCTTAAAAAGAAAAGACATTTCTTTTCTTTAATGGGACAATCCCAAAAGGAATTTTTATGCCCTTTCCTGGACTTTGAGACTTTCAGACCCAGGAAAATGTCTATATATCTCCAAAACCATTTTTAGTATCATTGATTGTCCAGGTACTGCCTATAATTTTGTTGTCACTTTCAAATTTGTCCTTGGAAATAGGTTGTATAAACTTTTCTCTGAATATTTTCATCTAAATAAAAATATCTCATTATTCTTCTAAGTAAACACTTCACAGATTCCATATTTCTCTTACACAAAGGGCTTTACTATTCTGTTTCCAATTCTACAGTCTCTGCTTATTGAAGTGATTCTAAAATTGGTTAATTGCATGAGCAGATACTGCTGTTGTCCAGACTGATGATGAGTTTTAAGTATTGTAGTTTCCATCTTCAGTGTAAGTGGTGGAGGGACGCCACTTTGCATTATTGAGCATTCAAGCAGCAAAGCTGCAAACCTGGAAATATCTGATGGCTTCATTTTCTGTGTCACTAAGCACTGAATAAGATAATTTGAGAGTCAGGTCTTTTGACCTTCCCTGGTATTTTTCTGATAATCATTCACAGAACATGATGCTGTGCAAGATCCTAATTGCAGTTAAGAGGTCCTGTCAGCTACATTTGAAAGGGGAGTTTGCAAGTATCAGACCTGCAGAAGTTAGTGGAAAAGCGATGGCGTAAGGATAGATCTGTGATTACAAGGTTCAGGATTAAAGGCTAAGGAGCCTTTTGCTATTATTCTTCCCTTCATAAATAAAGAAAAAGAAAAAAAAAAAGAATGCTATGTAAAATATTGCTTCTAATCTTTTCTCAATTAACATCATAAATTCTCTTTATTTCCTGTCTGTTGATAGTGTTCATCTCTCTTCTCCTTTTGGTGATGATACAGTGAATCATATATATTTTGAAGCAGAAGAATATTCTAGCAGTATATGTTTCAAGACCTAGCAGTTTACGTGTGTGGTGTGTAGGTAAGGACACAGATTTCAAACTATTAATTGTTTACTTACCTTCAGAGCAGCAACAGTCCCCTGTACACTGCGGTGGGTTGAACTTGACTGAAAGCCAGATGTTACCAAGCCAGTCTACCACTTTTTTCCTCAGCTGATAAAGGGAATAAAATATGACAAAAGACTCACAGATTGAGATAAAGACAGAGAGATTGCTCAACAACTACCATTCCAGGCAAAACAGACTCCATTTAAATTATTTTAATTTAGTAGCAATCAAATCAGAGTAGGATAATGAGAAATAAAACCAAATCTTAAAACACCTCTCACCTGTCCCTTCTTTCCAGGCTCAGTTTCACTCCTGAGTTTCCTCCTCCCTCAGGCAGTGCAGGGGAACGAGGAACATGAGCTGCAGTTAGTTCATCACACTTCATCTTCACCACTCCTGGCTCATATTCTTCCCCTGCTCCTGCACGTGGGAGACAGTCTTCCATGAACTTTTTCAATGTGGGTCCTTGCCATGGGCTGGCAACTCTTCACAAAATACTCCAGCCTTGGTCCCATATGGGTCCACAGGTGTTGCTATAGAGCATGCTGCAGCATGGACTTCCCATGGGTCACAGTCTTCTTCAGGCACCCACCTACTCCAGTGTGGGGTCCTCCACAGGCTGCAGATGGACATCTGTTCCCCCGTGGACCACTGCAGGGGGACAGCCTCCCTCACCATGGTCTTCACCACAGATTGCAGGGGAATCCTTGCTCCAGTGCCTGGACCACCTCCCCCCATTTCTTCTTCGCCTGTGTTGGTGTCTGCAGAGTTGTTGCTCTCATATATTCTCACTCCTCTCTGCCAGCTGCTGTTACACAGCAGTTCTTTTTCCCTTCTTAAATGCATTATCCCAGAGGTGCTACCACCAGCCCTGATAGGCTTGGTCTTGGCCAGCAAGGGGTCCATCTGAGACCTAACTGGCACTAGCTCTAAAGGATATGAGGGCAGCTCCTCACATCTCAAGGAGCCAACCTTGCAGTCTTCCACTTCCAAAACCTTGCCAGACAAAACCAATACAGACACAGAGCTCGCGGCCAAGATTATCAGATCCTGACCAAGTGTTCTCACATATATGTAAGAAAACATTGACCTATTTTTTCTGTTACAGGTACGTATGCAGTGGTAGATGTAAGAACTATGTTTAGTAGTCACTACATTATAATTCATTCCTCTGCTGTAACTGGATGAAATTGACAATAGCAGACACATTCAAAATGTTAAATGTTCAAAATAAATAATTTAAAAAAAAAAAAAATTACCATGTGTAAGCAAAGCTATGCTATTGACCAAGTAATACTTTTATTTCTGTGTTGGCTTTTACTGCATTGTGGCCAACATTTTCGGCAGGGTTAAATTGAGACAAAAAAAAACAAAAGAAAAAAAACCTTCAAGCTGTTTAACATTAAATAATCTCATGGATCTGGGGGAAAAGAAGACAAAAAAAAAAAAAAAGGAAAGAAAGAAACCCCACGCAACAAAAACTGCTACAGCAACAAAAACAACAAAAGAAAACAAATCCCAAGCTTTTGGCTAATGTTAAGAGCTTTTGAAAATCATTAGATGTGGTTTTCTTTCTATCATACCTTTGGTGAAATATTTCTAGATGTCACTACTTCATTAATGCTTAAGACTAGAGATACTTTTAATCTTTCCTCTGTTTTACTTTCTTTGGACTATAGAAGGGACATAATATAGACTACTTTGAAAGCCTAAAGCAAGTTGCAAAGTAGTGCAAATCCCTTTTAGTTTTTTTGAGAAAATTAAGCATTTTTTTTTTTTCATCTGAGTTTCTTTCAAAGTTTTGTATTAACAAAGAACAACAGTTTGATTGAGTAACAGCCTAATATCAGATTGTGCCTGGGGATCTGTGGTAAATGCCTATTAAATCTACAAATCTTGATCCCAATCCAATGAAAAGATTTCTGCAGACCTGAAAGCAATTAAGACAGGTTCTGTTTTCTTGAAAATTAGAGAGCAGAGAATTTTTTCTTCAATGTGTCCTTAAATCCGTATCTTACTCTAAGGCATGCAGTAGGGAAACAGAAGAAGCACAAGCCCAAATAGCAACTTTGTGCATCAAGATGGGAAATAAGCTGGGCCACTCAGGTACTGTGCACTCTTACAAAGCAAAAGCATTGAGCTACACCACTTAGTTATTGACAAATTGATTTTTTTCTATACCTAATTACATATCAAACTAACTTTATTGAACAGAGAATATACTGGTCTATGTTGATCCAACATCCTGAGGTTTAAGCAGATGAAAATCAGCAGTTTCCCTTTGCAGTGAATGTGGCCAGCAGCATCCTGGTAAGAGTGCAGCCAACACAAAGAGAGGAATGATCCCGCACCTCCTTCTGAGGGAGGCCTTGGAGTCCTGTGTCCAGTTCTGGTCTCCCAAGTACCAGCTAGACCATGCCATTCTGCAGTCATGACCCCCCCAAGAAGGGTGAAGGCACTGGCACACTATGCACAAGAAGATTCTGGGAGAACCTCAACCTCCTAATGGCAGGTGTAGGGTTGGCAGAGCCAGCATTTCCTCAGAGATGCATAGTGATGGACATGAGACAGCAGTCACAAGGTGCAAGATGGGAACTCTGCTTAAGTATAAGGACATATATTTTCATTCTGGGGGGAATCGAACTTTGGGAAAAATTGCCCATGGAGGTTGTGGAAACTGAAAATATTCAAAGCTTGACTGGATTCGTCTTTGTTCAGGCCTTAAGCAACCTGACGGATGTAGGTCCTACTCCAGGAAGAAGGTTGGATGACGTGCGCTTTAGAGGATGCTTCTAGTTATTCTCTTACTATGATGACATCAGTAGAGTAAGGGTTAAGTCTGAGAGAAGGAAGAGGTATTTCCTGATCTATCTAATCTTTTGCTTCAGAAAGGGGAAAATGGAACATTAATCCTGTTCAAACATTTATCATCTTGATATCATGCTAGGGAGCATTTCCATCAGCTGTGTTGTTTTGTCCATAAAAGATCTGGTAATTCCTTATTTTACAAACTAGTGTCCCATTCTACGGGGGATATATTCTCTAGGTATACCAGACACATCCTGATTCTTTTAAGTGCATAAGGAAAATACATTCCTGACAGTCTGAGAAAAAAAAAAAAAAAAGCTTGAGTACTATTAGACAAATTTGTTTAAGAATCATCTTAAATATTTATTTACTCTCATAAATGTACCTTAGAGTTCTAGTCTAGAGTATTCCCAGTTCTGAAGTCTACAGCAAATGTCAATAAATTGTGAACTTTTCTCAGTAGGACAATTTAACCACATGCTCCTTGGGACTTGCTGAAACATTGTGACTAAACTACAATACTGAGTAAGCAACTGCTTGGTGTTTGGTTGCTGGTTGGGATTAAGCCATGTCAAGGGAGTTGCACTGGACAGTATTTTAACTCTCTTCCTCCCCTGCAGTCTTCTATCAGTTTTCCAGAAAATAAAATATTATGACACTTCTGGTCTTATGCCTCAAAATTGTTCTATTAGAGAACTAGAGAGTTTCTATATCTCTAGTTGTAGGAAGTTCTTGCTTTTATCTATGTGATTTTAAATTTCATATGGTGTTATGCCCTCCATACTGTTTTCTCTGGCTTAGCATAGGTCAGGGAATATTGGCACTGAGTTTCATTTTATAAAGAAATTCTGTGAAATAAGCATGCTATTTAAAATCCTGATAACTATCCTACTGGTGACAGCCCAAGATCAAATTGCATAGAAAGATTTCTCTGCTCAGCCTCAGTGCAATGCTTGGGGAAGAGAGAAAGAAATATTAATAGTCCAGTTACCATTTTCATTACAATTCATTTTATCGTCTCCAGTAAATTTTGTGGGGTTTTTTTAGAATAATAACAAGGAATACAATCTAAATGAAGAAAAGCTTTGAAAACAAAGGGGATAGATATTGCATGTAGAAGTAAATATCTACCACATGATTTTTCTCTTCCTATCCATGCTCATTACATTCATAACATATCTAGTTGATTTATAATTGAATTCTAATGGACTCTATAGGTACTTTTCTCATCTTCCTGAGGTTTGGAAATCTCTATTTGGAGTATGACTGTAATGGACAGGAGAAGGGAAACTGAGTGCACCAACGTACTGAGTGCTAACATATATATAATGGAATATATGTTGTATGAGTGTGTGTGGATATAGAAGAAGGAAGGAAGGAAGGAAGGAAGGAAGGAAGGAAGGAAGGAAGGAAGGAAGGAAGGAAGGAAGGAAGGAAGG
>JAWWEE010000122.1:57578468-57589802 GCA_035221455.1 Xenops minutus | reverse complement strand
AGGAAGGAAGGAAGGAAGGAAGGAAGGAAGGAAGGAAGGAAGGAAGGAAGGAAGGAAGGAAGGAAGGAAGGGAGGAAAGGACTTAGTCACAGTTTACTTTAATTTCTATTGCAAGCTAGCTGGAAATTTTCCAGTGGAATACTTTTTATTTTGCTGTGTTTAATTGGAAATGGCAGTTTGTCAAACTCAGAACATTTATTAGAGGCCTACTGCTCCACTAAGGAAGGATTTTCAGATGCAGGATGGTGAGACCTTGCAATAATCAAAACCCTGATTCAGAAATTTGCACTGAGTAACAGGGACACCAATTGCAACTCCTCATGATTTGCAACAGGGATATAAACAATATGCCATATTGGACATAGATGCATGAGACATATTGTCATGTATTCATACCTTTTCCGGAATTACATGAGAATGTTTTTTAACCCAAATACAAATTAAAGGAAAACTTAAAAGCAAAGAAGTTTGCAAAAATTATCCTTGCACTACTTCTGACTATTGCTTTGTGCATACCTTTGCATTAAAATTTCCCATCAAATCTTTGCTTCACAAAGGGTCTGTAAAAAAGTAACTCTTTAATTGAACAGGAATCTGTAAAATGAATGCCATGCAACACTTACATTATTTTGTGGATATTCACTTCCAACTTGACAGAGCGTGAGGTAAACGCCAGTTTAGAGCCAATTTTCTTCCCACCTTTATTCAGTCTGCCCCAAACACAAAAATTCATGCACCAAAAGAATGTACAGTAGTCAGGGGGAGATAGAAAATAGAAATTGTGGTTGTTTAAGGCTCTTCTTGTCCATCCCACAAAGTGAATGACTAGGGTTTAGACAGCTGTGCTAACAAATAGCCAAATTCCACTTGCAACATTTACTCCATATCACCCTGAAGAATGCACAACACTACTCAGAGTGGTACCTGTGAGTACTTTTCCTGTGGGAACTGCTGCTACTGTGAGACAACTAAGCTGTGAGCTGCAAGGAGACCCACCAGACTCTGTGGTACCATCTAAATAAAAAGTCCATTCTCTATGAATGCGTCATTTTCTTCACTTGGTGAAGAATTGGTTTTGTCTCTTGGGGACTGCAATGAGAAGATGGCAGGACAGGTCTCTCTGACATATGTATGCATCACTAACTTTCTAAAGTAACAAGTACACTGCATGTCTGCACAGGGGCAATGGATGGTTCTTAAAATACACATACATATTTTATAGCCTCATTATAGCAGACTGGCTTTATATTTCTCTTTTAAAGTATTGTATTTTTAGTAAGGTATTTTCCCATTGTGACAGTCAATCTAACAAAATTATGATAATTGGATTTATCAACATATCATTTGTTGCCCTCTGGGTGAAATTCACTTGCTCTCTAATGAACTGATGAGATTTGAATGAATCGCATATATCTTACATGTGAGAGTATTAGATATTTTCAGCAGCATAAGTATATAGAGTTATAATTATTATACTTAATTTTGTCTGAAATGTGGGAAGAATTTAGGTAGAGGAAGATAATAGTTTCACATACCATTGCATTTTAAAACCTATAACTGGAGGCATAAGAAAATCTGATTTATTAAGTTCTGGTAACCTGAAGAGTGGAGTTTATTAATCCAAGCACAGGGTCAAAAAGGTTTTCCTAGAAAATTTGTATCTGAATGTGCTGTCATAAGAATGGCACTGCCTTATGTGCTTTAAATCATGTGTTAAAGGTAGAGCTCAGAAGAATTAGCTTTGTGATGGGAAATTTACCTTCTAAATCATATTTTCCCAAAAGGAGCACAGCAGCAATGCCTTGCCTTGGAGGAGGACTCAATTCATCAGCTACAGAGAGTCAGTGCACTTTCAGTCTTGCTATCAGTTTTATTTCAAAGGTGACATCCTATAACAAGGAATAAGTAGTAGCTCTGCACTGCACCTGCCTGTGATGAAATCAAAATATCAGGTGAACCAAAGCAGAGAATTTCATCCACAATTTGAAAGCTAGCAATTTTGTTAAACAAAGTGAAAAGTGAATAAAATCAAGTCTGTTATGATGGAAGCTTATCACAATATTGCCTCACTAACCAATGTAGCAAATATCTGTGCATTGACAGCACAAAATTGAAAACCATGAGTCAGGCATCCCCAGATCAGAAATTTTACTAATCAAGGTTATAATGAGTTAGTCAGTTTTCTAATTTCTCAGGGGACACCCTCTTCATATTTTCTAGTGCAACACATATATGTGAAATATTCCAATTCTTACTCATAAATATCTTGTACAACTTGTAGAGTCCATTTTGTCTACTTCAGGGTTTCTTTCATTACCAAACTAAAATAGCTGACTCACCGATAAGTTAATAAGTTCACACAGATACATTACATTGATGCTCTTTAGAGCAATGAGAAATTACAAAGCTCCAGCATTTCAATTTGAGTTTGCTGACCTAGTTCCAGCAAAAAAATAGATTATATGTTATATATTATATGGTTATATATATATATGTTGTACCCTTAATAGTAGGACTAGTGAAGCCTGATTTTCAATATATCTCTGTCTTTTCTCCCCTAAAACACATCTCTTTGTCCATTACAGTAAGTACATCCTGGCACTCCACCACCTATGAAACTTTCACAGAGCAAGGACCAGCAGTATTGGTTGGAAACAATGTGCTCTTTAAGTGGCTGGCCACTGGAAAGAGGTGGACTATTTGGGCATGTTTCCTTTACACAGCTAAGGATAAAGATCCCATGGAACAGTTGAATAATCAAATCACCTGGCGTGCTTCCTGAAGAAAACATGTTGCAAATGGCAAAGTGACCATAATATTTTTCTGCTATATTGGTGGAAGGATTTCTTTGTTTTAACTCAGATATTTTGATCTAAGCTAAATGTGTCATATACGATGAAAAATGATGAGAGAAGACCAATAAAAACTGATGTCTGAGTTGTCTGAGTTGGTGATGTGCAGCACTTTTTCTAATTCATAAGGCAGTGAATCTGATGTAGACCTCTAATAGGGTTTCTAAGTATAGATTTTCCAAGTATAACTTCAGGCTTCTCTCACAAGGCACGACAGATGAAGATATGAGGGAAGCAGAAGCAAGAGAAGTGATAAATCCTTTGTCCATGTCAGATCTTTAATCACAAGGAAATAACTGAGACTAGCTGCATCCAGTTTTAACCATGAAGTAAAGAAACTGGCAAAACTATAGAATATATTTGTATTTTAATGACAAAAAGACAAAACAATGCTTCTGTTGTGAAACCATTTTTTTCTGGCACTGATAGCCTTTGCTTGCAGATGTCCCATCTGCAGGTATCATAAAATGATTAATTTGTTAGAACTCTGAAACTTGTCTTTTCTTAGTTGGCTGACCAGCTGAATTTTATGAGACATTAGAACTTAGATTTTTAAGATTTTAATGTTTATTTCTACGTGTTAAGTTCATGTTTATTGTACCGCATGTATACTCTAAACATAATTTGTATTTTATTCAGTCTTTTTCAAGATTTTAGCAAATTTCTTTTAGGCAAAATAATTATGAATAGGTTGTTTTCTTTGGGCAGGTTCTTTAAACTTCCTTTGTGTATGTTGAGGTCATCAGAATTAGATTTTTTTCCTCACAATTCTCCAAAACTGTGTTGGGGCATCATTTCTGTACTACAGGCATCTGACCCTGATGATTAAAAGTGCCCTTCAAGAAAACATTGGTAGCAGGGCTGATTACTAGAGGCAAGATAGCTGTGTAGCTGAAGGGACATAGGGGCTTAGGACATCCGAAAAGATAAATCACAGTTATTGCCCCAGAGTTGCCATTGTAACTGCATTGGAGGAGCAGACAAGCACCTACTGCTTGCTAGAGCTGAGCTGACATAAGGCAGGGCTCATAACATGCCCCCTGTAAATGACTGTGGTTCCTGTTATCCCCTCACACTTGCTTTTAAAAGGAATAACAGAGCCCTCCTTGAGAAGCTCCTTCCCATTGTTGTTCTAAGATTCCAAAGCTGAAGATGAGGCCTCCAATAGAGCTGGCTGGGATAAATTCTGGCGCTGGATGTGTATCTCGTTCAGACTGATGTCAGCATTTCTTGAGTCTTAAAAGTAGGTAATGAAGGAATATCTTACGTACTCTGAATTGAATCATCTCATAAAAAATAAATAGACAAAATCATCATTCAGGAACACTAAAATCTGTTATTGAGGAGTTCTGGGACAAACAGAATTCTAGCTTACCAGCAAGAAATTGGTCAGGAAAGCTTTATTGTAGGGCTTGGGTTTGTTTGTATGTTTGTTTGTTTGTTTTTGTATCAGCTTAGAACAATCAGGTGAACATTTTCCAAATGTAAGTGCCAATTCATGGTACAAAAAATATTGGATAAAACACATTAATTTTTATTTTATAATAGGTGGAATTCACAGTGCAGTGTTGCTCAGTCTTAAATACATCAAGCATTAAAAGTTATTTTAAAATCTGAAAAACTTATTTACATCTCAGAAAAAAAAAAAAAAAGAAAAAGAAAAAAAAGGTCCTGTTCCTATAAAAACTTCAAAAAAAGAATAAGTTGTGGGTGTTTTTCTAGTGAATTCATACAGGGCAGACAGACCTTGGGTTTTAAAATTATATTTATGGTAATAGAAACAATTTTCTTAAAAACAAATAGACAACACAAGTCATTATGCATTTTTCTTATTCATGAGCCTTACACACAGATAAAGCTGTATGTGCACTGGTTAATAAATTCTAACCTTTTGAACTTTTTAACTTAGCTCTCTGTGTAAGTAAAGGGATATACATGGGAGTGAGGTGTTCTTATTTTGCTAGTTCTTCATATATTGCAGGGTGTTTCTCATATATCTAAATGAAAGTCTTAAATAAAGTTTTCCTTTATATATATATATATATATACACATATATATATATATATGAATGTGGCAACTGTTTTCATATCTAGGTAAGTTTATTTGTTTAAATAGCTCCCATATACAGATGAATGACTTGAAAGGAAATAGGAATGCTTGCATGATGGGATATGGTTGCTGAGTGATGTCTGCAGGGACTGCTTAGTGTTGATAAATAACTAAGGCATTTGTCTATCAACATTTTGCATAAATGTCAGTCATAGAACTTGTGGCTGAATTGAGGCAGCCCTGAAGGACAATGTATTTCTCATTTATGTACAAGCTTTAAAGGGGAAGAATACGGAAACAGAGAACTTATCTCAAAACAGCATACGTTTATTGAATGTGGGTGTCCTCCAGCAGTCTTCTGCAGTAGCTTCCTGTGAGATTTTGCAGAATCCAAACAAAACCCAGATGAACTCATGCCTTTGGCAGGTTAACAAAGTAATATGAATATGTTCCATGCCTCAAATATTACATTTCAAAGAGTCCTCTAAGTTAAGTCCTATATCAAATTTGTCAAGTCTGAAGGCTTCTAAAAATGAGACTGTCATTTCAGGTGTGTGAGAAAGCTAGACAGAAAATGCACTAATAGTCTTTCTTAAGTTTTGCACTTATGCAGACAATTAACAAATTATATGCAAGAATCTGAAATTCCCAGATACCTCCACAGAGCTGGACCAGTAGCAAGAAAGAAATACTATAAGGATGAAACAGATATTTTGACAACCTATATTTCTCCATATGTATATATACATATATATAGATACATATATATATATATACATATATATATATATGTAAAACCAGACCTTTTCATGATAGAGGAGTCTGAACCAGCTCACCCAAAAAGCATGTAGAGTAGCACTGTTTTTCTACCAGTACACAGAGCCTACTCTGGCTTAGCTCTTCCTCCAAAGCAGAGAGAAGCATGCATGTAATCTTCACAAACAGGCCCCAGTGAATTGATAAAGCACAGCCTGATATTATTTCAGATTAGGAGGGCCTAGAGCATTTCTTTTGTATTCAACTTTTCCCTAATTAGTCAACTCAAAATAGACTGAGATTGGTATGCATAATAGCTATCACAACATCTTCATAGCACCAAACAATCTCTTTGCTTTTAAGATCCCTGGTAAATTATATATACAGGCTTATCTCTTCTCTCTTTGAAAACATTGTAAAGCAGGGATAGTTTCAGGTCACTCTTGGTTTACACAAATAGCAATGAGAACAGAACCAGGACCAAAGGTCTTAAAAGTATTGTCTGCCAGACTGCAAAGCTATGAAATGTTACATCACAGAAACTGGCCATTGCTGGGCCTGAGAAGTTTCAGAAAGCTGAGTTAGAATTCTTCCTTTCATATTTAACCATTATGAAAAGGTTTTTAAGCTCCAAATGCATCATCTTTTCAAGGTGAGCCCCAGCAAACCCACAGAAAATCAGCTATGACATACTGAATCTAATAGTCTTTCTGCTATATACAACTGCACAAACTTCAAAAAGAGGATGATAACATTTCTTAGCTTAGGTATTACTTTAGTTACATTCATATATCCTAAAATCCCAATAGAAATAGAATAAGTTAAAGCTATCCTGTGTGTTAAGCAGGGATGAAGGATAATAGTAGAGAAGGTAACTACAAGAGGACTAACGGTATTGATTTTCCACCACAAGGCATCTTTCCTGTTGAGACAACTTCTGCTTGGAGGCCTACTTGATGTGAAGTAGCATGAGCTTCATTCTATTGACTTCAGTAGAACTCCGAAGGACTCAGAAAAACTTAGAATATCTAATTCCTGAAAAAGAATCATAATATTAGAATTTTGCACATTAATTTATTTCTGGCATGTTAAAAAATACTCTGTTTAATGAAAAACTTCAAACTGGAATGAAGCCATCAGAATCATAATTTTAATTAAATATAGAGCTACAGTGGGATTGATGCAGACAATAGTACTCATAGTATATACTCAGATGCATTAAATATAAAGAACAAAATGATTCTTAGTTGCTTTTCCCTGGACATCTACAAGTGTTTTATTTTTATCCCAACTTCAGTAATTCTCAGAATTTCTAAACAACTATTGTTTCATTGATTGAGGGGAAACTATTGAATTTAATAGAATGATAATATTTAGTGAAAGCTTTTACTTTCATATGTATTAATGGAAAAAAAGACCTTAGATAAGATAAACAGTGTTGTAATAATAGTAATGACTTCTTGTTCTGTCATCAATTCTTATCCCAAAGTCAAACACCTAAAAATGTTCAAAATATGCACAAACATGTACACTTCAGTTTCATGTGCACTTTTTAGTCTAGGGAAATAGTTTGCAGAGCAAACTGAAGCTTTAAGAAACAACTCAAACCAACAGAATCATTCAACTACAATGTCAAGGAGAATAGTTCCTTAGGGTCTGATGCGGGATGGGGGAAAGATTTCATCTGGCTTCAATATCACGAAAAATAAGACTATAGCTTTTGGAAGAGTGTACAAAGTCAAGCATTTACTGAGAGTGAGGAGTTTACTGATGTACCTTTAAGAATAAATGCCAATCTCTTCTTACTCTATGTTTTTATATCTCTAGTAATTTTATTTCAGATAAGCCCTGAGACTGAAAATACTGAAAACACTTCACTTACTCTGTTCTCTACTTAACACTGTTAACATACTCAGTACTTTTCTATATTCCAGTCTTTCCTGAAACTCAAACAAACATCAAAGATGAAACAGGAAACCTGTGGAAGAGACTTACACCTCTATTTAATGAAGTAGATTTTCAGGTTTGTTCCTTTTTCAAATCCTGGGTCCTACAGCTGCTGACCAAAAAAAAAACCAAACGCCTGAGGAAGTGAAAATTGCATCTCTATGGGATAAAATTTCAGGTATTACAACAGCTCAGCTTAAATGCAACTCCTTCATATCTATAGCAGGCTAATTATATATATATAAATACTATTTCATGTCATATCACTTTCTTTCCTATTCTTTCTCTATATATGTCACTGTAAAATTGATTCTAGATACATTCTCTACTCTTATCTGATTAAGAATTCATACCATCTCTGCAGAAAATTGGTGAGGGAAAGAGTTATCAGCTCCTTAAAACATTCCACCAGTGATTAAATATGTCAGCTAAAATAACTTAATTATAAGTAGACTCATATTTAAATTTTATTTGCTTGTCTTTAGTCATTTAAAAAAATAAAAAGAGCTGTGGGGTTTTTTTGTTTGTTTGGGTTTTTTTGTTGTTTTTTTTTTTAACATTTCTCCCTTGACATTGTGCTTTGTAAAAAATTGTGTTATCTCTGGTTTGCATCCATGCTAGTTTTTTGAAGAAAAGCCATTCTGAACCAAGAAAAAATTTACATTTTGATTTGAAACTATAAAATGTTGCTGTCTCAATTGACATATTCAATATCAAGAATCAAAATGTGAAATGGGATGTAATGGATAACAGCTAGTTAACCTATAACTTTGCTGAATTATTACATTTAAAGGCCTCTTATTTCATTACCTAGCCTTTCAGTGAAGTAGAAAATTAATGTGGTCACTCTAAACTGTTTAAACTGAAAAATATGTTTTATACAGATGTGTCTAATGTACTTCTCTGACAGACAAATTAGGTTAAGATCATAACAACTACACAAATGCGGTGTTACCTTTAAATCTATTCTTTCTTTCTGCCTTTTTCATTATACTTATCATCCTTCATTCATAATTTTAAAAGCTTTTATTTGACTGTATCCTTTTTTGTCTCCAAAGTTTTGTCATACTGTAGTAGTAAGAAAAAAAGAATTTTATTCATAGAGAATTTTTTTAATCTTCTTTGTACTGATTCACTCAGAACACTTTCTTCATTTTCATAAAGCCTTGAGCATTAACTAAGGATTTTCTCATTTTTCATTGAAATCAGCCAGCAAATGCTTTTGATTTCCATATGACAATACTCAGAACTTGAATGTGCCTACTTGCTTGCTCAGAAATCATCCTTGTGAATCATCCCAGGCTGAACTACCTCAGATGCATCCCCACTTCAAAACCTTGGAGCACCACTGGAACCCTTCTCTTGAGTGTGTCGTTCAGCAGAAATAGGGTTTCTTTGTGAAGACAGCCAGCCCATACATCTCACATAAATTTACACGTAACATGGCCTTTAGTACCAGCACCATGTGGAGCTTGTCTGCACCACACACTACGTGTACATAAGGACCAGGGAAGCAGGAATGTTTCGTGAGGTGCAGCTGGTCTGCCCTGCAGGCCTACACACCAGCGCCACCTTAGCAGTAGCTACTAATATTACCATACTGAGTAAAGATATGAACACACATTTAAATTATTATTATTTTAACATTTCAATTAAGATAATCATCCTCAAACATTCTTTTATGTGGTCCTTTGCCCCTGTCAATCCAGAATTATGCTGTCATGTGGTGCCCTCCACAGTAGCCTGAATGGGCATTGGTGGTGAGCTGCTGGCAGCAAGAGAGTTGCAGGGGTGGCTTTCTGAGGGAAGACCAGGGGCAGCCCCATAATAAACACAGCCAGCTCCAGCCAGGTCTGCAATAGACCCATTACAGATGAAATATTGAGGAAAGGCCAAAAAACATCACAGGGAGAGAGAAGAAGAGAATAAAGAGGGAGAAACAACATGAACCCCCAGGATGAGAGGTGGGAGGAAGCACTCCAGGCACTGGAGTAAGTATTTCCCAGCAGCCTATGGAGAGGACCACTCCAGAAGAGATATCCACACTATGGTCCATGAAGGACCTGACATGGAGCAAGTAGATGTTTTCTGAAGGAACTGCAGTCCATGAAGAGCCCACACTAGAGCCAGTTAAAAGTGTGAGGAAGAAGGAGCTGCAGAGAACTGATGGATGATGCTCATAGCTCCCCACCCTCCCTGCCCCACTCAGGCCTGGGCAGAGAAACCCAGAGTGCAGATGAATCTGTAAAAATGAGAGGAGAAAAATTCTTTTCTTAATGTTTGTCTTCATTTCTCACTACCCAATTCTACTTTAAGTGGTAATAAATTGAATTAATTTTCCTGCAGCCAAGTCTCTTTTGCCCACAGTAGTAACTGGTAAGCAATCTCCCTGTGGTTAGCTCAACCCGTGATCTTTCTCACCCTATTCTCTGCAACTTCTCACTTAAGAGTGGATGATTGAATGAATGAGGGAGTGAGAGAGTGAGGGAGTGAGTGAGTGAGTGAGCGAGTGAGTCAGTCGGTCAGTCAGCCAGTCTGTCAGTCAGTCAGTGAGAGACTGGGTGGGAACCTGGCTGTTTGGCAGGGCTAACTTACCACGCAATCACCAGTTTGAATTAACTATCCAGACTACTTGGGCCCCTGGAATTGTGGCAATCCACATTTGTGGGTTGTGGGGTCTGGGAATTTTCTTTGACTGAAAAATTTGTTGGTTTCCATTCCTTTTTGGATTAGACTTTAGATGGCTTTCTGAGAAGAATTCTAATAATACCAGAAGACGAGGTTCATTGACAACCTTCATTCAACCCAGACCTGGGATGTCTGTGAGGGCAATGTTGGTGATTGCAGGTGAGTGTAGGAGTTTGCCCAAGATTCACAATGCCTAGGTGAGTTCTGTAAGCACCAGTCAACAGACTGCCAGAGCTGGCCTTGGAGATGAATCAAAGCAGACATGGAGAGATACTAATTTTGAGGAAGGAATCTAGGGATAGTAATTCCAAACACAAAGTAGCTCCCATCGTATTTTCTGAAGTATTCTGAAAGCTGGCTGAAACAATGTTTTCCTCATTTCATTTTAAGTGCCAAGAAGAAACTTGTGACTTTTTTGGCTCTCTTATATTAAGGATTATTTGACTATGATGACTGAACAAATGTGGTAAGGTAAAGGACTTTCAGGAGAGATCACTGCTGACTTGTAGTCAGCAATATTCAATACGCATTTTTGCCAATACCTCAAATTTTTAAGGACAAGAGAATGTGAGAAAGAAACAAAACTGAGAAGAGCTCAGTTGTGGACAAATTAAGCCTGAAATTGGACTCAGCAAGCTCCTAAGGAATAAGTGAGTATTTTATATAATGTTATTTATAAAGAATTTTTTTACTCATTTGCCTTGTGACAATGCAAATTTGAAAGCTGTCTGAGCTGAAACATGACCTTACCATAACAGTGACACAATGTGAGTGATATGTTTGTGAAGATTCTGCTCTAGATGCTTTTCCTTCTATCTGGCTAATCTATGAAGGCATGTGTGGAGGTTTGACCCTGAATAAGCGCCTGGTGACCAGCAAAACTCCTTCAAGGCCTTTTCTCCCCCCATTTTCGACTTCTCAAGGGAAGGGGAAAAAAAAAAAAACAAAACAGCTCGAAATTTACGGCTAGAGATAACCGAAAGAGGAGCTTTAATTAATACCACGGGCAAAGCAGAACTTAGAATAATGCTTAAATTTATT
>JAWWEE010000122.1:57562056-57578368 GCA_035221455.1 Xenops minutus | reverse complement strand
CTTAGAATAATGCTTAAATTTATTACTAACAAACTAAAAACTAAAAATAAGAAATAGAAACAAGTTACAAACACCTTCCCACCACCACCCCTTGGTCTGTCTATGCCCCATCCTTCTCACAATGGTGCAGGACACAGGGAAATGGAAAGTTTACAGTCAGTTGTTGCTGGGTCAGCCATTCACAGATGTAAGTCCAAAAAACTTAAGCAGCAGTTCTGTCCCAGGGGCTTTCCTGTGGGCTGCAAAGGGGACAGCTTGCTTCACCACAATTGTCCCCATGGTCACAGGGGAATCACAAATCTGAGTCCTTCCCCTGCGTTCCGTGGGGTCCCCCCACGAGAGAGATCCTCTACTCTCTCATGGGTCATTCCATGGGGTACAGTCTCTCATGAAAAGCTGGCTGTACCTACTTAAACATGGGCTTCTCCCTCCGTGGGTCTCAGCCACAAATCTTTGCCAGACCTCCACTCCACCTTGGGTGGCCTCTTGCTAAGCGTGGGCTTCACCCTCCGTGGGTCTCAGCTGCAAATCTCTGCAAGGCTCTGCTCCACCTTGGGGGCCTCCCACAAGGAAACACCTTCTTTCATGCATCCCCCTGCTCCGGCAGGGAGGTCTTTGCACCCTGATGGATCCCATGGGCTTAGAGGGGACAACTCATAATCACCTTGGTTACCACCACGTATTCAGAGAATAATTTTAAGTCCTCTCCCTGATCCGTGGGGTCTTTCCCCCTCTTTCTCCTCTTCTCCTCCTGCACTGACCTTGATGTCTGCGTTGTGATGTTGCTAACCCATGGCTGCCCTAATTCTAACTGCACAACAACTTCTTAAATATGTTTTCACCAGGGGCGTAATTTAATGGTTCAAAAGCCGGAAGTTTTCCTCAGAGCTGGCCCTCATTGCCTCTGCTCTATAGGATGGAGGGAAACTTCCAGAGGCTTTCAACAGAAGCCAATCTAAAAGCCATGACAGCATGACATAGAAAATGTGTGGCAGAGGGCATATAAACTTCTAGGTAGGCTTTTCTGCTGCTTGAGGTTATTAATAAACCAATTCACAGGTAAATAAAGACTTGTTTCATTAGGCTCCTTAGACATACTTCTGATAAACATACGAAACGTTATCATACAACAGTGACTATGAGCAGAAAGAGGCATTCTAAATGTAAAAACAGCAGCAAGCTTGTCAAACTGCAGCTTGGCCAGCTTCCTAGAAGATTTCCAACAGCTCAGACTGAGTCCCTGAGAAGTCCACTTTCTTAGGATCAGGGATGGAATATGGGCAAACTGACAAAAATGGCTGAAATTAGGCTGGACCTACAGAGAAACCAGAATCCAGAGAGAGATGTGATTCAGAAGCTTCTTGAGCCAAAATGGTACTAAAATCCTGAGAAATCTACTCTATGTGACCTTGCTTGAGCAAAAGGTTTGAACAAGATGACCTCCAAAGGAACCTCAATCAGTCTATCATTCAGTGATTCTGGGACACAACAATTGTTTTTTCTAGAGTAGAAAAATGACCTGACCAAGTTAGTACAACTGAGGTTGCTTTAAACTATGTTTCTAACCCATCATTAGAAACAGTTGGGAACTAGGAACCTCTATTTCAAACTGGATGAAAGCATGATAAAGCCTGGTAGAACAGACTGAAATGGTGCCACCATTCAAGTTGGCATCAGAGTATGGAGTTGAAGGTTTTTCTACGACCCTCTGAGGTTAGTGATAGCAGATTCCAGGCACATCAAGTGGAAGTCATTGTAGAGTGTTTGTGTCACTTACTTGTTTCACCAAGACCTCATCAAGGTTTGAGTTCATTCAAGGACTATTATTCCCTTCATAACCAAAATCACCCAGGGCTCTTTCCTGATATCCTAAAAGAATGATGTCCTAAAAGAACTATTTTACATTGCCTCACTGGATGGGGCAATTATGGAAAAGTGGTGCCAAGAGTGGTCTTACAGCACTTTGCAATACAGACCAGATTCCTCTGAAATCAGACAAAGCACCTCCAAGTAGTTCAGATATAAATCATCAAGCACTAGTTTAGCTTTTGATACCCAAGAGGAACAGGAAGTAGTCAAACAAAACAGTTCAAATGTACATTATGCTGAGAGAATAATATACATTATGAGAGAGAACAACCTGCAAGTAAACATGGGGGTTTGAGGACCCTATTTTTAGAAAGAAAAAAGAAATAGCCTCAACAGTTGCATTTAAATGACTTCAAGATTGAGAGTGCTCACCAGCTCAGTCACAGTTCTACCTAAGATTGCTGCTAAATTACATACCTTATGAATATGAAGTGGAAAGACAGACTTTACGACTTCCTTTTTCTATTTGCTCTCTTGGCACTTTGGAATCTGACCTCCTCCAGTCCTGCCGTGAAGACAATTTTCCCGTGCATTTATTAATGTCTTTAAATATATTGAATAAATTTATATTTTCATTTTGAAAGATAGATTGAATTTTCTGATGCATTTCTGTTGTTGTTGCCTAGAATGTTTAGCCCTTGAATTCATACTGAGCTCATATCAAACCCTGAGACTGTCAGAATGATAATGAATGTACTTGTAACTTTTTTTAAAAATTAATTTTTAGCTATATCAATTACCTTTTGGTGCATTTGCCTTACTTTTCAGGTGTCATAGCTTCCATCCACCCATTTACATAGAAGAAATAGTCTATACTGGTTGACAAGAGTGTGCCCTTAGGATATATTTAGATATCAAAGTCAATACCAGAGGCATTCTCACTTGCTTTTGGCAAGAACTAATTTTTAAATATTATGACATTATTTAACTTAATTACACTAATGGATGAGAGTGTCCTATGATCAGTACAGGAAATCTTTGATCATAAATCGTTGATCCATTTTTCATAAATATACAGATTTTTCACCTGTCTTGTAGCAATGATAATGGGAAAGTGGAAAGTTTATAGTGGTTTTTTTTCCTATGGCAAAAGGGAAATAAAATATCTTTACATGCCTTAAAAGCATAATAAAACTGCAGAGAGGTGATAGCTATATCACAAAAATGTATTGAGGCAATCTTGGAAAAGTACTAAAGTACATGATTATAGGTACTAGTAAGTAATGAGTAGTAGAAAGGTTATGGCTATGAAGATGTCTTATAGTGCCTGAAATCCTACAGCAACAATTTAATTAGGAATTAGTTTGCTTTTGTAACTAAGAAACTACATCAAAATCTGGTGACACTGTAAAGGAGATGAGCAATACAGTTACAGTGAAATATTTAGGTCCAGCTAAATGGTTTAGATTGAAGAAATCAGCCTACAGGTGAAAGACAAGAAACTGAAGATCGTTAGAAGTCATATTTGTAGAAGACTTAATCTTGGAGAAGACTGGAGAAGATGTTTCTGAGCAGATGCGCGTTTTTGGATGGAATCACCTGCAGTGAAGGGGTGGGAGCAGAGTCTTGGTGGTAAAATGTCAGAGGAAATAACAAGGACCAGCCTCTGGGTTTTACAGACAGACATTACATTCGGCCAGCCTGTGACATTAACTGCAGTAAGGCTTAGTCCAGTGCTGATTAATATCTGAACTGGAATACTCTCATATAGCTTTACAATGGGATGTATAAAAGGCAACCAAGTAAGTGGTGGAATAAGTTTTTACTGAAAGAAACTTGAGGCAGTGTTAAATTCTGAAAATGGACCAAGGGTGAAACTGCAAAAATGTAATTGTGAAACTTTCAGACATGGAAACTACCAGCTCTTGGCTTAATAACTGTGGTTACTGGCTTCACGTCCTGCCTCCATATAGAGAAGAGCAGGAGCCAGGAAGCAACTGTGGCCTCTTAATCTCATCAGTAAAACCCAGTTCTTAGATTTTTTCCCAACCATTTGACATTTTTTCCTCATCTCTGTTTCCACTGTGGACTAGCCCTCTCTTATCATTAGAGACCTTCTTCTCCCTCTTCTGTCAGTTTCTTTTGCCTTTCCCAACGTGTTCCTCATTTTTTTAATCTTTCCCACTCTCACTTAAATTGTGATCACTTCATCAGCATTCATCTTCTTTTCCATTCCTGAAAACTGTAACCGAAACATGCAATTTATAGGCAGTTTCAAACTATTAGTGCCATTGGCTTGCCATACTCCCAGACACTTTGTTGGGTATATCCATTTGTTTTCTTATTTTTATCCCTTCTTCTTTTCTCCTTCTTTGCACATACTTTCTTTTCTTTACAGTACAAACCTTTTATTTGGTGGGTTGGAGGTTTGGGGTTTTTTATGGTTATTGTTGGTTTTAGGGGTTTTAGGTTTTTTGTTTTTATTTTTTTGGGGAATTTGTATAATGTTGCACTTAAAAATGAAACTCGAACGAAAGTGAAAATGATATGTAAACATGTAATTTGGAAGGAGAGGAGTAGAAAAGAATTTGTAGAAAGGAAAATCAGGGTTCAAATTTTATCACAGATTCCAAGGCTTGAAAGAAAACTTTGTTATTATCCAGTCTGACATCATCTTTGTTTGCTTGGCAGGAGCTAGAAGACTTTTTTTTTTTTTTTAATTAATTGATGTTTTAACTGTATGCTTTTTAGAAGCAAAAGCCTCAATCTGTTTTTTAAAATGTGTGGTAGAGATGCACATATATAAACTGTTCCAATTCTTAATTAATCTCAGTGCTATAATAAAATAGTTTTATCCTGGTCTAAACTTGCCTGTTTTAAATTGTTAGGAACAGGAGTTTTTTATGCATTTATCTGATAAAGAACACTACAATCAGTTTCTCTCCCCGATTAAATATTTTTACATTGCTATCAGCCCCTCTTATAAACTTGTCTCAGGTAAACTTCACCTCCTTTACTATTCTTCTGTAATTAAAAAAAATTCTCTAGTCTCCTTTCCTCCTGTTTTTTCCTTGCAGACTTTCTCAATTTTCCCCTAGTGCTTTAGTCATCCATAATAATATTTATGCTCTTTAAAAAGTTACTTGATTTTTCAATATCTTTTAGGGTCAACAGAAGGAGTGGAGACTTGGCTCCTTTCAGGCCAGACATTGTTGCTAAATCTGGGATTATGAATTATAACCCAATTCATATTTTTTGGAGACAGACATCCCACCTATGTATTACACTTGCAGAGAGCCATGTTCTTTTGTGATTTCACCTGATTTGTATGGGAGTAATTAGGACCTTTTTTTTTTAAAGCAAACTCACAGACTCTTGCCATTGATCTTATCTCACTATAATGTTAATATTTAGTTAGTATTTAGTTCATACACACTTAACTCCTCTGTTTCAGGGATCTTGCTGCATTGCTGTCAATATTTCTAATGAGGAAATAACAGATCCTATAGTTGTTTCTACAAAATAGAAGGGAAATGGATGTTCAATGGGGTTTTTTCCCCAAGGTTGCTATTTTTAATCTAATTCACTCAAAATACAACATTCAAGTTCTAAGCCTATCAGTGCTTGCTGGATCTGTTTTGTTGATTCTGTTACTTTATTGACCAAAGATAAATACGTAACTCTCAAGCACTAAATGCTTAGGATTAGGCCAAGTTTATTTTCTTTTGGTGTCATTTTGTATTTAGAAGTCAATTCTTGCATCATCAGGCTAATTTAAAGCAAAAAAAAAAAAATTTTCATTGCTCTTCCCAATTAGTCATGACAGCTCCTGAACTTGGTGGTGAATATGATAATATTTTTTTCTATTCAGATAAATAAGGGTGGATATAATCTAGCCTATCTATTATCTATGTAGTTTTTAAAATCTTATACTAAATGGCAGCAAAATTGTTGGTGTGAATAGAGTTGGAGAGAGATAAAAATTAGATAGAGATATAGCAACAAAATCAAGAACTAATTAGAGCACAATTGGAACGCCTCACTAATAGATTGTGGAGGAATGAACACTAGTGATATTTTATACAAAATTGCAATTGTTTTTATGGAGTACTTCTCATTGAATGGATTATTAATGTATTCAGATAAATGACCCAAGTTTCCAGACTGCTCTGGTTTAGACTGGAGATATTAAATGCTTACAGGGCCTCTGGAATCAGGGAGGCAAAACTGACTTAGAGCTATTTCTACCTCTGGTCCTTGAGTTCTGCATCCAGGAGAGACCGATGTAACTCGGAAATGATAAGGTTACCCGAAATGATCTGAGTTTATGGGATGGCTATTCATATCTGTGTACACCTGGAGATTTCAGACACTGAATGTTGTGTAGGACAACCATCGGTTCAGAAATACCTTGGTGTCTTTTCTTCTTTCTGAGGCCTCACATCTCACTCTGATATTCATAAACATGTTCCTTTCTTTCAATGATCTAAGTTATAAAATAATTTTTAAAATTGCTTTCAACACAGAGGGAGAAATTAAAACTTTCTGGAATGCAAGTAATCTTCACTCATTTATTCACATCTCATGTAGCTTTGTTGTTTGTTTTTAAGGCCAGTGGCTCAGTCCTATTGTTAATGTTCTTTTATCAAGCTCTTAGAAGAACAAAAGATAGATAGATAGATAGATAGATAGATAGATAGATAGATAGATAGATAGATAGATATAAAGTTTCTCTGACACATTATAATGCCAACACAAGGTCACTTTACTAATGAACAACATAAGCAATTTCTGATTAGTGTTGGGGTTGCAGTGTGGCAAAAATTTCTTTCTTCTGCATATTGTACATCATTAACAACTGACACTTCTTTATTTAAGTATATTTTCATGAAAGTTTGTATGAACAAGAGAATTGATGAGAAATATGTTCTCATATTTTCTAGTCTTCACAAATTTTATTAGCCCAATTTAATCACAGGAAAGGGACATTGTTGTCAATGAACTGACTTTTTAAAGCTTAAGCAAATTAAGCCATTAATGACTTCTGTTAAATTATTTGAAGCATGATTTCACAAAAGGTGGTCAACCCCCCCCCAGAAATTAGAAGGAGTACAAAGGGAAAATTTTGTTTAGCCATTTCTACTTATACAAAGTCAATTTTTTTTAAATACCTGTTCTCTGTTCGTAAATCAAAACTAGCTGCAAGAAATCACAGAATGGAATGAAGAATGGATTCCTGGGGAAATGGGTCCTTGGAAAAATACTGTGTCTTGAGGAAGGTGTTCCTAGAAGCTGGTCATAGTAATGTAAAGACATGTTGAAATAATTCTAATTCAGAAGGGTGATTAAGACCAAAAATTTAAAAAATATAAGAAATTAAGTAAAGACTTCCAAATTCAGACCTCCCATTCACTTATATGAAATGCCATAGGTAACAGAAATCATTCTTTCCACTTCAACAAATGCTAGGCTGCTTCCAGGGTAGGGTTTCTATGATATGACTATTGGCATGTGTGAATGTGGCACCTGAGAACATGGTTTAGTCATGAACATGGTGATGGTATTAGGTTGACAGTTGGACTTGATGATCTTAGAGGTCTTTTCCAACTTTAACTGTTCCATGATTCCATTAAACTTTCTGACACAGTCATTGAGTCTTCAGCCTCTTGTTTTAGGCTTAAGGTGGTCAGTGAAGCAACCGCCAAGATTATAAAGTCATTTCATTCCTTTCACCATGGAACAAATATTAGTACAAATAGATACTAATAAATTATGAATCAGAAGAGTACTTCAGGATTATGTACAAAGTGATGCAAATACCATGAGAATATCTGATAAAACTCTAATACATTTTTTTTTTTATTGCTCTCTTAAAATTTTTATAAGTTTCTCCTTGTATTCCAGTTGAATTGCTTGGATTTTCAACAATCTGTGTAAAATATAACTCTTTCTTTCTGGACTTTCTTTAAATATTCAACCAGTACCTTTCTGAGGAACTTAACATGGACTGTTTCTATGCATTATCTGTGCTGTTAAAATTGTAAGCAAATGGATGAGAGAAAGGAATTAGGAAAAAAGAAAATTACATCTCTTGAAATACACAGATGCATTACTTTTTCCTAAGCTGTATTTTTAAAGATAATAATGTGTTTAAATACTGAAGCACAGATTAAATTCCCTTTTTATTCTCTCTACTTTTTACTTTCTTTTGCTTTAAGAATAAAATGTAAAAATTCATCTTTTATCAGATCAGAATCTCATTACAAGAGATTGTAATGTGCCTGTCAAGATCGTACTTTGGAGGCACAAAGGTCATTGGTCTTATAATATCAGGAAATATATAGCTATATCATCCATACTATACCAGATATACACTAAAGTCTTTGAATAAATAAATCTATAACTTAGGATTCTGAAGGAATTATTATTAGAAGTGATTGTGATAACTGCATTGACAATCTGGCCAGCACTGACCATGCCCATTACATGTTCTGCAGCCTTCTCCCTGTGTGCCAGAGTTCCCAATTTCTCTTTTACTAAACCGTCAGCTTTTTTGCCTATATGCTACTCTAAAAGTAAACCAGCAGGAGAAACTAACTCAGCTCAAGAGAAGTTACAAGTCAGAGTTACAATTTACTAAAAAGATACAAAATACAATGATACAGAGAAGAAATAGCTTTAACCCACAGAGACAGATTCATAACCCAGCACTCTGGGGCAGGAACAGAACGGTGTTCATTAGCCCCTCTGCTGAGTGACAGCTGGTCCTCCTGAGTGCAATGTAAAAGGAGAGGAAACCTGTTGGTGAGGATGATGGCTGTCGTTCTGTCAAAGTAATGATCGTAGTCTTGTCTAGACTGGCAGTGGCAGTCCTGTTGAGGTTCTGGTCCTCCTCTGGATCTGACAAGTGACACAAGAAGCCCCCAAACCCAATGATTATATATGCTCAGGTTCAGGTGGGAATGCCCGGTACCTCCCCCAGGGTAGGGAGTTTCACAATGGGTAATTCAATTTTGTGACTCATGGGATATTTTTTGAATCGTTGCTGGTCTAGGTCATTGCAGCTGCCTATTGTGCCAGGCCCTAATGGCCCATTAGCAGACATGACTCCTCAGGCTAGGTGTGGAGGTGCTAATGTCTCCCAGAGTGGAGTTATCACAGCTGAGCCACTGGTGT
Organism: Xenops minutus; assembly: GCA_035221455.1. NCBI lineage: Eukaryota > Metazoa > Chordata > Aves > Passeriformes > Furnariidae > Xenops > Xenops minutus. Next base: position 57,569,383 of record JAWWEE010000122.1, on the reverse strand, counting down.
GAAGGCAGAAACACTCCCCTGTCTCACAGGGTTCTTTAACACCCAGCTTGTAGCCTGAGGTGTCAGATGTTTCCTGGGCAGCTGCTGCAAACAATGCATTACTAACTGTCTATCAGAAATTACACAGAGGGTGTAGAACACACAGTTTTGATTACACCCACATAGTGATAAACTGGACTGGACCCAGCCCCTGTAAGTATGACACTACTCTTGCTAGAAACGTGTTTTCCTCAGGCAGTTTCCACCTGTCACATTCTCTATCGTATCCCTGTTCCATCAATTCGTCATAAAATGCCTATGCTATTGTGCTTTAATTATCCACATATATCTTATATATATCTTCATCTTGTAGTTATACATATCTGTATTCACTACACTCCTCCCATTTTCACCTCTATCTCCATTCCTTGCTTTCCTCTCACATCTTCCTTTCACTGTTTTCTCCTGGAAATAAATAATTCAGGGAGTGAAGATCTGCAAAGTGTTTGGGATAATGAATTGCATCTGCAGGTACAATGCTGTAAAGCAACTGGACATTTACAATTAACAATTGATTAGCTGACAATTATGCAGGTAAGTGAAACAGATGGCTGTGCTAATCATATGCAAGAGCTGCATGCCTTCTTTTCTTCCATTCCTGTGTAAACCAAAATAGACTAGACTTTTCCCCTCACTATCTGAAAAATCTCCTGCAGCTTTAAAACTGATTAGATAGTCTGCAAAATGTACCATGGTACTTCAAGACAAAAAAGGTAAATAATACTGAGCTGAGCCTCATTTTGTTGTATCAGATTGTACAGGTAATAAAACTGAGGGTGAAAAGCCATATGTAAATGTTTTGGTCATGCTCTGCCCTACCTACAACCTGAGAAGCATTAGGCAGCTGCTTCATTTCAAATCAATGAGCATTGCATGTGTCCTTATGAAAAATTAAATCAATGTATGTGGTTACTCTAGCATCTGTCCCTACTTCTGCTGAAGTCAGTGAGGAAACTTCTGCCAGGCTCTGTGAAAACAGGCTCAAGCCCTTCATATTATCCACTATACTCATTGTTACTCACAGTTCTGTGTTGATTAACCTGCCTCTAAAAAAAAAAAAAAAAAAAAAAAAAAAAAAAAAAAAAAAAAAAAGAAGGAGAGAACAAAGCACAGAAATAATTGTTGTAAATGAAAACTTGCTGAGTCTGGATTCTGAAGTGTTTATAGAGTGCTGATCAAGTCCTGCCAATAGATTATGTTAAGTAGTTGCAGTGAAGTAAAAATTATAGCCTGATTTTTATTTTTTTTTTTTTTTAAGAACACAGAGTTAAGTTAATTACATCTAAACTGTACAGATACAACACCTGAAAAAAAAAAAATCAAATCTGTATTAGCATTATTCAAATAGTTGCTAATCTTAGGACGTATTTTAATAATGTCTGCTACTGTAACAGTATTCCTATGCTGGTTGACTCAATCTTTAAGGAAATGTTTTCCTACTGAGTAAAACCACTAACTCTTTTACACTCTGACTGGTCAGATCAGATTCTTTAGTCGCCATCTAATATGCAACTAGCAAGGGAGGCAAAAGCATTCTAGTCCTGATGGTGAAACAACAGCATGTCACATCCACTTTTCAAATCAGCTTTCATAGAAAAAAAATCCAATAAAGCAAATGTTTCTTATGTTCATTTAATGACCTGTGACTCAAAAAATTGTTGAAACTATTATGCTGAAAACTTTATGGGATGATTTTCTTCCAGGCTTGCAAAGCTAGGTTTTAGAGCTGAATTTCTTCAGTACCTTAAAAATCTGTTTTGAATGGAAACTATTAAAATAACTCTATTTTTCTGGTGAATATAACATGTCTCTCTGGAACCAAGAAAACAACAACAGCACAGAAACTATTTCAATAATGGCCTACCATTTAAATGTTATGATTTATAAGATTCGTTCTCTTCAGGTACCAGTTAGAAGTTAAAAACATCTTTTGTTTCTATGATTTCATGAGCTTCTAAAAATTTTTCTATAATGTTTAGAACTGTTATTTCTGCACTTTAGAGAGGAAAATCTTAGATCAAATAACTAGGCACCTTATCTAGAAAGCCTGTATTCTTACATTCTCTTGTTCAGACTATATCCTCAGGTAAGTAACCTGCATCTCCATACATGTTCTCCTCAAAGGAATACAAACTTTCTTCTTGAATTCCATTTGTTGACAGATCAGATATTTGGAAGTCAGTTGAAATTCATGGATCTATGCAAGCTTATGCCAGCTGAACAACTGACCCTAATCCCCCGTCTCTCGGTTTATCTGAAAGAAAAAGACTTCTTTTCAAACACCAGTTAAGACTGCTAAGTGACAACAGTGTATTTATCCACCACATCATTTACAAAACCCAAGTGTTTCAAATTGAGGAAATGAAATGTTAAGGATGCCATAAATCTTTGCATTCACAAGGAATCTGAACCAACTCTCACTGAAATCCACATGAGTCTTTCCACTTCTTTTAGTCAGAGCTGGACTCAGTCCATGGTAAACAAGTATTTTGTCAAATATATGGCCAGATATGCCACTAAGGGATGCTGATCTGTGTAAATGAATGGTCTAATATGACAGCGGCTGTAGCAAGAGGGTGTTGTGTTCTAGACATTTGCTGTAAATACAAACTCCATGGAGAGGTCAGGAAAAATTGCTGTAGTCAAAAAGCACCATTTTCCAAGTGTGGGTATCACTTATCTTTTTCTTCTCTGGTTTATAGTTTTGCACCACTTATTAAGCTCAAAGAATCTGAAACACATGGGGGAAAGGCTGGCCCTTGTTTTTTCTCACTCACCTAGTGTCCTTATTATCAAAGGTATGAATAGTCTATCACTTTTCACTACCTGCAGTCTATAATCTTCAATGAAATAAGGCTTTTTTTCAAGCATTTAAATAAATGCACAACTATGTGTTAAATAATTGCAGCATAATATGTACAAAAGTAGTTCACTTTTCTAATTTATAGAGTACTCAATTCATTTTAAGCCTACAGAAAAACAACATTATTTTAATAAGTTTATGTGAGGCATTCTTGTTCAAAATTAGCAATAATGAAGCACAGCTTACAAGCACACACTAACTTTTAGCATCTTACTGTAACTAACCTTAACATTTTAAATGTTGGTAGAAGCCTTTCAGCCTTATTCATTCTATTGCTTGGCAGACTATTGTTAACAACATAATGAAGAAAAAAGGATTTGAAGGACTGAGCTTATGTCTTCTGACGAAGAATAATTACTCCACGTTTATTTTTTCTTAAAGATTGCTTTTTAAGATGCCATTGACCTTTCTAAATTCAAATAGTAAAGATATTACTAAAATAGAGTAAAAATATGAAAGCAGGGCTCAAATTCACAGTTAAGAGTTTGCTTTGTACACATAGACAGGACTTCTAGTTGCAAAAATCTCTTTAATGAATGAAGCAACAGGAGAAGTCTTCATAGAAATGTCACTAAAATGCATCTGATCCAAACCTGTGGACCTGTCAAAAAGGATATCAAAGAAACTTGTAACAGACATTGACAAAATTAGCCCACCATAACTTAAATTGCACAGACCTAAAGGCCCCATTTTTCTACAATAATATTGCAAAATAATATTTTCTTTATCAAAGTAGCAGTGCTAAAATGTATTTTTTCCCCTCTTCCAAGTAAACTGCTAGGCGGTTCAGTACACTTTCAGTTTTCATGATTTTTCTTGAAGGAAAACTAATAATTAGAAAATAAATATGTAATAAGATATTCTCCAGAAGTATTTGTGTAATACTATAATCAAATAGATTATTAAATATAACTGATATCTTACAGGAACACTTCAACTGGTTTTATTTATCCAGATAACAGAGATATCTTAAGGCTATGATCTTCAAACAGGTACATCTGGGAGAATAACAGACACTATTACAATATGCTGAAGAATTCTTGGTTTTCTAATGTAAATGAGAAAGATATTGGATACAGCTTATATCACAGGAAATCCAGTAATTTCCTTAAGAAATAAAATAAACTCTGTCCCTGGAACTACTTACAATCTTACAGCTTTGGTACAACTAGTGAGACTAACAGAGAAGGTGAAGCAACATATATGTTCCTTATATTTCCAACCTGCTTACCTCCCACCCAGCTTCTGGTTTTATATATTCAACATATTAGCTCTGGCTCAGCACTACAGTCTACAGCTGGCTGTTTAATCCATACACAATGTATTCTATGTTAAGCCTGATCCAGAGCATAATATGTTTTTACCTATTTGAACCCAAACTATTATCTTGAAGCACTCATTGGACATAGAGCCAGACTTTTGGGGCATTGGGTTGGCTAGCTTTTGTCATGAATTTTAATGGTGAAAAAATTGCATCTGTTCCTAACTGCCTTTCAGCTGTTAGTCACTGCTGCATAGCTGATAGCAGAAACAGATGGGGAAGAGGAGAGTTACTCTTTTTGTAATCAGTTAGCGAACTCAGCTGGGACAACAGTTTGTGGAATAAATGGCAATGCTTCTCTGTGCTTGACCTCAACCTCAATCTCAACATCCAGTGAAGAGTATTTGAGATGGCTCTGGTTGTTTGCACAGTGCTGTACTTGAGCTGATAAGACTCAGTGGAGATGGCATGGGTTTGCATGGAATTAGTCCTTTTGCAGCAATTTCTGTATATATGGAGCAATTAATCTCCAATCCAGATAAACTATCCATACTAATCTGACAGGTTCTAGAGGTGCTCATTCACATGACTATGTAAAATAGACAAGATACTTTGCATTATTTATATTTAGAGGTTTTTTTCTGAATTTTATCCAGATCTGATTTAGTTTTTAAGATATTATGATGGATGATTCTCATTCCTCTGTTGTGTCTGTTATGTTCAAAGAGAGCACCTAGGAGGTGGAAAGGAAATTTGTCTGTTGAATTTTTCAGATGCTCTACTCTATAACACTCTGAACGGTAGAACCCTCTGAAAGGAAGAGAGGGATTAGTCCTCTGCTGAGAGCAAATGAGCACAGAAAATTACTTTGGGTAAAGAAATTTCCAAAGCTAGGTGTCATGCAAGATGGCAAAACAAAAGATTGGTGATTACATATTCATAACGTGAATATAAAAACTTTTTCTGTAAGCCTAGAGAGAACTCTGGAATTTTTTATAACTTAGAAACCAATCAAAAGGTTTCTGGAATGATACTATGTCTTCTGGAAAGGTAACAGCAAGTAAAAGGGAGATCTGGGTATGAATATGACAGCCTGAAGAAAATATTAGATTCAAGTATAGTTTTTCTCGGTAAGCTTTTTGAACTGTCAAATCAAGAATTTAGCTTTGTTGTTTATTCCGTGCTGTACCACCCTCTAAAGAAAAGTATTTCCTAATATCTGATCTGAATTTCCAAGGTTCACTAAGTGAGTTTGCCCTTTGTTGTATCAAAACTTTGTTATATGTTAACATAACCGATTTGACTCCCTCATATTGTAACAGTCCTTTAGTTTTAGGCAGCCACTAGGTCACACTTGTAAGTAAGCTCAACTTCCACAACCTCTCCTTCTGGCCCACAAAGTCTAACACCCTACCAGTCTTCATAGGCATTTGCTGGACCCCCTTCCTTTTCCAGAAGCCCTATGGAACAGGGGATTGGGAAAAAACTAGGTACGTTTTTTCCAGATGGAGCTTCACCAGTACCAAATTAATGTGACCATAACTTTCCTTAATCTACTGGCAATGTGTCCTAACATAGCCCAGTATGTGCTTTGCCTCACTTGTGATGAGAGTGCATCCTTGTTTTATGATACTCAACCTGGATACTCACCTTGGATACTCACCTTTATCTACTATAATTGGTCATATTGGCCTTTGCTGCAAGTTCACAATATATGTTCTGGTATAGCTATCTGGTTTGGTTTATACAACTTATTTTTTTAATAGATTTGTAAAAGATTTGGCTTAGACTAATAATTTGCCTAGACATTTGGGTGGCTTCTACAATATTCCAGTTATATATACATTATTCATACATACTGTGAAAGCAGGGCAATTCTCTCAGATTGCCAACTTTAATGATGGTTCTTTCTATGAAGCAGAATTCACATTTAGTTTAGGGGAAATACTGTTCTCTAGACCATAAGTAATTTTCCCAAAATTGTTCAGTGATTTATCCATAAAATTTGTATAAGATGAGGAAGGGAGTACTTAATCTACAGTATGACTCTTAGATATAGTGAAATATAAATCATTTTTCTGTGGAATTTGTGAGTTAACCCCTTGTGTTCAGGAGAACTCTTCTTTCATGTGTTTTTTTATTTGATTTTCTACTACTTTATGTTTTCAATTCTGAGCTAAATATTTTTTTCAAATCATCAGAGGTTTGCAGGAGCAAACATTCTTTCATTATCTTACTTGGGAAAGTTTCCCTTTGTGATAGATTTATTATATTCTTTGGATGGTACAGCATTTACTTGCTTAACCCAAATTCCTTTTCTTTTACTTGCACCTGTTACTGTGTGGCAAATTCTTTTTTTGGTAACAAGTTCAAATTTGCAATGGAGACCCCCAGAGCCAAAACTATACAGAAAGGCATGAGACAGTATACATTCCAAACTAGTTTAATCTTTTTTTAAGACTGTCATGAGTATGCCGCATGACTGAAGAAACACAATGAAATGTTCTACTTTTGAATTTGTTTCTCTGCAAATCATAACAAGAAAATCAGGTTTTTTCACAATGATCTTCCGCTTCTACTTATTATCATGAATAATATTCATCACCAAGGAAAAACTTTAACCATAAGGAACAATAATGAATGAATACTTATTTTTGCTTTATGTTTCCCCATAATAGCAACAGTTGTTTTGATATACAGTGAGATTAGCAGACAGAAAGAGACTTGAGGTTCCCCTACTGGAGTTAACCTTTGAAAAGATAATTTCAAAAAATTTAGTATGGCTGCCTTCTATTTGCCCTACAGATAAAACCAGTGTAATTTCAATAAATATGATAGAATATAACATTGAGTTTCAAAGGAAATTTTACATTAGGAGGTGTAAATGATGACTTCTTTATTAAGAGTACAACAATATTGTTTGATTAAAATGTACATAAGTGATTTTATGTTTAATTGAAAAGTAATTCATATGAAGATACTTCCAACTTTTTTAGATCTATTAACTCCTGTGCCTGTGAGAAGTTAAAAGAAAATGAAAGAAAATGAAAGAAGGGAAGGGAAGGGAAGGGAAGGGAAGGGAAGGGAAGGGAAGGGAAGGGAAGGGCAGGGAAGGGACGGGAAGGGAAGGGAAGGGAAGGGAAGGGAAGGGAAGGGAAGGGAAG
>JAWWEE010000122.1:57544646-57560207 GCA_035221455.1 Xenops minutus | reverse complement strand
GGGAAAGGGAAAGGGAAAGGGAAAGGGAAAGGGAAAGGGAAAGGGAAAGGGAAAGGGAAAGGCCCTATATGTTTTACCTAAGTGATATTATGTGCTTTAGACTTTTAGAATACAAAAGAAAATAGGACTGCGGATCAAACAATAGCTCACTATCAATTAATTGCAGTTCATTGTAATTTTAAGGTCTTCCAAGGAATGGTAGATCACCTTTAGGAGGGTATGAGAAGAGAATGGTAAATAATGTCAAAATATAACCGTACTCAATACAATGTCTATGTGCCATGCTTAGATGCACATGGTTTCTGATTACGCTCAGTAGCTGCAATGCATCAAATTCTGTCTGTAGAATTATGATCGGGATCAGCAAGCAGAACAGTCAGTGGAAGATGCCTGCTAGCAGGAAGATAACTGCTTGATCAGGAAGAAGTAGATGAGGTCTTCTTCAAACAACTGAAAGAAGCTTCATATTCACAGGTCCTGGTCCTCATGGGGGCCTTTAACCACCCTGAGAACTGCTGGAGCAGCAATGCAGCAGAACACAAGCAATACGTGTCTGCACTGCTACATGCTGGGGACCAACTGGCCAAAAGGACCTTTGCAGAAAAGGATCTGGGGGTTCTGGAGAAGAAGTTGATTGTGAGCCAGCAGTGGCAGTGTGTCTTTTTCCATGAGAAGTCTATCAGTGTCCTGAGGTCCACAAGGAAGAGAGTTGCCAGCAGGGTGAGGTAGATGATCCTTCCACTTTACTCACATCTGGAAAGATGTGTCCAGTGCTGGGTTCCCCATGATGGGAGAGACATGGACATACTGGAGCAAATCTGCTGAAAGCCCGTGGATATAATTAAGGGCTTGGACTATCTGTTGTATAGGAAGAGGATGAGAGACCTGGAACTATACAGCTTGGAGGAAAACAAGCTCAGGGGAATCTTATCAGAACGTGTTAATACATCATGAGATGAAAGTAGAGTATGGAGCCAGATATTTCTCAGTGAGTGGACAACAGGAAATGGGGACAAAGCACAAAAAAATCCATTTAAATGGGGGAAGATACATTTTTTTCGCTGTAACAATGAACAGGAGCAAGTTGCCCAGTGAGATTGTGGAGTTTCCACCTGTGGAGACACTGAAAACCTGAATGGGCATGTGCCTGGGCTAACTTCTCTAGAGAACCCTGCTTGAGTAGAGAGACTAGATAATTTTTGAAGTATCTTCCATCATCCACCATTTGGTGATTTTATGAAACTGATTCTTTCCAGAAAAAAAGGAAAATATGTATTGCCATTGTTTAATTTGCAAGCTTATGATCTCAGAAAAATTTGCTAAAAATTTTATTTGATTTCTCAGGAAAAAACCCTACAAACCTATTTGGAATTAAAAGATTAAACTATATATAAAATCTTTACTGAAAACGTTGTGAAACAATAAACTAAAATACATAAACTAAAATATAGTTGCCACTATACAGTAAATATTAAGACGCTTTAGTGTATTTTCACTAAAGCATCATGTGGGTTACCACGGATGATTTGAGACTGTGTTTCAAGATATAAATAAAGCAAGGATCTAGCTTTGTTTCACAACTAAAACATTTCTCATTCCTAGGAGACTGTGTGCAAACATTAAACACCTGCATAATTTAAAGAAGGAGAAGTAGTTCCTTGGGCTTATATAGTTCTACTTAGTTAAAGACATATCTAGACATGTTTATAAACTGAATTTTTTTCAAAATCACAAATAAGTCATCTTCAACTTTGTCTTGCTGCATAAAGTTAATATTTGTTTTTCTCCTATTAAAAAAATCTTCTTGCTAGTAATTTAAAATTTTTTTAAAAACCACACTTTTTAATAAATCTTTCCAAATGGCTTTTCTTAAAATATACATGCCAATTCTAAATACAATAAATCCAATTTCAAAAAGGTAGGCTTTTTTAAAAGTCCAGTTTCAGCTAATTATCTCCGTTTCCCCCTTGTTCCCCATATGTAACTAAATATGTGCTCTAAAATAAAATATTGTATAGAGCTTCTTTATAGAAGAGTCAAGCTTGAAGTTACAGTAAAGAGTGTCCTTCTTCATGTCTAAAAGCAAATCACAGATTAATGGTTCAAACTTACACAATTTTAATATGCCTCATTGACAACAAAATGTTTTTTTCTATAAACTAATTTAAATTTGTACAAGCACCATGTATAGTTTTAGATCCTTTTTCAGTAAGGTCTAGTGCCTAACTAAGCCTAGCAGCAAATTTTAATGTAAATAGTAGATTGCAATCTATTATTAACACCCTAAAGAGAATATCTAAAGCAGATAAAATTTTTAAAAAGTATGAATAAAATATAGATAGTCTAATCCATCTTGTGTTGGATAAATAAAAACTAAAGACAAAAAAGAAAGAAAAAAAAAAGAATTAAAAGTATTATGGGTGGCAAATTTATTTCTGCAATAGTACCAGAGTTTTCAGAGCTGATGGACTGAAAATCTGTCTTTCTACTAAAACAGAAATAATCATAAATGCTGAATTCTGAGGCTTTAAAACTGATACAATGAGTTCATTACAAGGATCTGCTCTTTACAAAGCAGCATTGCTTTATAGCTTTGACTAAGTTGCATTATTCGCAGGACAAGTTTGTAAATAAAATGTTTTTGAAGAAAAAACCATATCGGTGGAATACTTATTTTTAGTCATCTATCTGTTTTCTTCAAACTCATTGAGCAGGAGGCCTTTGGGATGAAAAGGAGACAGCATTCCCAAACACTTAAGCCTAATGCCCAGTAAGGATTCTTCAGTGATGACAGCTTGCCCAACATGAACGCTATAAGGATAGTTTGCTTTACGCCAGCTAAGTGTTGAACCAACAAACATTGAACCCCATGTGCTTCTAGCATCCTTACTGAGATAGATGAGATTCCTCAAAACCTTATGTCTAGCAGTAGGTATTACCATATGGCTCAGAGTGAAGTGCAAGAATTCAGTAATGCAGTGATAGAATAATCTGCTTACATGAGAAGCTTTATCTGAGCATTTTCAAGAGGATGTTCTTTGTACCAGTTCCTTTAAATTCTGTTAAATGATTTATTCTAGTGGCATCATCTGGGAAAGGCTTCACAAATTACATTAAAAGGAAAGTAATATAAGGAAAAAAATCCTTATCAGAAAGGTATTACATCTGTAAATGACTGCACCTAGGGAAGAAAAAAAAAAAAGAGGCTTTCTGAAGGGGCAAATTATGCTTTTATATCTAACAGAGGAAATGAAAAGAGGTGCTGTGTGAAAGCAATAAACAATAAAGAAGTATTCTTTTGTCTATTGTAAGTATGAAAGAGGAAAAATTCTTAGACAAGCATAGTATAGTGACCATGTTGTTATTCTTTGTGTAACTATTAAAACAGGTATATAACCTATAATTAGTTAAGAGCATATTTTTGAAGAAAGACATGCATTTTGATGTGGAGCCTGGGAATAAAGCAAAAGAATTTCTTTATTCTAATAAAGATTCATATAGGAAGACTGCAAAAGACCTTAAGAAGACAATTAGTTGATGGTTCAACTCATTGCTCTCTTAAGTGACTCTTACTTGATTTGTCTGTTCTGATACAGTTCGCTGAATTTTATTAGACTTCTTATCTTTGAAATTCTTGAAACTGAAGATGAAAAGGTTTTTGAATCACTAAATTTTCTCCATGGCAATTTAAAATAACCTTTTACAAGAAACATTTTAATTCAACTGTGCTTCAGCTCTTCAGTTAGTAAATTACTATGACCACAAGTACAATAGAAAAAACATAATCTATTTTTGATCAATTGGTGAATTTGGAAATGGCTTTCACTATTGCACCCTTGTTTGTGATTTTTAGCTATCCAGCCCCAATTCAAATTGAAAGTAATAAGATTAATTTGTTACAGTTATAAGCTACCTCAGTAAATTTACACCAATGGGAAAAATTAAGCAGGAGAAATTAATTCTGTCATTTGCTTTTGTTCTCTTTGGGAGCAAAAATTCAGAAAAATTGCCTACGTAGAAGATACTATCACCTGCAGGAGAAATAGGTGCTCCAGTACTCAGGTTGTTTTCAAACGTCACATAAACCTTATTTAATTTCTCATCATCCAACCATTTAAATTAAACACCTGAAGTAAGAGATTATTTCATTTTAGGAGTCCTCCTATGCTTCCCCTGTAGTCAATGAAGAGATAAAGGCATCAGTGAAACATGACTCAGGTTTCAGGTAAGATGACTCACTGTGAAGAGATGTATTTCATTTTTTGTTAACTATTTAGAACCACCAATCTTGTAAATTTGCTGTCTAGATGTAGACAAGAGAAATCCCTTAAGTATCTAGTCAGCCAATGAAAAGAGCTAAGCCCCTCTACAGGATGATTCCATCTACGCTAGGAAAGATCTCTAAGAAATGCTCTAGAAGTGCTTATCTCTCTGTAGTAGTGCTATGAAAACCTAGAAGACTACCTCAGGCTGTAGTAATACCACACTTTAAATAGCTAAAGTTAGGTGAGACTAATCTTTTCCTTAGACTAGTTCTTTACCTAAGTACTTCACTGAGAAAGATGAAGTTGATAATAAACCTTGCATACAGGTGTTAGTGTACAATTATTTTGTTGTAATAGGTTTGCCTTGGTCTAAGACAGTCATTCACAATGACTCTTGAGTTTCTGAGGGTCATGCATATTCTTGCATTTTTCTGAATATTTGAGTATGTCCATAATACCAGAAAATTGCAATGCTAAAAACTCAACTATTTAAAGTGTTTAGGCCTCTAAAAATGTAGCTACTTTAAAGAGATATTCTTAATCACCTCTCTGCTGCTTTAAAAACTTAATTACCTTTTAAAATCTGTCTCCATGGTGTCAACTAATGCCTTTATATTTTTTTCCTCTGCTAACTTCTTTAACTTTATAACTTTTGAATCAAAATTGAGCTAGAGCTGAGTTCTGCTGAAAGAAGTAATTCAGACAGTTTAGAAAGAAAATCTCCCCTGTACAAAATTCTAAAATATCTTTTAATTGTTTCTTCACTGGAGGCAATCTTCTCTCCCCTCCTAAGGAAAACAACATACATATCCTCCTAACACAGCACTGTGACAGGTGTAGGGCTTCAATGTTGTCAGTTATAATCCTTTATGTGTCACACCTTCAATCATGCAAGGGGCCATGCATTTTAAACAGAAGTCTGTTTTCTAGTCTGTGGCAACAGAGTGCCAGGACATACACTGTACAACCATATGGGTGTCTCTTTGCAGGACATATGTTGTACATCCTTAGGCACTAAAGCAATTAACAAGCAACTGTAAAGTAAATGTGATCTCCTCTGAAGAGCTTCAGAGCAGCTTTCAGTTTTTAAAATTATATTGCTAATTTATGCCATGAAGAGATTCAGAATGTCAGAGGCACGTATAGAGATCATAAATAAAAGAAACATTAAGAGGTAAATAGAGGTTTATTTTCAGCAACAATTATAGCATTTTTCATGTTAGTAAAGGATTATGAAACTGAAGATGTTGTAAACAGTAGTAACATCCAAAGGATAATTCAGCATAAGATATAAAGATACAGTAGATGAAAAAGATGGTTTAAAGTTTTTACAACAAAGTAGAATGTAATCATTATGATTTTAGTTCTTAGCCAGTGTTTATAGAGAACACGATGAGAAAAAAATATTTTTATTTTGCATTTTCTACTGCTGCTGTGAAATCGTCTGTTGAACCTACTAGCAGTCACTAAATCACACAGCCCAGCAGAGGCAAGGCTGCCACTGCTCTACGTGCCCAGCTCTGCTCAGTAGTGGGCTGCTTCGCAGTTGCCTCACAAGTTTAAGATGCAAATGGATCTTCCTGGTAGCTGGTCTAGACCTAAAAGCTAACTGGTAGATGACCTTGAACCAGTCTCTCCAGTACCTGGAGTACCTCCAGTACCTCCTACTTCCCTCAGTAGCCAACTCTCAAACTTTCTTGTTTCTCCAGTATCCAGCTCAGACTCGTGTCCATTTCAGTGCCATGCTCCCAAGCCTTATACCAACCACTTCTGAGTCTGGCTTGCTATTCACTAGCAATCACACACTGAGATACACACCCATGCAAGGCACATGCACTCCAGCCCCTCCAGTTGTGCAGGGACATTCTGACCCGTGGTCCCCATCTAGGTGTGGGCACACATGCATGCACACAGAAGCAGATCCTCACCCAGACAAACAGAGTTTAACGAGAAAACAGGACAGACTGCAGTGATCAGGCACAGGGCACGACCACACAAGCATACTGACCAGTAACCTGTTTGCACATACTTTTTTTCTTCTTTTCTCTCTCTTTTTCTGTGTTTTTATTTCCTCAAACCACCTCAATCCCTCTTTTTTACCACCTTTGATCCTTCCCCTGAACATCCCATTGTACATTCTCTGGTACAATCACCAAATGCCCCTCCTTGCCCACTATAATGAGTCCCATACACAGTAACTCTCCCTCAGTCCAAAAGTGCTCTGGAGACCCTTTCCACTGATTCAGCCCAATGGATGTCAGTCCCACCCAGGGGCTGACAATCTCCCGGAACAGCCCTGCTAGGGAGGCTCTCTGTCTTGCTTCTCTGGTTAGGTTGTTAGGGTTCCCCCAAACACTGCTGTGCTGCCTCTGTGCTCCTTCAGCCTCCTGTCACATAACTGAACATGCTGGCACCAAGTCTATTGACAATTGATGGCACAAAAAGAAAAATTCATGCTGGATTAGATCAATAAAGAGTTTAGACACTATTGTGTCTTTGTCACTGTCCCATTTTATTTACTGACAAAAACACTCAGCAAAATCCTGCTGAAGGCCAATGTAAGTAAACCTTCCTTCTGAAATATATGTGATCTATAGTTAGATATATTATACTAGTAATTTGAAATATCTTCAAAAACTGTGATATTAAGTTTCATTCTGGGCAATCTTGGAATATATATGTAAATATGTGAAGAGTTTTCAATTTTGCACACTCTTTGAACTTGCTGTGACTAACAGTGCTAGTGAATAATTATGTGCTGTACAAAATTAGTTGTCATTGATTTCTAATCTCACTGTAAATTCAGTTTAATATGCTATTTTCTTACACTAGAAAAGAAATATGCCTTTCTTCATACTACTCATTGTTTTTTCCTATTTTATAATAAACTTTTTACACATTATTTTCTATGTAGGCAATCTTTTCACTATACTTCACGTACATTTTCCTATACTCTTAGTCATTACCGTTAGCTTTATCTGAATGTTTTCTAGCATATAGTCAGGAAGCTTGTGACAAAACATTCTTATATAAACCAATATAACAACTCACATGTAATTGAGCAGAAAAAAACATACATAATCAGAAGCGCATCTTTTCACCTCTGGAAAAAAGCATAGCGTAGAAATCAGATCACTTGAAAGAAAAAATAAATTTCAGCACCTGTTTCTCAGTAGAGCAAATAATATAAGATAGATATTATTCATTGATTTGCTCTACCTGTTGCACAGATAGAAAATTCCAGTGTTTAGGGCTGTGAGAAGCCTATCACACCCAAGACGTGCAGAGTAGAAAAGGTTAATGACAGGCAAGGATGTATGAAATAGGTGCTTTTCTTTTATGTGTTTGAAGCTAAAAAGATGAGAACAGACAATCTAGGCTCAATAGCTTTTCTGGTTCTGATGCTCAATTTCAATTCCAAAAATTAACTTTTGTCTTTAAGATTTCTAATTTGTCCTCCTCAACCACAGAGTGTTGAAATCTGATCCTAATGTTTGCTACAGCAGCAATGGAACAACAGAGATTAGGAGCAGCTTATAACTTTCAGCTAAAACAACTGTTCTTCTACAGACCCTTTTATAGTTTGAGGAAACCCTCCTTTGTCATGCTCTGAGGCTTTGCTCCCAGTGACATCCCTGATAACACAGAACACTCATAAATTTTCACATTTTATTGTCTGTGAGTGTGTAATCACTGGCATCTGAAGGTCCCCATCAGTAGGTTCATTCCTCTGGGTGCCCAAACACACAATGATCAGATGAATGGTACTTGGAAAACTAACCCCACTGCATAGAAATAACTTTGATTTTAGTTATGTATAATTCACTTCTAGTTGTGCAACAAAAATGCTTAAATTCCTCACTATTTTGGTCTGTCTTACACTATTTAAAGAAAGTACTTCTGTGTATGAGGAAATAATATTTTATCCAAAATTAAAAACATGTTTCCACATGGGTGTCCCAGGGTTCTTGTGGGCTGCCAGGCTTAGAAATATTTTGGCTGAAAATTATGCTGTGGCCTTCATGAGGTTTTTGAATTATTAAAATACTTTAGCATTTTTTTCATGTTTTAAAATTTCTTTTCACATTTAATTTTATTTTATGGCTTTAATGTTGTTTCTTATAAAGTTTCCATTTAAAATAAAGATTCAGTGTGCAAAATTTACTACTACAGAATTGTTTTATAGAAGATTTCTATGCTAGTGAAACATCTGAAATGAACATGAATTTCAACAACATCTAGAAATTAAGCTAAGTACTCTGATGGAATTCTGTTTCCATGAAAGACAAGAGTTTTATCACTGGCTTCAGTGAGGCCAAGAATTGATTATCCACATCCTTCTATGTTACAACCCTGGAACACTCCTGTTGAGCCAAGAAGATAAAAGCTACACTTTGGTATGAGAAATAGATGTTGCATAATATTTATTCAATCTTGTGCAATCTTTATTAAATGGGGAATAAAAATGAGGCTAAGAACTTGCTTACATGGTTTGCTGACTTCAGTTGGTTTGAAATGGGTGGTATGAAGTTTAACTGGAACGGGCGAAAAGAATGTTAATGGGCAAGCAAAGTCTATTCAGTGTGTCTCCTAGAGTTGTTTAACACTTGGCTCAGCTCTTTTCTTTCTCCATGCTAGTCAATTCCTCAGATGAACAATGAGTTCCTACACTTTTTTTATGCTGGAAAGTCTATTAAAAAAAAAAAAAAAAGCCCATATCCTCCTCCAGCTACTTCTTTGGTTTCTCTTCCTTATCTTCTTCCAGTATTTAACTCTTCATTTTGTTCTTCTGTTCTTCCAGTATCTCTCCTTGCTTATCAGTCTTGACATTTGAGGACTTAATGTCATTGTATTTGAAGCTACAGAGAAAAGGCATAATTTATATTTGTAAGCAAAAGCAGTGATCTGTTTTACACTATATATCCTCTTTCACCTGAAGTCTAATTACTTACTTCTGTTTAGTAATTTGATGCTCTTTTGCCTTAGCTGCATCCACAGTGCTCTGTCAGGACAGCTTGTAAAAGGAAATCATGAGTGGATGAGAAGAAAATTAGGTGTATCACTTTTCTGTAGGAATGAGATTTAGATGGATTCCATGATTAGTAGATGAAGAGCTTGTTGAAGTTCCTGGAAAAGAAAATAGCTGCCTTTATAAGTGGAACTATCTTTTCCATATTGCAGGCAGGGCTAGTGGTACCATTCATCATTACAAGGTCTTCTTTACATTGCCTTATAAGCTTTGCCAGACTTCAGCCACCAATCAGAAACTCTATGGGACTATTTCATACTTCACTTTTAGGAGTGGTTCAGGATTTTGGGTTATGGCTACTTCTTTCCTTTTCTTTTAACTTTTCTTTTCCCCCCAGTGGGTGTTTTTTTGTTTGTTTGGCTTTTGTTGTTTGTTTGTGGGTTTTTGCAGGGGGACTGTTTGTTTGCTTGCTTGTTGTTTTTCTTGTGCTTTTGATTTTGATTTTTGTTTTTTTGGGGGGAATGGGGGGCAGTAAGGCTTGATATCTTTTGGAAAACATTGTCATCCATGATTTGAAGAGTCATCTTGAATTTCAATCTTGGTGGGAGTTGTCCTTGTCTGAGCTATGCCAATAATATATATCTTCTTCCTGAATCTGGATGGGAATCAGACATGTTAAATCATTGAAAAATTTGGGGGTTTTAATCCGTCAGACAGCACTGGATTGCTGCAAATCTTGTCCACTGAGATTCTGAAGCTCTAAATGGAAAGAGGAACTGATATCTTGTGTGGGACTGCAACCAAGTACAGACAATGTGGAGCAGAAGTATAAAATCGACTAAAGCCTCAAGTCATAGGCACCTCCAATTGGCATGAAAAATGTAATGAAAACACAGACCTTAATTTCTTAGTGCATAAAGAATAGTGATTAAATAATAACTTCTGATATAGTTGTTGTAAATATTTAAGAAGAGCATTAGATGTTAGAGTGACAAATAAAATGCAAAAACTCAGGACAAAAGTCACCATTTTGTTTTCAGCATGTACATACAAAAACAAGACAGGGGCTGAGACATATCACTGACCACACAAGAAACAACATGGGAAAAGCAAAATACTGCTTATTGACTTAATACCACTTACCTTGAGTACTGAAATAAATGGAATCCTATGGAAAATGTCTTTACTTTTATTATCACAATACATATTCCTCAAAGTCTGAAGAAACAGAGGCACTGGAGATTTTGCCTATGCCTCAAACAAATTTAAAAAAATGTGATTCAGATACTACTCAGATACTGCAAGTATGTATTTTTTTTCCAGCTGTTAACCTCTGTACTGGTGTTCTGTAATTCATGGGTTCCACTTAGGTTTTCTGGACTGGATAGAAGATCAGAGTATTGTATTCAATTTACTACAAAGTGTTGAATATTTTTATCTACTTTCTCTTGGCTACTGACAGTGAATTTTTGTGTTCAGAAAGGCTTCTCTTTCAATCAACACTCCTATACAATAATATTGTCCCAATGAGAGAATTTAATAATATAAGAAACCAGCATGTTTAAGTACATAAACTCCACAGTAGGATAGAGAAACCACAACAACCCAGCAGGCCCCTGCAAGAGCAGAAGTTACTGCACTGAGAGGAGGATCAAGGTGAAAACTGACATATAAATTCAGCATTTATTAGCTTGAGGAAATTGTTTAGTGCAACTGAGTCTGCAAAATGAGCGTGAGAGATGTGGCAAAATGGAATTTCCAGGCTAAAATTATCCAGGGCTCTTAGCATTTTGAAAATAGTTTCTCAAGTCTGTGTTACTCTTGTTCTAATAAGCTACATCCTCATCAAGGGAATTATTTGTTTTGTAGATGCTAAAGGCTGGGTCTGGGGAAGCTGGCATTCAGAGATGGCTAAAAATTGTATTAGGGAGAAAATACTTTTCAGTGTTTAATTTTCTGTGTATACACAGTAAAAAATGTCTTTTGTTTTACACAAGTTTCTTCCTGTTTCAAATATAGATATGAAGTCCTCTTCATTCCTTAATATGCTGTTTAAAGAGACCTAAACTCTTCCCTGAAATGGAAAAGAAGCATGCTGCACTGATGCCATTGAAAATGGGACTTTTTTTTACAAAGAATCTGCATGGTTAAGCTGTACTTGGTTTCAACTCTACAAGCTTTATATACTTATCAAGAGAAACCTGAAGTATTTCTTTCCAAGTTGTTAAACTCCTCTTTTGTACTTTACATGCAGTTATGTATATTTATGATTCTGTGAATGTTTTCAGGGGAGCCAAAAGAGGAGCCTCTTATTTAGATTTGAATTAGTATTCTGCCTTAGTATCAGGCCCACCGGGCTGGTGGAAGTGATATATTTCAGATGACACACATTGTTTTGCATAACTGAATTTTGGTGAGTAGTACCCAAGTTATCAGAACACTGGAGTATTTCCAGTGATGAGTAAATGTAATCCATGATCTTTAATCCTACATGACAGGAATCAGATTTGTCTATATTTTCAGGGGGAAAAAAGGTAGAATATCTTAGATTTCAACAAAAGTATTCCTATTTCCTATGTTCAGATTTATACAAGTATCTTAGTCTTTGAAACACTGAAAGAAATCTGTTTGAACCCTCCATTCTCTCTTAAAAAAAAAAAAAACAAACCACAAACAAAAAAATCAAAACCAACCAACCCCCCAAAAAACCCCCCACAAACCCAAACCCACTCTTTGACAAATATTGAATATCCTTTAGTACACTTGCAACTTATTCTTAGAAGACAACATACATAAATATGCAGATAATCTCTTTCAGTCAAGGAGCATAAGAGTTTTTCAAAATTCCCTTTTCCAATGTATCTTTGAATCTTATCTGCTAAGTTTTTTTCTGCACAGTGAACCATAATCATTCTGGTCCTTATTCTTATGTCCTACATTTTATGTGCATCCAAATCTCTAGTTTCATGCCTTTCTATGACCAAGTTTGTACAAGCATAGACAATGGTCTTTTTTTTCAAGTATATCTAGAATATATTCTGTTTCACCTCACTATCGCTGGAATCCCCTCCTCTCTCTCTTCTTTAATTATAAAAACATTTGGCTCTTAATTGAGAATTACAAAATATATCTGCCTGACATCTCTGAATTCGTTTTTAGGTGTTTATGCATCCCAAGTTTGGATCTGAAAGCATTCTTCGCTTTCATTCTTACATCCTTGCAATAGAAATCAAAGTTAAAGCAATTTCAAGCCTTCCTTCCTTGAAGATAACGTAGCTCTTAGATCAACCAGGTTCGTACTCTAGTTTCCTGAGTATACTAAATGACCTTATGCAGTTGTTTTTGCTTCTCTTCATTTAAATGTTTAAAAAAAAGGTGATAATTCAATCTGATATTGTATTATATGACCATTTTTTTCTAGCAGTATTTTGTAAAATTGGAAGCAAATCTAAACCAGTAGAATAGCCACTTGGTAATCTAGGAATTTTTTTCACAAAATTTGTTGCCTATTGAATTCAGGAATATCACTTTCTTCAAAATACTAGTAGGAAACTACCTTAGAATCACACAGTTTTCAGTAGCAATCTTTCTCATAATGCTGAAGATCTTAATCCGTTTCTGACTTGCACCCTAGGTGACTGTAAAAAGCTCCCACCATTAGCATAGTAGAAGCTTTCTTTTTACATACTTATCCCAGGTTTTATTCAAAGGTTCCTCTTATAGATGCCTTAAATGCCTCAGGAAACTGAAGACTGGATTTACATAATTAATATTACATTCATTGATGAAAATTTATGTCACTGTGAGGTATTTGCTTTCTGATACTTTCTTTTTTTAAAAAATTAAATTGAAAAAACCCATTTTTCATTTTTCAGAAGAAAAATCAAAATATTTAGGTTTAAGCCTGTCAAAATGAAATTTTCAACCAAAATGAAGTATCACTTGTTATTTCTGTCAATACTGCTTATGAAATCATATTGGATTCCAAATACCATTTTTTGATCAGAAACTGCATTCTTTATTGAGAGAATTGTTCATCTGAAAAAAATTCCTTTCTTTTCTTCTTCATGCTCCTTAGTTTTTTTAGAATTAGCTTCATGATATTTGCTACAGTAGTGGAAAAATATTGCTATGCAATATGGACAGACTAAATATCTCTAATCTTGTATTATTCAAAGGGTCTGCAGTGAAACATGTACTCTATACCCTTAACAAATGTGGTTAACCAAAGGAGATTTGGGTAGGGAGAAATTTTACAATTCAGAAATTACTTTTTCTACCTGTTCTATTGGGAAATTAAGGTAGTATTTATGCCTTTCTTTTCTCCTGTACTCTTTGTTTTTTAGTATCTTCCCTTGTATCCAGCAGGTGTAATGCAGGGGGACAGCAGAAAAAAGAAAAAAAAAAAAAGGCCTTGATCCTTTCTCTTGCACACATGCAATTGCAATTTTTTGAGAAAAGAAGAATGCTAGACTGCCAATTTCGCTTCTTCAGAGTCTTCCTGTCCTTTGCAAGACATTTGAATCTGCTTCATTCCTCTCGAATACAAGCTGCTCAATAATCCAAGGTGCAACTGTTAAAGCATATCCATCCTTAATGTTACTTGGTTTAAAATGAATTTTTGCAGGTGGTACTCCTGCTTTGCTTAAAAAATCTTCTCCTTTACAGAATCTTTTCTTAGTGGATTTGCTTCTACACTAAAGTCTTCGCTGTTGCTTACGTGTGTTTTCAGACAACAGAGCAAAGTGTCAGGTACAAGAAAACAGTGGGAATGGAACAGGCAAAAATATTTTTGTGAAAATACTGAGTCACCATCATGATTGGGAAGAATATGTTTCATTCACATATTAAAAAATTGTTCTTCAAAGGTTACAGAATCACAGAATATTTTGAGTTGGAAGGGACCCACATGAATCATCAAGTCCAATCCCTAGACCTGCACAGCACCATCCTGAAGAGTCACACACAAGAGTGCCTGAAAGTGTTGTTCAAGCACTTCTTGAACTCTATTAGGCTTTGTGCCTTGTCTGCTTCCCTGGGGAGCCTGTTCCATCACCCAACCACCCTCTGGCTGAAGAACCTTTTTCTTATATTTAACCTAAACCTTGCCAACACAAGGCCCTTTCCTTGGGTCCTGTCTCTCGTCACCACAGAGAAGAGATCAGTGCCTGCCCTTCACTTTCCCTCATGAGAAAGTTGTAACTGCAATGAGATCACCTGTCAGTCTCTTCTCCAGGCTGAACAGACCAAGTGACCTCAGCAGCTCCTCATGTGGCTTCCCCTCAAGGCCCTTCACCATCTTTGTTGCCCTCATTTGGACACTCTTTAATACCTGAATATCTTTTTATACTGGGGTGCCCAAAACTGCCCACAATATTCCAGGTGAGGCTGCCCCAGCACAGAGCAGAGTGGGACAATCCCCTCCCTCAACCGGCTGATGATGCTTTGCCTGATGCCCCCAGGACAGGGTTGGCCCTCCTGGCTGCCAGGGCACTGCTGACTCATATTCAGCTTGCCATCGACCAGGGCTCCCAGGTCCCTTTCTGTGGCACTGCCTTCCAGCATATCATTCCCCAGCCTGTGTGTACATCCGGGCTTGCCCCATTCCCAGGTGCAGAATCCAGTGCTTGCCATTTTAAAACTTCATTTAGGTTGTGGCAGAGGAATCAAAATTTGTTTATGAATCTAATATACCCAGCTGAAAATACCTACCATCTTTTATAGCTAAATATTATATCTCTAAAAAAATATCTTTTAAGTTATCTATGAAAAGAAACCATTTCCTTTCAGGAAAAATATGTTCTCACAACCTCATTTTTAAGTAATAAGTAGAAAACAAAAATTCATCAGTGTTGTCTGTAGGACTGATGCAATTTCCATCCTAATCAGATATAATTGAAATACACTATCACATCCCGTATGGGATTTTGTAAGTCTCCCTTTTCCCAAAAAGAACCCACTTCACAAACCTCACCTTCCTCTCTGAAACGTCCAGTACAAGTTAGATTATGGCAATAGAGTCAGTTCAACTCAAATATGTACTGCAAGACTTCAAACCAAGACTTCAGACTTTTGGGAGCTTTTTGGTTTGATTTGGGTGTTGTTTCTGGTTATTTTGGTTTTTTTTTGTTTTGTTGGCTTGGTTTGGTTTTTGGGGGGCATGGGGTGGGGTTTTGTTTGTTTTTGGGGGGGTTGCGGTTTTTTGTTGTTTTTGTTTTGTTTTCTGGTTTGTGTTTTTTGTTTTGTTGTTTATTTGGGGGGGGGGTTGTTTGGTTTTGGTTGGGGTGTTTTTTTTTGTTTTTTTTTTTTTTTTTTTTTTTTTTTTTT
>JAWWEE010000122.1:57520479-57537675 GCA_035221455.1 Xenops minutus | reverse complement strand
CGGGCGGGGCCGGGGGGGCGCGGCCAGGCCGACCCTATATAGGGCGGCGCGGGGGGCGCTCCTGGCTCCGTGGGAGCGGGGCGAGGGGCGCTGTGCGGCCGGGGGGGCAGCGCTCGGCTCGGAGCCGGCGGCGGGCACCTTGCGGCGGGAAGGAGAGCCGGCCGGCCTGCGAGCGGCGGTGCTATCCCATTGTTCAAGCCGAGAGAGCCGGGGTGCGAGGGAAGGAGCCGGCGTGTCGCCTCCGTTCTCCCGCTCCCCGCTGCCCCCGTCCGCCGTTTCCCTCCGCGCCGAAGGAGCGCCGCCACCAGAGAGCCGAGGGCCGGGCCGGGCTGTTCGGCACCAGCACCGATAGCTCAGGTGCACCGGTGGGATCGGGGGAAGGGGCGCCAACCCTTTCCGAGGCGCTGTACCTCGGTGGGCTTCGGGAGAGGAGGAAAGTTGCTCCTTTTCCTGCAGCAAGCCCAGGAGCTGCTGAACTGGCCTCACCTGGAAGGACTGAACAGTTCCCACCTTTCCCATCAGGTGCTTTTGCCGCAGCAAAACCACGGTCTCCGGGAGACCAAGGGGAGCAGAATAACACCCCCTCCCCGCCCCTCCCGCTCTCGCTGCACATCGCTTGTTATCTGCTCTGTCTCGCCGTGCTCCCGGGATCACAGAAGGATCTATAACTGTGATCTGTCACCGAGGAGAAGGTCGTGGATGAACTCCCTTCCAGCAGGGCAACGAATCACTTCTCGGCTGCTTAGCATTATCGTGCTCTAGGACCAGCCCTTTCCTGCTAAACTTGGCCTGGGAGCGTACAGCAGGAGGGGGCGCGGGGGGTGGAGAGCCAAACCCAACAGCATCTTGTGTGTTTGACTTTTTTTTCCCCCCCTTCCCTCCTCCTTCCGTGAGACAGTTTGATGAATGCCTGCGAGAGGGGTATGATTTGCTAAGGCGCCTCTGGCAGGGCGGTGTGTGCGCGGTGTCAGCCCCGCCGCCACCCCCCGTGGGGCTGTGAGCGGCCCGCGGCGGGGGACGCGCGTGGGAGCGGCTGCAGCGCTGGGGCGGACGGGGCTCCGCGGCCTCTCGCCGTGGGCTGCAGCGGGGAGTCACGGCTTTGGAAGGGGCGAGAAGGAAGATAAGTAGCTCGCCCAACTCCGCCGCACCCTGAGCCTGTGGGTTTGCTTCGACATCGCAGGGAGCGTGTGAAGACGAGACCCACAAGTGCCGCCTCTCGCCGTCACCGACGGGCTATCGAGGGACGGCTCGGGCCCGGCCCCGCGCCCAGCGAAGTTGCCTTCAGCCGCGGACCGGTGCCACCCGCCTTACTTTGCCGAGGTTGTTTTCTTGACTTGGCTTTGGATAGAACGGACTTCGCTGTCTCCGCACCCTGAAAGTTGCCGGAGCGCTCCCCGCGGCGAGGAGGAGGGCGGCGCGCCCCGCGCCTCCCCGGGGCCGAGGCCGGTGGGCCCGGCCGGGCTGCAGCGGGCGGTGATGATGTGCGGCTGGGGGAAGCTCACCCTGTCCCTGGGGCTGCTGCTGGCGATGGCGGGCGCGGTGGCGCCGCAGCCGTGCCCGGCGCAGTGCTCCTGCTCGGGGAGCACTGTGGACTGTCACGGGCTGGCGCTACGCGGCGTCCCGAGGAACATCCCCCGCAACACCGAGAGGCTGTAAGTAACCCGGCCGGGGCGGTGGCGACCGCCCCTCAGCCCCTGGCTGGTGGACTGAGGTGGTCCCCGGTGCCGGCCGGGTTTGGGGTCCCGACGCCCTTTGGGTGGGGGTTTCTGTTCCCTTCTCCCGCTGCTGGCCGTGCCCGCTTCGCGGCGATGCGCGGAGACGCGGGAGAGGTGGGCGCTGGTCCCAGCCGCTGCCTTCTATCCCGGGAAGCCGCGGTGAGGAGCGCGGTTCCCTCCTCCGCGGGGAGCGGGGGCGGCGGGGCGGGCACCGCTGCGGCCCGGGAGGCGCCCCGAGGCGGTGGGGGAGCGGCCTCTCCTCTCCCCACGCCGGCGCCCATTTCCCGGCAAAGTTGGCTATTACGGCTCGCCTACCCCGGGTCAGAGCCGGGCCCGGCTCCGCGGGCGCGGGCGGTCAGGCCCGGGGGCGCGCAGCGCTCCCTCCCGGCTCGGGAGCCCGCGGGGCTCCGCATGGGGCAGTGGGCGAGGGCACGGCAGGGCGCGATAGCCGCCTTCGCACTCGCAGGGCGCTAAGTCGCGCCACAACGGGGATCCCTCCCCCTGTTCGTGTACCCCGCGGCTGGGGGTGTTTTCTACGTGTGGCCGCTTATTTATCATATCAGGCTGCCTTTCAGAGGGGTCTTAGGGAGTGGAAGAGGTGAGCGCATTATTTCTTGCTCTCTAATAAGTAATTTAAATGTTGGCATATGAGCGCGCGTCTGGAGTGGTGAATTTCACTCAGGAAGAGTATCAGGGCCACGTTTCTCCTGAGACTTGTGTGGTTTCTTTGCAGTGATGTTTTGGCCACATGTGGTATAAAACACTAAAAAAATACTTTTTTTTTTTTTTTCCTGACTATGTTGGGAATGATCTGTAGTTGTTAGAGTAGCTTCCATGTAATACCACTTCCTAATGGCTTACCATTGGAATTGCCAAGACTGGTTTTACTTGTAGTGATTGGAATTGAGAGAAGTTCTTAAACCCAAAAAGTTACGAAAAAAGAGGCATATACTCCAGAAGAAAAAAGTAGTTTAGAAGTATGGACAGAAATGCTAGGGCCTAAATACAGGTTTCTGTTGCTTCTGAACGCACTTTGCATTGTACAGTCATTACAGCTCCCTATGCAGCAAGTGAAGAGCTAAGTTTTGGTAAAATCATATTTTCCATCATTTGCTCAGACAGTGTTATGCTTGTTTGAACCCTAATGTTTGTTAAAGGAAGTTAAGCCCTATTCCACATTCGTGGAAATCTACTAGGAAATCTGAAACTTGCTTAAAAATGGTAAAAATTTATTTCAGTCAATTATTGTAACAGTCAAATACTGTAACAAGTATAAATATATGTGTAGTAAGTTTAGTGTTTTTCTAAATGCAGTTATAACCATGTTCTCAGAGCTTTTAACTTTTATATTATTAAAGATTGTTGTTCAAGATAAATACAAGCTTTCTAATGCAGGCAGAACTGATTTTGTAAGAGTCTCTTGTTACAAAGTTTCAAACTATTGCTTTCAAAATTTAAAACCTTGGTTCAGTTGCTTGGAAATCATAAACTCACGCAGTGTTAGTTGTAGGAATGGTTCGTTGTGTTCATCTATGTTCGCTTACATCTTCTAACTTCTGAAAATGCTGTGCCCATGAATACACACAAAACAATTTAAAAGTTTTTGAATGTTTTAATTTTACAACTTATAAATTATTCTTCTTAGGGATCTTAATGGAAATAACATCACAAGAATCACGAAGACTGACTTTGCTGGTCTAAGGCACCTTCGAGTTCTGTAAGTTTTCTCCTTCTATCATTGGTACCATTGATATAATTGATTTCTAGGACTGATGCTACACTTTGTAGCTAACCTTTCATTCATTAGCTGCATGGGTTATCCCTTTTGAACTATTGTGCTACTGTGTCTGAACTTAAAATCCCTCTGCCATGTGTTATGCACTGTTAGGAATAAGTTAGCAATTGTCTTAAATATAATTTGCTTAATTTTTTTTAATCTCTCCTTAAGGTTATGAGAGCTTGAGGATTTAGTTTGACATATAGCTTACAAGTAAGAGCTGCAAAAATTGGTTGAGTAACTGTTAGTTAATTCAGTTTAAGGTTATGAAATTTGCAGCTCACACTGAAAATGGGCGCTCTTAACCTGGACTATAGGGGAAGTCATTAAGAAGAAAGCTATTCCTTTACTGAATGTATAGGCGAGTCCCAGGTGATGATTATCACTTTTCTGTAGTTTATGGACAAAAAGGAAACATTTTAACAGTGAATTTGAGAAAGGGATTATTTGGGTGCTTTGCTTGGGTAGGTTTTTGTTTGTTTTAAATAATTTTTGTTTCAAGGATTCTGAAGGTTTTAAAATTTGGTAGGGTTTCCTTTTTCTCAGGGCAAAATCTAGCTGCTCAGCTTATTTGATAAGGTTGGTTTAATTTGATCAAGTAGTCTTATAAAGTCCTTTTCCATTTCTCTCTGAAATAAATTATAAAGCTATAGTAATTTCTAATTTTGTTACAAAACAGAACTATTGTTATGGTTACAGTCTCTGTATAGTCTTTTACTCATATTTCTCCCAACACCACGATTCAGTACTTTAGTTTTGTTATTCTCATATGAGCCTAATATCGCCTTCGTACAGTTTGACTGGAATTTTATAACTTACTGAAAAGCAGTGATATGTGTGTGCACACAGCGTGTAAGCATATGGATGGTTTTTTAACTTGGGACTCTTTAAGTAAATGAGCAAATGTAATATCAATTCCTGTTTGTTTTACTGAGGATTATTTTCCTTCTATTGGGCATGTGAGCCCGTGTAAATTGTTGATGGCAGGGGTCTGGAAGGTTAAAATGGATGTCACTCTAGGATAGCTGTTGTGTTGTTTTAATGAATGTGTGGTTGCCTTTAAATGACCACTGTTAATGCAACAAGTTATCTCAGATATTAAAACTTATGTATAAAAATTTCTATATTTCAGTCAGCTCATGGAAAACAAGATTAGTACTATTGAGAGAGGAGCATTCCAGGATTTAAAAGAGCTGGAGAGGCTGTAAGTATCTTTAATTCTAAAAGTATGAATGTTTGGGTTTTTTTGTCAAATTAGTTGTGTGTTAATACTTAGGCTTCTGATTTTTATTTTTTTCAATTTTTTTTTTAAACTTGGGACTCTGAGCCTTATTGAGACAAAAGAGAACTAAGAAATTCTCAAGCAGTATGTATGTGACTCAGTTTTGGGGGGAGCATTCACGAGGAGTCCAGTTTTGGAGTGTAAACTGAAATTGTCCTGTTAGAAAGAGTTTAAATACTATAAAATATTTTCACTTGAATCTTGAATACACAAGGACTTTTTAAAACATAAATACATCAAAAAAAGGCCTGTTCTGACATACAGTGTTAGGTGTTAATCTTGGAGATGTTGGATGTTGTATACAATGCCTTACTGGAAGTAACTACTGGTTATAAAGTGTTGTCTTGTTACGTAGTATGAAAGCTGTAATTGAATTCTAGTCCCGTTTTTATATGAGTAAAGCTTTTATGAAGGCTTAGAAAAAGTATGAACTGTTAGCTTTCAAAACTGATTTGAATTTGGATTTTTAAAAAGATTGAGTGATGTGGGAAAAGGAGATGCAGCATAGATGAGAGGATCTTGGCTGGTGAAGCTGAAGCACAAACACCTGCTTGGTTACAGTGGGATCTAGAAAACGAGAAATTCCCGAACTAGTTTAGCTTTTTATAATAGTTGTTTAATTTTCAGTATGTGCCTTCTTATTTTGTTGCTCTTCAAATGAAAATATTTTTTTAAATGTACAATTTGGGATATGAGACTTGTTCAAGGCAAGATGCTGGTTGTTGGATATAGTTTCAGTTTAGAGTCAGGAAAGTCTAAGAATGTCACTGTATTAATATGTGTTCATGTACAACTTCAGAGTGGTGCCTCCGTTATTAGGCATCTTAGTTGCTGCATTTTCATTATATCACCTTTTCTTTAAGAATGCCTGAGGTCTTGTTTAGTTTTTCTTGTGCTGCTGCTTTACCTTCATAAAAGTATTTTACTTTATCAAAAAGCAGTACTTGCTTGAACAGTTTGTCTTATTATAGTTGCTTTGTATACAGCTGCTGTATCTTTAAAACAAAAATCCCCACAATCCATTATGGTTTGGTTCGTCATTTTGACGCAGTTTTTCAAGAGACTTAGTAACTACCAGTGTAATTATATTTCTATAATAGTTGAAATATTAAGTACTTGAGATAATTCATTTTTTCAAATAAACCAATGTAACTTTCTGACCTAAAAATGGAAGTGTTATTATATAGTACAACTTTTTAATAAATTTTAATGAGATCGATTGCTCTTTGAAAAAAAACTGACTATGCATTTCTAAGTTCTACTGAAGCACTTAATGTAATAATTTTTTTTTTACAACGTGTTTTAAACTTTGTACAAAGCATAGGGATTTAGTACAGCTTCTCCTGGTGAGCAGTATATTGGAATAATATATACACATACCTAAGTTTGGTTTATGGGATCTTGATAAAAAATTAAACAACAGCGCAGTTCATAATGCAAAAGTATGTAGACGTGTGAAATATTAATAAACATTAAAAGATCCATGCTTGCACTGTGAATGTGGTTTGACACAGATACCCAATGCTTGCAAAGTTTTAAAATAGCTTATGGTCAGCCTTATTTCTTGATTACATCAAAGTAAGATCCTGCTATCTGACTTACTAAAAAATTTCAACAAACTTTTTAACTTCTTATAGTTTCAAGGCACTTATTGGTAATATTTCTGAAGTATGGAACTGTAATACTAGAAAAAAATGAACTTACTTGTCTGTGTATTTTGCTGTTAAATTTTCTGTTTTTTCTTTGGCTTTCCCTTGATAATTGGAAAGCAATAGATATTTTCCATTTGCATAAGACACTAGTTTTGAAGAGAAAATATGATAATTGAGGCTACTTTTGTGGTTATTTTTGTTTACTTTTCAGCAGGCAAACTATGACACTTGAAAGTTTAGTAATTTAGACCTATGAAGTTAGATTGTTTTTTTTGTCTTTAGCATTATTGTGCATCTGTTCCAACACTTGTCAATTTCTTTATTTTGTTGGAGTTTAGTCAGTGTTAGGTGTGTGGGTGACTTGTAATTTGAATATATATGCAGAATGTCTTTAAACTGCCCCAGCTGTTGGCTAAGAGCAAATATTTCATATTTGTGAGGAAAAGCTGAGAAAATTCTTCTTGTTTACAACTGCCAAGTCCATCTGATGAAGGCGCATTGTTATCTGACAGCCAATTCATCTCCTTGGGATTCTGAAATCCAAAATGATTTCTCAGGAAACTTGTGGGTACTTTCTTCAAATATTTTCTTGTATACATTAAATAGCAAGCACTTTAAAGCTTTTTTTTTTTTTTTTTCAATGTGTAAGTGTAGGGTGTCACATTTTCACTCTTTAGTGTAATGTGGCAAGCTGCTGTCAAAGAATACCTGATACAGATGTTTTAGCATGCCAGCGAAAGGTCTAAGAGAATCTTACTGCAATTTAAATTAATCCAATTTGGTATATAAGATTGTTTGCATGTAATAATTCTCATGTTAAATATCTTTTGCTACTAAATACAGGCTGAATTATTTTAAAATACATTTCCTCTACTTCAGTACTTTCATTGCTGTGAACAACAGACTTTCATGGTAGTGTCTCTCTGGGGAAGAAAATACCCAATCTCTAAGTGAAGGGGTGATTTTTTTTTTTAATTGGAATTTCAGTTACAAAATTTTTTTGTAGACAAATTACTCTGATTTCCAAGGAACTGTTTGGCATGTCAGTGAGTTACTTGTTTATATTTATTTTTAGACCTCATAATCCAAAATGCTGAATATTTTCAACTCCCTCTAATGGAACAGAAGACCTGAAGCACTTTGCAAAATTAATCTCAAAGAGGAGAAACTCTCAACTTCTCTTTAGAAGAGAAACTGCTTAGGATATGATTTGGTTATATCCATGTATATCTCTCTCAGGTAGTTTCTCCTATAGTGTAGCAAAACAATGGCAAATCTCTAGTACACCAGGTATATGTGATATTATGTACACAAAGCTATTTAGACCCAATATGCTTCACAGTGGGAATTTGTGTCACCCCAGTGTAATTGTGGAAGTGCAGTGGAACCAAAAGCTACAATAAATACTGCTGTAACAAGTGATTCTTACTACAGCAGCCCTGTGTTAAAGCAAAAATGTTCAGTTTGCAATAAGTGATTGCATAGGTATGTCTGTTACATAAGAACTGGGAGGGAAAGCATAATGGAAACTAATAACTTAAAAAGTTATAGATTTGTGAGAACTTTAATAGCTGAAGAAACCCCTGGTGAAGGTGATTTTGGTGTAAGCCTTTTAGTTGGATACTTCTGTGAGAAGAATTAGTCAAATAAATGGGTATACGTCGCAGTGTTCACTTAGCTCCAGTATCCGGCAGTCCTGAAGGCTCAGCTCTTTAACAGCTGAGACCTTGAGGCCTCAGTCCAAGCCAATTTGGTACACTACTGCCTGAGCTAGCAAGTTTGTCACCAATATGGCTTTCTTTGCAGCCTATGTCTTAAATGGCAGAATCGCATGGTCTGTTGTGTAGATGCTCTGTCTGCTGAAACAACACTCTTTGGTAGAAAACTGGGCTCTATGTATTGAAGTTCAGTTAGGACAGCTTGTACCTTTGAGTACAAGGCAGTAGCAAATGCTTTTGATGTTGACTGTCCTGTATGTAACATCTGCAAAACTTTGTGTATGAACTGGGTACTTGAATGAGCCTATGTTCCTGAGTGGGGCCTCTAAAGAGCATGTGGCTGTTTGGTACATGGCAGGTCCCACAGGGAAAGGACTGAGATATGAACTATTATATTGTGTGAGCCTCTTATGTAGACCACAGTCATGTATCAGTGGTGGGTTTCAATATGCTTCATGGCAAGAGGACAAAAAGGGTCAAGGTATGGAGTATTTTCACATTTATGGATTTTCAGAGACCACTGCTTACTATGGGGGGCAAAACCTTTTGAAATGATTCCTTATGAGAATGTGGGATTGAATGCTTTTTTCTTATTTCTTCATAAAAACTGTCATCTTGGGTGTTATGTTCATAATAATTTGAAATAGCCTCCTAAGAAAGAAAGATGAAGATAAACGGCAGATTTCACTTTCTGAAAATTAATGCTATTAGACATAGCTTTAAAAATTATTTTTAGTAAGTGTAGTCTGTTATCCCCAAGGCCACCTTCTGTGGTGTTGCAGATACTGCTCAAAATATCCCAGTGTTTTTACAAGTTATTGTCATCTGGAGGGAAGCATAAAATTTGGTTGAAGACAGCTGCTATAGGCTGTTGAACTAGTTCTATTATAAGCTACTTAAATCTAAAATTTCCTTACAGTTCTTTGTAGTTCAGAAATACAATCTAGTCAGGTTTTGATGGCTAAATATACTCTAAACTTATAGAGAAAAGAAGTGACTTTTTCATTGGGAAAAATATTTTTTGGCTGATAGGAACATTTTTTATTGTAATTTTTTCCTAATTTTTTTAGGTCTAGTAGTTGGGATTCCAGCTGTTACCATTCTAAGACTGTGCTAAACATGGAAAAAAATGTTAGGATAGGAAGAGTTTACAGCAATTGTTTGAAAACTACTCACATTTTTCTTCCTGTATTTGTGAATAATCCATTGAGGCAGAAGTATGTCCTTAAAATGCTAATTTGGAGTCTGATTCTGCAGACATTTACCATGTGAATAACTTGGTTTGCATGAGTAGTCCCACTGATTACTCTTGTGAGAAAGGTTACTTGTGTGGCCTAAAGTTTCCAGGCCAAGGCCCTACGCTTCTGATAGTTGAGTTAATAAAATTTATTTTTAAAATGCCATTGTATTTTAATAATTCTAAGTGTTACCTGTTTAGACCTAAAGCCAAACTAAAAAAAAAAAAAACCCAACCAAAACAGGCCACCAACCCCATGCATTCTATTTCTGCTGTAGTGTGTAGATAAAATATTACTCTCACAGGAACAACTGCAACTCCTGAGTTAGTGTCTGAACTAATACCCTCCCACACCTCCCCAAAAAGTAGCACCCCTGAGCTACATGGTGGGAATAAGCTGAAATCATGAGTTCAAGAATGCTGTAAGGGTTGAACATCAAGTTGGTACATGAAATAGCTTTTAAACTGAAAACTATCAATGTTGTGTTTTCATGTTTCATGCAATACTGAATGATGTAGCAAGAAGTATTTCAAGAATTAAATGTTACCATTCATCCATTTTTCTAAATTTTAACAACAATTCTAAAATGTCAAGCTGAGGAATTGTCTGTACTTGCTGCTTTTTTGGGCTCCATCTCCACAAATACATTCAAACAAGTTAATAAAAGTTAAGATGAGGAGAGCACTTAGGTGTGTACTTATGAATGTTTAAGTACTACTGGAAGTCGTTATGGTTTTGTTCATGCTGTGGATGAACAATTTGAAACTTACAGATGTGTTACAGCACAGAAAAAAAAAAAGTATGTTTCAAAGAAAAGTTCTTTCTACTTAGTAAACATAGTACTACTTTGATTTCTGAATACAAACCTGTACGTGAAACTGTTGTGTTTGCATTTTCTGTAGTAAGGGCTTAATTATAACCTCAATACATAGGAGTCAGTCTTGTAAAAAATATTAAATAGGATTCAATATAATAAAATGGGTTTTAGCTGTATTTCGTGTATTACAGAGTTAGAGTTATCTGTTTGAGCTCTAACCTACTCTGATAAATGTGGTAAATTATTACTCTGCATTAGTAGGTTTTGAAATTATAAAATCAAATCTGACTTAGAAGTTAACCATGATTCCTGAATGTATGGTGTTTTGTGGAGCATCTCATCTTACAAGGTCATGCATAGTGGGGTGGACTAAGAATCAAAATGTTCTATCTGGGATAAAAACAAATACAACTTATCTTGAGCAATATTGCCCACCAAATCTGGGCATTTATCAAGGGAATTAACAGCTGCTTCAAAATAGACTAGATGGACTAGTACTGCTCTTTCTGTCTAGTCTAGAGAAACACTGCCCTGTATTATGTATATCTTCTTTCTTAGGGTGCAGACTTTGTGTATCACTGATGGGATAAAACATGGTGTTCAGAGATTAAAATAAACCGATGTGCTAACTTTTTATTATGTATTGGTGTGTGGCATGAGATTGCAGTTTTATTCCAATTACTTGACTAGCTCTATCAATAAAATGTAAATTCCAACTAGGAAAATACCAACTTCTAAAAGAGGAATAGTGGGATTTTTGTAATTCTTTATGTGAACTGTGACTTTTTCTTTCCGGGTTTTCAATCTTTGATAGTCATTTCAGTTACAGAAGTGTTAGAAACCCTAGATTTCACTTCTGTGAAGCTTGTGTGGTCAAAATTCAGGGGCAGGGAAAAAATGCTGAATGTAATCTGTTTATATGGTGCAGTTTTGCAGTTTTAGCTGAAAGAAAATCTGTGGGGGTTGTTTGGGTTGGATTTTTTTTTGCTTGTTTGGGGTTTTTTGTTGGTGGTTTTTTTTGTTTGGTTGGTTTGGTTTTTTTTTTCTGGTTTACAGACACTTAGGTGTGAAGTGTGAAGGCTAAGGTAGAGTTTTAGAATCTCTGGTGAAAATGGCCATGTTAACAGTGAAGTGACCACTACTGTTCCAGGAATAATTTATATCACTATTGTAGTTAAAAACACAGCCACTAAATGAATGATATGTCATCTTATGCTTGACTATATGTAGTGTCAATGAAATCAGTTTTTTGGTGATAAGACCTCGTGTTATATAGCATAGAAGTTGCACTGAGCTCTTAGAGTGAGTTCTTGGCTCTTTAGCTAGAAGTTACTCTCCAGCTTCTTTTCTCACTGAATGTTTGTCTTCATTTTGGTGTGCAAGTTCCTTACTGAAGTCTGAGAATTAATTTTTTAGGTTGGGGGACATTCTGAACAGTTCTGGCTACTGCAGGCAAGAAGGTCTAAGCTGGACTGCTTACTGTGCAGGGGGCTATTCACTTCTTTTATAAGGCTGCTTGATGTTATGATTTTCTCCCCCCTACAGCATTGATACTTAATCAGCTGTCTGGCATACATGAGCATTTGAAGGGTTAATACTTTCACATATGTGTGTGATAGGTAGCAGAAGAATAATAAGTTCAGGTAGAGAATACCTGGTTTTGAACAGCCCTGGAGGGGGTGCAGAGTTATTTCTTGTTAATCATGGATGTGAAAAATCCTTCTTAGCTAATCCTGCATAGTTAAGGGCAATGCATAGCACATTTCCTCATCTGAGAACAAGCAGGAGACCATGAAACCTGCAGTACTAATCACTTACCAAGGGAATGTGGGACTACATGAATTGTGCTGGGGCACCTGTATTTATAGTTTAAAAAATAAAGAATAAAAAATACTGCAGTGGTTATTCTGTATTAATAGACTTATGTCAAAGCAGCTTCAAATATCTTCTCTAAAAATGTCTGTTAAATCAGAAATACACAAAAGCTGTCTTTGAAGACGGTAGTATTTAAAAAGATGCAGTGTTCTAATGGAATTAAAAAAAATCAGATAGCTACATCTTGATGACAGAATACTACAAAATGTTTGATAAAAGTGTAAGTCCAAGAGCAATTTTCTTCTAAAAGCCTTGCCAATGCCTGCTATTATTTTTAGTATATTTTATTCATCTGAGTGTCTTTTCTCATGGGACTCCTTTTATAGGTCTAGAAGTCAAATTGCAGTGAGAAGTCCTGTTTGCTCTTTGCAGACCTTTTTACAAATTCCAGGGCAGGAAGGCTGTTTATTTTTCCCACATCTGTTTTGTGCTCATCCTTTGTGACATTGTTTGCTGGATGCTCTTCTTTCTTGCTTCCTCTGAAATGGGTAATTTGCACTGTTGCAAAATGGTGAAACCAAGTCTGATTCTGCAGAACTGTGCCAATGTTTTTGTTTCAGATGGTGTTTCATGTTTCAAAGCTATTTTGAATTGATTCTACAGAGCACTGATACTAAACTTAAAGCCATACATTCTAGTTTTACTCTGTAAAAATCATTTATTTGTTGCAGAGCCAGTTCAGTTTTTAAGTGATTTAATATTAGATGGCCACAGGTGAAAACTGAGTTGTCATCATTTTAATATAACTTATTTAATAGTACATCAAAGATGCTCCTTATTTTAACAGCAGAAACCACACTTCTGTCTGGAATTTTACAGTTAAACTCCAAAAATGTATGAGGAATCTGGCTGCAGCTTCAGTGACTCATAGTGTTACATTACCTCACTTACTGTAAGGAGTCTGTTTGAAACTTCATCAGAAAAAATGTTTTATTTTCCTTCATAGTATGCAGTGCATTGTGCTGGCTTCTCTTTAATAATAGTCTAGACCGACAATCAAAAACAATATGGCAAAGTCTTCCTTAATTTTTTTAAGGCACACTAACCTTTCTGACTTTGGTTTGGCAGGATGTCTCTACAGGTGCGATAGAAAAATACTTGAGTGAAAACTCGGTGCCAGAAAGACAATTACAAGCCTATCAGGACTATCTGCAGGCCTTTCTTGACTTTCTAAAGAGTCTGTTCAAACTCTAGTTAAATTCCCATAGACTTACTTCCCCATCCCTCTTTCTTTGCCATTTATTTTCTTGGAATTAATCCCAGGTGTTGTCAAAGATCATCCTTGTTTCATCTGATACTTGAACCTATATTAATCTATGGATGTTTTATAACTACTGTTTCCTTTTTTGTGGTATACTTTATAGAATAAAATCCAATGAATTAGCCTCATGAGGTTGTGGAGGTTTGAAGAAGTCTCTGAAGATTGTCCAGTCCCACGCCACAGATTAATATAAGGTCAATCAGAGCAGGTGGCTGAGGGCTGTTTCCAGTTGGGTTTTGAATGCCTCTCAATGGCGGATAATGTACAACCTCTCTGGGCAACCTGTTCCAGTGTTTGACTCCCTTCACAGTCAAACAATTTTCTTTTGTCTAAATGTAATTTTCCTGTACTTTGAGTTGTGCCCATTGCCTCTTGCCCTTTCCCTGTGCATTCCTGAGAAGAGTCTGACTTGGTCTACGTTACTTGGGAAGGAATTGCATCACTTATTGATACACATGAAGTATTTATACACATTGAGATATCTCTGAGCCTTCTCAGGCAAAAGTCCCAGCTCTCTCAACTTCTTCTAGTGTGTTTCAATCTGCCTCCTTAGTCATCTTCACAGTCCATTCCTGGACTTGGTCCATTATGTCCATGTCTCTCTTATAGGGAGTCCAGCGCTGGGCACAGCTCTCCAGATGTCTCCCCAGTGCTGATTGTAGAGAGAGACCACCTGCCTTGACCTGCTGACACACTCTTATGATTACAGCCCAGGATGCTGTTGGTGTAGGGGCACGTTGCTGACTCCAGTTTAATTTCTTATTCACTGAGACCCCAGGCCTTTCTCAGTAAAGCTGATTTCCAACTGGTGGTTCTCCAGTGTGTGCTGGTGCATAGGATTATTCCTCTCCAAGTGCAGGGCTTTGCATTTTGTTGATCTTCACAAGGTTCCTTTTTGAACAATTCTCCAGCCTGAGTTCCTCTGACAGGCAATGCGCGCAGTCATTCTTTCCAATTTTGCATCATCTGCAAACATACTGAGGGTGTGCTGTGTCCCATCTTCCAGATTATGGATGAAATTTTGCACAGTACTGACTCCAGTACTGGTCCCTGGGATACATCACTGATGACTGTTCTCCAAATGAACTTTGTGCCCCTGATCACAGCCCTTTGAACTTGGCACTTCAGACAGTATTCAGTCCACCTCACTGTCAGCTTTTGTAGTCTGTACTTTATCAGTTTGTCTATGAGGACAACCATTATGAATGGCAGTGTCTGAAGCTTTACTGAAGTAGAGATAAACTTCTACTGTCTTCCCCTCATCTGCCCAGGTCTTTATTCATTGTCGGAGGCTATCAGGTTAGTCAGGCATAATTTTCCCAGTTGTAAATCTGTGCTGACTACTCCCAGTTATCGTCTTGTCCTTATTGTGTCTAGATTAGAAATAGTTTCTATTTTGCTCCATCACCTACCCAGGCATTGAGGTGGGGGTGCCTAACCTATAGTCTCATTTTTTACTTGTTTTCTTTGTGCTTTTTAGTGTTGTAGGCAGAATTAATAAGAGCAGCGACTATTTATTTATAGTAATATCCTTTCTGTTGAAACAGCAAGGAATACAGAAGGTTCCAGAAAACAACAGCCTCCGTTTCTGTCTTCTTAGTAAAAAAAGACTCTTTAAAACAGCAAAGCGAGTATAGACTTCTGACAGTGCAAAACATGATTCTGCATAATGTATGGAGAATTGATTGGGGTAGGAACAGAGTGTGGTAATTTTTGGACTTGACATCAATCTCATGGGAAAAGAAAATGAAGGACAAAAAACACATTAGGGTTCAAGTAGTGTGCACTAGCGCAATGTGGTGGTGTAGCTAAGACGTAACTTTTACTGCTTCCTACACAAGTAAACGGAGTTTGGGGTGGTGTCCTGCATCTGTTCATTTTTTGTTTTTACTTTTTACTGTGACAAATATCTAATAAGTACTTGAAATTAAATGGAGACTAACTAAGATATCTTTTAGCTAGTCACTATTCAGCCTGGAAAATAGAGCCCCGCTTAAGTGATTCTTGACCTGGGGAAAACTTTCTTAGCCATCCAAATGCTGTCAGATCAGTCCTTAACTTCTCAGATTCCAGTTTTTATTCATGTAGCTGGTAAACTTGATATTGTTAGGCTTAATGAGATTATGAGTAGTTTGACTAGAGACACAGAATCTTTGCAGAGAATTCTTAATGGAAAATCTGGCACAATCTTTTGCTTAGCTCTTAGTTCTTGAGCCTTCCTCTCACTTGATGACATGTTCATGCAAGTCACATTCACAGAGAGCAGTTGCCAGATGTGTTGAAGTTCAGCAGATTGTGGCTTTGGGTATGGATGCACAAATGTTTTTTGCCTCTAGCAGACACAGCAACATGTTTTTTCTGGAAAAAGTAGTAAGACTTGTGTTTTTTTCAGGTGTATGTCTAAATCAAGATCTCTATAAAGCTCTCAAGTGAGGTAATAGGAGTCACATATTCCAATCTCGCTTGTTCTGACTCTGTCAGATTCTTAGGGCTTTATGGTTAAATTAGCCCCTGGAGATGATCTGGATGCTATGCCCTAGCTTTCTGTGTTAAAGTACTTGGATAATTTTATAGGTTAATTCTGTATTTCCTAAGCTTAGAAAGCCTGACCTTCCCAGAGGATGCATATCCCTGTAACATCTTGGAACTACCTAAGGACCCTGGTGGGCTCAGTCCCTGTGAGTAGAAGTGCTGCTGCATGAACATGCGGAAGTTTGATTCTTTCATGTTAAATTGAAATTTAATGAAAAAAGGCTTTTGGGCTTTTAAACTTCATGTATATTTTGCAAATGAGCTTCAGTGAGATGTTAGTGTGGTGTTTTCAAATGGGTGTTATAGTAATGTCTTCTGCTGACAAGCAGAAGGTGTGGATGTGCTCCTCTGAAGAGTACAATTTCTAAGCTGTACGGTGCTGTGTGCTATGTTGTGCAGATTGTGTATTTACTTGTCTTTGCTAATTGAAGGAGGAATGAAAAATAATGACTTCTGCTGACTTCTGGTATCATTAACTTTACTTGAGTTGGAAGCCTTCTGTCCTACTTCCTGAAGCAATGATGGTAGAAGCAAATGCATCTGTGCCTAGTATTTAGAGTTTTGGAAGGCTCTTGTTCTCTATGCAGCCAATGGGATAGGCTGTTTTTAATTAAAGAATACAACTGATTTATAACTTACTTGGAACAGCTCTTCGATCAGTTTTAAAGTTATCTTCAAGGGCTTCTGTTGTTTTAGTGGGCCTATGGGTAGAATTACATCTACTTGAACTAAAACCCACTGGAAAATTACTTATGTGGGACAAAATAGCAGCCCTCCAGTACCTGTGAGGTGGTTATGAGAAAGCTCAAGCCAGGCTCATTGTTGTGGTGAGCCAACATGTATAAATTGGAATGGGAAATATGACTGCATATAAAGGCAAAACTTCTTCGCTGTGAGGACTGTAAAGCACTCGAACAACTCAGTTTCCCAGAGAGACTATGGTCTTGTACAGCTTCTCTGGCTGTATGTAGTTGATACAGTGGAAGCAGGAACAAGTTACAGAGAAGGTTGTAATAAGTCTGTCAGAGACCTGCTCATGAACTACAGAATTGCAGATTGATCCATTGCATACAGTGTAACTAAGTTATTTTTTTTCTCCCTTCTTTCCTCATGCATGATTGCTACTGGATCACAGTTACTGTGGTATAAAAACTTGAGAGGCATCAGAATGGATTTGTGGCATGGCCAGACTTCAGTCGGTTAGGATACATGGTTCTTGGGACCACAGTGTACTCTCCCTGCAGTGTACCTCTGTGTCTTAGTTCGAGGGGAGAACTAAGATATTTATGTTGGCCAATAAACAATTCCTCTCCTTTAAATTTAGAAACA
>JAWWEE010000122.1:57505449-57519536 GCA_035221455.1 Xenops minutus | reverse complement strand
TTTTTTTTAAATGGAAATAATTATATTGGATCCTCATCCATTTATTTCTGGACACTACCAAGAGACTTCACAGTCTAAGTTATTGCAATGTAATAAGATATTCTCTAGTACATTTTGTGTTGCTCACACCACTAATGCTTCGTCTCTTCTGAGCTCATTTGGAAAACTGAACAGTAGCAGTGTGGAGTATCATCTCTGTTTCTTTAATGCTTCACCTTGAACTTCATGCTGGTTCTGGGAGAGCAGTTCAGCTGATGGAACTGAAATTTCTTTTCTTACATTGCCCCAAGGGAAGCTCTACCTGCTAGGTAGCTGTGGTAAGGTGTCTGCCAACACACATTGAAATAAAATGTGGTTGGAGTGTTTCTGATTTTTTTACACTGAAGTTCTTTACAATCTACAGTCTTGGATTCTGTGATCTATCTGTGCTTACCTCGGGTTCCAACTCTGGGGAGAAAAAGGATCATGTCTTTCTCACTCGTTCCATTATGTTTGTGTGTTCTGGATAGGTGGTATTATTTCCGATAAAATAAGGCATGGGGTCACCTGAAAAAGTGAAACTATTGGGGAACCATGTATATCAGTGAACTATTTTAAAAGGGTAATATATTTTATGGACTCATTGTGTGGCTCTGTCCAAAGACTGGAAACTCTTCATAGTGACTCTTGAATAGGAAGCTGTTGAGTCCTGTAATATTAGGCTGTGTGTTTCAGATTTGCTCTCCATCCTTTTTGCCATCACTTATGTGTAGTTTCATAGCATTTTTTTTAGACAGAAGTACCTACTGTAGTATTGAAAAGTTTATTTCAGTGAAGTCTAGTTCATAAAATCTCCTTATAGGAAATTTAAGAACAGCAAATTGACTCCGTTAAAAGCATCTGCAATAACATAGTAGATGTTAAGAGCAGCTGAAGCATCTTTCTGCAGGATGGTAAAGAACATATTTCTTGTTATTGCCTTGACAAAAATTAGTAATATTTTCTGTTCTTAGTCACAGGCAATAAGGAATGGACAAATTTTTGGTAGAGAAAGCTTAGTTCTAAAAGCAACTTCAATGAGTGGGAGGAAATTATTTGAAGTAAAAGCTACAAAATACAGGATTCATAAAAGATCAGTAATTTAACTTGTGTATTCCCTCAATTCACTTAGTGCTCAAAGAACAAGCATTTCAATTTTGTGAAAGGCAAAGTAAAAATGTGTGTTGAAATACTAATTCAAAGTGCCAAGCTCACTTGGTAGAAACTGTTGAGACATGGAGGGTAGTGCTATTTATTGCTAGTTTAATAAATGCAACTTGATTTATTGTCCATAACTTAGATTTGAAAGTCTGTACAGCAGCACATACATCAGTATATTAATGGTACACTCAGTTGTGTGGGCCATGTGAACTGCAGGTAATAACAGAAACTCATGATCTAAGGTATTAACTCTTTGTTAATACCTTATATATTAAAGCAAGTATTTTGCCTGTGAAGTATCTTTGAGTGATGCTGTGTGTTCCTGTAAGACTCTTGTTGCATTTAGTGCCAGATGTACGTGATCATTGTGCTATAGTGACTTTTTGAACTTTTTATAGTGACTTCTGAACTTCTGCAAAAATATACTAATTCCATTGCCCTTTCAGTTACAGTTCACTGCTGTTGTCTGATGGCTGAACTTAATAGAGTTAAGAAATATCAACAGAGATTTTTGACCTGAATGGCTAATTAGAGACTAACTTACCAAAGTTTTTACCCTGAATGTTTTTTTCATGTAATTTTGGATCTGTAATCATGGACTTAGAGGTCTAAATATCTGTTTAGCTAAAAGAAGCAGTGAATGAATTTTTGCTTTTATGTATATAAGGTTTTCTTCTTAAGTAATGTTCAAATCAGAAGCCTTCTGCTAGCCATTAACTTGTTTATAGCTCTATCTTTCTTTTATATGAAAAACTTCCCTTCTGCTGATTTGGAAATGTGACTTGCAAGACCACAGTTCATTATTTTGTTGTTGCTGGATGAAGCTTTTTTTCTTATTTATTAAACTGCATTGTCACACGTCTCTCTAATAGTTCATTATTTTGTTGTTGCTGGATGAAGCTTTTTTTCTTATTTATTAAACTGCATTGTCACACGTCTCTCTAATCCCAGTGTTGGAGTCCTTCCTTTTCAGGTTCTTTCACTCTAAATTTTCTTTCAATCTCTAAATGCATGATTTAGATTTCTTCTGCTTGAATAACAAAAAAGAACCTGACATTAAGACTGGAGAGTTATGTATATTTAGAACTTAAAAAACTGTTTGCTTATGGCTTGAAATGTGTGAGCAGACCTGTGTGCACATAGAAGTATTTCTCAGATTATTTTACTCTCATCAGTAGTCACATTGAATTTTAAGGGAGCAATAACTAAGTGAACTAAACCATGGAGATATGTAAAACTGGATTTTTGAATGTCTGTGTGCTCACAGACAGATGGGGGATCATGGAAAAAACCTTTACACTGGCAAGATTTTTGTGTGGAACAATGTTTATGCAAAATGAGCCCTGAAAGGCTAAATAGGCTTAATTATTTAAATTCAGCCCAAAGACTAACAAACAGGAAAGTCTAAACCTTTTTGAAAGTCTAAAACTTAATTTTGCAAGACAGCTACCCAATGTATTTTTTGCCTTGTGGACTGTCTTGGTAGGAGTCTACTGATGTATGTAGTATGACCACTGTAAGGAAAATATATATCTAGGATAACATATATTTATCTCAGATAATCCTATGTAGTCTGGTGTCTAGGAATGCCCTGAATAACTGTATTGACAAGCATCATGCATTGCAATCTGTAACTTGGGATAAGGTTTATGGAACCAAATGGCTTTTTCAACCTGGGTTGAGATTGACTACTTGAGTGGTGTGACTGTATGTTCCAGGGCTGTCACTTACAGACATTAGAAAGAATAATCTGCATTGTATATTAAAAAACAAATAATGAAGATAAAATATTTTCATCTCGGCCAGTGGTTGTTCTGCTGTCTATGGCTATAATACAGTGGGCTTTGATTTTGTCACCTCAGCCTAAGCAGCTGTGACTCTGGTAAGCGCGCTCAGTGAGAAACTTCACAGACAGACGGGTACCTTCCTGATTTCAGCTGCAGTTTTCGTTTTTCCAGTATCTTATGTACAACTGATCATATTTTATCTTTTTAGTTTAACTTCCTCAAAGTTCCTGTATTTCCAGCTACAGAGACATAACTGCATGCAAAAACAAACAAAAAAGTTGTGGCATCTTGATTTTTCTGAATTTGATTTGATCAGGGTTTCTGTAACAGCTTTCTTTGTTTTTTTTTTTCTTAAAAAGGTTAAATGGATCTTTAGGCATAACATTATCCTGTTACTTAAAGTGTATACATCTGATACATGTTCCCTTGAACCTCTTCATGGTCACAAAATGTCTATGTGCTTTATTATAATAAGAGGAACACAGAGTTGGGAAATTGAAGTTGCTCTGCTGATTTTATATTTTAAGCTCTCAGGTTGTTTATGCAAGATACAGTCCTGACTTAGTGATTGGTTCACACTGCAGAGATTCAAAATCTTTCATAAAATAGGTAATATGGTCTGTTGGGGGGGAACCAGAAAATGTAATTAGTCCGTGGTAAATTTACTACTGGACCATGTCTCCGCTAATGGACCTTTCAGGTCTTTAAAATCAGCTTGTTACATCACTGGGATGCCTTTTCAAAGTGGTTGCATTGCATTGCTCTAGCATTTGTAATTTAACACAACTATTTCTTTTTCTTTCTAAAGGCGCCTAAACAGAAATAACCTCCAGTTGCTTTCTGAACTGCTCTTTCTGGGGACGCCGAAGTTATACAGGCTGTAAGTAGGCACGACCCAATAACTATTATTTGGGAAAACTTGGATTTGATCTGTTACTGTCTTCCATTAGCTTTTTTGTCTTTTGCCTCAAACAGGGCTAAAATGTGTCTTGGAACATTGGTATTTTGTTTAAGCTGAGTACTTTCTTTAATTACTTTGCAAGACTTTTTTTAAATTTTAAGTCTAGGTCAGATATTAATAGTTGTATGAGACAAGGTATTGTGTCATTGATTCCCACTTCTCTTAGCAAGTTTTGCTAAAGAATACTCGTGACTTTTCTTTTTGTCCTGTTTGTTTTGTTTTGGTTTGTTTCTTTCTGTGTTAAACGAAGTAAAAATGCCTGTGGAAATTCTGATGCAGACATGCAGCACTGTATAAGCACTTTGGTTTTGTGATGTTCGAGTTTTGTGTCTGTGTACACACTTGACCAGAAAAATTACAGCATTGGCAAATGCTGGATCTGTGGAGAAGTCTCTCATATGTCCTCTCACAAAGAAAAGAAAGGTAGAAACTTAAGCTCCAGGAAGAAAAAACTATGAAATGCTGTACCTTAAATAGAAATAGCATCAAACTGGGTAACAAGTTTTTTGTTTTGATTGTGTTCTTTGGTTTGATAATGTTTTGGCAATATCTTAAAATCAATATTTTGACCCATTGTCCTTTCTAAGTAGCCACTTAATTCAGGTGCAGTTGAAATGTAGAATAAAGTTTGGATTCTGGTTTATTTTAACAAAATTAATTTTAAGGTATTTTTAAGTTACAGTATGTGGTATCAAAGAGATACAACATGACATGCGTGAGTAGGCTTTAGAATGGTTGTAAAAATTCAGCCCTATTGTAATTAGATATGTTAGACACATTTCTTTAGGCTTCAGGTGAGATTTCTGCTGTTGAAATTGCTGGTTATATTG
This sequence comes from Xenops minutus, assembly GCA_035221455.1. Taxonomy (NCBI): domain Eukaryota; kingdom Metazoa; phylum Chordata; class Aves; order Passeriformes; family Furnariidae; genus Xenops; species Xenops minutus. Next base: position 57,514,779 of record JAWWEE010000122.1, on the reverse strand, counting down.
AGTTTCATCCCTTGTATGTTTGGAAAAAGAAAAGGGAAAGTGCAGAAAATCAGGATTCCTCTTATTTGTTTTCACTTGACTATTTGGAAATATGTTTGAGAACAAACAGTGTAATGAAGCTTTTATTTTTAGGAGTTGATTTGTTTTAATGTTGTGAGACAATACTTTTTTTCTCCCTTCTCATAGCAACATAAAATGGCATACTGGAAATTACTCTTATTGTGAATATTTAGTTCTATGTATTCTGTTTCATTCTTTTGCTTTGGATGTATGCTTTGTTTCTAGAACTTCACTGGAGATGCAATGAATTGTTAAGCTGCTGAAGTCTTTTATCCTGAAAAATGAAAATATTTTGCTCTGCTATAATGTTATAATATATTCTTATGGGGTATTATATATTAAAAATTGAGTCTCTTATAATTTCCATGAGCCATGATAAAAACATTACTTTCATCAGAAAGGGATATGAAAGAGATTTATGATCATTTTATTATTTCACCTATAGTGTAATGGTTTTTATCTAGATTCATATAAAATAGAAATGAGCCATAATTTGCAGGCAAAAAAATGGATGCACACTTCAGGCAAAATCATATTTGAATATATTTCAGAATTGTGTATTAGATAGATGTTAGTCTTAAATCTGTAATGTCCTTTGACATAAAGCACACAACTGCTCGTAGAGTATATGGTGGAAAGTAAGAGATCCTTGGCTTCACAGTATTAAATTTCCTCTGCCTAAGGGCTATTGTTGATCAGACCATGAAAGTGAATGTCTGGTTATAAAGTATTCATGTTTAAAAGAAAATATGAATGATACTGAAAATCTGTAGCTGTTTAGCACTAAATTTGTAATTAAAAAAAAATTCAGACCAACAAAGGGATTGATGTTAGTTAAATGTTGTTGGTTAATTTTCAAGATAATATGTAACTTGATCACTTTGAAGAGTACAAAATTATTTGGGTTTTCTGTGTATCATTGTATATGCTTAGATATATTTGCATCCAAATAAATATTTTTCTAAGGAGAATTTAAGTTCTCTAAACCTGATCAATAAAATGTATACTATACTTTGGATGTAGTATTTGTTTTTGGCATTTAACAGCTAATCAAACAATGTGTGTACTGCGAGGTTTCAACATACTGTTGAGCTTCTGTGAATAATAATTACCATTTGACCCTTGGCTGTAAATGAGATGCCAGGTGAAGAAGCACATATGCTTGTTGTGTAGCCTAAATGCAATATAAAAGAAAGAGGGTACACTGTATATGAATTATGATTCGACACAGTTGGTTGCCGCCAGCGGCCAGCTATGCTTTCCCTTTGCTGTCTGCTCCAATTTCTCTTTGGACGGGTTGAGAGAGCACTGCTTGTTCAGGTCAAGATGTTTGCCTAGAAATAGTAGTACAGTTGCAGCTGTGTTTGCTGGAGCAGGAGACTAGTTTAAATAGCATTACCATTTATCCAGTCCATTAACAGAACTCTGTAAAATAATACCAACTCTGCATAAACTACAGGACAGTGTAATAAAATTACAAGCACTTGTTGACAGATGGGAAGTGTAAGTAAAGGAAAGTGATAGGTTGAGAGTTTAAAAGAGACAGTGCATTATTTTCTGTGTCTAAAGACACTTAATTTTGAAGATAGTTAAACAAGTTATTTTTCAGGGTACTTTCTTTCCAGTTTAGCAGCCTTCCAAGAAACCTCCTGGAACTATTTAAAATGCATAATTTTAGTCAAAACAGAAACTGATTTTCCCATTAACAGTTATCTACAAAGGTGTCTTGACATAAATATTTCAGTAGTAAGTAGTTAATGCTAAAAATAGTATGAAGAGTGCTGTAGGTTATATTAGTGTTACCTTGCAAGGAATCTCTCAAAGCACAATTGATATGAACCTCTGTTTTGGTGCAGAACTGTTAAAATGTGTCAATGTAAATCCCCTGGGGAAATATAAGTTCTTGTTCAACAAGTAGTTTTCCTGCAAGGAGATGCATTGTTTTTGGTGACCCATATGTCCACTCACACTAAGTTGTCTAATGTCAGTGATGGTACCTTAGTACAGAGAACTACCCCAGAGTGCTTATCAGAGGCAAATAGATTTTGACTGCATACTTTGGCTGGTTAGATCACAGTTCATTGATTGTTGTTTGCTGCAGGATACTGAGTGCAGGATGCAAGCTGTTTGAAAAATCAGTTTTAAAAGATACGTTTATTAATCAGTGGCAAGTAAAGCTTATTGAATTCCGTGCACAAAGCTTCTCCCTTTTGATTTACGTTTCTTACGCTTGGAATGAGGTTAAGTTTTCCTACTGACCAATATTTTTTTATAAGTTAGGCAATATTGGCTTGGAAAAAAACCCAAAGCAATCTTTGTAGTGGGTGTGGTCTGATATGTTTTCCTTCTAGTATGACTTGAAGGTACACACTATGAATGTTTCTCCTCAAAAGGAAAAAAAAAACAGTCTTAATGTAGTCTGATTAATAAACATCAGTTTTGAGATATCTATTAGTCACTTAAAAAAAATTCCTAGCAGTGAATAATTAAAGGGAAAAAGTATTGAATATCAAAAAGCCATTTAAAAAATTATCTTGTGTCAGAAGAGCAGCAGCAACACCAACAAAACATGCTGTATGGGGGGCCTTGCAAAAATTCCTCCTGAATTAATTTCTGCCAGCTATGATTAAAGTGTGTGGTACTAGATGTGTCAGACACCATAGTTCTCCGCTTCATTTTACTCTTGGCCTCTTTGGCCCCTGCCACAATAAATCCCACAACGGTTCAGCAGGAATTGCAGGTTCCAGTTGCCAGGGTTACCGTTGTCCAGCCGGACCGACATCATTACTCATCCCAGCGCTGTGGCTGCTCCCAGAGCTCCCTAACCCAGTGGCTTTCGGTGCTGGAGCTGCTGCAGGAGAACCTGCCATTTGCATCATTTGCTGAGTGTTGGCTTTTACCTTTGCTGAGAGAAAAATTAAGAACAACAAAACACACACAAAGCAAAAAAACCCTTGAAGCGCAACCAACAGAAACCCAAAGGAACAAACAAAAAATCTCCCACTTCAGATAAAAAGGAAAAAAAGGTAATAAGAGGGTGCATCTAAGATGCTAAAGCAGGGACTTTTAAAATAAGAGCTGGGCTCCCTATTGTTAAGGTACCTGCACTGGAGGTATAATGTATGGTTTTGTCATATTCCTTTTAACAATAATCAGAGCAAGTGAGACTGTGGTCATAATTTTGTAGAAAAGATACTTCTCAATCCATTTTGACAACTCAATAGAGATATCATTCATTCGCAAAATACTTTTTAACTCAAAGCCTCTGAAATATTCCAACTGCAAACAAGTGGCTCTGGATGTTAAATCCAAAGAAAAGCAAAAAATGAGTTTCCCCTTTTCAAAAGGCAATATTGGTGAATTTCTCTCCTTTTGCAAGTAGATTGTTCATGGTATTGTTGTTGAATAAGCACAGTGGGTTGGTTTCCACTGCTGTATGTGCTGTTGTAATGTTACAGTGTGTTCCTCCTTATTTCAGAAGTGGGCTGGATGGACAGCAATTTAACGAAGATTTGTTTGAATATGAATTATGAAGTCACTTTATTGCTGTATCATCCACAGGATAGTGTGTTGAGCTACTTTAGTAATTTGTTTGAGTTTTTATGAGTTGCTATGGGGTATTCTAGCAGCATGTATGCTGCACATACTGTGCTTGTTTGGGTATGCTAGAATTGAATCTTATCCTTTCTGAGCTAAATGAAAACAAGTAAGTCTTCCATACCTTGTGTCCATCCTGGTAATGTTTTGACTTGTACTTTTTTTACCACTATAGCTTAGTTCAAATATAAGAATGTTTAAATTGCTTTATCTAAACAATTAAATTTAGTTGGTAAGAATGTACCAATTGTAATACTGGTTAGTTTTTAATTATTAGCATTTTTTTATTCGTGTTGCTCTTGAACTGTGAATATAGTTCTTAGAACATAACTATTTTTCAAAATTATTGCTGTGTGAAGAAATACAGCATATTAGTATGTGTATAAAATGAATATACAATTTTTGGCTTTGTGGTATTGTAAGCCAGTAATTAAAAATAAATCTCTAATATGTGAGCAATTACTAATCTTTCTTGTGGAAGAATTCTTAACAGTTTTCTACATCAGTGCATTTTGTTAATACAAGGTCTTATTGCCGCAGTGTAGAAGGTTTTCAGGGTGAATGTGGTCTCTTATACTGGTTGGACAATGCCAGTTACAGTTCTGTGAGTTTATTTTTCCTATAATACCAATATATAAGTAGACAGGACTATTTAAAATAAAAAGAAAGGGATATGTGTATTAAAAATATTCTTGTTAAGATTCATTACCTGTAAGAATAAACCAAGGTAACTAAGAGCATGTTGCCTCTCTGCTAGGTTTGTAATACCTCTTCTCTGGCATTCATTTGTGGTATGGATGATCTACAAGATAAACTTTTTTGACACATGATAGAGACTGTTGCTTCTGTCACCTGCTCACTTTTAACCTAGAGACAAAAGTGAATTGAGAGCTTGAATACTTATGCAATTTCACTTGCATGTGCATCTTTTCTCTGGTCCTGCCATTACTTGCTTCTACCTTGGAGTTTTCATTCTCTGCTATAATTTTTCAGGATTGAAAATTCATCACAAGGTACTGAACAAAACAAAAATACTACTGTAGCTTTGCTTCAGACATAAGCCTTACTTATATGGCAAGAAGACATTTTAGAGATTTTTGGAAGGAAAATGTGTACAATTCATCAGGTAATTTATTTTTTGAGCACAGAAACAAATTTTGAAAGTATACATTTGGGGTACAACTTGCAGCAGCTATATCCAAGCAACAGAAAGCATTCAGCCTTAGATTGAGCTGAGTGGAAGTGTTGGTAGAACTAGAATGATCTTTTGAAATGTCATCAGAAAAAAAAAAATGAAAGTACTATCACTTTGTGCAGTTATTGGACTTCAAACATCACTATGTTACTCTTCCTGCCCTTTGTTATAGAATCTCTTACTCTGTAGGCTTTTCCTGAGCTATGCTTTCTTTTGTATTTGCACATCACCTGCTATGATACTGTGCAGGAAAAAAATGGTGTACCAAATATACAGAAATTAGGTGAAATGTTGTTACTTGAAGTAGGGGTATTAGATTTTTTTAAATTGGAAACCAACTTTTATTGTGAAATGATGCTCACAAGGTGGATGATTATGTTTTTACTTTTGAGATAATTGGAAGCTGTCTTTGAGTTGTGGTTGAATTTGCCTTTAATTATAAAACATGATTTTGTGTGGGTTTTTTTTTTTTACAAGCAATATTTCTTTTGCTTTGAAATAAAATGGCAAATTGGGTGGACTGCTGGAGCTGTCAACCAATTCTAAGACTGGGCAGATTGCTAACTCTTTATGTGAGCTGCATTACTAAGTGATATAGTTGACTAATACCAGTGAAAGGTATTGCTAGGGATATCCAGGAGTCAGACTTTCACAGAATCACTGAATATGCTGAGTTGGAAGGACCATCCTCAAGAGTCACACTATGTGCCTGAGAATATCATCCAAATGTGACTTTGATCCTTGTGGGTCCCTTCCAACTCAGAATATTCTGTGATACTTAGAACTACTTGTTGTCGGTTTTTTTGTTGTTTTTTTAAACAAACACTCCAAAACTGTTCAGTCACTTTTAACCTTAATTGGAAAAATCATGTTAAACACTGAGCAAACAAAAATATGACTTGAGGTGATGCTTTATGACCAACCCAAATATCTGTGTTATTTAAAATTTTTTATGCTGTTAATTGTTGGCATTTAAATATGTCTAATGCAAAAATAAGAATTTTATTAATTATTCAAGCTATAGCTATATTAAAATAGTGTGGTGGTAATTCAAAGTAAACGAGATATCTACTTTAGTTATTATGGCTTTGGTACTTTGACCTATTTGGCCCCAAGAATAAATAATTATCTTCTGTATTTCTGTTGATATGATAGTCAAAGCAGAGAACTAAGGTAATTGCCTTTTAATACAAAAATTAGAGTAGCTGGTCTAGGATCATCTGTAACCGTATTCATCTGTAGTCTGAATCAGTCCCTGGGTTGTTCCTAGAGGATTGACCTTGAAAGCTTTGGTAAATTATGATATAGAAAACCTTTTAGGCAGGAGTTAAGTAGGAAACTGAATCTCAGTGAAGGAAGTCATGAAAAGTAAAAAGGCATGTCAGAGGAAATGCCAATATTATGTGGTGCAGAAACATGGTGTGAAATGTTACAAAGAGGACATCTGTAAGTCTCGCCTTGCACCGAGTGGACATTTAAGTGTAGCCGGGTCATCTTGATTAAAAAAAAAAAAAAGAAGAACAGAAAAGAGGAATAAATCAGGCCAAGGGAAAAAATCTGAAAGTATAGAGGCTTGTCTCTGATGGTAGGTTTCTTCTGCAAGTGTAAGATTAAAGCCTAAAGTAACTGAATAGCTGAGAAAAGTCCAAAGAAAGGTTGATTGCTTCCCCTCCAAGAGTTCCATTTGATTGAAAAAAGCCTAATTTAAAGTTCTGTTTGTTCTGTGTCTTAAACCATCAGAATTTTCTTTTAGAACTGGGGGAATGCTCTGGAAGAGAAAGAATCCAAGGATAAAAAGTCATTGCAGGCCAACAATTGTTCTTAATCCTCACAAAATGCTGGAGAAATTAAATTTATTCTTTATTGCTCAAAGTGTTACCTAGGTCACTGGGTGATGGGAAAATTGAACTGGAAGTCGAGTAGGCACAATCTTTGTTTTGTGTCTAGATGCTTAACCTTAGACACGACAAGGCATCTTAGTGTGTTGTGGGAACTTGGTTCAGAGTATTAACACCAGGACGTTTATTACCCTGGATTCATAATGGGCTATGCTGTCAGTAGATGAAAATGTTGTGTTTACATTTCAGTGTTAAATGATCATTTAATTAACACCTAAGAAAAAAAAACACCCTAGTGAAATTCTTCACAGCTTTTATTGTTGGTTTCCTTGGAGGTTTTAATATCCAAGTTACACTGCAGTTGCTTCTATAAGTACAGCTAGAAAGACATTTATGAATGCCGGCAAGAAGGACAGACAGTTTAACCCCTGTTGACCCTTCATCCTGAAAGTTGGTTCATATAGCATTTTAAATGCATTGAATTTGTTTCAGAGCTTCTCTAAAATTACTCAGCATTCAATCAGCACATATATTTCTCCTTTTAAAAATATTTTCCAAAGTGTACATTCTTAGAAAGAGCATAAGTTTTTTCCTAGAAAATGACTAATATATATAGAATGTATCATCAAAAGTTTTACTGTAGTTACAAAAAAAAAAAAAAAGGATGTTGTTTTGCCAGATTTGTCCGTAGGTTTTTGATAAAAATGTACAAGCTTGTATAAGGAAAAACAAAAAGGAAGTTTGAAACAGACAATGTCATCACTGATTGCAGTAGCTACTGTCTGAATTCTTCAGAACGAATAGGAAATTGGCAAGGGAAACAACATTACTGCAAAATTGCATATCCACATTACCCAGCACAGATCTACTTTCATATGTTACATTGTATCAAAGAAAGTCAAGGCTATCTAAAAGCTTTAAATTGTTCTATGTCCTTAATAATGCTTTTTGTTGTAATGTTGATCTGCAAATGCTTTTTGCAGTAATGTTGCCCTACAAAGCATATTTGAATTGGTTTCTTTGCATCCTAGAGCTAAAGCTAGATGACATGCTCCATGTTAAAGAGCAGATGCTTTTCAACTGATGTGTTTTAATAAATACACTGTAGTAAAAACTAAAATTACAACTAGCTTTAGAGCTTGGTCTTTTGTTTATTATTTGATTTCTGCTTAGGGAATAAACCACACAACTTTAAAGTGTGTTAAGAGACTGATAATAAAAAGCCCAGCACAGATTAACTCAGTTATTGATGATCCACAAATTTTATTGAACACTTTTGTTTGTACTGAGGCTCATATCCTTCACACATGACAATAACTGAGCTGGAAAAATCAGATGGAATCTGCTGATACAGTAAATGTTCCTTTTCTCCACACAAATGACATAAACCATCCAACACTTGATGAAATATTACAGCTGCAACGAGACTTCTGTCTGCCAGTGGGATCTTAATGTTTTTAAAATTTCTCTGAATATGTTTATTAAGTTGAAATTTAATATTCAGATAGAGAGTTGTCAGAGGTACTTCCATTTGCTTGTGTCTGAAATATTTGACCATTTACAGTTAAAGCAGTGTATCACAATTTCAGCACTTCTTTCAGTGTTTCTAATTGAAAAATAATTCTGCAATGTTCATTTCTTAATTGAGGTGTCAGATGAAGGAGTACTTAGGAGATGTGTAGCATAGATAAGAGAGGCTTACCCTATACTATGCTGAGATTACTCTTTTACAGTGCTGGTGGAGCTTTTAGGTTTGCTGAAGTGATGAGTGATTAAGGCAAGTAATGCACGCAGGAATACATAGGCTACGCTTCCTACATGCAGACTGATAAACTTCAACTGAAACTACATTGAATTCTGTGGGACTCAGGCTCCTGGTGGGCAGGTCACAGTAATTATCTGAGTACTAATTAAAGGGACTCTCATTACATTATGGGAAGTGCCAAAAAACAAAGTACAAAAAACTTGGTCTTGGAGCAGAACTGAAGCCAGGGCTGCAGTGATGAACAACCCAGACTGTTGTGCTGATCGCTGTAGCTGTTGTGAGGGTATTGGAGCCAGGGCTGGTGCTTTTACTTGGGAAATGCTGCTTATGAATGCCGAGCAGTTTATTCTCTCCCTCAGACACTTGAGAGGCCTGTTCTGCTAATGGCTGTTCAGACCCACCTCATGGGGAATAAAGCTGGGACTTGCTGAACTCTTTTCATCTTTACAGCCAACCCCAGGTGCAGGCCCTCCCTGGCTCAAGGGTGTTTAAAGGACCACACTCTTCTTTCCATGGCCCTTAATCTTTAGGGGGAAGAAACAAGGGGCTGAACTGGGGTGGGGGGGAGGGGAATATGTGTGTGTGTGTGAGTCTTTTGGTTAAGCGCTCCTTGAGGATTTGCAGGGTAATATGTACAAGAGTCAAAATGTTTGCGTCTTTCTTTTAATTTCTTCTTCTGTCCAGACAGTTCAATGACATTTTTATTTTTGCTATGAATGTGTAATCCATACACTTGTAAGGAAGGGCTGCTTGTACTGTATAAGGTAGTGTGTACAAGGAGAGGTTTGATGGCAGCTGTTCAGCACTATTAGTACTTTAATATGGGGGAGATAGAAGAGGCATCAAGTCTTTTGGGGGGGGGGGGGGGGGGGGGG
>JAWWEE010000122.1:57490329-57505439 GCA_035221455.1 Xenops minutus | reverse complement strand
AAGTCTTTTCCCCCCCCCCCCCCCCTTCTGTGACTTTTTGTGAGAGTGGTGGTAGCTGGCAGGGATTTAGATAGTTGATTGACCCTGAAACTGCAAAGGTTGCATATCAAGTTTGATAAGGCCCACAGGGAAGAGTTGCAAAGAAGATAGGATAACAGCTAATGTAATGAAGGGGTATTTGTAGTAGCTACTTTTTGAGTGTAAAGATATGGAAGGCTTAATAGACAGAAAAGAATGTAAATGTGCATCTAAAAGAGGGAGAAAAAAAATTCTGTAAAGTTTAGCAGAACTAAAGAAAGATATTTACATGAATGAAAAAAATGACACAAACACATACATATACTGCAGGAAAGCAGTGATTATTTCTGAGACCAGAGAAAACTATCTGGTCCTTACTACTACTTTAATGTTAAATCTAGTCAATGATTAGTCAATTCTGTCATATTCTGTGTGTTCTTTATGAATCGTGCATTGTTTGTTAAAGGCAAGAAACTGAATTCCCTCCTTGATTTTAGTAATGTATGTAAATTGATTAGAGCAAATACTTTCATGTAACTCTCCAGTGCTATAACTTGTTACAGCAGCAGTAATCATCATATTGCTTAGGTGCGTACAACAAAAAAAGTACCAATCAAAAAACTATAATTTTTTAGGTCAGGGTTATTTCTAAAAATAAAAGAAAACAGAATTTATGTAGAGTGCCTACCAAATCTGTAGAGGAGTGCTTTGCTTCTTGATCTCTAGTACATTCTTCATGTCCGAGGCGCAGCAGCCAAAACTGCTTGTTTGGCAGAGTACGGAGATGTCTCATGGCAAAATTTTAGTTTTATATGTAGATTTAGCAGATGTTGCATTTAAATTTCATCTAGAAAAGAAGATTCATAACCACAGTGTTGCTCTTTCTTGGTTCACCAGTGAGGGTAGCCAGACACGTTCAGATTTGAGGGTCTAAATGCCAAGCAGGTAATTTTCACTGTTCTGGCTGACAACAGTGGCTCTATCTGTGCAAAAGAAAAGAATCTTCCACTCTGTTGTAAGACTTCTTGGACTAGGAAATAATCAGAAAATTGTGCAACTGTTTTAAGATTTAAAATAAAGATTGCTGTTAGTAAAATTTGTTCAACTAGCATGCCACACTAAGATGAAAAAAATTTTCAACATGCAGTGTACTATCACCTTTGCTTGAAGTCTTGCATACAAAACTATGTTCAAAGCTGCTGGGGCACGGCCAGTTGTGCCACATACTGTTAAAGTTTTAGGTAAAGTGCAGGGGTGAAGTATTTATTTGGTCCATTGTTTTGTAGTCTATTGATTGCTGATCTAAACTGTGTAAACACCACACCAGTAAATTTTGTTAGGGGAAGTAATACTATGGGATTTAAATTAAAAAAAAAAATAAAAATGCTGCCGTTTTTTGTCCTGTGAACATGGACTGGAAAAGGTGGAAATGCAAAGTATTTATGGCAAAGTAAGGATTGTGGTCACTGGGGGGAAGCTATTGTAGAAGACTCAATAATAATAGCTGGAAATGTACAGCACAGTATGGAAAAATAGTATCATGCAATTTCTTGTGTATGTATGAAAGACACTACAGGCAGTGGAAAAGAAAATATTTTTAATTATGCTGTGTCATTTTGCAAAACCAATGCTGAGGTGGTTTGCTTCTCTAGCTAATGGTTTGGGATGTTCACTGCAAACAACTGTTTTTTTTCCATTTTGTTGCAACAGTAAAAATATTTCACTGTATTTTGGCTAAACTGAGGGTTTTTTTGTTCTTATAAATCAGACTGCAAAACTTATTGTCTTTTTTCCTCAGTCAAATGAAAGAAGACAGAAATGGATTTGAGTTCTAGAGAAGACTTTAAAATTAGTATGTGCTGTTAACCTGTTTATATAACAGTATAATGGCAAAATAATGGCAGTATCATGTGTGCATATATGAGGGGAACAAAGAGCAAAACCAGGAGAAATGCAATTGAATTAGGAGATTGATTAGTTGCTGATTTCTGCAGTGAGTTGCAAGTCTTTGAGATGGGTGACCTAAAAATAACCACATGGTATATATTCGTGTTGAAGTTAAAATACTAATAACACTCCCAGATACATGAATTCTTGCTAAAGAAACAGAACTTAACAGTCTTCTGGAATTATAAATTCACAAGATTTAACATCTATGATTAGCAGGGATGTTGGGTTTTCTCTGTACTGGCAGAAAATCAAAGCTTTTTCTGCCATTTATTTTGTTCACTGCTGGTCTCCAAACCATCCTGTTACAAGCTGTCTTCGTAGTGATTTTATCCGCAAAGGTTCCAAGTGGGTCTAATACATTACATGGAACACAACATTGCAGATACATTAGCACTGGTAATTCTTTGGGCCTTTGCTATTAATATTTAAGATTTAAACATTTTAAGACAAAACAGGAACACCTCAAGAACTGAAAAGAAATCCAGTCTTTGACAAGTAGTCAAAGGGAAAATGCCAATGAATTTGGTGATAGTCTGTCGTGAAAAGATTTCTTCATGTTTCTCTCAGAGAAACTAGTTAAGAAAAATATTATCTGTATCCATTAAATATTGCATTATTATTTGGTGAATTAGAGGTATGAATTTGGAACTTAGTATCTTTATCCTGTAATAGTATTCAGAACCTCCTTTTTTGCATTATCTAGCTGTGGGTGGGATTGTTGTGTAAGGAAGTCTGCTGTTATTAATGTGCTTTGTTCACTTTATTTGCATTTTTAAATTATGGTTGTATGACTGTATTTGTCTAGTGTATATTATTTTGACTTCTGAACATGGGATGACTTTTCAATTAGTTTGCTAAATGTGAATGTTGCAGGAAACTCTTTTTAATGGTGTAATCCCATTCTGCACAGTAATAGTGCAGGTCCTATATTAATCCGGGAAGTTTTTAAACAAAAAGATAGAGTGGTTTTGATATGCCCAGAAGAAGATGCAGGCAGAAGGCAATCAATGTATTCCTACTGCTCAAGCATATGGCTGTCATCATTTTGGTATGCCATGGTTAATGAATTTGCCTGGTTCAGCTAGGAACATCTTTCCTTCTAAATCAAGATATGGAAAACCGTGGATCTCTTTTTTTTTTTTTTTTTTTGTTTGATTTTGGTTTGTTTTGGGTTTTTTGCATGTAGAAAGCAGAATAAACACTGTACACAGAAAACTATAACTGGTAATTTTGAAAACCCAAACAACTTGAAATATGTTAATTGTTTCAGTTTAAGTTGGGTGGTACAGCAGAAGATAGAAAAGATGTTCTGAATTTAGGTTCTGTTCCTTACCAGAGGAAAATATTATATAACTAGAAATCATATTCTAATTGATACTTTACATTGCTTTATTTGCTTAATTGCAATATCCTGCTGAGTGTAGTTTTATCAGCAGTGCTTTTGAGATTGTGTAATGTTTAGAGAGGATTACACTATGTAAAAATTTCCAAATATGAGACTTTTTTTAAAGGAAAATGTGGTGTGAATTAGCTGGAGTTTTGAAAGGAAATACAGTAACCTTTGGGGAGGGTGGGGAGGGGAGGTGTGGTTAAAGCATTTATGATAAATATGTTTTTTGTCTGTTTTATGCTTTTTTGGTTTTGCTCTTGGATGTAGTGTTGAAGCTGTGAATCTGTAGGAACTACTCCAGAAGGTATGAACTGTAAAGGGAAAGTAAGGAAATATTTGTTCATGCTGAAGCTTTATATAGAATTGATACTCTGAAATAAGCCTAGGTAGTGTTTGAACACATGGGAATTTCTTAAAATAAACACAGCCACAAAGGGAAAATGTGATAATGACTTGATGATGATGAGTGTCTGCTTTTATGGGTCCAGTGAGATGCAAGTGCCAACACCCCAGCCTCTACACCATGATCCAAATTGTAATGAAGGAATTTGGCAGCTCTGATGCCTTTATGTGAATGTATTACCATGGCTATGAAGATAAATAGTTCTGAAGTGGAAATAGTAACAAATATTTAGTCATTTCCAAGCAGATTAGAAGTGGAAAGAGACATGCTGTAGGAACCAAGATAAACAGGAAATATATATTTTCTGAGTATGTGTGTTCCATTTCTGCTTCCTTGGGCTGGGTCTTCCTTTTTAAAGTCAGTGTATTTAGACAGGTTATATATTCCCTTTTTGAAGGTCATCATCCTGATTTCTTGATTTCTTTCAGCTTCCTTCCTGCTCTCCCTCTCTGTGACTCTCCTTTTCCACAAACATCAGCCCTGATTAGAGCCTAAAAATTTTGGAAAATGTACCATACCAAATTGTAGACTGGTGAGCTGTCCAATAACTGTAAACTGCCTAATGAAGTGTGAGAGTACAGATTTGCTCCCAAGGGCAGGCTCCCCCTTGTGGGTGCTGACCCAGTTACTTACAAGCTTCTAGGAGCTTCCTAACATTGCACTAACTATAATTCCATCCTAAATAAGTTATTATCTGTATATAATTCAAAGTGTGTGTGTATATATATATATTTAGTTATTCTCGAGTAGTTTTAAAGCCAGACTGACCTGAAAAGTCTTAACTCAGAAAGAAGTTTTGTAGGGTGTTTGGAGATTGGGCAAATTATTGCCAGAACACAAGTGTCTTAACTATTTTGTTGATCTGGTTTTTGATGCAACCCCATTTGCTCCTTTTGGATATAAATGATTCCCATATACACTCAATATATTAGCTTTTTCTAAATGTACTGCTTAGTCACTCTGCTAAATCATGGTCATGTCTTGTAGTGGATGTCTAACATATGGTACTGATACAAGTGTGAGAATCAGCACTGGCAACTGGAAGATTATTTTCAATCAGGTTCTCCAGGTTCCTCTCTAATCTCCCAGATTAGGGAGAACTGTGTTGGCTTGGGTGGAATAAAATGTCTTTTGTTTGTCTTGAATTATGGTGCAGGACTTTGCAATGGAATCTGGGCTGTGGCACATTTTAGAATTTTGTAATTTAAGATTCAAAATTTCAAGGTTAGAATTTCAAACTGTGGTAATGGCAATTTTTCTACTCTCTTTACTTGACTGACTGTTTCTTGCAAGGTGTTTAATGCAGCTCACTGAGTTGACTTCTTTACGTGGGCTTAAGAGGCTTTTCTGCTTGCTTGCTAGCCCAAACTGAATGACTCATTTGAGATCAAGCTGTTGACAGAGGAGGTGCTTTTGGAGCTGCAGATGGCACTGCCAACATCTTCATGAAATCTGATGCCAAGGGAAGCATATGAGAAATGTAGGAAACAATATTGTAAATTGCATGCAAATCTTGGAAAACAGTGATGCATCTTTATATGGAAGATGTCTGTTTTTCATCATGAAATCAATCTTCCCCGCTTTTCCGCTTCCTTTCAGGGGCAGCTCTAGCCCTGAAGATTTCTTTATGGCCTATAATTAATTGGTCTGATGGCTTGATCAATGTTCTACTAGTTGACATTGTCTCTGAAGTGACTGACAGTCTTGTGGTATTAATGTGCTTTCTGAAATTCAGAAACCTGGTTCTTCAAGATTCCTTTTTTCCTGTCACAGTACTAGCCAGTACTGTTATAATGTACATATGGGTTCCTGGCTGAGAGAGCTAACTGTTCATACTTCTCAAATTGTTCTCATTCACTGAGAATGCTGTTGTCATGCATTTTTCAGTGTGAAGTGGGTAAGATGACTGAGAAGGAAACTGCAGACTACACCACTAAACAGTGAAGCCTGCATCATGAACCAGGAGCAAGAAATTTGACAAATTATGTAACTTGTTTTTTTTGTATATCGTCACTTGAAAATGCAGATTATAGTTCTCAGAAATGTGCTTTAGGTATAAGATGAAGAATTCACTTTGCGTGTCTGAATTATGATGGGTATTACTTAAAAAATCATCATTGGATTTATATTAGGAGAAAGATGCTACTGCTTCTCCTATTTTTATGGACAGATATTTTATTTTGCCAGCTGCTAGAGTGGAGGGGGGTTTGTTTTTTCAGGAAATGCAAGCCTGCCAAACCTGAAGCCATAGTTACAGGACAGGGGGTATTTCAGTACAGAAATTATTTCTTCACCAATACAAACTCTGACTGCATATTGCAATCAAACCCATAATGTGACTGTGTTCCAGATTAAGTTAATAGAAGATCATTTAATGATATCAGCAATAACTTCTGATAACACTTGTTCTTGTATAACATGTCAGAGCTCAGGGGATATCATGTTTGATCATGCTTCTTCCACACTTCAGTTATCAACTTCATCAAATTCTTGGGTAGAGCGAAAGCTTTTTGTTTTCTCAATTTCTTCAGCATATTACTTCTCATCACTATTCTGAACCTCAGTGTAACCTTACTTCTTGGTGACTTTTGCTGTGAGCTCAACTGATAGATACTGTGATGTCTAGATGTCTGTCTTTTCTGTAGAAGATGACTTTTTCTCCTAAACCATTCTTTTCTGCATTTTTTATGGAAGATCGAGTTAGTCTTGCTTTCTTTACTGTAAATGATTCCAAGATGCTTTGTGTAAAATAAAGTGTTTCCTTATTTTTTTCTATGGGAAGCATGCAGTGGAGAAGAAAAACAAAAATTACCTGCTCACTTTGAATTCATACACATACACATGCTTATTAATAAAATATTAAAAAACCCAAACAAACAAAGAAAACCTAACAAAAAATAACACCTGAAAAATATTTTAGATAACTATAGGGGATTTTTACATCTAACTTTCCTGATTGCCCAAAGGTAACCATGACATTACTTTTTTTTTCCTTCTGCATGCATGTGGCTTTAATATAGTAGATTTACTAAATGTGTCTATCATTGTGTTAAAAATTTTAATTACTGAGGTTTGTGAAACATCTCCCAAATACAAGGGGTATTTGTAGAAAGCTGGATAGATGGACAAGTGATTGACAGGGTAAACAGTCTCACTGTGTTCTGATATCCCATGCTGTGGTGCAATGCTACAGATACCACATAAGCCTCAGGAAGTAGCTGCAATCCAATTTTTATTAAACTCTTACTGCCAATGTATCTTGACATTATTGTTAATTAGGAAACTAAATGTGCCACTGTTGCCTTTTTCTTCCTTTCTTTAGAAAGCTTCACTGTTATGTTGCATTCCTATAAAGTTAGTACGATATAACCCAAGAGTGATTTATTGTTTGTATTACTACAAGACAGTGTTAGCAAGAGGAAGTTCAGAGATTGCATTCTTGTATTTGTTTCCCATAACTTCATTCAATTATTTTTCTTTAAATGACAAAAGCCTTGTTTATTGTAATAGGTGCAGAACACCTATTGTCTAATGTGCCTCCAAAGCAAGACCCACCTAAAAACCAGATATCAAGTCTATGTTCCCTAATGGAGACAGACACAGTTCTACCTTCCTCTCTCCCTCTCCTTTTCCCTGCCACCCCTTCTCTGCTGTGCACAAAAGAAAGAAAAGCAAGCCAGAAAACCCACTGGAAAGATGGATAGCTTCACTGGTTCACCCTTGAAGATCTTTGTTTTGTAGCATCAAGACAAGATTGGTAAATTCCAGGATCCAATGATCATAGTGACAAATGCTTTGTTTTTCAGCTGAAGACACTTATTGAGCACATTTGAGCAAAGAAAGATAATTCAGATATTTTGAAGGCTTTGCAGCTTTAACTTAATACCTGTATTTTTTCTAGGGAGTGGAGGACAGCTAGTGTAAATTTTGGGGCAGTGCTGCAACTTAATTTTGAGGTGTCACACACGGGTCACATAGACACATCTGTCGCATCATTCACATCTCAGGTTAAGGGGGTTTGTGATGTTACTTTGCTAACTGGATCTTTTGCTGTGAAGCAGACTCCTTATCTGTTGTTAGACTAGGCTCTCATTTCAATCAAGTATCCCTCTTTTCCATGTTGCTTGCTGATTTCATCCAGTTTGTCAACTTACTTTTCTTCTCCTACTGAATGTGAACCAAATGGACAATGGCTAAGTGTGTGAAATATGTTAAGACCATGGTAAGAGACATTATAGTGTGGGTGAAAACTTCTCTTCACCTTTTTTTAGTGCAGAGAAGTCCAAAATGTCAATTGAATAGAATCTTCTTAGAGTGCTACTCTTTTTAAATAGTATCTTTAGCTTTTTACCCTTAAGCATCTCTCTGTTAAGTATATTTAGTGTTTGCATTTTACTTCATAAAATGTCAATGTGCTACTGTAACACTGCCATATAACTTAAGAGATTTCTACCTGGATAGCGGACTTTGCCCTAAAACGATAGCTTTTTTGATTGTGTTAAATGATCCAGCATAGGCTGGTGAGCTCTGAGTACAGTGCAGAACTTAGAGCTGCAAAATAAGTTGTGAGAATGGAGAAATGTACTTTGGAAAAGAAATAGAAAACTTCTTTATGCAGTATATGGTACTATCTTCAATTGGACCTGTCTGTTACCTTTTCCAAGTGCTTGCCAAGCTGCAACAACACCCACGGACTTGGGTCACGCTCATTCTGTGCATCTCAGGAAATTGCTGAGCAGCAGTGATGAGAGCTCTCTGGAGAATGGGGGCTCCACATAGAAAGTGAAAAAGAAACACACTAGCTTTCAAGCCCTTTCCACTTCTGAAGAAGCAAGGGTGCTTCTGGCAGCTAGGAAGAGGAAGGTTGTGCAGGTTGTGAGCATCAAGAAAGAAGAGAGTGACAAAATAAATGAATTGATAAAACAGCGAGGGACGTTTTATGAGAGATACAAAATAGAAGAGCCAATAAAACTGCATCTAGAAAGTACTGACTTGAGAATTTACTAACTTACAGGTGGCAGCAGTTAAGTTCTGGGTGTATTTTTTATGTTTTAGCAAGAACCTTAGCATACTTTTTACTTTGGCAGTAGATATTAGAACAATTTTTATTCAAGCATTGTTAAATCTTTCATAACAGAAGCCAAGAATTTGAATGGTAAAAAATTACTGTTCTTCCTCCAATAACCTGGACACAAAAAAGTAAATGTTCCTTTTCCAGAATCTAAAAGTTTCTCATCAAGAAAATTCCAAAATAAGAAAAAACACCAGAAGCATTTTGTATACCTGTTTTCAGCATTATGTGCTGTAATGCCTCTACCATCCAAACCTATAATTTAATAAGGAAATATTTCAAAAGCTTTTAGTCTATGCACTCAAAATGATCTGTAACTTGCAATAAAGAAATGGGAACTAGCAACATTGGAAAAAAAAGTATGTGAATGCAGAAGATAGAATTAGTTTGGGTAATTTCTTGCATTTCAAAACAATGCTGAAAACACTATTAATTCTTGACTCTATTTGAGTCAGATTGCATCGGTTAAGTTGGGCATCTAAGTAGTAAATGAATCCAGAATTCACAAACTGGGTGAAATTTAAAAATACTTTCAGAATTTTTTTTAATTACTAGAACTAGGTTGCTTGATACAGTGTCTCAACAAAAGCTGTTTTCTGATTAAAATAACTTGCTTCATTTTTTCTAGATTACAAAATATTTCTAGAATTTTTAAGCCAAAAAGTATTCTTCAAAACCATGTTCCTCATTCAATGTTATTTTTTTAGTGTGTATTTTTTTTCCTGTGCAAAATGTCTAATAGGAAGTAGCTGGTGTTCTGTTCTAAAGTAACAAAAATTGCCCTACTGTATCACCAGTTCTGTTAATGCATTAATGTAAAATTCTGCTGTCTCTTAATGTTCAGGTAAATACCTGCCTGATTTCTAATGAAAGGGTTTTTGTTGTGCTGTAGTTGTTTTAAGTGTTTTGTGGGAAGGTAGCTGTGATTACAGGAGTATTTAATCTTCTGATGACTTGTGTTAATCTGCTGCTAGTTTATTCTTTGTGCTGTAAAACTACTTTCAATAAAACATGACTTTCAAACTGTTGTGTGTTGGGCTGTTTCGTTTTGATTCTTTCCCAGTGGAATACTCTAAAATTCATATATAGATCACAGGTTTTTGGAGGCAAAATGTCCTAAATTCCATAGAGAAGTGGAAAATAAAGTAGATTGTAGTTACCCCTGAAGGAATAGCATGGTTTGAAGGGGGTGGTACAAAAGGTTGAAAAAAAGGAATTAATTGCATATTCTTCTGTCTTCATGGTTCCCCATTTCCTTTTGCCTGCTTCAGGGGCTAATATACCTGTCACTTTTCTGGAAGTCTAGGGGTATCCTGGCAGCAGAAAAATTATTTGTATCCCTCTCTCTAAATTTAGCTTTCTTCACTCCTGTCTCCTGATCCACTACTGATGTCTTACTTCTGCCAGCCTGTGTTTTGAGTTAGCTGACTGACTTAAACTATTTTCTATATGTATTTGGGAAATCTTTTCTCAGGGATCCAGATGAAAAGGGCAAGGCTGGGAGTAGCATGTCATAAAAGCTTCTTTCTGACTCTTTAAATGGGTTTAAGGAGGTGGAAGCAGAGACAAATGGGCTATCCCTTACAGTATATTATTTTAACCAAGCTGTCTTTGCCACCATCTCTAAATGATGGTGATATATTTTTAAAATAAATTGTGGAACTCGAATAGTTCAAGTGAGTTTGGTAGCTCTGGTCTGCTAATGTGTGTGTAAGTGTGCTTCTCTGCTAGAAGCTCAGTAGTGCAGTCAGGATGAGGGTAAGGCTGCTGAGAGCCTGTGTTGCTGCTAAGTTTTTCTCTCCAGGGAGATGCAGCATAATGTTTTTCACATGTTTGTCTTAACAGTTCAAGGCCACATTGCACTCCAGGAAACTGATGTACAGTCACTGGCATCAGTAGTTTATGCCCTACTTTTAAGCATGTATTGCGTGGGAATGGGACAGGATAAATCTTGAGCAATGAATATGACCTGCACTGTTTGTTGTTACTCTCTTTTCTACTGTGTTCTTCTAAATGATATAAGGTAATAAGATTAGGTAAATTATTATTGGCTATCCTCCTAGCTGAAACTTCTCTCTTGGGAGTGGTTAACAGCCATTTATTGTTAGGCTGAGAAGATATCACAAGTGCAGTCCTATATCCACTTATGCTTTAACTAACTGGGTAATGGAGTTAGCCTACCTTTGTGACAAGGGGGATTTGGGCATGTGGCAGAGTGGATGCTGCAAACACCTTGGTTGGAATTGAAGATCCTGATGTCGTAGTTGATCTGAAATCCACTCATGCGATACAGTGAGAACTAATGTTGCGAAGGAGTAATAAATGCAGAAGGCATGAACAGGTAATATGGCAAAATACAACTTGTGAGTGGTTTGGGGTTCGTAGGATAAATGGCAAGTCATAATTTTGTTGCAGAAAAGGCATATACTCTCTATGACATACTGCTATACCTAAGATTGGATGTGATTTAGCCTCATCTGTTTGATGCTCATCTGTGTCTACTTTACAAAACTACTTTATAGATGATTATAGAACTATAGAAATTCTATAGGTTATTGAAAAAACAAAACTTATAAAGAACTATAAATGCACACTACAGAGATTAGGAAAAACAGCTTATAAAGAAAATCAGTAGTTGTGTTTGCTTACCCTAGAGGGGAGAAGACTGGACAGTAAGGGAAGAACGTTACAAAGTTATTATCAAGTAATTGTTTTGTTTACACTTCTCTCCAGCAACTTCATTTGGAGTGATGAGTTTAGGTTAAAAACTAGGAAACATTTTTTAATGCCTGAATTAATGAAAGGCTACCAAGGATCTTAGAAAACATACTTCAGTAGGTATTTTAAATAATGAGTTGGTACACACATGATAGTGAATGGTTTAGCTGTGTAAACTGATTCTGACACAGAGGGATGCATTCACAGGCTAATCATTTAGAGAGCTCATTTCAACATATTTTTTTTTTTGTAATAGTAAGAAAAATTTAGTCATTTTGATAATTATTGATGTTACCATATTTAATATTTGGTTATATTTAATCATATTTAATGTGATATGCTTTCTATAAGAAATTCAGTTAATTCACACATTAAATGTTTTAGATAGTAAACCATTTTTCTTCTTTCTTTTTAATTTCATCTTGCTAGGACACAAACTAGGTTACAGAAAAAAACCCCTAAATTATTTATACTATTGTGACTTCATTCTTATTGCTCCTGTTAATAATGTAACAGAAGAACACAAATGTGTTTCTTGAGCTTTTAAAAAGTCTTCACAAACATTTTTCCTCTCAATGGCTATTCATTTTTTGATCTGCATGTGTTACAGCATCACTATTAAGTGCTCTGGTCTGTCATATTTTAATTCTGTTGTTGAATAGATCAGCTTCTACCCTCACAAAGTAATAATTAGTTCAGTAGGTAGAACATTTCTTTCATTCAATGTAACTATGAAAAGCTATAGAATGGCTTTCAACAAAGCTAAACACAGTGTTCCAGCAGCATCACTGAAGTTAGGTGGCCTTTCAACCAATTCATCAAGCTCCTGATTTTGACAGAAGAAATATCATTAGCAAAAAAGAATGCATTTTACTCAGAGCAGTGCAGAAATGGAAACTTTCTGAAGTGCTTCAATAATGAAAAGGAGGGTGAATGTGGAAAGAGAGGTTTTATTAATAATATTTTTTAAAATAGGTATAGTATTTAGTAGAATTATTCTACTAACATTTATGTTTTTCTGCTATGTTTTTTATATGTTAGGAAAAAATCATTTAAATTGATATTAAAAAAGAAAAAGTGTCCAGTGGTTTTCATATTTACTGGCCTTTTTTAAAATCTTGCTGTCAAATAATGCAACATGTGCTACTGAAGATTTTCTGATCATTTTCAGGCTGTTCTTCACTCAAAGATCTGGCAGTTTTTGTAATGAGCAAAAAACCCCACCCCAGAACACAAAACACACCTATTCATTTATATCTAGAGCATTCTATTTTCATCCTTCAGTATATTTCATTGTGAGACATGCAAATCTTTTATGTTCTTCTCCAAGTGCTTTTAAACTGTTATACATTTCATATCACTGCTTATCTGTTTCAGATGGTTTATGGATTAGCATGTGGGACTGTTTTCAGAAGAGCAGAGAACTCAATGTTTCCTCCTTAACTTATTTTGTTTTCTTACAAATTCATTAACTTCCTTTTCTCTCTGTAGAACTTTTACAACTTTTTTCTCTTTTCTGATTGGTTTCTGTGTCTGAGCCTTGATCTTAAGCTTCTTTGGGTGCTGAAAGAGAGGTTCACGGTACGTGTCTCATGGGCTTCAAGTAACATTTTTACAGCAACCATGGTATAACTTAGAGCGTTACTTGTGGTATTTTTATTGCATTGTGATTCTGATATCTTTTTTACTAGCATGAAATCAATTCTTCTGTTTTCAATTCCTAATAATTATTTTGGGTTATGATCTCATTTTAGCATTTAGTCTGCAGAATACCTGAAAAGATAAAATAATCTCCCTGCCACTGTGTTCTAGCAATACTTGTTTTTATATTTTTGTGTAAGAGTTATGATGGAAGAGATTGTGGTTTAGTTAAGTAGTTGGCTCTTGCTCGAACATATTTACAGTGTACTTCTGGAATTTTAATTTTACTTTCCTGAAATGTGAAGGTGAGGGAAAATTCTTCATCATGGAGTGATATGGAGTAAATAAACCAGAGGTGATGTAGCAGAACTGAAACAGAGTACGCTGTTCTAGGATCAATGTTTTAGTGTACAGTCTACAAGACTGGGACCATGCTCCTCAGCTTTTTCAAGGCTGGGATGACTCTTGTCATGAATAAAGGCAAGAGTGTCATTGTGTGATATGTTACAGGGAATGTGTAACCTACAAAGTTGAAGTGCCAGCTGAGAATGATTTAGGTTTGCAGTTTGCACCTACATGACTTTTTCTGGAAATCCTGTATTTTTATGGATTCAACTTCTAACAAGTCTTGACTTGGTGCCCAGGTCCCTGTGTTTCTTCTATCTTGCAAGCTGGCAGGGAGTGAATTGAGAAAAACAGTAGGAAATGCTGAGGACAGCAGTATGGTTTGTCTTCTTCCCCCAGTTCAATCGTGTGATTCTCCCTCCTTTACTTTCTTACTTCTTGTACTTTCTTTCAGTATTTGGATAGCCAGAGTTTTCTTAAGAAAAACAGGAGAAAGCTAAACAGAAGTTGTTATAACATAAGAGTTGGCTTTTTAGTTTTAGTCACAAGACAAATAGGACATTGCCACTGAAGGCTTGTTTACAGATGCCCCTATATCTTGGTAGAGACACCACATGTGTGCCGGGACATGGTTCTACTCACTTACTTGATGATTTGAAACTAAGTGCTCATAATGTTTGATTTTGAAAAAGTTCTGATTCTTAGCAGAAATGTAGTTGTGGCTGCAGCATGGCTTTAAAGCATGGCTTTCTGACATTGCAATACCATCAGTGACTCCCTTCTCCTTTCTCCATTCCTTCATCTGAGAATTTGGTTGCACTTACGGAGTAAAGTAGCTTGTACAAAAGGAGAAATTTAGCTCATAAGCAGGCTGATTTTAAGGGCAGCCTCCTGGGAAGAGGAACATCTAAATTCAAATATCTTACTGAAAATAGCAAGGTGAGAATGACTGCATCCTTGAACAGAGTGATCTTCTTATGCCTAGCTATATTTTGTACAAAGCTGGTAGTTTGGGGAGGAAGTTGCTTCATTTTATCAGGCATGAGTATAGGTGCAAGTGTCTGAAAGAACTGAGGTGGTCTTGTACATAAATGCCCTTGTCATGGAGGTTTTAGTCGTGTGAAGTATTAGGTTGCAGTTGAGCAGAAAATTTGAGGATATCAGTGACATCTGACATTGGGGCCTGGAACTAATTTTGTGGATTTAGCTCTTGGTGTTTCTTACTAAATGACATTATTCTTTAAAGCCAGGAGTTGGAGCCCTTTTGTGCCTAGAAGTCTTCATGATTTCATTATTAACACTAAAAGAGCTTTGACATTTTGTCATGTTAGAAGCTTTAAATGGTTAACCTGAAAGATGATCATATTATATCATATCATATACTATATCATAGCTATAAGATACCAGATTTCTGTCTTACTGATGTTTACTTTTTGAGATGGAATGGTTTTGGTATCTACAGAGTTCATGACTTCTCAAACTGTTATCATACATTCATCAGCACTTGGAAGAATATATTTAAAAAGAAAAATCTCATGTTCTAATAATTTAGCTTCAGATTTGTTGTACAGAGT
>JAWWEE010000122.1:57459425-57486341 GCA_035221455.1 Xenops minutus | reverse complement strand
CTTTTTAGCCACCAGCGTGCTTGTAGCAAGCGTGGGTAGAGCCCTTGTAAATCTTCATTCGTGAAGCCTAGCCATGAATGTAATGCAGAAATTTGCTTTCAACCCTTTTTAGGCTGCAGTAATTTGCATGCACAGAACATGAATGCGCTTTGTCATTGGTGTATTCCAGGACAGGTTCTTGCTGGATATATGTGGTTTGAATCATTTTGACTATGGCTGTTGTAGAATCATAGAGTGGTCTTGGTTGAAACACCTTAAAGGTTATCTAGTCCAACCCCCCGGCAGTGTTCAGGGACATCTTCCACTACATCACATTTCTCAGAGTCCCATCCAGCCTGATCCTGAATGTTTCTGGGGATCTACCAGAGACCTACTATCTCTCTAGGCAACCCATTCCAGTGTTTCATCACCCTCACCATAAAAATGTCTTCCTTCAACCTACTCTGAATTTATTATCTTTCACTTTAAAACCATTCATGGGAGAGGAGTTCCATCCCTCTGAAAGATTTTGTGGCCCTCCTATCTGGACCTTCTCTATCAGATCCATGTATTTCTTGTACTGAAGACTCCAGAACTGGATGCAGAATTCCAGGTGGGATCTCACCGGAATGGAGCAAAGGGGCAGAATCACCTCCACACACTCGGTCATGCCTCTTTCGATGCAGCCTAGGATACAGTTGGCTTTCTGGGCTGGGAGTGCACATTGCTGGGTCGTGCCCAGCTTTTCAGCCACCAGTACCCCCAAGTCCTTCTCTGCAGGCTGCTCTCAATACCTTCATCCTCCTGCCTGTATTGATACTGAGGGTTGCCCCAGCCAAGTACAGGAACTTGCATGGTCTGCACACCCGTTCACTCTGCATATGCAGATGCCCTGAAAGATTGAGAGATGTGTAGTAATTGCTGTAACTTCCAGATAAGAATCTTTCTCTTGGCATGTGTGGCCAGCAGCCAGGTAATGCATTGAGTCTGTTGGAGTGCATAATTACTTGGAGGAGTCAGATAGTTTTTCTTACCGACCTGAGTACTTAAAAAATAATCGTGGTGTTCACTGCATGACTGAAATCAGTATTATAATCAAAACAATGTCTTCACAATTGTATGTATAAATATGTATGCATCCACACACAGTGTTCATTGTATTTCAAGAAAGACAGCATCTCTGAACAGCAAGTGTGTTTTTATGTCCCTTTTTTACATTAGAGCCGATTAATGTGTGACCAAAATTTTCAGGAGTGCTAGTGTCTTGGATATATTGTCACAAGTCAATTTATATTCAGTTAGTATAGCAAGAAACTGAGGAGAACACACAAATGGAAAGCAGCAAGGTTATGACAACATGCTTCGTGTTCAAAGGCTAAGCAGCTCAGAAACAACTAGGGAAAAATAGAAAGGAAGAGGAAAAAAATGTTAGTTCTACTATATACATATAGGAAAAAAAAAATCACATTTTCAGTCTGACATGTGAGAATTTTGATTAAAACCATCTAAGCAGTACTGTTGAAATTAGTTTTTGAAGGTGGTTTGGTTTTTTAAACACTATCCAATTTTTTTTTTTGGCTGATGCCTCTGTTTGAAGTTCAGAGATTCTTTTATATTAAATAGTAGGTGCCTAATTAGAATGGTTCAGAATTGGAAGAGTTTCAGTGTAAGCAAAGAGGAAGCTTCAAAATGTTAAGCTATTCATCTTGCTTTGTGTATTGGCTTAACGCAGTAAACGTTGAAGATGGAACGATTTAATTTTTTATTAATTGAATCAACCCTAATGCATGAACATTGAAGTGGAAATCACTGAGAATAACACATGTGAATTTATGTGCACTTATTTATAGCCTAATTATTTACTTTATCTTTTTTTACTTTACATGATAAGCACTCCTGTTTTGTGACTAACTCATCTATTTTAATTAAATGTTTAAGTTTTTATCAAGCTTATCCACATTTCATTTGTTGCTTATACAATGTCATTTTAAAGTATGCTTATAATAAAGACTGCTTTATGAAGGCAGAATAACAAGCAGAGTAACTATTTCTTCACCATCACTGTGGAGTGTCTGAATATAATTTTTTTTTCACACAAGAACCATATTTCAGGAATAATACTTTGTGTTACTTTAGAAAATGTTTCAAATAACTATTTTATCATTTACTGAAAGGAAATGTAGTCTTGTATTGATATAATACCAGTTTAGTAAGGAAGTGAACAGGATAATTAGAAGAAAGGTAGCATTATGATGAAGTAAATTGG
The DNA here is from genome assembly GCA_035221455.1 of Xenops minutus. Classification (NCBI taxonomy): domain Eukaryota; kingdom Metazoa; phylum Chordata; class Aves; order Passeriformes; family Furnariidae; genus Xenops; species Xenops minutus. Next base: position 57,484,096 of record JAWWEE010000122.1, on the reverse strand, counting down.
AATTCACTCATTTCTGTTGCAGTCAGGAAATATATTTTTAGTCTGTTTTTGTGTTATCTCTGTATTATATATTTTCATGTTCTTCAAAGAAAGCTGCAAGTAGTATTTAAGGCTAATAGAATATAAAATCAAACCAAAACAAGTGAGTTTTTTTAGATGTATTGAATGTTGTTGAATGGGTTTTAGATTTACTTAATGTTGTTGAACAAGCAATAAAGCAGAGAATTTGTAGGATAAATCAGGTGGGCCTTTAGCCTAATGCAGAGCGAACACTGAATTTGAAACCACTTGCTCAAGGCTGTTCCCAGGCAGGTGCTGAGAACCTTCATGGATGGCTATCCTGGAGCTCCCTGTGGCAGCTTGGGCCAGAGCTTCCCCAGCCTCATTTCCAGAAGCTTTGCCTACACAGATTTTAAAGAAGCTGCTTATTTATCGAGAGTCAGTGCATGAGTGACATACCCTGTTTAGGATTTGCCTAATTTAATCTGGCTACCTATTAATGTCTGTGTTTTGTTTCACTTTATAATAATTCAGTAAAATTCAGTGCTATGCCATCATTAGGGAATCTGTTTCCTCCCCTTCAGTAGTAATATGCCTCTATTCATGAATTTTGTATTTATTGATCAAAACACCACTCAGTTTAAAACACTGTAGAGTTTAATAGACCTCAGCTGAAGAGGATGAAAACCATTCAGATTTTTTTCTCCTACTATTTTTCTATTCCTTGGTATGGAACAGCATGACTTTTCATTTAATGCTTTGGACTGCTACTTGAGTTCTAATACAAACTTCAAAGTTTTTATGAACTGAGAAGACTTTGTAGCTTTACCATCAGATATTTCTTTGCTGTAAACTGTATATTGAAACAAAATCACTTAAATTTGCTGTGGATGTGATTTGACTCCTTATCAGTGAATAAATGTGCTAGCATTGGTTCTATTTTTCTCATTGCTTACTTACCTGTTGTGTTTATTGCATCAATTCCTATAGTGCATGTAAATAATTATTTTGATACGAGTGTATCTATGAGCCAAAGTCCAAGCTGATACATGTCTAGGCAGAATTTGAGATGAGGGAGTACAAAACCCCTCTATTTTAAGAATTCTTCTTTAGATTTTTGACCAAGACACTCTAGCCAGGGTGTCAGAATTTAAACGAATTCTGAGCCTAGAGTGGGGAAGACATCCTTTGCTGATGGGATACCTTTTGCTTCCCCAATTCCCTTTTATCCAGCAGTGCATGTTCCAGCTTGTACTTAGGGTCAGTTGCCAGTTGGGATCAACAGGTCCAAGGCCTTAGACTTAGGGATACTGTGGTTATTTCCATCCTATTCTTTTTACTACCAACTTGTCAATTTGATCTGTGAGTACTGGAAAGAGTCATGCTGTAGTTGTTTCTGGTTGGTATCTTTAGTAAGTTAGTTTGGTGGCTTGTGCCAAGGGATCTATCAGCATTACAAGGGTTTTTTGCTCTTCTGCCCTGCAGTGTATCAGTTGATTTTTGTCTGTATTGTTTATTCTCTTCACAATATTTTTTTTTTCTTTTCAAAGACTGTTTTGACATGTAGATCATGTATTTCTCTATGCCAAGGCTTGTGGAGGAGCTGGTTGCTCTTTTTCCCCTTGGGAGAAATAAGTTCGTGTGCTGAGCGCTTAACAAAGTGCAGTAGGTTCCTTTTCACACTATTGCCAGTTCAGTGGACAGAACATTCTCTAGTTCAAAGAATTAATATCAGGGATTTGATAGAGATCTAAAAAATAGGCAGTTATATGTGTTTTCCCACAAAAGTATTTTTCCTCTATCACTTTCTACTATGCAGGGTGTGTACTGTTCATCTCCTTCAGAGATAAGCATACTAAATAAGATCACACTTCCCTAATTCTAACATACATAAAAGTATCATTTTGCTTCCTCTTGCTATGATTGAAAATGTTTTAGTTTTGGCCTTTCTTCTTGCCCTTGTAAGCAATAATCATTTCATTGAGGTGCCAAAGAGGGATCTGTACTACTGCTCCATGTACTACTGCTCTCTGATTGAAAGAGATTGAGAAAGAGAAGTATGTTTGTTCACACAAGTATGGAATACTTGGAAGATAAAGGTATCTTAATATAATTGTATTTTAAAGTCGGATGAGTGGAAATTGCTCTAGTATAGAATTTCATTTTAATATTACTTTTATTTTTAGACAACTTGATTATTTTTGCCATGTTAGCAAATAACTAAAAGATTAGTGAATACAACAGAATTGAGGTGAGGTGAAGAGATTCTAAAAATAATTACAGAAACTTCTTAGAATTTTATCAGTTCATGTATTTTAGCCTTTTCTGTGTTAGTTGGAGAAGGTTGATATGCTGCTGAAAGACAAAAGAACAAGACTCCTCAGGTGCATTGAAGAGGAATAGTATAGAGGGGAATATCAGTGAGGCAGGCAGTACCTCTCTGCAGAGCCTCTTGCTCTCTCTTACCATCAGTCCTAGCTCATTCTGTCTATAGGGGCACTGCAGCCTGGAGTTGCTGAAGGTCTCTGGACATCAGCTTTTAAACCTCATAACCTATGCGTGAAAAATCGTTGTGGTGGTCGGAATTATTGTTTTTTAAGATATTAACTCTGAAAAATGCAAAGTAGTTGTATCATCTCTTTTTTGTGTTCCATGATTGTGTCTAAAAAGTGTTCTTGAAAACCAAGTTTTAGGTATTGTTTTGGAGCAACAGTGCATTTCTGCTTCTCAGTTCCTACGTGTTGGAATATAAACACCGTGTAATTTCAGTTTCCTTGTTACTTTTCTGAGTTTCTTGCTTTCAAAAACTGCTGCGTAGCTCCACAACATGGAGTGGATCTGTAATCAGAAAAATGAGAATATTAGGTCAGTGTCAATGACATTATCTTGGCCTCTTCGTATGTGTACTGCATACAATATGCCAAAGTGGTCCATAGGTCAAAGAATTGATTACATATCAGAAAAAAGGCTTTTGGTTACTGCAACTAGTTTGCTCTATTCAGCTTTTTAGAAAATGTTACAAGAATTAAGGAAAACGAATACATTGTAGACATTTTTTTTCCATATTATTTGCCAAAAACTTACTGGCTTTTAGGAAAAGGAAATTTTTTGTTTTGTTGATTTTTTGTTTGTTTGTTTGGATTTTTGTTGGGGTTTTTTGTTTGGTTTTTGTGGGGGTTTTTTTGTTTGTTTGATTTGTCTTGGGTTTTTAATTTGTCTTCTGCATTGCTTGATTTATACTTGAAGGGTTAGCAAAAAGACTGTGCTGAGCCATCAAATTCAAAACAATGAAATAAAGTCAAACCAAACAGGTTATATTCTGGCTTTCCCATTTTTCTAAGTATATTGTTCTCACAGTTAGTATTTGTCTCATCAGTAGATGAAAGAGTAACTAGGTGAACAATTTATTTGTGTTTATTTTAAAGAAATTTAATTGCATGTGATCTTTCTGCACATTTTTTAATAGTTTTTGTGTTTTGGTGGGTTTTTGTTTGTTTGATGGTGGTGGTTTTTTTTTTTTTTGTTTGTTTGCTTTTTTTTTTCAAGAACTAATGTGTTTTAAGAAAATACTGGAGAATCCTTAATGAGAAAAAGGTAGGCTTATAAATGCAGTTGTATCCCTCCCCCTCCCTTAAGGCAGAAGAAAGCCCATCAGGCAGAAAAAGGGCAAACTTTGCTTTATATTTTGAAAGATACATGTAAGATGAAGATCAACTTCTAAACTGAGAAGGAGAAAATGTGGCCAAGCCACCTTACCAGAGATGGAAGGAGAAAAAATGTTGAGAAACTTGTATCTCTCTTGAGTTGCCAGAACATATGACTGGGGTGACAGTGTGGAATGAGTTCTGTTGTTTTCTCCTCTCCGTCCTTCAGAGAATCCAAAGCCAGAGATGCGAAATGTTTTGGGAGACACTAAAACCATCCTAGTTTTAAAAGCTTGAGAATTGAAGTTGGTATAAAGATCTTCTACCCTTGTTTAAATTAATTGCCCAATTTGCAGAATAACTGTGAGTTTGCAGTACTCAGTGTGAGTCTTGCAAAATGAACCTCTAAAAACTAACAAAAGTCACTGAATTAATTTTTCGTCTGCTAGGAAAATTGCTGTTCCATGTGTGAACTTTATTACTTGTGCAGTCATAAAAAGGATCATTTAAATAATGATGCTCTTTTTAAAGTAAGCATAGAAGACAAATGTCTTAAAGTCTGTTCCTGTTAACAGTTTAAAAACATTTCAGAAAACAGAACCCAACTGAAGTAGTCTGCTTCAGCTATGATTAATGTTAACTCTTAGCCTTGCACAACTTTCAGTAGCTGATCCAATTTCAATCTGAGACAGAATTAAAACAAAAGCAAGCTATATTTAGAAACCTAAATTGTAGAACTGTTGAATGATGCTTTCCTGTTTAGTTGCATCTTGGAAAAGCTTAGCATGGAGTTTAAAATAAGCTGTTTTGTTCTAGTAATATAAAATCTTCACTGCTGAAAAATAGGGTTTCTGTAGAAAGGGTGTTTTCTGTAGTTTGTGTAGCATATGCAATGATTTACTCATGAATATTAGTTTACTTTCCTAACATCAGAATGTTTTATTCTGCCAAGTACTGTGTCAGAAAACTTGAATTCTTATATTTACAAGTGCAAACAGCAATAAGCATCTTCATCTATTGAAGAGTGTTTGGGAAGAGGTACTTAGAAAGAAGCTGGGATAGCATTCCAGATAACAAAGCAATCTCAGGCTGGGACTTGTTCATTTTTCTTTTCATTTGTTCATTTTTAATTTTGTATGAGACAAATTTTAGTGATGGATTCAGGGACCATAAGAGGAAGTGTGGAAGAAAGCCCAAAGGATTCTGCTAGTATTTTCAAACTTGAATTAGTGAAGTTTGAATTCTAACTAGCCAGATAAATGGGTACGTGTCGAGAAACCTCAGATTCCACTGACCTTAGTAGAAATTTGCAGCATTTAGTGCCTTTGAACATCAAGCACTTAACTGAGATGTAAAACCCCAGGTTTTAACAAGCATGCTTGGTTCTTGTAGTTGTTGTTCCTAAATTCAAGATAATTAATTTGATTGTGTCTAAAATAAAAGAGAAGACAAGACTTCCTTTCTACCATTTGATCACTTACAGCTATCTGTTTTGTCCTTTTCTTCAAGTTTGCTGATCTTGTCAGGAGTTCATGATGAGCTTTTTGGGGAAGCTATTTGTCCATTTTCATGTATTCTGTATGGCTCTGAAAATGTGAGTCTGTATGAAAAGCATTTAGTGTTTGCCTTGTTCTTACATCAGAAGAATTTTTTCTTTTGTCCATTTTATGCTTGTTTCCAAAGGCTTAAAATGCAAGCTTTGTTTCTGCAATAATGGCTTAGTGTAGGCTTACATTGTTGATCCCCTCAGTAGATGCAATGTAATCCACTTTGGTAATGTGAATTTTTAAACAATCATCAGCCTTTGCTATTAACCCTTCTATACTAATGGTAATACCCTCGAAGAACTACAAAGGAATTTGGTGCTCAAGCTTAACATAAGACTTGAAGGACACTTAGTGGCATTTACATTCCTTAGTCTAGTCACAGTGAATTGCAGAGCTGATGTTGAACTTGATTGGTACTGTATTCAATATAAAATAGTTGATTGTAAAGTTGATGCTGAAATACAACTTTGCAGGGGATTTCTTTGGGAAAATATAAAAAAATTCCTTGAAAGGTTCTTTGCAATTAAATGCTTCTTGAGGATTCTTCTGTCCCTTGCTTTTGTTTGCTATGTAAAAAGGTCAGTAGTGTGCTTTCAAAATGCTTGGGCTCTTTTCATTAAACTAGGTACAAATACTTGCTGAAAAACAATATGCAAGAATTTTTCAGTCATGTTTTTATTTGTTAAGTAATTTGAGAACATTTTTTTGTCTAAAATTAGGACAAATACTTGACGCATTCTTTTTCCTTTTAATTAGTCCTTTTACGTCTTAGTAGCAGATGAAAAACATTTTCTTGGTGTGCCTAAAGTGATATTTTTAAAATGCCATTTCTCTCCATTTTTTCATTCTTACCTATTGACTGTTCTTATCTACCTCTTTTCTTGTTTGAGAAAATTCATAACCCAAATAAAAAGTGACTTGGTTACAGTGTGTATGACCTTTATTATAAAAAAGAACATGGAGGATTGAATTTTGTGTTTCAGCAATCAGAATTACTGCTCTGGGTATCAATAATCCCACTGCAAAGACCTATCAAAGTTAATCTGTGCTTACTGTCTCCCTTTGGAGTATTTTGGGTATCTCTTGTGTGCCAGTAAAATGACGAGCTCTCTTCTGTTTCAGTGCACTGTGCGAAAACTGCTCCATGTTTAATGAGACCCAGGTTTTATGAGGAATCACTGAAGGACTATTAACAATGTCAGTAATTTAGCTAACATCCTCTCTGCAAAACTCGTAGCTCAGCTTTGTGTTGGACTATATCACAATCAAAAAAAGCCACCTGGCTTTGTTGAACATCTCAGTTTAGTATGTTTTTTGTGTTTTGGAAGGTCAAAGCAAGAGATTAGGACCAGTGCAAGAGGGAAGACTCATGAAGAAACATACATTTATATAGTGCAGATATTTTCTATGATCTTATAGCATAGAGAATAACTCAAAACAATATGCACCTTGAAAACCTTTAAGAAAAAGCATTTTTGTAGTGTTTAAGAATGAGTAAAAATCCTTACCAAGGACAATGCCAGTCTGAGAAGCTCCAGTCTTACAATACGTGAAAACAGATGGACAATTGAGAAGACACACAAGATATGCTAGAAATAAAGCTGCTTCATTTTTTTCTTTCTTTTCCCTCCAGACTGCACCAAAAAGGATAGTCATCATGAAATAATCAAACAATCAAGGAGTCTTCAATAAAGTTAACTAATAGGTTTTATTTTACAGCCAATAGGAATGGAACAGCTGAAGGCAGAAAGAGGGAGGTCTGTAAAACTGTGCTCCATAGTACAGGAGTATTCACCAGTTGGAGATTACTGCCTGGGTGAGCAACAAATTTTTTGTCCTCCCATAACTATGTCTACATGAAGTGATTTGACTATTTACTACTTGCAGTTACAGAAAACTCAAGTTCCGTTACAGTTTAGCCTTTAATTAAAGCAAAGGCTATAAGGAGAATATGCTGGGTAGGATTTATTGTTTAGAAGTTCTAGTGTTAGTTGCTCTACAGGTATGTTTAAGGAACAGTGTAAAATGTTATTTTTAAAAGGAGTATTTTCAACCTAAGTATATTGAATGGCTATTGGATTTTGGTTATTTTGTTTGGTTGGTTTTTTGTTGGTTTTGTTGTTTTGTTGAGGGGGTTTTTTGTTGGTTGGTTGGGATTTGGGGTTTTGGGGGTTTTTTTTGAGCCTTGCTTAAATGTCTTGAATTTTTTGTTTTATAGAGAGAAACTGGACATTACAAAAACATTTTGCCTCATAAATCCAAAGGTATCATGTTGTTGAGGTCTTAGACCCTGTGAAAGTGTTTATATAATTTTAGTACTATTCTGTCACTCAGTTTCAGGAAATAATAAAATGGTGAACTAAAGAATTCTCAAAACAAAAACCAAAATGAAGTGTGTGTACCAAAGCACAGGGTATTTTGAAAAGTTTTCCATACTCTTTCATTATTGCATAGTGACTAATATATATAATTTTGTCTAAGCTGAAGACCAAAAATTACTTTTTTTAAATGCATGAATTGAAATAGAAAAAATTCCATTTAGAGATAATAAAGTTCTTACCAATAAGGGTGATAAGCACTGGAACAAGTTACCCAGGGAAACACTGGTCTCCATCCTTTGGGATATTCAATACATGACTGGACCCAGTCCTAAGCAATGTACACTAGTTGACCCTGTTTTAAGGTGGTTGGCTGGATGATCCCCAGAGGTCCCTTCTAACTTCAGCCTCAATCCTGTGATCATAAACAGAATACTTAACTTTGTAATGAACCAAAGCAAGTTGAGTTCTATTTCAGCTCTAAGAAAAGTGATTTCATGTGCTGATTTCAGGCTGTTATGTGTAGACTGGTTTGAGGCAATCATTGCACTATGGAATAAACATTATTACAGTAACCATCTTTTTCTGAAGTGTGTTCATTTTGTCTGTTATAATAGCAAGCACTTTTTTTAATTTTGATTATATTAGTAAAAAGCCTAACTTTTGCAAAAAACAGCAATCATGTTAACTTAAAGTACTAAAAGATCTGGATTTACTGAGACCACATAGGATAAATGTAGCTGAGGTATCTTAGAGGAAATGTGCAATATTCAGCCAAGAACACAGTTGGCAATAATTGTGTGCTAACACATCCAGATTTTGGCTTTTGACTTCAGTGAGTAGGTATTGGAAGAAGAGAGAATTATTTTGCAAAAGGAAGCAATAGTGGCTCATCACTTTAGAGCAGCATCTTCAGAATCCAACTTGGAAACAAAAAACTGTCTGATAAATATATGCATTACATATTACAAATGGATTTTAAAACTAGTTCCAAAACCTGCTGAAAGCATGTCAAGATAGAATGCATTTTTCTGATACCTGGGCAGGATAATTTTACAGCTACTGTCATTAGGTTGTAGAAGCTGAAAAGGCATAAAAAAAGCTGCTGTTTGTGTTAATAAAGTTCTGCTGCAGTGGGTGGTTGTGTCAGGTGGTTATGCCCATGGTAAATGAATTTTTAAAAAATAAATGTAATGGCAACCAATTAGGATTTAGTGAAAGGTTCTGTGCAAACCTACCCCTTCAAAGTCAGTTCTGTTTAGGACCATGTATACTTTCACACTTAGGTGAAACTTGAGCATTTTGATGATTATGGAAAAGGAAGACTCCTTACAGTGTTAAGTCTCAGTAAATAATTTTGTTTCTGTTTATTTTTTAAAAGTTGTTAATTCTAAGAAGACAAAACCGTCCAAGTAAGCATTTGTGGATTAATTGTATTTTATGTTTGTACCTAAGTATGGTAATTAATGCTGTTGGGTAGCTCTGAGTTGTTTGAATCTCATGATTTAACTTCAGAAAACAAGATAATAGTTTAAGGATTTTGCTACTGTTTGGTTTTTAGGCTTTTATTTCTGAAAGGAGGTGTAATTTGAATGCCAGTTAAGGTAAAAGTGTCAAGCTGTTCTACAATGCAACCTGAAAGGATGTAGGTTATGGAAGCATTGACAGTAAAATTGGAAACACTGAAGAACTTCAGATCTGGTGGCACTGGTACAGAACAACTTAAATATGAGAAAGACTGAACCTTGGAATTTTTGGATCTGTGTGGATATGTGTGATGGTATTTCTAATTTTTCTGTTCCCAAAAACATGAATATTGTGCTTGTTTTTTCTCTTGATGCTCCATCCTGTGTCTGAAGTCTGAGTGAAGATTTATGGAGTGCCTCTCCAAATGGATTTCAGTTACTTAAAGTCTTACAAGCTGTTACCGTCTTTGGCGAAGGACGGAGAAGATAGGCATGTTTCTGAAAATTATACCCAAGAGGTGATGCGTTGTGAATTGTTTCTGATTTTTTTGTGTCTCTTTGCTAGAAACTCTGTACATAAGAGACTACAAATGAATATGGTACTTTTCTGCTTTTTTTGGATGTCCATCCTCTACTGTAATTCCTAAGAGCAGTTATCTAAAGCTAATAATATCAGTAGTTAAAATGTGATGAGCTTAGTTATGTGGAGCCTTGTATTATTTTCTAGTTACTGCCTAGACAGATTGCTCTGTTTAGTTGTCATCCCACACAAGCAAAGGATTACCCACTGAGAAAATCTGATTGCCTGAAAGTGATGATCTGGGGTTGCATAATGTCAAAAATTACTGGAGGCTTTAAAAGAAATGGCTAATCACTGGTTGGTTTAGGAGGAGAGACCAGAGAGGGAATCTAGGTGCAGGAGAGCCTAAATTTAGAGCTGAATCCCAGTATAGAAGAGGTAAAATAAGAAACAAATTGCTGGATTTTTGGAAATTTGTCTTGAAGCATTAAGAGTGATATTTGATAGGACTCAGAGAAATTCTTATGCTGCTTGATAAATATCTCTGTTTCTTCTGATGCCTAAAATTATTCAGGAGACAATACTTGCAGAAAAATTACCTCATTAAATTGAAACTATCAATAGTGTTTACAAAGTGGGGGAAAATAGTATTAAAAAAGGCATTCAATGAAAAATGCATTGTTTAAGAGGGAAATGTCAAATAAACTTAAAATGAGAGATAATACTCTATGCAGCAACAGTTTCCATGATGTTTGCTGAGTATTCAGCCAGGATGTTATTTAGTAGTGCAATGTTTTTTCTTAAACTGCATTTTAAGGATTTAGAGTACAGAATGTGCATTTCAGGCATAGGGTAGACACAGTAGGCTACTTATTCTGGGCGAGTTGATACTGGGGGCTTGTCAGTCAGAATGCTGGAGCCAGTTTCAATGCACCTTGAGTGGAAAGATGTGGACAAATCAAAGGAGGTGTCTAATGGAGAACAAAACAAGTTGGAGGTACACAAGACAACAGAAGGTGGATTCCTCTCAGTAGCTCCAAGCTTAGAAAAGAGAAATTCTGTAGAATGGATAAGATACACTGTAATTCCTTCCAAATCCTTTATTTACATACTTTTTTAATTGTATGATAACTTAGGGGTTACACAGTCAGATGCTGTTGCAGCAAGGATTTCATATTTTGAATTTTCATTATATAAATATTTTTTATGTGCCAATGCAGGCAGGAATGAATTTTAAAGATATTACACAGGAAGAATATGAAAGTTTTTAACTAAAATTGGAAAGAGGTCCTCAGCTACCACTGAAGAAGAATTATGGTATTAGAAACATTGCAAAGCTCTCTGCTACAGAACATTTGGATTCAACATGCCTAGTGTTTGTCCAGCTGGGAGTTTGGCATGCTTATTGTGAACTTTTCCTAGCTGCGTGATCTAAAGGCCCACAGACTGGTTGGAAGTTACTACTGATCCACAGCACCCTTCCTTTTTCTTCCAAGTGAAGCACTAGAAAAACAGCAAAGGAATAGAATCAAAGAATCATTTAGGTTGGAAAAGACGTGTAAGATCCCTGAGTCTGACTGTGGACCTAGTACTGCGGCCAAGAACACATAAGTACCTCAGCCTTTTTCTCCTCCTTTGTCACTGTTTCCTCCCCCACTCAATAAAGGATGGAAATTTTTCTTAGCCCTCCTTTTGTTCCTGTGTATTTGTAGGAGGATTTTTACTGTCTTTTGCAGCAGTAGGCAGATTAAGTTTTGGTTAGGCTTTGGCCCTTCTAATTTTCTCCCTGTGCAACCTCACAACATCCTTGTTGTCCTCATTAGTGTCCTGTCCCTTCTTCCAAAGGTCATAAACTCTCCTTTTGTCCCTAAGTTTCAGCCAGGGTGCTCTTTCCCAATGGCTTTTCTTTCAGAATATGGGGACAGTCTGGTCCTTTAAGATTTCATTCATGAAGAATGAGGAGTGGTGTCACCTTGAAGAACGGATGAAGTTTAAAAGATTGTGTACCCATGCGATAATGTTGAATCTATTTGAGGGAATAGGAGTCATCAGGACAAATAATGGGCTGGACGTTTCATCCTTAGATTTTAGAACTTTTTCATTCTTTTTCTTCTCAAACTGCTTTCTTTCCCTTCAATTTTTTAATCTTTCTGCTCCTGTTGTTGTTGCTTAGGTCTGTGTGGCTACCATGAGATCCTATCTGCTATCACTCTGCTTTTTTTTTCAAGTTTTCCTTTGGAGTACAGATGCTGGAAATTTAGATAAATCCTGTGTATTTAGTGGCACCACTTTGTTCATTAACTGAGTATAGATTTTTTTCTTCACATGTCATAGAGATCAATATTCCAATAGAAAGGACAGAGAATTGTAGCAGTTCAGAATAGGTGCCCATCACAGTATGCCACTGAAAGGAGTTTAGCTTCATTGGAAGTGCTGATGTGCCATGGGTATACTATAGTACACCCAGCATCTTCATACAGAGTTAACAAATGGACCAGATAAGATTGCATTAGTTAAATATATATAGATATAGTCACATATAAATAACCTACATAGCTTATTCAGTTCTGTGTCAGAAGCTGGCAAGCTGCTAGTTTGTTTCACTTGCCATTCTTTATCTTGGGGTTGGTATGAGTGGCATGGAGTGGATATGTGCAAGGTTGTTGATTTTAGGAAGGCATTGTCATAGGAACTCTTAATTATGGTTGGCCTTCGCTGAAGAAAGTGTAAATATATTTAAAATTCTTTTTTTTTTTTTTTTTTTTTTAAATACACCATACAGATTGTCAAAGTTTGTTTTTTTTTTTTTTTAAAAAATACTTTTCTCTGTAATCCTGTGCTGAAATATTGTGTGTTAGTGATATTAATACACTGAAACATGATAAATGTAATTAAATTGATAAAATGGCTTTTCCATAGCTGTCAACCAGAAGCCCATTAGGAAGTCTGGTCATTTCAATTCATAGTTTCTGAATGAAAAGTGTCACAGCAAATTTCTAGTAAAGTCAAAAGGGTCTTTTTTTTTTTTTTTTTTTTTTTTTAATGCTACTGTGATAGAGCAGTTCCTTCATATGTCATAAGCTCAGCAGAATCACAGAAGCCTAGAATACACTGAGCTGTAAGGGACCCACAAGAATCATCAAGTCCTATTCCTGGCCCTGCACAGGACCATCCCCAAGAGTCACACCGGGTGCCCTGGAGTATTGTCCAAACGCTTCTTGAACTCTGTCAGCCTTGTTGCTGTGACCACTTTCCTGGGGAGCCTGTTGCAGCTCTTCACCCTATGGGTGAAGAACCTCTTTGTAATATCCAACCTAAACCTCCCCTGACACAACTTCGGACCATTCCCTCAGTCCTGTTACTGGTCACCACAGAGAAGAGATCAGCGCCTGCCTCTCCTCTGCCCCTCACGAGGAAGTTGTAACTGCACTGAAGTCTCCCCTCAGTCTCCTCTTCTCCAGGCTAAATATAACACAGGAATATGGCATCTCATTGATTTAAATTTTAAAACATTAAATTACTACCCTTTCTTTTGAATCAGTATGGTTGTTTTTAGTAGTGTCCTCTGCCTACTCAACACTTCTTGTTCATTGGAAATTGAACAATTCTGGACAAATCCCAAATTGCCCAGTATTTATTTTTCATCCAACAGGATCAGATCTTGATCGCTTCTCTAATCTCTATCCGAACCAAACCACCTAATTTTAGACAAAGAACCACTGCAGCTGATGAAGCAGTGACCTAGTGTAGCAGAAATAGTGCTAATAGTCCCTAGCAGCAGTTGTCATTCAGTGGATGAACATATAGAAGAGAGTTGAGTCTTTACTAAGAAATACAGTACTAAGATAAATTCAATGTCAGATTACATATATGATGATTTTTGTTAAAGAAGTAAATACTAGTAAACTACAGAATAGCAATGTTTATAAAGTTTCTCTTAGTATTTCCTATTAATTAATCATTTTCATGTCAGAAGTGTGAAGCAGATTTTCTGGGCACATAAAGATTTTCTGGGTGCCTTATCAGATGGGTGGCATATGTACGTGATACATGGTGAAGAGACAGGTGTAAACATCAAAGGCTTGCCAGAGCTTCCATCTTAATGTTTTTAAGCAGAAATTTAACTTTCTCTACCAAAGATGTTTCAGAAAAATAGAAAAGAGAATTGATCTCTTAAATGTGCATGAGTTTTTGTATCTGTCAAGGATGAGAGCTCATTTACAGGGGTAATTGTATATGAGGACTTGAACCATTATTTATTTAGGGCATTTTGCTCATTTATAAATCTTAAAAAACCCCTGAAGCTATGTTTTGACTGTTTATTAGAAAGTATAGACCTGTAAGATGATGACCTGTTTAGTGTGCCTTATTCCTCTGATGCCCCTCTCTGGTCTACATTTGTCAGTAAACATGAATCTGAGGCCAAAAAAGTACTAAATATGAGATTTTCATGATGCATTTTCAAAACAGTGTTGTGGTGTTCTTTTGATAATACAGGTTTGCTACAAAGTTACTGCATATTGATATGAAATCAGAACAGTTCCAGCAATTAATTGCCGGCCAGCATGTGTAATCTTCAACTTTATACTCAGTACGGTCTCAAAAAGCAGGAGTGGAACTGTAGAGCTGGTGACTTTTCACACTAGCCAGCAGATTTCCCAGAAAATGAAATTCAACTGTGACAGCACCATAATAATAGCTGAGTGATTTGGACACCATTCAAAAACGTTTCTGTCTTAGTGGCATACCAGAAGAGACTATGTGTTGGTGACTTGTATTTGCATGAGTGCTGCTTTGTCAGATGTAATTCATCTGGAGATACCGAGAATAAATCTCCTATTGCATTGCAAGAATGCAACCCAGTTTTTTCCCTCTTTTAAACAAAAGTCATTACTATATTATTTGTATTATGCTTTAGATGTCAGTAGGTTTTCAGGGAAAGCCACTTTTCTGAGCACTTGAGTCCATGGTCTCAAGAGCGTGCATAGATAAAGTGGGGAGAGGAGCCCAGGGAGGCATGTTGATTTGTTCAGTGTCATGCTGCTCATTTGTGCTGATCACAAATATTCATGTTCTCCACAGTTTATGGCCCTCATAGTCTACTCGGGTGTCATATTTTCAGGCAGAAAACAATTTATTTGAACTTAATTAATGCAGCTCTGCTGACATGATGAAACTTCAGGGTCTGATAAAAAAAAAAAAAAGGTATGAATGGAAACAGTAAAGTTACATAGTTTAAATGTGCACAGTTTTGAAAGTTGAGAAACTATGTTCCCCTCAAGGAGAAAGTGATTTGGTGGTGGGAATTCATAGTTTTTTCAAAACACCTGGATGGTAGTGGTCTACTAGTTGAAAAGTTATCTCTTCACAGTTCTTGTTTCTTACTCTTCATAGGGACTGAAATACTTTCTAAAATTTATGTTTGGTTTTGTTATAATAAAAATTTTAGTATTTCTTTAGAAATATAGCCTGGAATATTGTTTTTCTGAGACTTTAGTCTCTTTCTGCATGCTTTGTGTTTTGACATGTTTTGTAAACCAGTAGAGACACTGGCACCTCAGTTGGAGATGGTCTTTAATGAACCTTGGAAAAAAGTCATTGACTTGCAGCAGATTGGTCAAGTTGGTCTGATATTTGTCAAAAAGATATTTAGGCCCATGTCTTGAGCTAACATAATAAAAATCTGGATGTAGCAAGTATGTAAATTAAGTAAAAGGAACTAAATAATACGAATCAACCAAAACTACGCACCTCAGAGAGATTTTCTAGGTGTTTGGCATGTTTGAGGTCATTATGCTCTAACCACATAATTTTTCAGGGGCCTGATTTTAGTCTCCCAGAACCGATAGCATCTCAGTGACTGAGTTTGTGGAATGTGGTTATCGTTACCACTCAGTACCCCTAATGAATTACTTTTCTTCCCTTTTCTGTACTTTTCTTTATGATCACAGTTTTTTGGTTGTGGGTTTTTTTTTTTGTTTGTTGGGGTTTTTGTGTTTTTTGTTTGGTTGGTTGTTTGGGTTTGTTTTTGTTGTTGGGTTTTGTTTTTTTTTTTTCTTAATGCCATCTGTACAGGTTAGGGATGTGGCTCTGAATTCTCAACTCCATTATTATTTTTAATCTTTATTCTGAGTCACTGATCTCTTTTTTCAGCATTTTTTCTTTTATGATACATGTTGGCCATCTACCTTTTTTCTCTCTCTGTGTTACTATGTCTTTTCTTGTATGGAAGAAGGAAGCTCCAATTTTTTTGTCTTCTTCCTGATTATATTCTTGAATCTATCTTTTACCAAATTATTCAGGAAATAATTAAACTTAACCTAATTTCCCATTGTGCTTACATTCCAGACAAAAAAAAAAAAATAAAAAAATTGCAGGATACTCTGAGGAACTCAGGAACAGACTCGGTTATACTAGTGCTGTCATTGGTGCAAGGTGGAAAAAGCTAATATAAAACATTGCTGATTATTAGAATTACTATAATTTAACGTGTCATTGAAATAGCCATATTTTCCTGTCTGTCACTTAAGCATGTTAGCCTTTAATAACCAATTAAGATTGATGTTCATATTGGCTATTACAGCAAGCTGTAAAGTGCAGTTTAAAAAAAGAAAACTAAGTGGGAAAACTTCATAAAAGCAAACCAAAAACTAGCTTTGTTTGAGAGACCAAAATCTTTGGATGTGGTGCTAGAGCAGTTACATAAGAAGTAATTTCCCAGCACTGCAACCTCTACAGGAAAAAAAAAAAAAAAAGGCATTTTGCCACTTTTTATTTGCTTAGGTGAAATACGCTTTCAGTGCTGCAGGTGAACTATATTATTGGCCTAGATTTGTTTTTGTAGGTCTTGGTTGGGACAGGTATGTCAAAATTCCCTCAACTGAAAATCAGTGAAGCAACCAGGGCACAAAGAAAACTAGCCTATGTAAAACAATGCTTTGGTTCTTAGATCAGGAAGCCTTTTGTCCGGTACAAACAAGAATAATTTTGAGTAATATTCAGTAATCTATTAATTCTGAAAGCAAAGACATTTCTTGAGTATGTTTATTTGTTTTTTGAAAGACAGATGGTGAAACATTCAGTGTATTAATCAACCAAAGCCTGATGGTTACAGCTGAAGTACGGTATCTAATTTTGAAATTTTGACTAAAGTATTTGTGTATATAGGTAATGTTTTTTTCTAGAATATCCTTTTTCTTGAGAAAATAGACCTATTTGGTAAGGGTTTTATATTTCATCTATTTGCTGTAAAATTTCATGAAAAATGCTTTTGATCAGTCTTTAATACAAGAAGAAAAGAAAATACTGCATTTTTTTAAAATATTTTTTTTACCCAGTAAAGGAGTGCTAATGAAGCAGGCCATATTTGAAAGGCGCTCTGTGGCATAGTTTACCCCTTTTTAAATGATCAGATTAAAGAAAATGTATAATTGCCTTTTGAGTGGTTTTAGCATGTCTGCAATTGGCAATGTTGTGCTTAACAGGTAAGTTCACTGTTCTTAATGGATCTAATTGCTTGCATTTTTTGAAGGATGAACAATGGCTAGGAGGTGGAAGTAACTGTATCTCAGGATCTAAATTATATTTTTAAGGTAGCCTCTTGATGTTTGAAGACAGACAAAAATCTTACCATTGTATTTTAAATTAAATAAGTGCCATTAGTGGCATTACTCCTTTCTGATTGCATTTATGTAGGAAGCAACAAATTAAACTATAAATATTTTGTGTTGTTAATTGACATCAATTGGTCAGAAGACTCTGTCAATGCTGTTTTCCTGCAGAACTTAGGGAATTTGGAGACTGCCAGTAGCAGGTGCTAAGTTTATAACTTTCCCTATGGCCTTCTTACTCTTAGCCAAACTATGTCGATTTTGTACCCAGCTGTTTTTACATGTTTTCTTTTAATAGCCATCATTATGTAGGTCGTTTTATAAAACCACCTGACTTGAAAGGAGGCTGGGGTTCTCCTGGTGAGGATGGTATTTCTCTTGATTCAGTCTGAACCGCATTAATTTTTTCTCTTTGATCTAATGTTCCTTATTGATTCATAGAATAGAATCTTCTAAAAACAAAACAGTCTAGCCTTTTTCAATAAATCAATGGGTTTGCTTTTTTTAGCAGAATAAATGTCTTCTGGTAAATTGGCTTAGAGCATTCATATGACAGATCACAGAGGTGGTGCAAAAGTATCCTTGATGTTGGCCATGGTGCAAGGAATTAAATGGGGCTTTTGATCTGTCTGAATGCTGGTGGGTTCCCCATCATCATAGCCTATTGCTTGGAAAAGATGGTATGGAAAATGGGTAAAATTCTTAGCTCATTCAGCAGAGCCAACAGTCTCTTTTTATGTACTGATCACACACTCATGCTTTCAAACATTCATCAGCTTGCAGCATGGCTATCTAGTAACACAGTTTGGAGCATAGCAGAGTTATTTCCACAGGATGAGCTTTCTGGGAATTTCATGGGGGAATTCTTTCTGGAGTTCTTGATTCTGACACATTTTCACCATATGAAGCTGATCTGTGCCTTTAAAATGAAATTAAATCTGTAATAAATAGTATAAATAAATCGTAAACAATTGCATGCAGTGATTTGGCAGTGTACCTGGGATGAAAATAGCTCATTTTAGCATTTACTTCTATCCCACTTATTCTGAATGTTTTTGATTGATTACTTTGAAAACTTGTTTCCAAAACACTGTTTTAAACATTTTATGGATACCTTCTAAAAGCGTACTATCCAACCTTTCGTCTTCCCATGGAAGCGATTGATTTTTATAACTTAATAGTGCTGTGTTTTTATTTCTTTTATGTCAATGAATTTCAATGCTCTATTTCGCAGAATATTTGAAAGACTGCTTTCAGTGAAGGTTTTTGCTGTCAGCCATTTATACTCACCTAGCAGGTTCTAGCATTACTGGTCTCAGAACTGTTGTATTTTCGTACTAAGTACTTTAGAGGAGTAGATACATATAATCAGTCTAGTGTGACAGGTATAAATATTATAAATATAAATTTATATAGATCTTAATATAGATATAAATAAAGAGCAAGAACACATCCATCTCAACCCTTCTTACCATCTCCCTTCAAATAACATTTTGTTGAAATTAATTTTAATACCATATTTGTACTTTATACTCCTGAAGCAACACATTGAAGTCTGGCTAAGAAATCACAGAATGACTTGCTATGGAAGGGAACAATGATCTAGGTATATGCCTCCCTGACATGGGCAGGAACATCTTCCATTAGATCAGGTTGTTCAAAGCCCCGTCCAACCTGGTCTTGACCAATTCCAGGGATGGGCTATCCACTTCTCTGGGCAACCTGCTCCAGTGCCTCAACATCCTCACATTAAAGAATTTCTTCCAATTATGTAATCTAAACCCCCCCCTCTCTTCTTTTCCTAACACTGTATTCCCATGCAAAATGTTAGTTTCCTTCTTTTTATAAACTCCTTTTATGTACTGAATGACTGCAATGAGTTTTTTCCAGAGCCTGCTCTTTTCCAGGCTGAGCAACCCCATCTCTCTCAGTGTGTCTTTGTAGGAGGGATGCTCCATCCTCTGATTATCTTCACAGGCCTCTGGACTTGCTCCAATCGGTCCATATCCTTCCTATGCTGAGGACCCCCAACCTGGATGCAGTATTCCAGGTGAGGTCTCACGAGAGTGGAAAGGGAGAATCCACCCACCTGCTGGCCACGCTGCTGTTGATGCAGCTCAGGATATGGTTGGTCTTCTGGGCTGTGAGCTCACACAATCACTGGCTCATCCACTAGAACCCCCAAGTCTTCCTCTGCAGGGCTGCTGCCAATGACTTTCTCCCAGTCTGTACTCATCTCTGGGATTGCCCTGACCCATGTGCAGCACCTTACACTTGGACTTGTTGAACTTCATGAGGTGCTTGTGAACCCACTTTTCAAGTTTTCCCAGTTCCCAGTGGGTGACATCCTGTCCTTCAGGTGTGTCAGCTGCACTGCTCAGCTTCATGTCATCTGCAAATCTTGAGAGTGCACTTGGATCCCACTGTCATTGATGAAGACACTAAATAACACGCATTCCAAGATAGAACCCTGAGGGATACCACTCATTGGTCTTTTATGGTTCATGATCTATTGTCTTTTTTCCTACTTTCAAATCTTTAACTCACCCCTACTACCCTCAATAATATATCACCGATTATACTTGCGTATTTTCCTTCAGATTTAAAAGTGTGAACTTTTGTCCAGTTGATTATTACCTTCCCTTGTCTGGATTTCTTTGTATTTTAATATAATTCTTTGTGTAAGTTTAAAAAATAAGGAGTGGTATCAGTATTTGTCATTCTTTATTTAGACAGGAATTAACTTCAGTAGAAAAGCAAGTGGATAAAATGAGCTGTTTTCATCCAGCTGAAAGTTTAATCTAGTGGAACACTACTGATTGTATTAACTTGACAAGGTTAGTAATTATATTTAGAGGAGGCATATTGTTTCTTTCTGCCATGCTGCCATAAAATAAAGGTTTGTTGATTTTTGTTGCAAAAATTGGACCCTCTTTGTGTTGTAATAGTCTAAAACTAAAAATGAAGTTCCTAGTGGAATCTCATACTCTCCGGGCAACCATTATGGTTTATAGCAAATGATGTCACATAGATTTCTGAAATTATGCTCATGTATTGAACACCCAGGGTTTTCAACCTTTTTTCCATTTTAATCAAAACCAACTGTGTCATTATTCTGTTCCTTCTCCTTTTTCCAACTAATATTTGGTTTCTGTTGCATGATTTATGAGTACCTGTTGTAGTCTTTTGTGTTGATAGTGTTTACCCATCTGGGCTGTCTTAATTTTAGTCCAGCATAATGTGTCTTTTGGCTGGTTTGCTCTGTGCTGTCGGTCTCTGTTTCCTGAAATCAAAATGTGAAAGGAATTTAGCACCTGTGAAGTGATTCCAGAAAGGAGGTAACATCAGTGAATCCATTACTTGTTCTTGTTGTTGCAATAAAGTAATGTTTAAGATGAAGAAAAAGCCCTGACACAATGATTTAACAGTCAGTAGGAGTAATTTAAAAGAATAAGGATTCACTTCTTTTTTAACATAACTAAAAAAGCAAAGCTCCTTTCTTTTCATGATGTTAAACTCATTTTCTCTGTACATTTTTGTATTTTCCTTTTTGAAGAGTGTTTTTCTGTTCTGCAAAAGTTCTATTTTACCAGAAAATAGAAGAAATTTATATAAGGATGGAATGCACACTGCTTTACAAAGAAGCTTTTCACAGTCACATGAATTCAGTGAGCCAAATTGCATTTAGAAGCAAAGAGCTTTATATATATATATATACTTCCCCTACTCATAAATTTATAATGGGCTCAAAAATGATAGATAAATCACCCCTTCTTCTGTTTTCATCACATTGTGTGTCAGAAGTAATGCCTGATGATCTGGTGATGGATAAATATAATTTGGAATTGTTTGTTGGATGGAAGTTTTGCCTGTATGGGGTTTGTGTGGCCAGGTTTTGTAGTGAGGGGCAGGGGGACCTACAGGAGTTGCTTCTGTTCTGCCAGAAGCTTCCCCCATGTCTGATAGAGTCCTTGCCAGATGGCTCCAAGACAGATCTGCAACCGGCCAAGGCCAAGCCATCAGTGACCCCATAAGAAGCCTCTCCTAGACTGGGCTCCTGGCAGGACCTGTGACCCTATGGAGAGAGACACCCATGCTGGGTTAGGTTTGCTGGAAGGATTTGAGACCTCATGGGAGCACTCTGTTCCTAAAGGACTTCACCCTATGGAAGGGACCCACACTGGAGTTCGTGAAGTACTGCAGGCTATGCAAAGGACTCATGTTGGAGAAGTTAATGAAGGACTGTCTATGTGGGAGGAAGACCATGCTGGAGCTGAGGCAGCAGTCCTCCCTGTGAGGAGGAAAGCAGCAGCAGAGACAACATGTGATAAATGGGGCACAGCCCCCATTCTCTGTCCCCTTGTGCTGCTGATGGAGAGGAGGAACTAGAATTTGGCAGTGAAGTTCAACCTGGAAAGAAGGGAGTGGTGGGAGGAAGGTGTTTCAAGATTTGATTAGATTTCTCATTATTTACTCTGATTCAGTTGGTAATAAATTAAGCTAATTTCCCCCAAGTCGAGTCTGCCCATGACAGTAATTGGTGAGTGATCTCCCCCTACCCTTACCTCAGTCCATGAGCTTATTGTATTTTCTCTCCCCTGTCCAGTTGAGGAGGGGAGTGATAGAGTGGCTTTGGTAGGCACCTGGCATCCAGCCAAGGTCAATCCATCTCAGTATCTTACCTGGACCATAAGGATTTTCTTCCGCACATTTGAAATATTTGGTAAATGAAAATATACCTATAAGTAATATGAATTAGATTATACTAAAAAACTCTAGAAATAAAGAAAGCTTACATAAACACTTCTTTTACTGCTCACCCACTATTCAATTTAAATAGGTAGAGATGACTGACAGTGCTGGCTAACACCTAGTGAAGAGCAGATGATTCTTTCTGGGAGAAACTTTGGCAGTGAATGTATTTTTTCCTCCCAGGTGCTCCCAAGTGACATCCCTCCAGTGTCTGAACAAGGAGCCTTGAATCCTTTCGCTTGATGTTCTTGGCCCTTTTTCTTTAAAATAACCAACCTCTTTTTGTAAGCATTTTAATGTTTCTTCTTAAAAAGAAAAAAAAAAAAAAACAAAAAAAACCTGTATAAGTTTTACACATTCTCCTCATTTATTATACATATAAATAGAATGAAAATAGGAAATATCTATAGAATCTATTGTGACAGGACTCTCAGTATATTTTCATTTTATCAGAGAAACAGTAAGTCTGTGCCAGTAACTTCCTTTTTTCATTGTAGGTGTGGAAAAGGTATAAGAATATTTGAATCCTAAATTGCTTTCTTTGAGGAGTTCATTGCATTACATAGCACTTGCTGTGTTTGTATATTTGCCTGCTATTTTTATTTCTGCATTATACAGACCCATATTTATGCTTATCCTTCTTAGCCTTGTCTAATTGCTTGCATCTTTGCTTTCTTTTAATAGGCATGTAGAAATATCTTCACAGTGATATATTGTTTGGGTTTTTATTTAAAATACCTTCCTATTTATGTAAGGTTAGACACCTGGAGGGGGCACAGCACATTACTGGCGCTAATATGATTGTTTTGTTGTACACCTGAAAAGGGCAGATAGGTTATATGATATATCTGGTGATTAAACAGACTTTAAAATATTCATGCTGATTGATGATGCAAACATGATTGTTCATCTGTGTCTTTTCAAGAGGTTTATAAAATTTCTAATTATGCCATTCATATGAAAATATTACATCTAAGACTTCATTTCTATCAGATGTGCATTCCTAAAGGATAAATATCTGAGATTATTTCTTTTTCAAAGTAAGAGACTGCATTAGCAAAATGTTCAAACATTTCTGACATTAAGTATTTTTTTCAAATGCAGTTCAATATTATGCATTATTTTTCTTAAATATTAAGATATGTGAACACTGCTTTTATCAACTACTTTCAGTGCATGAAGAACTAAAGGTTTAATTGTACTGTAGTTATTTATTCTCAAGAAATTAAGAAATCAAGTAAATAAATTAAAAAAACAACTGCTGAAGTTGAGAAATGAAAGAATTTTACAGTAGAAACATGACGGTAAATTTGATGCCTGGAACGGATTTCAAAAGTCAAATTATATTAGCATAAAGTATGATGAGAACAGTGCATGCCTCCTAATCAACTGTTCAAGGAACTATTACAAAGCTTCCTAAATTGTATCAAGCAATTCAAATTGAGTCCCTTTTCCTGCACCCAGCAGTGTTTCTGGAGGACTCAGTATGTGTCTTTTTCTTTAAATTTCTTGACTCCTTTGTCTCTCTCTATTCAGGTCAAGGAGCTTGTGAGCAGTAACCCTCCTTGCTGTTGTTGGTACATATTAGGGGAATGCAAATTCTTTTCAGTGTAGCATGTAGAACAAAGCTTCATTAGTGTAGGCCCTAAACATGAACTGTGCTTTAAAGCATCTTATCACTTTATTAATTATCACTGGTTATTTCCAAATAGAGATCTGTTGAAAAGAATGCTTTTAATCTTATTGAATTGTATTAAAATTGTGTTACTTTCTGATTTCTACAGACAAAGTCAGTCTGTGTTTCATCAGTTCTATCTCTCTGTCTCGAAATTTTAAATTTACTTTAAGGCAGAACACAATGTCATCTATCATGTGAAAAATAATCATAATATTTGTGGTTGTAGTTTGCTTTTTAGTCAGTGCAAACACAACTTTACCCTTTAATGTGACTCTTCTGCCAAGAATGTGATTTGGTATTGAAGCATCACTACTTGGACATGGTGTAGGATGAGATCTTTGTTTCCTAATTGCTGTTTGTGGGCTTAGTGCATGAATGAATGACTAAAAGTCTGTGAGATAAGGTTTCATTGTCACTTGAACTCTGTCACACAGAGGTAGTCCAAAGCCTTACCTTTTTCTGATAAAGCATCAATGAAGCAGGTACTGACTTTGTTTAAACTGAGATCCGTGTAATCAATGTTTATATTATATATGCAAAGTGTCCTACTACAAAAATCACTTTTGATGTAACTTCTATCCACGTTATTTTGTTTATAGCACATCTTAATAGTGATATTGCTCTCAACTGACTTTGGAGAAAAGACAATTAACTTTCTGTGTTGACATATGCAGTCAAGAAGTTTCTAAACCTTTTACAGGCTCTTTGAGAATATGACAGTAATATCTATTATTATGTTGGGTTATTGCTTTTGTATTGCTCATATCTTTTAATTTTTGTACAAAGTCCAAAGGATATAACATTGGCTCATACCTGCTAAATGGTCTCCCTGTTGCTGCTGGCACAACAGAGGCATCTGTAAATGATAATTCTGTGAGATTTTTGTTTGCTTGTTCTCTATCAATTTCCTTCCAACGTTTGGTGCTTGATTGAACCAGTGTGTCATAGTGATTGGTACTTAGTGTCAGTTCACAGATCTGAAAAATATATTGCTGTAGCTCATTTTTCTCTTGCTCTGATGAACCTGTCTTGTTCCTGCTCAGACTGTAGGAGAAAGGTTTTAGTTTGGGGGTAATTCCCCCCCCTCCCCGCCATGTTGTGTTTGACTTCATGGATTAAAGGTTGTTTAATACATA
>JAWWEE010000122.1:57296859-57459325 GCA_035221455.1 Xenops minutus | reverse complement strand
CCCTCCCTCCCATTTTATGTTTGCTTTTTCATGGGTTAAGGGTTGTTTAATACATATTTCTTCTCTGATGACATTTCTACCGTTCCTATAGCTAGTCACAACTGTGCTAGGTAAAAGTTTAAAAAGGGTATGTGATTTTGTTAGTATGTAAAATGAGTTGTAGTTATTGTGCCTAAAGATTATGTGCCATACAAATACGCCAAATTAGAAAATTTATTGTTCTTAAAATAAATTGTTCCCAAGAATGATAAGCTTGCTGATAACATTTAATATCTTTATTGAATTCTGAGAGCCACATTATCTTTTTACAATGCTTACTCAGTATTAGAAAGTCAATTGTTTGAGAGCAAAGGAGAGCAAGTCTTAATTGTTTCGCATCATTTGACTCCGACTTCTGACTGGCCTTGAGTACCCTCTGTCCCTCCATGTCACATGCAGGTACAATAAGCACGGTAGCAGGAGAGTTATCACAAGAAACTGTTTTCTCTTTTATAAACAGTTTGCAGAAAATACATTCTATGCATATTTGCGGCAGCTGAATTGGGATTGCTCCCCACTTTCCCGGTCCCCTCCCCAGGCCACGTGTTTGGCCCGCGTGGTCCCCAGAAGCAGAGACACACACACACACCCCGAGGGCAGGAAAAGCAGAGAGAACTTTATTTGCCAGGCCAGGTCTTTTATAGACTTCACAGCCAGTAGGATTCAAGGGGAAGGGTTAACAATAGGCCAATCAGGGAAGGGTTTACCTGGCCTGGCAAGACTTGCATACTAATTAGGAAGGTAAGGGGTTTCCTTCCCGGGAGCTAGGGAAGATACAAACTAGTTTACAATACAATAAAAAAACCTCAGGTTTAAAAGGCACTCACCACCAGAGACCCATCTCTGGCATGATCTGTTCCATTTATGATATTGTGGGTCCAGTCCCACAATGCATTTGTAAAGCTTCAGATTTTTGAATTATTTTGATGACCTGGCATGTCTTGCTGCTCAGGTTGAGTTAGCTGCCTGACATTTGGTGGGAGGGATGTATAAGACAAGGGAGTGAAGATTGCAATTCTCTTCTGGGAAAACAATAAGAATATAAATAAAACCGACTTTTGCAAGATAGGATTTAAAACTCAATGTAAACCTCTGTTCTATTTATTTTGAAGGATCTGAGGATAGAATTGTTGTCTTCCTTTATTCAGTTCAAAGCAAAGCATTGAAAACATTAGCTTTGTTTTTCTTGCGTTTTGAATTCAGCTGGCATTTTTATGTTTCTTATAACAAAACATTTTTTCAGCTTTCATGATTAATTCAGTTCACTATCTTATGAGTAAATAAAGTATTGGAGTATCGACAAAAATGAAAATGTCAT
Source organism: Xenops minutus (assembly GCA_035221455.1). Classification (NCBI taxonomy): domain Eukaryota; kingdom Metazoa; phylum Chordata; class Aves; order Passeriformes; family Furnariidae; genus Xenops; species Xenops minutus. The sequence goes on along the minus strand of JAWWEE010000122.1, from coordinate 57,457,968 downwards.
GTTTTCTTATATAATAAGAACTAAGCATGTCATATATCTGTAAGAAAAGGAATAGTGCTTTCTGCCCTACACAATGCATAAGGAGTGTCAGAAATTAATTTCAAGTAGTGCCTACATCTTGCAAAGTAAAAACACATTCAGAAATGGTAAGGCTTAGTTGTCAGTATTTCTGAAATTAGTAATTTTTTCCTCTATCTTTCACTGTGGTACTTACAAGCTTATGAAAGCAAATACTGGAGTTCAAGGGTTACACTGAAGAGAATAAAAGCTTAGATGACTAAATGAACATATTGTGAATAGGTATACAATTTGGCTGAAGTTTTGCTAAATAAATATATTAACACAGGGCACTCCATTGCAATTACAAGACATCAGTGACGCCTAGAGTAATCGACCCTAATATTTAGGAGTCAGTTCTGGAGATAAAACAATACCATGGCATCTAAATGAGCAAACGTGAAAGTGAGCTTACAAAAAATCAGTGGTCAAAGATGTTATTGATATGCACTATGCAAGCAATAAAGTGTTTACTTCTGAATTTAATTCTTTTTTGAAAAAAACTTATTAGGCTGATCAGGCAAAATCTGGATAGTGCCTTGTTAACTGGATAAAACTCTTCCAGTTCTGATGATGGCCATGGGACGCTCCCCACTTCTGTTACGTGTTTTCACACTCCCTCCCTTAACTTTTTAACTGTGAAATACTATGCAGAGAAGCAGAAAGTAATGACAGGAATGCCACACATTTTGACAAGTATAGCAGATGTGGAGCAAAAGTGCCTACAATACCTATTTCTTTCCTTATTTTTCTTAATTTTTTAAATGGGGGACTAACAGTAAACACAGGTAAGCACTTGTAGGTGGTGCATAGAAAGTAAATACAGCTGCAGATGTAGTTATTTAAAGAATGAGATGCAGCTGCTTTCCTAGTCTTGTCCATGCCAGATTAGGAAGTGGCTTTCCTTGGAGAAGAGGATTAGGAATGTATCTTCTAAAAAGGAAAACAAGATCCAGACTTCTTTCTTACAAACAGCAAAAGCTTGCATTGAGCGTACAACCCCCTCTTCACCTGCTCTGAAGTAAAAGCTATGAGCAAAGATATAATGCTGTGTATTTTTACTCTTTTCCAGATTTGTACTTTCTAACAAAAGCTGTGGTAAAGCTGCCATTATATGATTATAATTTAATTAAGACAGTATGAGTTGCCTAGCATATGAGTTACTTAACATATATTTATGTCACTTTAAGTTTGTTGCAGTGATTTTATGAGTATCTCTGAGTTATAAAGGAATAAAAAAATTTGAGTAAAGAAACTATAGCTTTATCCAAACATGGAATGTAACTTAAGCATGTTTGGCAAACAATGTGATATAATGGATCTCTAGTCCAAACAAGATGTCTATATATTGCAAAAATAATTACAAACTCATAGGATGAGTTCTCACTGTGTATTCCCATTATATTTTCTTATTTGCTCTTCTGGGCCTGTGATAAAAAAATGACCTTACACATCTAACAAGTTTTAGTAGTTAGAGTGAAGTTGTGAAATTGTTCCTGATTTTCTTCATGATTTCAAAAGTAGTTCTATAGGTGTGTTTGAGGGAGAGCGGAGGAAATATTTAAGATTTTGCTTTCTATTGTCTTTTCTTTCTCCCTTACAAATAATCTGTGGTCAGTGGGACCCAGCAAGAAGTCTCATTTTCCTCCAGATGGTTGTGACATTTGAGTAAACCTTGGAGGATTAAAGGCACTCTAGTGAGCACTCACTGTAAACTCCTGATGCAACGTGACAGTCCTAATCTGGGTTCTGGGCTGATTAGATGGTAGGAGCTGAAAGCAGGTGAAAAAAAAAATCCAACTGTGCAATAACCATTTACACTGATGAAAGACACTAAAGAAAGCCCCATATCCTAAGTTTAGACTAAAGATTCAATGCATTTACAAACTTACGCAAGTTAAGTTTTCGAGTATAATAACTTAACAACTGGCTGTGCAATAACTTCAGTTTGTTTAAGGCTTTTCTCTGTGTGACTGAATGAGCACAGCTTGACGCAAAAGTCTTTTCTGTATATTAAAGAGAGTTTGCAAACAATCCAAATGGTTAAATGATGGTAGAAAATGCAGAAATTGATCTGAATGAGACTCTTAACTCTTATTAGGCATCATCACCATCTGCTGTAACAGGGTAATAGAAAGGTAGAGAAAGATATATTCTACCTTTATTTAGAATAATGGAAAAACCTCACTGTATTACATTTGTTACGCAAGGAAAACTTGTTTGCATAATGGGAAACTTAATCAGAAATTATGCTCTTTGTTACTCAATATAGTTCTAAAGATGTAAAACATAATTGATGAATTGTTATTTGGATTTTATGAAAATAAAACATCTGCTAAATTTACTTGATTTTTTTTCCACTGTTGAATTTTTGAAAGTAGAATATTGAACTTTCAAAAAATGGTCTGGCAACAAGTGTAAGTATTCAGCATTACACATGTCTTAATTTATTTGTTTTGGCTGAATGAACGTTAAATTGCACACCTCTCCTGGTAGAAGAACAATGCTTCAAGCATGGCTTGTAAATTGGCCTTGCTTATCTATAGATTATTTTTACTGCACAGAACTGAGTAATTTGTTCCTTTTCTGATCCTATCAGTTCAGTATTTTATTTTCAAAGGCGAATCTGATATTTTAGTTTTACAATCTCTACCTTTCACAACTTTTTTTTCTTTCAAAGGTATTTTAGTGCTCTGGTAAGATGTATCACAAAAATATCTGCTGAAAACAGGAATTATATTTGATAATTTATTTGTGGAATTGTAATTCAATTGACATTCTAGGATATAAACTACACTGTTTAATGCCAAATATGTAACTCACGGTAGTACCAAATGTACTGTGAATTTTCAGTTATTTGTTTGGTATTACAAGATTCTGGGTTTCTGCAAAGCTCAAAAAATCCTTAACTGTGGTTGCCTATTTGCTGAAAAGAAAATCAGTTGCATGGAAGTTGTGAGAGTTCAAAAGAAGTCCAGTCAGATGAATTTATTTAACAAAATCCTCTAAATTATTTCTGTACTTACTGAATTTCCTTTACAAACATTTTAATTAAAAAATCAGGCTTCTTTCTAAAAAGAAAGAGACAAGCTTTAAGGCTTATGTAAATGGATCATAAAGGCTAATGGCACAAAACTATAGGACTTCATATCTGGTTGCCCTACATAACATAAATCATTTGGATGCAGTGTTCAAAAGGAAATACTTTTTTTAGTAGTTTCACTACAAGCATGGCTGTAAGAAATAATAAAAAATATTTTACCATATCCATAATTTTTCTACCTCTCTTGCAATTTGCAGCCTAAAACTACTGAGTACCTGTCAGGCGTCCAGGTTGTGTTTCCTCAGAACCACCACCAATTCACTCAGATGTGTGGGCTGGAATTCTTAGATTTTGAGAAAATCCTCTGTAAGCTTGAGATAAGAATGTGAAAAAGACCAAGCCTGACCTACCGTAAAGTATCCCAGGAAGGATCTAAATTATAGCTTTAAAGGTTGAACTGGCTACATGTTGTGAGTGACTGGGGATCTCACAACACCTTGTTATCTTTGCTGTATGTCAGAACTGTGCCTAGACAGGACACCAAATGTATTAGAAATATCACGATACAAAGTTTAGTGCTCTAAGCAATGGTTTTTAATGCTTTTACTATATTCTGCAAGAATTGGAGTTAAAGCAATGCCAAAAATTAATCAGTCTGCCCACTCCATTCTCAGGTTTGATTTTATTTTATTGCTTATCCTATTTTTCTTTATCCTAGCTTGTATTTAGAGCCACTGGTGGTGGGAATACAATGGTGTTGCTGCAGGCTTCCCTTTAATGGATCTTTGCCAAAGATAGCCATTGTTCCCGTTTCTTGAGGCTGCTCAACTGTGCAAGGTTGCTTGGAAACCCTCCACTGAGTAAAAACCTTCCAATCGCTTAACTTTACCTCCCAAGTCAAACCAGTTGAGTGCTTAGGGATTCAGAGAAGGATCACAGTCAATGTGGTTGCTTTTTGTGACCTTTTTGATGCTAAACTAGTGACCTCTTAAATGCAGTGGTGTAGCCACGTATTGTAGCGTGCACAACTATCTCGCTAAAAAACAAACACTGCACCAACTAAGAGGTAATGTCATCAGATGTCCACAAAAGCAGCTACCTGATGATTTAAAAAAATCCTGGAATAAGGAAAAAGCCTGACTAATAGTTAGCTTCTGCTTTAGGTTAAACCATTGAGGAATATGCTGCCTTTAAGTTGTGCTGTGGTGGTTTGTCTTCCATGGCATGTGATTAATGCTAAAACAACCTGATGCTCTGTATACCTAGGTTTTCCCTAACATGTACTTCCTTTAATCATGCTGGTTCCTTTTCTCACATTGCAAAAATCATCTGTATTTGGTACAGCATTTCAGAGGGAATCAGTCATTATTAGCTTGAGCAAGCTGGTGAACAGGAGAAATCAAAGCGCATGGATGTTTATACCATGTAATTTGATCCATCTTTGTAAATAAGTGATTTAAATAATCTTATTTGCTCTGTTGTGCGAAACCAATGAATCTTTTCAGCAGCTAGTATGCTAAATCTTTTCAGTTGGTTTATAAAGCATGTTATATATATGATAAATGCTGAGGCACGTCATCTGAGCATTGATGCCTTCTTGGTAGTAGATATCTCCTTAGTACAAAGAATACGAACAGTCTGTCATAGGTGAAACAATGGCTGGTACTGTGTTTTCTTGTTAGGCAAATGAATATTGCCATCACTGTTCTCCAAGTAGCATGAGCTAAAGATCTGTGGGGAAATAAAAGGCTGCCATTCTTACATGATCTATTTTCTATTCTGATGGTTTTCAGTTCTCTCTCTGCCACTATTTTGAGATAATATTTTAAGTGTTACATTATAAATATACATTGTCCTGTGTATCAGGATGTCTCTGCTGACTTGGCTCCATGAGATTTCAGGAATAATGTCATGCTGGCACAGACCCAGGATGTTTCAGTTTCTTTGGAATGTATTTGCCCTGTGCCTTTCTCCTTTTCCTGACACCCAGCCTACTCCTTTCCTTGTCAGGCTAAGCCTTTGCTGATGTAACTGACAAATACGTATTTGTTATGCGTCCCTAATCTTAATATTTTAGGAATACTGCATGATGCTGTGCATTGAGTTCTGAAGTTATAAAAAGATGAGTGAATAATGCTTGAAGGATTGGAAATTACATGTATTGTCTCTTTTCACCTGCACCCAAAGTTTTTGATTAGTTCACAGAAACAAAGAGATCGAGTCTTCTCCCAAAAGACATTAAGTCCATTTGCAAACATAACATAGCAACTTGGACTGAAATAGTAAGACTTGCCCAGGATATGAAGGAGAGCCGAGTGTCTCTGAAACTTCCTAGTCTGGTTATAAGCACTGTGTGAAACGAGAGAGATAGCTAGACTTAGGATGTGCTTGTTTATTTCCGTCATACTTGATAGAATAAGATTTGTGACTTTGGGTTATTAACCCCTCAAGTTTGCATAGCTGCATGTAAAGTCTAATAATATTTAAGCCAACGACTATATAATAGAAAGCAAAAGTGTTTAAAAAGTGTTAGAATAATTTTTTAAAAGATACATCACAGCTACCTGTCCCATTGTTAGTGTGCTGGAAATTGTCTGGCAATTGTTCATTGGGGCAATTTAATAAGATTCATGGGAGTCCACAAGCAGACCAGATTCAGTCTTGCTACAGAATGAGATTCATAGCTGTTGTATGAAATGCTTCTAACTTCTCAAATCAAAACCCTGTCTTATAAGAACATCTTTTGTGTCAGCAGGAATTCCACAGTCATTTTGTTATCTACTGCCTGGGATATTGCCTGGAGCATAGCTTCGGGATACTGGAATAACCAGCAATTTCTGTAAATGTGTATGGATATAATGCCATTCTCTCATTTTTTTGGATTTTTTGTTTGGTTTTTGTTTCTTTGTTTGTTTGGGGTTTTTTGTGGGGAGTTTTTTGTTTGTGGGGTTTTTTTTTCCCCCTATTATAATTCTGCTAACTTAGAGTGTAGATTTTAGTTTTGTCAGCCTATAACTGTCGTAGCAGCATAGTACTTTATTTTGCTATGGATTAAACCACACTTAAAAAAATTTTTACTTGAGTCCTTTAACTGTTCTTTTAGGCACTATGAAAATTATAGCTTATCAGTGTAGTATAGCAGACTATTTTTGGATATAGCAGGTTGTGCTCAACTGGGAAGAGCAGCATTATAAAATCTGGAACCTCTTTATTCTTGAGTGGTGCCTTTTAGAGTTCTAAAATGTCACCCAGTACTCTCTCCTCTTGCTCTGTATATTTATAATATGTAATCCTCTTTACTTCTGTATCTAAATTAACTTCTTAATATTGGGTGGGTTTTCCTTGAATTATTTGGATAATTTTAGTGCAGGAAAATTGTAACCGTATGAGCAAACTTGGAAGGAATCTATGACTATAGCTGCAAGAACCACAGGTGCTAAACATAGTTTAATACAGAAAATATTAAACTGTAGTTTTAGGACCCGTAAACCATTGTGGAGAAGCTGGGCTAAATGGGGGAGAAATCCAGTCCTTTACTGGGAATTAGGGACGTACTCTCAAGGGGAAAAAAGAAACTTACACATGAAATGCAGACCTGACATGGCTTATGGGAGTGTGAACTAGAACTACAGGCACCTCATGGAAGCTCCATTGACTGCTTCTATTGCTGCTTTGGGGAAGAACTGCAGTGGCTGCAGGGTAGTAGAAAGACTGTAGTATAATCCTTTCAGTCCAATAGGATTAGTTGTTCAACAGAGGTACAGAGGTTGGACCTTGAAAAGAGAAAATTTAGTGGAGAATGGGGATGAAAATTTGAAAGATGGTCAGGGAGCAGTGTACTGTTCACACCAGTCAAGGGAGACAATGCTGTAATGTAAATCCACACAGAGGAGATGAAACTAAGAAAGGGGAAATAATTGATGCAGAGGATTATGTGATTCAACAAGGAAACTGTTGAATAATTCTCATTCTCAAAGCATAGCTAAATACGCCCTCAGATTTGAGGGAGTTGAAGTATTTATGGAAAATCAGAAATAGAAAATGGATCTCTTGCAGTAGATACTAAAGGAGATAGGTAGTTTGTTTTTTGGTTTGTTTTTTTTTTTTTTTTTTTTTGCAAAGCACTTTAATTTTGGGGGTTTTTTGGTTATTTGTTTTTTTTAAGAGTATTCAGAAGATTATTTTTCTCGTATTAAAGCTACTTCTGTTAAAATGAAATTTGTTCTTACAGATACTTGTTGCCTTTTATTTAAAAGTCTTTCGAAAGCTAAATGTAAAAATAGAGATTTTTTTTTTTTTTTGAGGTAGCTTCTATCTCAGTGTTTGTTTGGTTTTTCTCTTAGGATTTGTTTTGTTTTGTTTTGTATTTTCTCAGTAAGTATTCTCTGAGAAGATTTGAGCTATACACCTGATTTGTCACAAAACCCCCTTACTTTCAGAATAAATACCATACAGGAAACTATCTCAATTTGGACTTTTGTATAAATCCAGCTAATGGGGTAGTCCATATCAAATGGCATATCTTCCATCCAGAGTCACTCAAAGTATTATAAACTATATACATACATAAAGTATCTTTGCTAAGGAGAATTCACTCTTGAGTGAGACAAGTAAGAACTCAAAAGAGAGAAGAGATCTTTAGTCAGTCTGAGCCATTGTATAGGTTGTCATTTTTGAACTATTTCTCAGGATTTATCTTTATTATTATTAATTACTAAAAGAATATCTGGGATGACTTGATAGTATCAGAAGCTCAGACTTCAGTGTTGAAGACTTTACCCCAGTGTTTAGAGATGCCCCGGATGAGAAGAGGAAAACATTCCTTGTTCATCTACAGGAGAGGTAAGATGATGCACTAAGAATGAGGTGCAAATGAGAGGAATGGTACAGAAGGAAAACTGACAAGGACATTTATATATTAAAGCGTAGGAGAACACAATGGAAGAGTCTGAGACTCAGAAAGAATGACAGTATATATAAGAGAAAGGATATTAATGAATTAGGGATTAGAAAAAGGAGGTAATATAGCCAACCCCATGAGTGCTGAGGGGGAGAATTACAATTTTGTATTGGGAGTTGAGTCACTAGTTGTGACTTCCCAAAAAGGAAACTAGATTCAAATGCCCAGACTCACACTTTGAATGCTGAATATATTTCTCTTTACTACTTTGTATGCTTACATGTAAACACATGAGAATTAAAAGCAGCACAGCTGTGTAAAAATGCAGGAAAATGTCTCTTTTACCCAAATTTGTGGCATGAGAATGAAGTTCTATTTACAAGATAAAACAGTATCTTAAGGTGTTCTTTTCAAGTTGCAACTTAGTCATTATCCTAAAAATAGCTTGGCATTGGGTGATTGTTTTAAGCTATGATCTCATACACCTTAGGTCTTTTATTTTAGAAAATTGCTTCTAGAATTCTTATGGTAATGTGTAGTATATTATATATATATATATATATGTTTGTGTGTGTGTGTTTGTATGTGTTCCTGAGTTTCCTTAAGAATTTCCTGTCATAAAGGTTCTCTAGTTCTCTGGCATTATGTCTTAAATGACATATAGTCCCTAAATGAATTTACTTCGTCAAAAACAGCCTTTGAGTAGTGCTGTATATATTTATACAAGCCAACTTTGTTTCCGATCATCTCTCAAGGAAAGTTTTAACAATGTGCAAGGAGGCTTCAATCACACTTTATTAACACTTGTGAAATTCTCATGTGATATGTGCTTCATGGCATCCACAGACAAGCTCAGAGTCCAGAAGGAGTAGGTATGTAATGCTCTTAGGCTGTAGAAGTGCAGGTAGATACAAGATTTCAGTCCTTAACTACAGCAAAGATTGGAACGCGCATCAGGGTCATTGCCCTGAACACAGAGAGGTCTGTCAGTAGGAAAGTAACATTTCAGTAAATGCCCTTCTGCACTGATGTTACACAAGGTCTTATTTCATTGATTCCAACCTAAGCATGCCAAAGTATCATCCAGAACAGAACAAAACAAACAAACTAAAAAGTAAAATTGTCGAAGAATAAATACAGCAGTACTTTGAATTAAATATTCAATAATTTTCTTATGTGGAGGAAAAAATCTGCTCAAAACAAACCCAGTGTAATTTTGTAATTGAGGGATCAATGATTTCCCTTTCATTTAACAACAAAACAAAACAAACAAAAAAAAAAAAGTGGGTTTTTTGTCAATTGAAAAGGAAAAGCTGGAATATTTTGTCACTGAAAATAAAGGATTACAGTTACTGCATATTTTTCTTCCCACACATGCATATCCTTTGAAACACTTAATGTTGGCAAGGGAAGGAGAGTCTACCTCTGGTTTTCCTTGTTGTTGATTTTACTAGTGGTCTTGACCTACACTACTGGTTTTAATTCTAAACAGATTCATCTCAAATCCTTGCAAGATAGAATTGGATTAGTAGGAACACTATGGGAGAAAAATGACATATGAAAATACCAAACTATCAAAAAAAAAAAAAAAAAAAGGATGGATTTAATTTCAAAAGTAAAATCCTGCAAACCATAGGCTATTCACTATGAATTTGAAAGAAAAAGGAGTCACTCTGCACCCAAAAACATGTAGTTTGTGAGCTGTTACGGGAGGAGTTTAAAGGAAGGCAGTAATTACTCTGTGTAGTTACAAATGAAGTGATATTAATGCTCAGATTTTAAAATACAACTGCAGTTAAAGATTCATTGTGTGCCAAATTAAAAGGTTCATTTTTAACTGGAGTGATAGATGTCAAAGGCCAGATCAAAGAATTGTCATTAAGTATATCTGTATTCAGAGACCAGAATTTTATGAAGTGATTCCTGCATTAAACTGTATTTTGTACTTAACTGAGATAAAGCTGTAGAAATGGGCCAAGATAAGAGTTTTCAATTAGCCTCCTTGTCTTTTTGTCCAAACGAAGAGAAAAGCCAGTGTGTGCTTTTAGGGCTGAAAAGTGGTAGTTAAATGTGCACCAGCCCTTGAAACTGTTTCTGCTCTCTAAGCCTCCATTGTCTGAAACAGTGGGAAGCAAGATTCTCAATAATCAAAAGATGTAAGGGGAGAAAAAATCGGCACTAAAATAGATTCCAAATAGTAGTGAATAAAAACTGAGCCACAGATTTTGCTCTTGGATTTGGCCTTCATTAGCTGGAGCCTATTTGAATTTTTTAATCTCATACTTCTGCTTTTATTGTCAGCTTTGGTATGGGGAGGAAGCCTTCTGATGGAGAGTATTACAAGTGCTGCACATTTCTGGGAAAAATGTCTTTAAATGCATATGAATGTAAAACAGCTAGAAAAATGGATATTATGAACAGTAAAATGAAGTGAAACTTTGTGGATAGCTCTGGCTCTGATGTCATATACAATTTTGAAATGGTCTGCTTAAAAATAAAAGGAAATCTTTGGGATTAAGTTTTTTATTAAGTGAGAGAGAAATATTAGAGAACTATTAGCTGTACAGACTAAACAATCATAATGCTATAAACCAGAATCCAATATGTGTGGTAATTTTTTCATAATGTAAAACACTTGCATAATGTATAGCATATTCTGTATGTTTAAAAAAATCAAAAAAATATTTAATCTGCCAGTGTGTACACAGAAAATGAGGAAAGAATTAGGGTTATATATGTATCATCATTGCTTTAGATTTTACACTAGCAAAGAAAGTAAACTTGGAAGAATTTGTATCTGCTTTTCTTAATTTTGTGTTGTTTTTCTCTTGTGTTTTAGTTGTGTCCCAGAGTGATGAGTAAAATTGGGGCCACCTGTTTTCCACTGGGCCCTTTTTAGTTTCTGTAAGTTAGTAATACAGCATACAAGTATTCCTATCAGAGTTATTTGGGAAAGCTGTTGTGAGTTAATAAATAATAAATGAAATAAAATTCCACTATTCTTTCTAGGTGGCAAGGAGAACTGTAGAAAAATGGCTGGTTTATGGTGGAAAACAGTGATGTGTTGTGAAGAAACTTGTTCAGTGGCATACAAAAGATTCAGGGTGTTTTCAAAATTAGGTTAAACTATGTTGTTCTACTGACCTGGATTCTTTTGCTTTTATGTTGCCAAGGTTGTAATGTGAAGCTCTCAGCCTCCGTAACTTGCCAAAGGGATATTCCATTCCACGGAATGTCAGGCCCAGTGTATAAACTTGGGGAGGTACCCGGAAAGGGGCCAGTTGCTGCTCAGGGACAGGCTGAGCATCAGTCAGTGGCTGGTGAGGAATTGTAGTGTGCAGCAGTTGTTTTACTTCAGGTTTATTCCTCTCTCTCTCTCTCTCTCTCCTTTTCATTACATTTGTTAGTATTATTGTTATTATTATCACTGGCACAGTTTACTTTGTTTCAATTACTAAGCTGTTTGTATCTTGAGCCTTGAGTTTTCCTTTCTTTCCAGTTTTCCTCCCCGCCAGAGAGGGCTGGGTGGGGGGAGTGAGCAAATGGCTGCATGGTTCTTACTTGCCAGCTGCGGTTAAACCACAACAGTTGTATTTTGTGCTGATGTTGGGGAAGAATATCTGGCTGTTTGGGACTGCTGTTGGGCTGGAAAGATAACACTCAAAGGATTCCTGGTATGTCATGTGACAGTTTGTTTCCTGGCTATGTGAGCTTAAAGTGGGTGCAGGAAAAGGCTTTCCTTGTCACTCTGTGGGATGGGTTGTAGGCTTCTCCTGCCCAACACAGTGAAGCAATAATTTCTCATCTCCCAAAGTATCCATGGAAAAGGAAGTTTACTACGAAATCACACATGAAAAGGAAGAACTTGATCTGCTTCCAGGAAGTTTAAATGACCTATGTAAGAATTCATGTAGGGTCCCATCTTTATTGAAAAATTAAGGCTACAAAAATAAATATTGTTGAAAAGAATTTTTGGTAATCTGAAACACAAACATTTCTCTTGAGGAAATGAGGAGGAGTCGAGCATATAATGTTTATGTGAGGACCATCAAGTCAACTGCGTGCTTGTCTTTTGCTCTACCTTTTTTTGCTGGGGGCTTCTATATCCTGGGCGTCATTTTCAAATGAAAGGGAGTCAGAGAGTCAGATAGTGTTACTGTGTCACAAACATGGAGGAGAGAGGTGATGGCAACTTAAAGGTAGAAAACAGATAAATTGTGAGTTGAGAGAGAATATTTTTATATTTTTCATAAGTTTAAGTATAACTTCATTTTCAAAGTGTTATTATTGTGCCTTAAAAGAAAAGGATTGATCATCTTATCACACGGAGAAAAAGAACTTAGAAGTACATTGGTGGTATGCTGTGAAACTTCCTGAAAGTTTCACTGAAAATCCAAGTTACCTATCAAAAACACATATTTAAATAAAGCTGGGTTTAGTTTAAGAGAATACTTTTTTAAATACAAAGTTTACCTTGTGGGTGTCTTTGCAGTTTTTATTCCCATCAGTTATTGTTCCTTGAAGGATCACATTTTCTGTAGTGCTGTAGAATCGTAGAATGATTTGGACTGGAAGGGAACTCTAAAGATCCTCTGGTTCCAACCTCCCTGTCATGAGTAGGCACACTTTCCACTAGACCAAGTTCCTCAAAGGCCCATGCAACCTTGCCTTGAACACTTCCAGGGATGGAATATCAACAAATCCTCTGGACAACCTGTTTCACTGTCTCACAACCCTCATCAAAAACAAGTTTCTTCCTTTTATCCAATTGAAATCTACCCTCTTTCCATCTGAAACCATTATTTCTTGTCCTGTCGCTACAGGCCTTGGTAAAAAGTCTCTCTTTATCTTTCTTTTAAGCTGCTTTTTGATTCCTGTTTGCATCAGATGACATGTGGGACATTGTATCAGCTGTAGCTTAGCTAATAGAAGGTGCTGAGGCACCAGCTTCAGCCAGGTGGTGTATTTCACTAATCTCTGTTCATGACTTTGTTTTCTGTCCATGAGTAATAGTGAATACATTGTTGAAGGAAAGGATTTGACCTTAGCACAGGATGTTGCAATTATCCATTTTGTTCTGTGCATCACTATTTGCTTTGGTTTTCTTTCAGATATATTACTGCATTTGCAAATCACAGTGAAACATTTCACAAAAGCAAATTAAAATCTTTGGAATCCATACTAATTTGGGTGATAAATGACACTTTTAAGATATTAAAGTTAAAATTGAAAGATCTGTTTTCATTGATATTTATGATCACACCCAGTTTCTGGTAAAGAGTGATTTTTTTTCACTAATCCATAGAGATGTGTATGTATGTATGTCTAGTGACTAGAATTTTTTTTATTTCTCAGTGAAATACTGTGACTTTCCTCAATTTTCCTCCCATGTTTTCTGGTGAATTTACAGAGGGGTTTTATGGAAATAGCTGTGGTATCTATTACAGGGTGAGATCCAAGTGCCTGTGCCATACTCTATTTAGACAATAAGACATCTTTATCTGCTGTTAGGCAGTAAGTATTTATTTGTACTGAAATTTTTGCATGACAGGGGGCATTGTACCTCCTGTGAAGGTGATGGGAGAAGTATCACTGATACTTAAATGAGCTGGAGTTGACTTTAAGCAAGAAATTATGTAGAACTGTCTCCCTCTACTCTTGAGCTCTTTCAAGGTTTTATATTTTTATATTTAAGTGATTGTAGTTTAGGGTTTTTTTCACATAGGATACAATAGCAACCACCTATTTAGGGAGTTTTAAGGCATTTTTTAAATTCTCTGTGTCCTTAGATTTGCTGCTAAAACAGCTGTGAAAACTGGCTGAATTAAGACCTAAATTTATTTGCTTATTATAAACAATAGCAATAAATATCTGTAAGCCTAAATGTGTTGAACTTACTTGAGAATTCAGTAGGATTAGTGCAATGAGAATTAGAATATTTAAGGAATTTCTGTATCTACAGGTAATAAACAAGAACCTCTGGTCATTAATGCCCTCTAGATTTATCGTTTCATCTGCCCTTAAAAATAGATGTAAAACTTCTCTTTAGTCCAACTAAGTGGTAGATAGCACCTGATATAAACATTGTGGGTTTTTTTTCCTTCTTGCCACTTTTCTCTAGTTTAGTGTTACTCTCTTTGTTTCTGTTTGTGCACAAGGCCCTGAACAGATCTGGGAGCTGATGAAGTTAGTGGTCTTGAAGTGTAATTGCACTAAGACCCATAGACGTCAAAGTCCTATTGAAATAAACAAAAGTTTTCATAACTAAGTGTTGTTGTACATTGCAACTGAATTTAATTGCTGGATTGGAAAGGCAAGCTCCCATGAAGCCTAAGGACCGGAGTTGTTCTCTACAACAAAGACATCTGAATTAGAGCTATTCATCTAAGCTCCCTTTAAGTCAATTGGGAGAAAAAGGAATCAAAGGTATACATGAATAATGGGTATAATTTCTCTGATACTGATAAAATCAGAAATTGCTTTGATCATTTTCATTCTATATATTGCTCTCTGACTATATAAGAAGCATAGATGAGTTATGTTATGGAAGTGCACATAACATTCTCTGGAAGCTCAGTGAGGTATGTTTGCTGCTCCCTTTGCTGCTAAACATTCTGTTGAACTCAGATGGCATATTTCCCTATAAATATTTGTGTGGTTACTTTTCTGATCTGAAGTGCAACTCTTCAGGCTTTTTTAGTTTCTATATAAACTTGAATTTTTTGCTTGTTTTCAAATTTTCTCTTTGTAATTTATTTAAGGTACATGCTCTTAAAACATCCTTGTTTTGCTTTCTGAAGAGAATGAAACCCATTTTTAAAAAAAGGGAAGGTTTACAGATGAATTTGTACTGAGTGCAGAAAATTAAAGTCCACCTAATAAGAGAAAAGGAGGGATGATATATAGTTGTTGATGTCATGGTAAAAATACCATCTAGTGTGGCAAACACAAAGAGTTCACTGGAGCATTCAGGTATAAAGAGCTAGTCTGAATGGCTGTTGGAGGACTAAGTACTGCTGCCTCTGGGATATTTAATACATGCCTTGCATTTTCTCATTTCAGCAGTTCATATGAGCTATAACTAAACCCTAGGGTTTAAAGAGGGGAGGTTCATTCTAACTATCAAGTTTGAAGATTAACAGCCTTTTGAATTAGTGGATATCCTGAATGCCTTTGCCCTTTATATGAGATGTTTTTATTGCTCTATAGTTAAAGTTCCACTTGGTTGCATAAGTGATTAATTTACTTAATCAGCTCTTAGTTCTGTGCACTGTACATTGTGCCAACAAAATCCAGTTTTCTTTAACCCTGATGTTGTTTCTGTTCCATTTTATGGCTATTGTATGTTGATTTTTCCTACTGACATTTTCAAAAACTTTTTGTTAAGTAGTTCATACCTGTTATCTAGCAAACTGCTTTACCAGCAGTTCTGGAGAGGGGAGAAGGGTTGGGAATGATGATTTACTTTTTGTTACATCTTCACCTAGTCATCATCGACCTGCTCAGCAGTGAGTAGGTCGGATAAAGAGCTTACAGTGACTAGACACATTCATTTCATCTTTTCGTTCTTAACACTTTTGGGGTCAGGAGCCTATTTCTGAAAACTGGTTTAGGGAGAAAACAAAGAGACCGGATGACTTTCCTCGCATCTCACCTCCTTTGTAAGTGAGCTTTCTGTCCTGATGAAACTTAATGCTCATGATACCCAGAACAGTCAACAAAAGACACAGCAAGTGGCCTTCTGAATCTAAAATGAAATTATATGTTTACTAGTAACAGGCAATTCAGAGGAAAGTGTAAGAATCTGTGCTTTAAATGCTCACATATCATTAGATAGTGGTCAGTGGCTGCTACTACCCACTAAATTCCAACTGAGAACTTCCTAACCTGGTTCATTAAATATCAAAAAATCAGTGATGATCACAACCTTCTTTTCATTTCATTCAACTGAGGATGGTGGTAAACTACAGCTGCTAAAGATAGTAATTTTTAATCTGCAAGTAGAGATTACTTGCATCTAAGCTTTTTAGTACTTTGCTGAGGAGCTCTGTGGCTGTTGGATACATCATGAAACACTAGGAATTTGTAGTAAGAAAGCTAATTTTTAAAAAGGTAAATGGATTTAAGTTTAAAATCAGTATAACAAGTGGCACTTCTCATTAGAATTATATAGTTTGCAAACAAATCCTGAGGATGGTGATGGACAGGAGTGTGAGATGACAAAGGGGGTCCTTTTGGCTTTATACTGTGTAAGGCTGTCTTCCAGGATCATAGAAATTACATGGAATATTTGGGTTATTTTTAAGAAAGGCACTTAAATTACTTAGTAACTACTTTTATTCTGATGAAGAATGAACAGCAGAACTAGAAAGAGTGTGATACCTGAAACCATCCTGCTATTAATTTGTGGATTTTTGTTCTATAGTTATCGCAAAGGCAATTTAAGTTAATTTATTTAATGATATTTCAAAGAATGCTTAATTGTCTGAGGGGTGTCTGACCTTCATCTCTGTGTGGATCTGGCAGCCTTACAAAACATTATAACAATGTGATGAAAAGTTTGGTAGAAGAGATAAGCTCTACCCCAAAAGTATAATTTGAGGTTAAAAGCAATTTTTTGTCTGGAAACCCTCCCACCATAGGGGTAAAAAACCACAAAAACCCACACACACACACCCCCCAGGAAAAAAAAAAAAAAAAGGAAAAAAAGAAAAGAAAAGGGCAATGAATAAACCACATCATTAGACTGTATAAATTGACATAGCTCCATCAAAGTCTATGAGACAAAAGGATGTCTTCCTATAGAACTTCAGTTTCTTGCTTGACTTGAGGGAAAAAAAACAAACAATGCATTTTCACCAGTGAAAATTTCATTATTTACAATACTCCTAGAGCAACATTAGTTAAATTGGTTTAAAACATGAGTCCTTTCACAAGGTATCTACTGCCTCTGTGTTATCAGCAAATTGTATTGACAAAACATCCTGAAATTTAATAATGTGCAAAGTGCCTCAGATAGCCAAAAGGCCTCTCCAGCATCACAGTAAAAGAAGATGCAGTTTTTTCCCTGCTTCATGCTTTGTTTCAGCTTTTCGCAAATCATCTGCTCAAATCTTAAATACATTGTTTATGTATTCATAAACACTGTGGAGCATTGGGAGACGCCCAGAAGCTCATTTATGGGTGTGCAAGGGAGACATGAAAAAAAAAATGAAGAAAATAAGTATAGCAATTTTTTCAATAGTATTTCTCCATTACATAAAACACTTTGACTTCTTTCAAACCCATAATGCATAAACAGATGTACCTCTCCTTGATGAAGGTTCTTAAAACATGTAGTAGCTTCCCTGCTCTATGAAAATGATACTTTTTTATTCAAGAAAGGAATCTCCTTTTGATCTCTAAAAAGAGTTCCTTTAGGTACAGTCATTCATATGTCAGTACCATTTTACTCATGGTCTATCTATATTCTTTGCTAGAAGAAGATTGCAGAGGGGAAGCATTTCAGTTAGGAAACTGGAAACTTTATTCAAATGAATGCTTCTAAATAGAATAATGCAATTTTTCAATGTGACAGTGATTTCCAACTCCAAATTTAGATATCTTTTAGTAATTATTTTTTTTAAGCACTGAATTCTTGCTGCTGACAGAAGAATCTTTTGGTGTTATGAAGAAAACCCATCAAGCTGCTTATATTTAGGCACCTATAAATGTGCTGATGGACATGCATAAAAAAATCTTTCACCACTATATGCTAAATTTCCATATTAATAACAGTAAAAGGTTAAGGTTTTTGTGTAGCTTTTGAATTTACATCAGAGACAGTCAATATAATAATAATTAGGACAAGGTTAAACATTTCTAATGTATGGTAATACATACTAAAAAAATCAGATTGTTATGATTAGACACTTTTGCATTTTTACAGGAAGATATTTTTTTTTCTGGCATTTTATGGCAAGTAAGTTATTTCACTACTTGTGTCATATTTCTCATGTCATGTTTTCTATGACTGCCTTCATTGCATGCACATCCACAACAATTCAGAATCAAGAAGTATAGATGCAACAATTTATGTTTACCAATGTGCTCATTCTGGCTATCTGTGCATGTACAATAAACACATTTATATGGTTGCTGAATACCTCACCCCTGACCATTCCATATAAAAATGTCTCAGATTGCCAAAGTTGTGTTCTTTCTTTGGAAAGAACCCTGATACCATTTTCAGGGTATCAGCTTGTGGAGAGAAGACTTATTCTTTGAAAATCAGAATGAATTGACTGCTTTTTCCATTTTGCTTTTTGCTTAAAAAGGGAATCAGGTAGAGCTTCTATACAGGCTGATGTGTCATTGGGTCTCTGAAAATATGTAGAAGGCAGAATGCTCTGCTTCTGCTGCAAGCTGCTAGTCTCCAGCATAATAATGTTTAAGCACAAATTGCTCATAAGTTGCCCTGTTGACAGTGATGAAACTTGTTGTATGTTAGTACAGCAGTGATCTGTTAATTTAAATAGAGATCTTGGAAGTATCTTTTGATTTAGATTTTTTTTAAAAAAATCTGAAAATGCAGTCTAGTGAAGCCATTAGGCATATTTATATTTTTTTCCCTCCAGCTTTCAAGTGGAGGCTTGAAAAGGCCATTTCCACTTAGATTAAATAAATAAAGAAATAAAAAATTATTTGTGGAGTATGCTATAGTCCTATTCCCTCTAGACGGAGCATTTGAACTCAGCTACCATTGTTATGATAGCTGTGTCCCTCATCTGATTTCTAAAGGTTAGTTTGTGTTGTCTTTATCTCTGTAGAGATTTCCTAGGAAGGATCATGATATGGTTCAATGATCACAGTGGGGTTTTTCCTTCTACAATTTGTAATATTAAAAAATACCAGAAGATTACTGTATAGACTTTATCTATGTCCCTTAGTATGTACAAAGAATAGCACAATTGTGGTTGTGCATTGGTGTGCAGTGATATGAAACATGAGCAGGATTTGAAAAGGTAGCACTGCCACAAGGAATCTATGAAAAAAAACTATGCATATGCATCAGATATAGTATTCTGGTAATGTCCTGTGGCACTAGTTTTCATCTCTGAATACAATGATTAATTAACAACTAACTGTGAAAAACTCCGTTAATAATTTCATTTTGTTTGTTCATTGTACTGGGACCTCAAATCATTGAAATACAGTTTGTTAAAACCGTACTTGAGTGATGATTACATTTGAGTACTGGATATTTCCATTTTACCTCCTCTGGAGTTTAGATCTTGAAATGACAAAAATTGGTAATGATTGTTTAAGCATATGGCCAAAACCAGAGAAGTAAGTACTGTGTTTTTTTTCTAACTCAACCATCTTGTGTAGATGTTGCATGCATTGAACGCTTAACTCTGGAGAAATTATGTTGGAGTATACATTGACTTTAGTTTTGGTTTTGTGTTTATTTTTAAAATGGGGTTCTCCTTTAATCATTTTTTATGTATGTTTAAATCCTGCAGAATATTTTCAATATGTAGGACTTTAAAAAAATTCACAAGGAAATTATCATTCTATGCTACAGGAAATTCTTTGATCTTTTTAAAGACTTCTGAAGAGAAATACAGTTTGAACAATAAATATATTTACACAGAAAATGTTCCTGAAAAATGCATTGCTGTGGAGGGCTTCTGGGATTAGTGGACATCAGCTTTTCGCTTCAAGCAAAGCAGCTGAGTTCTGATTTGGGTCAATGGTGACAGAAACTCCTACAGAGATCCCACCCTGAGCCCATTAAAATCGATGTTGCTGTGTCACAGTTTAATTGGAGTAAGGATGAGGCCTCTGATGCAGCACTCCCGTGCCTGTGTGCTGTTAGGTTCTGGCAGCTCATCATGACCTTCCTTTTTTCACCTCTGCAAGTACAAAATAAACTAATGTCGCTACAGTATGTGCTAACAAATCTAACATTTTTGAAGCCAGTTATTTCACTTCAGTGTGATCCTCTCTGTACTTAAAAGTCTTTGGTAACTTTAGCCATCCTGCTGTATTTCTGTAATCGGAATAATTTTGTAAGGTTCGGTGTCATTTCACAGATCTGTTTTGTGTGGATGTTCCAGGAGTCATTTCCTGACCTTTTGATTTTTGAGGTAGTGGCACTGTGGTCTAAGTGCCTTTGTAGTGGGCAGAGGTTGGAGCTGGGAGCATCTCTGATAAGAGTAACATGATGTGCAAGAAAGAAAACTTATGAGTTCCTGTGCACCTTGTTAAGGAAAGTGTAAGTCTGTCTGCTCTTAGGGGATAACCTGCTTCTGTCATGAATAGGACATGCTGGTTATTCCTGCAGCAGAACAGGCCTGAACTGATTGTAATGAAGATGCATGATAGTTGGTTACTGTTCACTGGGTCTGTCTTGGACTCTCTTGAACGGCTATATTTTTTCTATAGCTATCTGATGGAGAGCACTGAGTGCTTAGAGAGAGTTTGTTACTGCATCTCAGCTGGATGCCAAAAATTATACTTTGTGGATTTGTCTCGTACTCCGCTGGGAGCTCTGTTGACAGGATGTGTATTGGGTTTCCTTTTCCACTTTAGTTTTTCCTTTCTTGTTGCTGGCATGGTTTTTAAATTGTTTTTAAACTGTGTGCCCTCAGTACCCTCCTCTAAAGGGGATGCTGTGCTGTCTTTTTTACTCCTTTATTGATTATTCTATAAAGTCTCTCCCATGAGTATGTTGGCTTAAATCCAGATAGTCAGGGGTTGAAGATATTGTGGTATTTTGTTCCAGCTTATTGATATTAACAGTTCACAACATATGGTGTAGGTACACATGCTGAAAAACCAAAACCTGTTACAAGTTTTGGCAGTAAGGCATAATCAGGGCAAAAGCTGGATCAAGTTAGGCACTCAAGGAAGAATTAAGTCCACTAGTATTACCTGAATAATGTGGTTTACAGTTAATTTCAGAAAGGAAAGGGTGTAAGTGTGTGTGGTCCTGAGGCACAGTGGATGACGTTGTTCTAATGCATGTTTTTGTGAATAGCGTTTCACAACTAACGTTATGGCTAACGTTATGAGCACAGTGTGCATTAGCACATCATTGCTGTTGATCTTGTGTTCTGGTGATTTACTATCCCGTATTCCTGTGGCCACGTTTGGTCTGCTGTTTGATTCATTTTTGTTGGGGATATAATTTCCCATGGTGGCAGATTCAAAATAAAGGCATTTTCCTTCTAAATTGTGCTGTTCCTCTTGCTTCTTGAGCCTGTGGCTGTGCTCCTGGTACAGAGAAGGTGGCACACACTGAGCTGGACCCACAGACAATCCAAAAGAAAATATGATTAGTTTTCCTATGGATCAGCAGTCTGATGGGACTGACTGCCTATTTGCTGCCACACCTGATGCAGGGGAGGTGGCTCTACATTAGTGGATGGACCCTGCAGGAAATAGTCCGCAGTGAGACTGGATTAAGCATGGCGTGAAACTTTGCTCTCCGTTTGTTATTAAATAAAAGGTGAAAACAATTAGACCCATGTAACACTGTCTATCTTTATTACCATTCTGTAAACATGCTGATATGCTATATTTCTGCATTCCCATGCCTGTTTCTGCAGTTTTGCATTACTGATGTAAAATCTGAAGTGATGTTGATTGTGAATATATGCACAGCTAGCTGTACATATAGATCACACAACTATATATTTCCAGTGACCTAGGTAAGCATTGTGTTTCAAGCCATAGTTGAAAAAATGGAATAGCTGTGAAATTCATCCAATACAGGAAGCTCAAAAAAGCATGACCGTTTTTTAGGGGTCTTTTTTGTTGTTGTTTTGTTGTTTGTTTGGGGTTTTTTTAAATATATATTCTGTCATGTCTGCTAATAAGACTGAAATGTATCTTGGGGTCTTTTGTGTTCTCTAAACAGGAGTTAATATAATTCTTCAGTATTATTTTGCATACTGCTATTTTTACTGGAGATGTATGTGCATTTTTACAGTCTTCTGTGGCATGATAGTGAAAAACATAAATATTGATTGGTTTTCAGCAATTTGCTTTTTATACTGAGAATTTTTAATATGTGCATGTATCATTCTTCAGACTGCCTAAAGAGCAAGATATCAGACATTTGAAACCACTTCTAAATGGTTCTGAATTGTATGTTGATTAGCGTTGCATATTTACAGGTACTTGGTTGAGGTATTAGTAAAAAGGGGAAGTGGGATATGTAATTTTCACCTCTGATTTTACCGTATGTCTTTCAAGTATGTGCTTGTGTGCTGCCTTTTGTGTTATTTAAAAAAAAAATTTGGATTGGCTTCAGAGCACGTGTTACATAGTGTGTGTAATACTTGAACTAAATGATTCATAGAATCATAGAATATCCTGAGTTGGAAGAGACACACAAGGATCACAGAATCATAAAATGGCCTGGATTGGAAGAAACCTTAAAGATCATCTAGTTCCACCCCTTACCAGGGGCACCTTTCATTAGACCGGGTTTCTGAGAGCTCCATCCAGCCTGGCCTTGAACACCTCCAGGGGTGTGGCATCCACACCTTCTCTGGGCAACCTGTTCCAGTGCTTCACCACCCTCACAGTAAAGAATTTTTTCCATCAGAGTCCAGCTCCTGGCCCTGCCCAGGACAGACCCAAGAATCATACCATGTACTTGAGAGCACTGTCCAAATGCTTCTTGACTCTGTCAGGCTTGGTGCTGTGACCACTTCCCTGAGGAGCCTGTCCCAGTGCCCAGCCACCTTCTGGGCAAAGAACCTCTTTCTAATATCCAACCTAAACCTCCCCTGACACAACTTCAGGCCACTGCCTCGGGTCCTGTCACTGGTTACCACAGAGTGACAGTGTTTGCCCCTTCTCTTTCTCTCACCAGGATGTTGTAACTACAGTGAGGTCTCCCCGTAGTCTCCTCCAGGCCGAATGCACCAAGTGACTTCAGCTGCTCCTTATACGGTTTCCCCTCAAGGCCCTTCACCATCTTCATTGTCCTCCGTTGATGCTTTCTAGTAGCTTTATATCATTCTCTTGTGCTGGCCAACTTCACACAGCAAGCGGAGGCTGCAGCAGTGCAGAGCAGAGTGGGACAATCACTTCCTTCAGCTGGCTGGCAATTCCTTGTGGAAGCCACTGATTAGGATAGGTGTTAAGCTATAGGCTGTGAAAATTAAGGAAAAGATCATGCTGCTTCTGTCCCTCTGTAAAGCGAATTTAACCACTGAATTTCTGACTTAATCCTACTTTAGCTTTTTTTGCTGGACTTAATTGTCTAGATAGTCTTGCATGCAACTTTCAATTTTTTATTTCTGCCTACACTTCCCTATAACCTGGAGAGCACTTTCTGCTAAACATAGTTCGATTTTTCTAAGTACCAAACTACCTTCTGGCTTTGCAGTTCTTAAGTGCTGACTGCCAGCAAAAAACCTGTCAGTAGTGGAGAGTGGATTTCTCTGTGTCAACCACATATGAAAAAAAATACTTGTAGAAAATTAGTGAATTTTGGCAAAACATAGAACTGACATGGACAATTGCTAAAAAAAAAAACAACAAAATAAACCAAAAAAACAAACATACCACAAGATTGACAGGTGAATGGGATCAAGCAGTGTTATTTGCAGTTATAGGTGAAGGCTTTATTCTCCAGCGCGTGGTTTTTGTCTGTCTCCCTTGAGCATAGTTGGTAGTAATAGTTCAAATCTGTTGATATGAAATGCAGAATTCAATTTAATCTTTGCAGGCTTTCATATGTTGCCAAAAGAACTACATTAAATCTGCACACATTAAGTAATAGATATACCTGAATGTAATATATTTGATAACATTTTACTTGTATTAAAATTCAGAGAACTAACTTTTAAAAAATGTGTTTATTAACAGAAACTTTATACTGACTCTCTGAAAAAAATACACATGGCAGGGGAGCAGGGGGGAAAAGGTGATTAATTCATAGTGGTTTGGATACTGAGTACTTTCAGTTTTTAGGGCTATTAAGTACTATCCTCTAGCATCTTAGATGTATGCAGCTTTGGAAGTGAAGAAGCACTTTCTAGTTGTCGAGCTTTAAATGAGCTGGTCATTAAATAAAATTACTTTAATAAATTCAAATGAAGGATATTTATATTAACTGATGAAACTGCAAAGGCACAGTTGGTATATAGCAACACGTAGCAATACACGGATGCTGCAGCAGATTTTGAGCCCAGATGCTTAGCCATAGTTTTCAGCAGTCAAAATTTCAAGTGCAAACACACAGGTATTACAGCATAACTTCAGTGAAGTACTATTTTCTATGAAATTCAAGGAGTTGAGTTTACCTTTTCTGGAAAAAAGGCTTTCCAGGAAGCTTCCTGGTCTAGTTGCCACTACTGGTAAAGGTACTGTGTTCTATACCACAGATTGCAGTATTACAGAATTTACCCAGTTTTTCAGTTTCTGGTACCTTCAGGGAGTGAGCAACAAGAAGCTTGTAAGAACAAGCACTGCCCTTGATGTGGCATCATTGAGCATTCTCTCATTTCCACTTCTCTTCAGATTGAAGTCAAGGAGAGTTAGATATTCATTGTATGAGATTTGATTCTTGGCTGTAACCAGATACTACAATCAATTACAGTAGACTGTAATAATTACTTTCTTTAACTTGATCAATATCCCATGATAGAGCATGGAGACCAAAGTTTCCTTTAATGTTTTATGGCTCTTACTTTTAATACTGTATATACATTTATTGGAAGCTCAGGGAACTACAAGAGCTCAGGAATAAAATACTAGACTACTTGATTTTTTCCTTTTAATAATTTAAATAAAGATACACTTAAGCCTTAGTTAATACTAATATGCTTCTTCATAATGTATTGTGTTTTAGAGTAAGTATAAACTTTGCTGATAAGGATATTCAGTTTTGGATTTGACTCCAATTTCTCTATATGGGGACTCCCACTAAGGACAGATTAGCTGCCTTCTTCCTTACATCTCAGGACATCTTTGGAGAAACTCTGGTTTGCCTCTTATAGCACCCATGTGTGATTGTATGTGGTGACCATCTGAGTCAAATGAGAAACAGGACTTTTAAGGAAAGGACACTGATTTGCTATTTGCTCGGAAGACCACTTCAGGTACAGAGAAAGAAAAGATCAATCTTTTTGGTAGTTTAGAACAGACTATATAAAACTAGAGAGCACACCTAATTCACACACTAGAGAAAAGCAGCTCGGGATGTTTTTCTCTCACTTTTTAATTTATTGATAGAAAGAACAGCCAGACAGAGAATCTCCTGTAATTTCTGTACACAAATAGTCATCTCTGCTGACGCAATTCTCAGTATATTACATACCTGAACTAAATAAATATTTGTGGAGGTTTCAGCTAGGGTAGGGTTACTTTCTCAGTAGCTTTTACAGTGTGATGTTTTGGATTTGGAATGAGCATGCTTTTGATACCACACTTAAGTTTTGGGTTTTTCCTAACTTGGGTTTATCATATGGCAGGGAATTTTTTCCTCGCTGGGAGGAAGCATAGCTGGTGACCCAAACTGACCAAAGGGATATTCCACACCATAGAATATCATGGCTGGTATATAAGCAGGGGGAAGTTACCTGGAAGAGGTGCTGAGCTGGGTTTGGGAAGGGGGGGTCTGGCATTGTTCAGTGGTTGATGAGCAATTGCACTGTGCATCACTTGTTTTTCCCTCATTATGATCCTTAGTGTTATCATTTACCATTACTACTGTATTTTACTTTATTTTCAATTATTAAATTGTTAGTCTCTCCACATACGAGTTTTACTTTGATTCTTCTCCCCATTCCACCAGGATGGAAGTAGAGAGAGTGGAGGCTGGACGAGGGGCTGTGTGGTGCTTGTTTTCCAGCTGGACTTAAACCATAGCAATATTTAACTTAGTCAAATTTCCCATTGTATGAAGATAGAAACCTGAGAGAATTACTCTGTTTCAACTACATGCACTGATTGATTTAGCATTAAAGCAAACCTTACATTTCTTTTGGGAAAATTAAAATCATTATTAAACCAGTAGAAACTGAAAAGCTTGCTTTTCAAACCGTTCTGGTCAATATAGTTAGTGTTTTTCCTTGAAAAACGTCCATTGGTGAGACACTGCTGTGTACATAACTGTAGTAAAACACCATTCCATTTTCAGTGTCACAAGATTTGGACCATGAATATAGAAATACACATACATATGCACACAAATACAGAAACAGACTGATCCACAGCAAGAATATTAGGATGCATGCCACACATTCTTTGATAACTGCTGGCACAGGGCTACAGCACATGAATTTGAGTTCCTAAAGCCACCTGGTAGGTTGAGTTGAAAACCTTTTGAAAAATACATCAAAAAGTTGCTATGGCACTGCAGGGGATACTTATGCGTAGAAGAAAAGAACTGGTGTAGTGTTCTCTTCAGCAATTCTTAACCAACAAACATTTTTGAATTCTAAAAGTATTTTGACAATTCTGTGTTACAACACTACTTAGTATTAGTGCTTAGCATTTTGCTCTAACTCTTTTAAACTAGAATAAAAGTTAAACATTTAGTATTAGATTTCTTTCCTTTTACGTCTGCATCTTTAAAAATAACCTGTAAAAAGTTTTGGATAAATGCTCTGGTTCCTTTCTGGAGAGCAGTGTGGGTGCCTCTGAAAACTAGTAATCTTCTGCATTCTTTTAATAGAATTCTGATTATATTCTAGGGAAAAAGAAAATGCAAGTATGTATATATATATATGAAAACCAAGGAGGAGGGAGGTTTTACCAATTCCATCTGAAATATAGAAGAAAATATGGTATATTCCATAAATGTATATGAAGATTGCAAGGGACCAAACTACATGACTATGTGCTTCTATCATTGACTGCAGGTAGCCTGCATAAATCCAGATTGAGATGGCTGTGAGAAAGACCTGTGAATTTTGCCTGCATATCTAGTGGCTCATATTATTCATACTGAAATCATTAAAAGGACATAGTTATTACTCTGCTTCATTGATAGTTGCAGAAAATGTAACGATGTTGGGGTTTTGCTGCTTTTCTGCTTCTCCTATGACACATTTAATTTTGTGAATTTACTTTGTGGTTAAGATTGAAAATCCTAATATACATTAAAAAAAAATATTTCTAATTCTGGTTCCTTTGTTGAAATTTGTTTTGCATACATAATTAGTATGATAATCATTTAACAAAAAGGCAGATATTTTATATATTATGAAATTATATCTGTATTCCAAGCTGTCATTTACATCAGTGTTTCAGTCCTTTCTTGAAGTAAATCAATATAATTTAGTGACTCATCCAAGAACCATCACAATATTTTTGACACATGAAATGACTTGAGTGAACAATAGGAACATTGTGTGATATGGACATGCAGCAGACATGAAAATAGAGAAGAGCTGAGACCACCAAGTGAAATCCCACTAGTCTTCTTGCCCCTAAATTAATAAGCATGACAAATAGTACATTTTGGCAAAATGCTTGCTTTTTTTTTTTTAGGGAGTTGATTGTATTTTTCATTGTGTGTCCACTGCTAGTTGATTATAAAAGGCAGTTTTACTGGATGTTTTAGGTAAGGAACATAAAATTTCGGTTGGTAGTATAGTGTCCTTAAGTATCTCAGTGGTCCTTGGTATGTTTTCAGAAGGGACATTAAAAAGAAAATTTTATTAAAACAGAAGCTTTTTTCATGCAAAGACATCATGAAAAGCTGCTTTTTCCCCAGTAGGTTTTCTAATTTTTTTTTATTGTTTGCTATTAAAATTGCACCTTGCTTTCTATAAATTATCTTCAGATTCTGAATATAGGATCTTCTTTAAATTTTTTCATAGTGTCAGTGTTCAGTTGACCTTCAGAATTTTTGATGTGTATGCAATTTGAGCATCTGAAGTACTGTTGTTAAAGAGCCTGCTTTTTAGATCTCATTTAATTTAATTCTTTCCATTTTTCCAACATAGTATTTGGAAATGTTGGGACTAGAAACAATGTGTTTTCAGAAGAACTGCTTTTATGTTCCAGGTCAAAATAATATCATTGCCTGAACTACAGAGTTTACAGAAGTCACTTCTATTAATGCCTTTGTCAACTGATCTGATGAGTCCATCAAACAGGATTTTTTGTCAAGAACTTTTTTCTTGAGAAGCCCATTGGTGAGGACATCCATTACGTTTGCATTTTTTTTATATAGAATTTCTATGTATGCGAGACTGAATTTAAAGTCCATTTTCAGGTGAAATTGCATTTACTACTAAACAGCAGAGAATTTAGGACTGAGAGCATTTTCTAATTAATTCCCAACATCTTATCATTATCTCATTATTTAAAGGAAGTTTCCACTTGCATGGTTTAGCTGTCATTTAAAATGATGCCAAATGCAATTGAACGGTAGTCTGACATTTATGAGGATGTTTTCAAGCAGTTGTTGGAGTGGTTCTTAGATGAAGCTTTTGAGTGCAAAATCTATTGTAGATAGAAATACAGTGATCGTCTGAAGTCCGGTGAGCTAATAATTGTTAATAGACACACAAATGTGAAGACTGTAGGGCAGTAATTAGTGCCCCTGGTAGCTGTCAAGTGGAAGTATCATCAGTTGTAAGGGTCACTTGTATGTTCTTACAATGAGGACAGCAGCCTTTTTATAGTTTCTGGAATCTCTCCTCTTCCTTGTAAGAAAACTCAAGAGAATTAATAGAGAAGAGAATTTGTGGTCTTGTGTACTGAACGTTTTTTTTTTTTAGTTGAAGAGAAGATCTGGTTTTATCGGGATGAATTTAATTGACCTAAGGTTACTACTCCACTTTCCATCCTTTTTACTGTGGTATATGAAAACAGATTAGATATAAATATTTACACATCAATGACGCCATCACCTGATTTAAATTAATGGTTATGCTGCTATTAAAAGATATTTCACACAAATTTCTGTGATATTATTTCTGCGTTTTTGCTGGCATCTGAAAGACTTTAGGATTGTGATTATGATGTCTGTATTGTATCTATATACTCTCTATTGATCCATGTAAGGCACTCCAGCCTCTCAGTTCCACCTGACACAGACTCTTAGAGATGACAGTAGAGCATAGTGCCTAGGAACGTAAAAGAAATTGTAACAGCATGTAAGTTTAGGACCTAACACTCTAGTCTAGCTCAAGTCTATATTACGCTTATCATGTTGTGTGTGCTGATACATCGGTCCTCCTGCCAGAGAA
Organism: Xenops minutus; assembly: GCA_035221455.1. Taxonomy (NCBI): domain Eukaryota; kingdom Metazoa; phylum Chordata; class Aves; order Passeriformes; family Furnariidae; genus Xenops; species Xenops minutus. The sequence continues at coordinate 57,428,759 of JAWWEE010000122.1, read as the reverse complement.
CTTTATAAAGGTATTGAAGTAATTTCCTCTTGGAAAGGTAAGAGTTGCTTGAAACAGCAGTCTTCACAGGGATCAGGTTTTCACAGAACATAATTGTTAGTGATTGCTCCCATATATCTACCTTACTAGTTTCAGTTTTATATCAGAACAGCTGTACAGCCAATCAGATCTGTGTAATGATAGTCTGGTTGTGCTTGGATCAAAATGCAGGTTCCCAGCATACAATGAGACAATCGTGTTCCAAGGTGTTTCTTTGATATCTTTAGTATTATGATGTTACTGGCAACAGCATTACCTTTGATACTCTAACTGCTAGGGCTGCCTTTAAGATGGATCATCTACTGTGACTTTCTTTCAACAGTCACATGTATTTACTCTGTAAAAATCCTCAAATTATTTCAAGATGTGGAAGTAAATACAGGTTTTTTAAATTAGAAAAAGCTAATTGAGTAAAACAAATTCTAAAACTTCTGCAGGACTTAGAGTGCTATTTCTAGACAGACAGCATGAAGTCTTCACTTAAACACTTCAGTGCATGATTTTAAATTAAAATTAAATTAATCTCTTTGTTAGACAATAAAATTAAATATAACAATCTAAAGATAGTTTTCTCTGAATAGATGTAGCTTTAAAATTTTTTTCAAAAGAAACAAGAATACATTCTCTCATAAATAGACTGTATTATTGTTCTGTCCTATTTCAACCCACATGGGCAGAGAGAAAGAAAGTGCATGATCGGAGTTTCATAAAAAGGTAAAGCTTAAATTTTCTCCTCTCTCTCTTTTTTTAATGCTCGTTGGGACTGAATCCATTAGGAGCCAAACAAAGCACATCTGTGTTGTTGTCCCTACTGACTGTCAGCATACAGTACATTCAAATACTGCAGCCAGAAGGCGTTTTACAAAAACAGCTTTCAAGATGTGCTCTTGAAATGCGTTTGTGTACTCATTATGCAGTGCTATCTTTTGTCAGTGGGAAGTTCTGTAAATAAAGCATCAAGGTCTAATATTGCAGTAGCTGATAGCAATAAAGTAAACTAAAATCAAATAACCCGCTTTTCTTTATGCAGCTTTGTTTACAACTGTGACCAGTATAGGAAAAAAGCAGAAAATTAATTTTTTGTTATATTTGCAAAACCTGGCAATATCTAAAGTGTCTTTGCAGGATAAAATGCAGTAGTTTTTTATAAACACAACAAGATCGACAGCAATCTATATCTTTAGCTGCCTCATGTTTGACCTGTTCAAGTAAGACAATTATTTTGCAGAAATATATGCAGATGGAAAGAGTACAGCTGCCTGGAATTTATAGTCGTTTCTGTTCCCAAACTCTATAGAATTGCTGATCTCAGATTCTATAGGTTAAGGGAAAAAAAATGGGTGCTTGAATATTTTGGGGACATTCACAGGAGTATAGGTGAAAGGTAGGAGTTTAAACAGACTGTTAGACCAACCATCTTTTCTTTTGAAACCTATTTTTTTGGCATCAGAAACAGGGCTTGAAATTTATAAAATTAGCATTGAAGTATCAAATTCTTATTCAAAACATTAAGGAAAAAAGTCAATACAGGTTCATATATTGCTTGAAGTGCGGCTTTAAAAATGACGTTTAAATGCTGTCCATTACATCCCAATGTCATTGTATAGTATAATAAGAAAAGTCCTGTTACTTACTTTTGCCACATATTTGTAAAATAATACTATGCAATAGGAATAGAACATGAAATAATACTGAGGTTACACAATATTGAAACCCTTTAAAAGAAAAAGAACCCAACAGGTGCAGCACTGCACTTTGACTTTTCAGAGAGAGGCTTGCTGAAAGGCACTTACCTCTTCAATAAGTGATTTAAGACGAAAACATTTTGATGAGATGAACTTCTTTTGTACAAGGAGCGTTCATTAGAGATCTTACAAAGGTGGGCTGCTTCTGCTGCATTCAAATGAATGAATCTGGCAGTATGGGCATATTCCCTTGCCTTTTCAGTACTGCTGCCCTGGTTTTATACTCAGTAAATGTGCTTTTGCTGAACCTAACAATAATATCTACTGGAGACTGCCTTACAACTGGGCCTTGAACTTCACTTTTTCAAACCTTTGTTGTTGGGACACTGGTTTCTGGATTGCCATTCTGTTAGCATGATGAACTAATTGACCTAGCAGGACTCCCTGTGGAATTGCAGCTTCTGCTTAGATCATCAGGAGCACAATTTGTTGTTTCATTTCCTCTTCGAGTCCCATCAGGGAAATTGAATTGTGAAAAGACTACCTACTGGGAGCATTCAGCCCTCCTGACTGAATAAGTAACTTTATTTTTTTGGTACTGTCTTAATTAACAACAAGAAAGAGACTTTGTTAGGAGGGAGTCTGCTGTGATTCTGATACAGCTGACTGACCCCTGTCGCAGGAGCACTTGATCCCACACAGGCTCTCGAGGCTGGGGGCCCTGTGCAGGTGCAAAGTTAACACAAAGCTCCAGCAAGCTGTGAGTGCTGCACTCGCTTTAACTCGCCAAGTGTTACTAGACCATCACCCAGGCTGAAGTCTGCAGGTATTAACTATTTGGCAAAAACATTCCAGGGGGAGAGATCTAGCTTGTCTAGACTTCTAATTAGTAGCAGTAATTAACATCATTTGCTTGGAGCAGTTTGTACTTATCTGTGAAAAGATAAAAACCTTTGAGTTTTCTGGGCTCTGATGTCATGAGACAGTGTTGTGATCTTATTATTAAAAGGGCTGCCTGGTTTTCATTAACAGGACACACACATTTGCACATCTCTTACTTTTCCTGGCCCTGAACTATATCCTGTCAAAATATGCTGAAATTAAGAGTTTAATTTTTTATCTTTGCATTATTAGACTTATTTTTCCCCAGTCTTTTCAAGTTCACTTTTGTGTACAGGTGAAGAAAAATGATTTTGTGGCTGTTCACTCAAAGGAAAATATTCTGGGTTTTTCTTAAGGGAACAAGTGAATAAATTCTCCTTTTTGAAAGTTTAATGCTGACAAGTCTTTTCAGAGTAACAAGTTCCAAAGCAAAAAGCATAGGAGAAATAATATTACAGAAAGCTGTCTTACTGTGAAAGCAGTTTCATCAGCATAAATGTTCTCTGTTTTCAGTTATGAAATTTCACATTTTGAAATAATAATAACTTTGAAATAATAATAGCTGTAGGTTTATTGTACAAAGCTGAAGGCTAGGAAAGATGGCATTAGAGAGACGATATACAAGTCTGTCTTCATAATAAAAAGAAATTCAAAAGAAGGAATCAAATTTTGTTTGTTTTGCACAAGGTCATATTTCTAAGTTTATGAAGTAGAAAAAGTCTACGTTGTTATGCAGTTTTGACTTTTGTGCAGATTTTTAGAGGTTATGGAGCTCAGACTAGTATGGTAAGCAAGATATCCCTTGCAGATCACTGAGGGAAGTTTTTGCCATCGTGGAAGAGGGCAGAGCCTGCCTCCATCAATGAAAAATTGGTAGCAACCATCTTAATTTTGTTTGCTCCTGTGCCTGGATTTGGTCTTTGGTAATGTGGTGTTGAGGTTGGAAGTCAAATAATCCTTTAATTTTTCTCAGAAGACTTATAAAAACACAGACAACAGCTCTAAATTCCCCTTTTTTTCCTGTTCGTTCTCACTAGGCTTTTTTAAAACAATATTTCCACATTATTTCTGAATGTTAGTTGTTAACATACACAGAAAATATTGAAATACATCCACAGAGAACTTAAGTGACATACAATGAACGTGATATGCAGAGTGCCAACCCCTGTGCTGGGGGAAGGAGCAGGACAGTGGGGTTGGGGAATAGGAAATGGGGCAATGCAGTGTCAGTCTAGGAGAGCAAAAGAGAAAGCAAGAATAGGATAGTGAGCAAGGCCAGCCTCATCTTTGTGTCTGAAAGGATTGCAGTGTTTGAATATTCCTGTGGAGGACTGATTACATCTTTCTTCAAAGGTAAAGAATAAAGATACTGGTTAGCTTCTGGAACACAGGATTATTTTGCCATGCTTATTGGTTACGGCTCAAAATCAAATGTCTAAAAAATCTGATTTGTAGATAACCATGCTATGGGTTTCATGTTTGTTCTCTTCCCCTTGGATTCCTGGGTTTCATCCATAAAATACACAGATACTTCAAAAGCAGTATATCTGAAAAATGTCTTTTGTTGAAAAGGCTGGAAAACTTCCTGTAGTACAGACAATGTACAGAAGACAGGATTAGAATTTTGTTGAGTATAACTTAGTGATGGCTGTGGTCATCAAATAATAATTTATTATTCCAAATGAACATGTCTGTGCTGTTGACCTGAATTGTTTTTCAAAAGACCCTCCAAGAATGTGGTGGACAGCTTTCTGTTAGTGTTAAAGACACCAATTCCTCTTTATTTGAACCCTTTAGCTAAATAGATTTTCATTCCAACACACAGTGAAACATTCTTTCCAAGGGTGGCTAACATCTGAAGAAGATAATTGTTGGCCATGATGAAAAGGTTTTCCCTTCCTGAGTTACACAGAACTGTATGGGGACCACTAATCTTGTTTTTTTGCTTACAAAATTTTCTTATAATTTTCTTTAGATTTAGAAATTATTGCATAAAATATCCAACAAAATAAACATATAGGAAACTACAATAAAGCTCTGCATACAGAGTTTTGAGAAATATTAATAATGTTTGCATATGTGATGGAATTTCCCAAACTGTCTCTTTTTGCTGCTTGGAAGAAATGTACAGTTAAAATTCTGATGTAATTGTGTTTTAATTTATGCCAGTAATTTTCAGGCGCCAAGATAAGAGGTGCTTAAAAAATTACAAAGGAAAAGTAAAGGCAAATCCTTGCTATTGTATAGGAACAGACATGAATGTAAATAATGCTATTAAGAAATCCAGTGTGTTTGTGCACACAGGCTTAGTTGCCAAAGAATTTCATGTTCAATTTTCATTTCTTTTTCTCTTAAATCAGATACTTTGATCAAAGCAGGCAGGTTGCCAAATAGCTTTTTATCTTATAACAGAAAAAATAATGTAAAATATGAAGTAATTAAATTTGAAGCACCTTGTTATGAGACGAAGAACTGTATTCAAGAGGTGCTATGAAATGAATTAATTATACATGTTCATGAGATGCTTGCAGTGCCCTCTGTGGCAGGTATTTGTGTTCCTGTAAGGTCAATGTCAGTTATGGTAAAAGTTGCCAACTCTTTTTTTGTTTCAGGAATTTAATGTTGGAATTTTTTTCTCTATTTCTATAACAATAATGTGGAGGATTGGCATGCTGTTGGTCTGAAAAAGAGAAGTCAAATAGAAGAGGATCTTTTATAATGTGTATAAATACGTATTAAAATTACAAGTTCCTTTTTTATAAAGTATTTTTAATGTGATTTTGCATTCCTCACCAACTCATCTCTAAAACAGGATTACATTCCTGCTAAAATAAAGGTATGATTTTTTTCTTAATTACGATTGATTGAGTGGTATTGTGTCTGAGAGGACTTTTAAAACGCTGCATAGCCATCTGTATAATATTTAATTGAACCTTCCCTCCTGCCTCACTACCCAATGAAATTTAACAGCATTATGTTTAGGTTATATATAATAACACAACTGTAACATTAAATTAGAATACTCTTGAGAGTTGTGATCAAGTCTTTTGAGACTGTTTAGAATAACTCCACCACAGCCATGTTGTCTCCATTTGGATACAATACTTCTGTAGTGTGACAATTTTTTTCCCTTGAGGGGCTATCACTGGCTCTACCTAGAAGCCTTTGGATCCACAGAAGCAGCCCCACAACAGAGTGGGTAATCTTCATAATCCATGTTTTGTATAGGGACTACTTGAACTTTATTTTGGTATCAGATTGACTGGAAATCACTGAACCTTTCAGATGTAATGATCTGCTAATTTTTATTCCCTTCTATGAACAGTGTAAGTATTTAGTCAGTCTCATACTCTAAACCCTAAAGATACTGTATTGTTTTGTATTAGCACTTAGCTGCTTAAGGTTTAGACATTTTGGCTATTTTGCAAACAAGTAAAACCAAAAAATCTAAATAGCATTACTGATGTAAGGATGATGAGGCAACAATTTCTTGGAGTACTTATTCTTGCATATTTATTTAATTATATTAAGTTAGTTTCTATTGATTTTTGGCAGAGTTGAAAAAGAGTAGGTTTAGAAGTGGAGGAGAGAAGGCAAAATATGGAGGCAAAATGTGCTTAAATCTGTGTTTTGCTAGAGGCAGCTTTTGGTTTAAATTTCATTGTTATAAGTACGAATAGGTAGTACTGCTGTCATTACTTAGAGTTTGCACTGTTTAAGAAGGTGTAGAGGTTAAGAAGAAGATATTCCTGAGTTCACGCAAAATAGCAGAGTCAGGCAAAAAAGTATTTTTAAATTGTAGGAAACAAATTTGTGACTCAGCATTTGTGCTCTTTTGTTTGAGACTTTTTGTTGTGGTATTTTTCTTGCATGTTTTGGCTTGAACTGAGCGCATTTCTTTGCTGTCACTTCCTTCAGCCTCCCTTTAACAAACCCTGTTTTCGTTCTCTTGTCTCACAGCTATTCAGTACTTCTCAGTACTGAGAAGATCCTCCTCAGTTGTCTGCAGGAATATAAAGCATATCACATGTCATATCCCCTAGCAAGATGAAGTTCCTGCAGATATATAAACTATCCATACTGACATATGTAGTACCCACAGATTGTTCTGTCTTGTACTTTCTGTACTTTTGGTAGATGGTTCTGTACTTATACACAGTACTATCACTATTTCATTGATTAACTGATGTTTCAAGCTGATTGGGTAAATCTCACAGATAAGAATTTTAACAAGATTTAATTTGAACTCCAAATTACATTTTCATACACCATTAAGTGCCAGTTGCTATGTGAAATAAATCTATACTGAGGGTTAATTTGTTTTAAGAATGTGTTTGAGGGAAATATTACAAGCATAATGCAGCAAAGTATATTTAATCTTAGGTATATAATCTATGCCGATGGAATCTATTCTATCCTTTGCATTTTTACCTGGATTTGCATTTTTCAGTTGTTGACAAAGCTCTTCTTGGTGCTTAATTTTTGTTATGCATGTGTTAAACTGCATATAGCCTTTGGGCCAGCACTAGATAATTATCCAGGCACAGCTGTGACAATTGCAACTGCGTTTTGAACTTTTTCATGTTACCCTATGGAGAGGGTCATCCTAGGTTTGAAGGGAAAATCTGGTACCTGTGACTTCAGGGAAGAATCATGCATGTCAATTGAAGGGCAAAACTGTATATTAAGCAATGATAACAGCAATAGAAAGTACAGTTGAATTTTTTACCATCTCTGAGACTTCTAGAATGAACAGCTTCAATTGTTTTGCTTGTTCTTTACTTTTTTTTTCTCTCATCTACCTGAATTCCTTTTTTGCTGAGCATTTGTTAAGTGCTACTCGGAAGTTCTGCCATCCTTTCAGTTTTGGTCTTCAGGTATTACTCTATTCACATGAATAAAAAAGCCCTAACAGTATTTATAAATAGAAATATTGATCTAAGCAGAAGTGAGGTACGTTAGTGTTGTATTTGAATTATGTGGTGTACAGATAGCTGTGTTAGGAATGAAGACCACCCAGGGCAGCAATTTTCAAATGCCAGTGATTATCACTGGACCTCATTCAACTAAGGGGGGAGGAGTTTAAGGCAAGGCAAATGATTAGCAGAATATTAGTTTGACCTAAAATGCATAATTGTAAAGCTGTAATGAAGTACCTAAATGAGTATTTCTATCCATTTACCAACTCACCTAACGGCAAAGGACTATAAACCTTTAACTCATATTTGTACTAATCCAATTCCAGGTGCACAGTGCATATTTTCGTAGTAATAAATATTAAATAGTATATATTTTAAAGAGCAATGTGTGTCTTAGCATTCTTGGAGGGAAAAAGGAACTCGTAAATTTTAGTCCTGGCGCTGATGTTGATTCACGGCATTGCTATGGGCAAGTCACTTAACTTCTGTCTGTGTTTCTTTAGCCATAAAATAGAAATAACAGTGCTTATTTTCTTGCTTCCCACAGGAGTTGAAAGAAATTTTAACATTTATGTAACTCTTCAGAGAATGTTAATTTAATGTCCAGTTAAGCTTTTGGCTGTATCCAAGATAAATATATCCAATATTATTTTTAGGGAAATTATTTACAACATATTACAAATCTATTCTGTTTGATATTTTACCAAAGTAATAATCTTTCCATGGTAAAAAACCATGGAGTTTCCTTGTAAATAGGAAAGCTAATTAACTTGAAGGAAAAAATGAATATATTCCTACTGTATGGAAAAAAATTATAATTTTTTTGACATTTCCATGTTTAGATGCATCTGCTTTTTTAGATGACAGTACTGTGAAATCAGAAGTGTGACCATACATTGTGTATGCAAGGAAGAGGAACACCACCAATGCATTTTAGAAATTTCTTTACAGTTTTTCAGCTGAAAATGGATGAAAATAACATTCTTGTTATTCATAAAAATTTTCAAAGGACTGCTTAATTCTTTCCTGAAAAAATACATTAATAGTGAAGAGATTAATTTAGCCTGCAGCTGGATATGGAGACCAAGATCAGGAGGAAGATTATAGAAACTTCATGTGAGCTTTGGCACATGTGATTAAAGTAGCAGTTTGAGCTCTACATATATATGTAGAGAGTAAAGGAAGGTATCAGTAAGATGTTGCAGATGGTTGTATTAGCCGAGAAGAATTTGGGTATTTGAAAATTATATTGGATAGAATGAGAACTGCAGATGCTTGAGGGAACATGAAAGAAAAGGTGGAGTTAGCAAAGTTGAGTGGAAAGCCCTCAAGATGACACCAAATGAGATCACCACAAATGCTAGCCCAAGAAGACCCCACCTGTTTCAAAATTAATAGCTTCGTATTGAAATTGTATATAGTCTTTATTCTGCAAGTCAGAAGGTTCCGTAGTGTTATTCACTGAAAGGTTGATTTATGCATAAACAAACTTGGTGAGATGATCTAAAGCAAATGGAAGTTAGTTCTTAGTTCTGCATGCTACTAAAACTTGAGAATGTGAGAATAGGAAAATGTGGATCCAGTAACTGAAGACCGGCTTTCCAAGGAACAGGCTAGAAGAATACTAATGTCATAAGCTTATTAAATTTCAGGAAATAAAACATTTGCAAATCTTAAATTACACACTGAACAGCAATCACTGGAAAGAGTGAAAATCACCTTTGTAAAAGGAACATATGCATTTTAAGATTTACTCATCTTAGCACTTCAGGAAATATACTTCTACAAGATAGTAATTTTATTCTGAGCACAAGAAAGGGGGAAGAGATAGTCAGCATGGCTTGATGAAAAGAGCTCAGTTGACTGGAAAGGCAGTCTACTCCATTGGTTTGGATGGAAAATGAGGAGGCAGGAGAAGGAAAATTATTGTGTGCTTGTGATTTTATTGTTTAGACTAGTTTTCAAAAACATTAAGATTAGAAAATTTAAATCAGGTTTCAAAAGAGATGTTACAGATTTTCTTTTTCATGCTTTCCTGTAGTAGAGGTTTGGCAAATCTTGTCCTGCTACATCTGCACAGATCTAGTCACAAAAGCATTGCTGAAAACAATTTGTTTCTGTGACAGTCTAAAACAGCAACAGAATGAGAAAGCAGGAGAGTGAATGTTTTTTTTCTTACTCTGTTGCTATTTAAAAAATAATAAAAAAAAATTGAACAGTTTTGTAGAAAAGCTTCCACTAATAAATACTAATAAGTATGCTGTTCTTGCAAGGTTATGTGCAGGAGCCTAAAATTAGCTGCTGTGATTAATCCAGTATAGATGCTTTGAACTAGAGGATGAAATCTTGGTTCTGCTGAGCTCACTAATAGAAGTCCTCTTGAGTGCATACAATTAAAATTTCCAGGATTAGGACAGTTAGAAAATATTTTGAAAATTTGAACAGCTATCGGTAAGGTTTCATTTGATGTCACAGTTGTGGAATGTCAAGATTAGTGTCCATTTCAGTGTTTTACAGTACCAAGGTCTGCTTCATCTGCTGTAAGTTATATTCAGCATTGTACAATAAGAAAGTTAACAATTTTCTGCAGCTCTGGGAAATGCATATTGACATCACTGCACACAGGAAACATCTTAGTCCAGTGCCAGTTGCCACTGATGGTAGAAGGAGCTAAATATTTTATCTGTGTCTCGCCTACCTGAAGTGTGAAACTTTAAAAACACTGAAAGTTAAATCCTGATGCCTGGGAGAAATGCATCATGTGGGGTGAAAGGCATCTGAAAATCTGCAAAATTTGTCAATTCTTAATCAAAATTCTTGATGTAAAGTCATATGGTATTGCCAGAGCTTAGTCTTGATTTTCTTCAGGGGAGCCCTAAAGAAGACTAGGAATGAACTGAAGGGCCTTGCAAGTCCACATACTTTCAGTTTTCCTGTTGTTTCATGACTATATGTGGTTCTGAGAAGTTACTTCCATTTAAGTTGACCCATGATGAGAGGAAATGGTTTAAAAACAAATTCCCAAATGTTCAAATAATGAGACTTGGGCATTACTTTGTTCTTTTAATGAGATGATGGTAATTTGTAATTGGTGATAAGTAATTTGTAATTAAATAATTTTAATTTATTTTCTGTTAATATGTAATCTGACTGCCAGTGAAAAGACAGCTCAGATCATTATTTGCTTTAAAGCTGATTTATCACAGTTTTGAAACTGGATATAGCAAGAAAAAAAAAAAAAAAAAGGCAGAATAATTCAAACTGATTCTGCAGGTTTTCTTCACAGACAAAATAACAAATTGCACCAAGGGAAGTTTTGTATATACCAGGATTAAAGATGATGTCCTAAATCTGAGGTGAAATAAAAGTTTATGGAAATGCCTTATCAATCCTTTTCAGCTAACCTTTAATGTCTATTAGTGTTAGTATTGTAAAATCAAAAGAAAAATTAAAACCTTTTTAAAAAGCTTATTTTTTTTCCACTCTCAAGAAAAAATGGAAAACAATTGCTCATACATCTGTAATGGAATTTGGTTGTTCATGGTAACAAACAAAAGATCCATGCAGAACATAATTTAAACTTGATTTTATGGACTCAGGAAACTGGCTTTTGAAGTGGTCTCCATAGAGATTCTATTTAGCAGTCATAATATCTTATGGAATAGTTGTCTTGATGTCTTGCTTATCTAGTGCCTAAAAGATGTCTAGTCGGGATTTATTTAAATTCTGATGGCATGTTACCATTCATAGCATAATTTGGAAATGTATTTTTTATGACCACACATAATGCTTTATTCAAAAATTCTAATCAGTATGTTATTTTCCTTTAGACTAATTTTGAATCTTTGAAATACTTAATTATGAAAATGCAATCTGAAAGAGGATAAAGATTTTCAAAAATAGCCTGTGATATGAATGCTGTCTTCCTTTTAGGGAATGTTTTGAAGCTTTATTTCAAACAGTGCTCTTTTCAAATGTGCATTCTCAAGTAATTCAATAACTGTATCCAGTTTTGGGCTCCCTGTTGGAACAGAATCCCACTGCAGTGGTTTGAATCTTGGGCACAAGAGGCTGAGGGACCTGGGTCAATCTAGCAGAGAGAAGGGCAGGGGAAGGCAGCTTATTGCTGTGTACAACAACATGATCAAGGGATGCAGAGAAGACACAGCCATGCTCTTCGCAGAGCTGCACAGCAGTACAACAAGAGGCAATAGAGAAATTGAATATATATAATTCTGATTCTATAATAGGTAACAGCTGTGGTGTGGGGAATCTGCTCCTCTACTGTCCCATGGCCTCCCGGGGTCCAGGGAGGATTGTGAAATCCCCACGTGGACAGGAGTAAAGAGATGTAGCAAGCCCGAGTGGAGTGGTCGTAGAAAAGCCTTTAATTACCTGAGTCTATGGTATTTAAGCCCTTCGGGCAGGGTCTGGGAGGTAGGATATGACTGGGTAAGGGTTCAGGGGGAGTGGTGTGGTTTGGGGGGCACAAAGTTCCCAAAGGGAGCAGCAGGAGGCCCAAAACCCAGTGGGAACCCAGGAATGGGGAGTGACAGGGGATACATCCAATAAGGTTGGGAAGGGGGCGGGGCTGGATACCTGGGAAAAGGGAACACTGTTTTCACAGGTGTGCAGGGGATTCTAGGGGTTACAATCTAAACAGGGGAAAAAAACCCGTACATAGAAGATGCGGGTAATGTTGAATTATAAAGTCTCTGGTCCTTTGGAAGTTGTCACAGCACTGGTCCTCTCTCCAGGGGCTTCCTCCTCCACCATGTGTAGTCTGGATAATCCTCTGTCTCTGCTTCACATATACTGTGGCAGAAGCCTTTTCCAACAAATAGGGAATGAAAGTTCACCATGAAGGATGGCTGAACACTGGAGCAGGTGCCCAGACAGATTGTGGGATCACTTTCCTTGGAGGTGTTCCAAGACCCAACTGGATTTGGTCCTGAGCCACCTGATCAGGTTAGACCTGCTTTGAGCAGGGAGTTGAAATAGAGACCTCTGAATGTCCTTTCCTGACCAAATTATTCTGTATTTCTATAAGCTGAAATAATGGAAAACAGCCTGGACAATGTATTAAGTCATCTAACTCATTTCACTGTCCTTCTCTTTGCTGAAACTAATTTAGAATAACAGATTCTACAGTAAAATACATTTATGTTGGGTCGAAACTATATTCTGTATATGTCTCACAATATACTTAGGTTATTAGTATTTCCAAAACTCCTCCCTGTCTGTAGATGATTGCTAGAAACCCATATGATCACATCCTTTCCTGTGTTGTTCCTGTTAAAATGGGTATTTTTCAATATCTTCAGAATGTACAGATTCTGCATTTTTTATAACTGTGGTTGGTAAATCTTCTCCAGAATAAAACTGACAAGCTATACATTGAAGAAAGCATTATCTACATATTGCTTGCCCATTCTCCCATACACTATTGAAGCCCCAAATACTTAAGCATCTTAATGGTTCAAGGTACAAAGTTATGTACATTAAATTGCATTCTAAAGATTGCAGATGCTGCCAGAGTATTTTCTATACAGAAACAAATTCAGGTTTCAGTTTCTGCTTTAACTCTTTCAGAGGATTCTTCAACACTTCTACTGCAGAAATTGATTTTATAGACAGTTTTCCTTTATTCTTACAACATTCAATTTGTAGGCAGTTGCAGAGGCTTTACTAAACCCTGCCCGTGCAACTGTTTATAGGTAAGCAGTTTTATGGATTACATAAATTATTATGTAACACCTGAAAGCAAGAACAAGTTTGTAGGAAATTGGAGCAAATGAACTCATGGCTGAAGACTGACTTAGAAAGGACTATGAAATATTCATTTAAGTAAATAAGTTTTTAAGTACAATTCTGTCTGGACTGATTTGAAATAGAAAGCAAAAGAATAAGAATGGTAAATTTACAAATGCATTCTCCTGAGATTTTGGAACAAGATATTGTTGAAGTATTGTAAATGTATCCATTTGCTATGACATGCTGAATACAAACATACTGATGCATCTTCATTTATAGTAAAATGTTCTATATGACTAAGTGATGTACTAGGCTATGGTTCTGATTCCATGTTCAACAAGTGCAGCATTTCAGTCTTTATTCTTCCTCATTAACTTAGAAAGCCTATGTACTATCATGTGGAAAAACATACTATAATGATTCACAGTCTGTGAACTGTTGTCAGTGTGGGCTATTTTGTATCATATAATTGTATCCAACTTTAAATTGCATTTTGCATCCAGAATCATGATTAGAAAATAATGTTTCTGTGTTGGTTTATTTCATATTTTGTTTTTTTCCCCGAGTCACTTCCTTGTCTCCTGATACCACTTATTCACTTTATGACAATAGAGACGTTGCCTGCTCTGAGCTTACAGCAATGCTGTTCCTTACAGTAGTTCCCAATAATTGCGTGTTCAGTGCCTCAGCCAGGAAAGATATTTGGAATCTCATTGAATGATGTCAATTTGAGAAGTGCAATGCCTCAATTTGTGTCTTAGAAACTGATGGAGTTTATAGAAATAGGAATATAATCTAGTTAAAAATCTATCAAATTATGCCATACTGGAATTGACACAGGGAGGCTATAGACTAGGAAATGGGACAGAAATATTGAAGCCAAAATTGCAGGTCTCTTTCATTCAATGCATGAATTAATACAGAAGCACAAAGAAATACACAGCCCAGGTGTTTTTACCCAATCTTCAATAAAATGTATACGATATTCCTTACTTCCAGTAAATACTCATGTGCCTACTACAAATCTAAGTGACCTAATGAGCGCTACTCCAGTTAATTCACATATGTGTATATGCAATATAAGTACACTGAGCTAAAGAAACAGCTCTGCTCTAGCTTCCAGGGACTGGCAATAAAATGTTCACTTTGAATACTTGGCATAATACTATTTCCTGTTCTGTGAAAGCATAGTAATACTCCATGCAAACCTATTATAATCCAACGATTCTCAGCCTTCTGGTTTTTGGTGTCTGGATTCAAGTGAACACTGACTCTGGAAGTGAAGGATGAAGGCTTATGTTACAAAGCCTGACCAGAGCTGCTGCTCGACCAAAGCCTTCCCAGAGCTGCCTGTAATCATTTATGTCCAGTTTCCAAGAAGCACACTGAAAGCCAGATGTAAGATAGCCTCCTGGAGACTGACATTTTGGGAGGACGATAAGATAGCTGTTTATCTTCTTTTGACATATGTATTGGTAGAGATAAAGATGGGAACATAATGTACAAAGCAACTTCAAATACAAAATGAAGTAAAATCATGTGTGACATTTTTTCTCAGATAGTTGAAGGACTGAGGTCTTTACAGCTGCTTGAAAATCTGTTTCTAGAAGTAATTCATGAAATATTTCACTAAGAATGTCTACTGAAGAGAGATTTCTGTCTCAACCTATAGAAAAAAACACTATAAATTGCATCTATAAAGTGAACTTTTATTTATTTACATCTTAAAGCATGTAAATCGCTGATGGGAGAGACAGCTCTTTTGTCAGTTCACCAGTATATATATCCACAAACAAAATTTCAGTTTAAGAGGAGCATGAATCCTATCTCAGTTGGTATTTTAACTTCTGATGTCCAGGTTTTTTAAGAAATATTATTTTCTGTTTATCAAATCCAACTTTTCCAGTGTCTTCTACCTGCATAGTTTTCCTATGAGGAATAATGTAAATTTTAAATATACTAATAATTTATAGAAAAACCTTATTTATATGCTGGGAAATCGTCCTGCCCTCAGTATTTAAAAGCCTTTTCTAATCTTTATAAACTTCAGTTAAATAGGCCATATGTAATTCAGCAATTTATATAATTCCCAGGCATGTTTTTTTGGTTTTGGTGGGGGGTTTTTTGTCGTTTTTTTTGTTTGTTTGTTTTGTTGTTGTTGTTGTTGTTTTGCTTTGTTTTTTTTTTCTGTGAAAAAGAGTGAATTTTATTATCCCTATTAAGGTCCCCTTTGCGAGTCAGCCATTTGGGCAAAGTTAGGTGTCTTTCACACATAACTGATCTTTGCAAGAGGGGCAGAAGAGAACCTGCCACTGTCTTAATAGCTTTAATTATAGATACCACTAACCTGTGGCTTTATAATCACATCATGTTTTGTCTTTGTTCTCTTGCCTAGTCTGTTTGCTGTAAATTCTCTGAAATTCAGAGTGGATTTTTCTCCTTTCATGGTATATTTGTGTGATGTATAACATATTAGAACCAGCTCTGGTTTAGGGTTATGAGGGATTCGATAGAAATAGGAATCTGGTATGGTTGTATAATAGCTTTAGCATAAAAGAAATTTGTGGGTGCCTACACAGTGTGCAGTTTCAGTTTTCTGGGGTGACTCCTTAATATTTGTGAATTTGCTAATGATGGTTTCTCCATAGTATTGATAGACACGGTCCAAAAAGGTACAGTATAGTATTGTGTGCACAGAGAGCTCAGGAGGGGAATAAAATCAACAGGAAAATGCTTCCAACATAGTAGAGCTTCTGTGAGGATAAAGTCATTAATGTTTTAAACACATTTGAGGATTATCAGATAAGGGGCATGATGTAAGTGTGAAGTAATAACATATGTATGTGTATTCATAATGTAAAATACATTAGCACATTTCTGTTTCCATTAACTGTCTTATGTATGTTAAATATTTTCCATGGGGAAATTAATCCTCATTCCCATTCTGCACTTGCATGAAATTTTTAAATTTTATTTAAGGTAGAATCTGATGAGTTTTCTCTTCCTAAATTAAAAACTTTGATTTTCAATAGTAAAATAAATCCATGTGGAATATTATTTTTGGAGAATTACTGTGAAGGCTTTTAATAATGGCCAGGAAAGGATGTTAAAAGTCTTACAGTTATTTTTAGGGACAACTCTTTGTAATAGGGAAAATAATACTAAAACTGTTGTGTAATTTAGGATGGAAATTTATAGTTTGACTCAGTAGGAATTTGTTAGAGATTTCCATGCTACCTCCTTTCATTCCCACTTTGATATATGAGGAGGCATTCTAACAGCTTGGAGGGCCATTCTGACATCTACACCTAAGTAGTTTCCATGGAAAATTTTGCAAGGGGACCCATATACTTTTCCCTGTTTTCCCTTCCTTCTCATTCCTCCTTGGGGAAAGAAGAAGGGAAATCTCATAGGCATGGTGAAATCTGAAATTCTGGCTTATTTTAGGGAACAATGTGAATTTTGCAAGACTTTCTACACTTAATAGAACTTCAGCCTTTTGACAACAGTGCTGAGGGCGTGCAAACATCCTCCAAAGAGCAGTTACATCTGAAATCCTGGTATCTCTGGTCCTGTTGTTTTCCATCTCTTGCCTGGGAAGTTCCCTGGGAACTTAAAAACCACAATCCTGCTCAAAGACTCTTTTTTGTCTGTTTTGTGGTCCACAGCAGCCTCTCAGCAGCTGTTTCAGGATAAGTCTGTGCCTCTTTTCCTTGGACATGTTTGTTTGTGAATTTGTTCCCCATACTCCCCTTTTAGATTCCTTTAAACTAATACAGGAAACTTGAATTTTTTCAGGCACTGCCAGGAGATGTAATCTAGGCTTCAAGGAGAAAATACTGAAATGTGGTATACTTGCCTCTTCCTGGTGAACTTTGGACTCCTGGAAAAAATGTCAGTGGAGCCCTAATACTCTGCTGAAATGGTGTTTTGATGAATGACTTTGATTACATCCTCATAAAAATACTGGAGTTGGATTGTTTCCCAAAGGTTTATTGTGACAGTGGCAGTCATCTGATGTCTTAATGCTTTGAATAACTCCCACGGTTTACTCAGAATACATCAGCATTTAATAAGAGCTACAATTTGGACAGGTCTCTCTTTTATAGTTGATGCAAATGATATGTGCAAGGTCCCTGCTGATTACACGTGTAGGCAATTTAACTATGGTCGCGTGTTGACACATAATCATACTTTGTTCAGTGTGTTACTCAGGCTTTTTGAGCTGGTCAATATTTGTCTAATCTCTTTGCCATTTTGGGGGCCAGATTCAAGCACAACTTGGTTTTAGTTCAACACCAAGAGCTCGTATGATTTTGATTTAAGTACTTAGCACTTTCAAGAGTTGTGTGGTGGGTGGTGGTTCAGATGTTTTCCATTCAAGATGATTTCTCAGGTAGAAGAGACTTTAACCACTAGAACTAGAAAACTTGAAGGTTGGGTCACAGATCTGTTTCTAAATTTTGCATGTGGAACGTATCTGCATGGAATTTTTGAATAGTATGTCATCTCCTATAAACTAAGTTTAAATAAAGTGGAGAGATAAGTTGCTGAAGTCTTGTTAAAGACTTTGATATTAATGTTTGGAAACTACTTTTATTGAGTATTTCAAAACCTTTTCCTCTTTACATACGTGTACATGCTATTCTTGAAATCACTATCAAACCTCAAACCTAATTTAATTTTTAGGGTTTGTTTTCTTCATGCATAGAAGTTCAAACTTATTTAACTGTAGTTTGTTAGTTAAACTGTATTTAATTTGTTACAAATTGAATTCTCTAGGTCAGTACTTGCTAGGCTGGCAGCTGCTGCTTCTTTTACACTGAACTAAATTTGAGGTTTAAAATGTTTTAGCAGAAATACACTTGGGTTGAATTATGTGTGAAACCAGGTTGTAACTGAGAGACAGAAAGGTGACACCAGAAAATTTGGTACTGACTGCAGTTTGTCTCTAGATCCCTGTGCGTGAAAAGGTTATGATTAAGTTAATCTAAAATAATGCTTGTGGCTCTTTATTCTATCTGTTGGAGAGATGCTAAGTACAGAAACCAAAAATACCAATTTCAGTCTTTCATTTAGTTTTCCATTTGCTTCAAGTTGTGTATTTTTTCTAAAGATTCCAAAAGTAAAAATGATAAATAGGTACATTTTTTCTATTGTAGACAGGAAAAGGAAAGCCTGATTTCTTGTGATTCAGTATCGCAGTATATCAAATCTACCATAGGCAAAAATTGATGCGATCTGAAATTCTCATTGGTGTAGTTTCTTACTACTTTTACTGGGTTTCATAGGACTTGCACATATGCACATATGCAAGTATGTGCCCTCCTGGCACTTACGACACATCTTTACTCTCATTTCAAAACTCTTCATTGCTTTGTTTTTCAGATCCCAGGCTGATCACTCTTATCAGAATCCAGAAGAAATGTTTTTAGTGTTTTGCTATTGGTATCTCATCAAAGCTTGTGGCTGTCAAAGAAACAAGTTAAAGGACAAAGTCAGAATTTGGAGTTCCATTATTGCCATTTTTGCATATTTGCCATTTGTATTTCTCTGACAACTTCAGAAACGTGACTTTTTTAAAAATTCTGTTGTTTTTCTTTAGAAAGAACTCTGTGGATATATGTGCCAAAATTAGACTTGCTTTATTATGAAGTAGAATATCCTTGACAGTTTTTGAATGTGTTAGCATGACTCTGCTTATTGCTTTCTTTTTACTTCTCTGTTATAAATAGTCAGTGCACTTCAGGATGGAGCTATGAAAGCAAGTTGCAAGGAATAAGATGTATGCACACTGTTGCCAGCCTCATGGGATAGAGATCTGGTCACAAGGCAGAGCTCAGTTTAAACCATCACGTGGCTTCTGATGTTGCAATTGAAATGTGAGGGCAATTAGCTTAACATTGTGCAGGTACAAGGGATAATTACACCTTGCAGTACTGCTGAAAGCTCCAAAGAGTTTTCATACCAGGATTCTGAAAAGTTGATTGCTAAGATGTAATAAGTAACAAAAGAATTATACTTGGGAAAACAATAATTATTGAAAAAACTCCTCATAAATTTTCTTTATGATATTTACTCATCACCTCTCTGTGAAATAACTTCCTATTGCTTGTTGGAACAGGAAATTGGGCTGCATTTACTCTGAAAAGCTGCTAGTTGCTCATAAAGTATATTCACACGATTGTTATAATATCTGTGGCATGGCACGTAATACTTGTGCAAGTGACCATGAAGACATGGTCATTGAATAGCAGATTTTCAATCTTTATTTAGTTGGTTATGTGTCACTGTACAATGCTGTTGACATTCAGATAAATAGGCTAAGCCTACCTGGTGGTAAGCTGCATGAGATGGAATTAGCATCCCCCAGTAATGGAGATGCCTGCTGTAGTAGTTACCCTGATTTAAATCTAAACCCAGGAAGTAACACAGAGAAATAATCCATTAAAGAATGCCTGTTCTTCAAAGAACTTTATTTTCTCCTCTCATTCAAGAATTGCTCATATTGACATATTGTACTGATGTTTAAGCATGCATGATTTAAAATATTTTTCAGAGGTTCACTAGAAATGGTACTAGTACTTCAAAACCTGAATCAAAAGGTAGAAGTTTACACAAATTGCCCTATGTTGATAATTGTAGTGGTCTGAGGACATTTTGTTCATTATCATTTTAATCATGCTAATCAGGACTGATGCTTTCCAGGAGCTGGTGACTTGTGCTGTTCAACCAGATTATGAGAGTTACTAGATATAGCCAAAATAACTTCATAAAATATGTTTCTGTAAAGAATACTCTATGCTAAGGTAATGAAATGGGTTCATTAAATTCATTAAATTTGCAATAACCAAACTTTGCCTTCTTGTAGCTTTCAGTAATCATAGATGTATTGAGGCCATGTTGTCTTTATGAAATTCAGATAAAACAAATGTTCCTCCTACATCACAAATTTTTCCTATATTAATCTCTGTTACTTTTAGCATAATATATAGGAAATATATAATATTTCACATTGCAATAAGAAAGGCCTGCTCTTTACAAAAGCTGACTATTTACTTATTACATCTTGAATGTCATGTTTCAGGTAATTATCAGATTCCTAGTTTCATACCAGTAAAAAGGAGTACCCAGAGTACTTTTATCATTGAAACTTCCATTATAAACTTAAAATCTACTTTTAGTTAAATATAAAAATATTATGAAACTAGTCACAATGTTGTTTCTTTCTTCTGTGACACTCTTACTCGTATTACCAGTGCCAAAATTAATAAAGAGTTGTGGCCTAGTTTTACCAAGTTTAATTAAAATTCTTGAGTTATTTGTACTGAAGAAGTTGCAAAGAACTTACTGTAAATACTGTCAACTTTTTAGACTAAAATAATTGTGAGTAACTCAGTGGTCTCACATAGAGAAGCATATAAAAACAGTAGTCTAGAAAGGAATTTTTTTTTTTTTTTTTTTTTTGTTAAAACATACATCCCCATTCCAAAAGCAGTAAACTTCCAATACTAATGATGTGTTTAAGAAAAGGAGATAGTTTTTGCCATATACTGCTGGCTAATCCTCATTCTATATGAAGAAGAACGCCAACCACAAAAGCTGTCCTGTTTTTACTGCCTACATCAGCATGGCAGGGTAGATACATTTTAACTGGTTGCCTTTAGTTGGCTGATAATGCTGTTGGGAAATTACATGAGTTTTATTGAAAGGTTTGAAAAGTATCTGTTTTTTGTTGTTTGTTTTTTTTTTCTGTTAGTCGCCTATACATGTTGATACATTTTTGAAAATATATCCCTTTCCTTTTTTGATTTTGTGGGTTTTTGGTTTTGAATGATCAGATGATGCATAGAACCAAAACAGAGCGGAAAGTGTGTTTGATTTTTTTCCATAATGAGAAAACAAAGGGTAGAGCCTTTTAATTTACTCCTGAAGGTCCACTCTGAACATTTTTCCCAACTGAAAAATTCAAACATTTGTGTTTGACTTTCTGGCAAGGGAGTGAAGGCTCCCATGGCTTCCCCGCCCCCAGCAGGTTTCCTGGGCTATGCTGGCATGGCTGGGGTAGCTGGTAACAGGGAATGCTCCAAGGAGCATCCCCAGAGTTACTCGGCCTGAGGCTGTCAGGCTCCCGGCTGTGTGCCAGGGAATGTCTGCAGAAATGGAGTACTTCCATGAACCTCCTATGCTATGTCTTTATGAAGTTAGTAGAGAATGGGGATCCCTCCCTTCAGGGGTGCCTGTGTGGTAAAGCTGTGTCATCCTGGAAGACATGGTCTAAGAATTCCTCCAGAAGCCAGATTTTAAAAAGTTCCAAAACTAAACAAGCACACAAATGCAGTTTCATCAGAAGGCAATGTGTCCACAAGTTGACAAATGCTGTAATATAAATTATCTATAACATGTTCTCTTCATTAAGAAGTCCTTTTGATCAGCTTCAATTGAAAGTTTATATGGATATTCAATAGCATTGCATTTTCTAAGTCATAGCAATTTCTCATGACATTTTTGTATGGGTAGAATTCAACCAGGTCTTTTGAGCCTGAAGCGTTAAGCAGATTTGCATGTTTAAGTGGTAACTGTTGATCCAACTAGTAATTTAAATGAAAGAAAAAAAAAAGTTACTGATGACTGAAGAGCAGGTCTGAGTGATAAATAGTATCAAATTCTCCAGGATGCTAATTCCAACCACCTCTTGGGAAACAGATAGGTCATGTTGCATGTTGCATAAAGGTATATAAAGCTGGTTGATCCTTAAAAGTTGTCGATTAAATCTCTTAGAGTAAGGAGCAGTAATATTTTGGTACATTTGGTAAGGCCTCTAGCTTTGAGCAGTTGCAAGTGTGAGTTTTCTAATACAGGCTGTCCTTCTGTCATACTTCAGAGCAGTTTGCAGAGCTCAGGAGATGCCCACAGTTTGGCTAGAGGAGGACGAAGTGCTGGATTGTTTTCACTACTCAAAAAAATCAAGGATAAACCAACATTATTGGAGATTCCTGTATCCTAATGTATAAGATCTTAGAAAAACATCCTGGTATTTGGGAGACATCAGTTCAGTACGTTACTAGCATGGACCGCTCCCTGACCTTGAGTAGGCATCGTGCCAGGGTTGGCCTGTGTGGATTTCTGGCTTGGCCTTCCTGAAATTGAGGTCCTGAGTCCAAGTTGCCTTTTGAAACATCTTGTATTCTCAAATGTGGAGACAGAGATAAAGCTACTCTTCTTCTGAAGGTGTCTTCACCTTTCTGTAGACAACTAAGACTAGATTATCTGGTTTTCACATGGCTAAAGATGTGTGACATGACTCCCACTGCTAATCCCTTGGTACTGATCCCTTTTTTCCCCATTTTAAAATGAAATTATTATACTCTACTTATGTACTTTGCAGGATGAGTTTTTATTTGACTATAAAAGTATTAAATATGAATAGTGTTTAGGCAACTTGGTAATGAAAATCTGCAAGTACTCAGGGCAAACAGCAAATTGTCCTTAAGTGACTGCATTTCTTCAAGATTTAGTTTTCTGTCTGTATACCTAGATATAATTCTTAATAGTTCTAATATTATTCACAGTGCAAATCCTGTTATCTGACTAAAAACATATCTGGCATGTGAAATATTCCTGGATTTTGTGCAAATTTGCCTGCTTTTAAATACACAAAGTTTTATTTTTACAGCAGAAGAGAAGGCATGTCTCCTTAGCCTTTCTTGTCATCAGCTAGAGCAGTAGCTTGGATTTGTAAACATACTTCTGATTTATTGTTGATTACTGCCTGGGGTATTTGGCTACACTGTGCATGGCAAAACTGACTTGCATAAGGGGACTGATTTAATGGTAATTTTTTTGTTTTTTCATCTACCAGTCTGAATAGGCATTTTAACCCACTGATAACTTAAAAATGAAAAATAAACTTTTGTTGATATTCAGAGGTGTTTCTCCAGTAACTAAGGGAATCTGTACAGTACACATAGGATCTGAAATCTGTGAACTTCGCTCTGATGTACACTGAAGTGAGTCTCACTAAGCCCTTTACTAAACACTGTTAAGATGTTTTTAGAGATAGAGACATAGAAGAGTTCAGCAATTAACTGGTTTGGTGTTTTTTTTAATTTCAGCAAGTAAAAATATTGAATATCCATTTCAGGCTATGTTTGGTACAAGTACTGGTGCTTTTCTTAGTTCAGCAAGTAAGAAAAATTTTCTGGTCTCATATCTCATGAGATTGTGCTTGATTTACCTTTTGGTAAACCAGTGATCTGTCTGGAGAAAAGGAACAAGGAGTTGTGCATACACATTGTACTTCAGAACTGAACTAGATCACATAAATGAAAACATGAGGATAAAGTAAAGGTGCAATAAGCAGTTCTAGCTTTAGGTTTCATTAAGGAGCAAATGCTTTTCTGTTCTATAGAAAGGTTCTCGTGACACACATTTTTATTGTTATTTAATGCGGGTTTTAAGAGTGTGGTGGGTTTTAATTTCTGTCCTGTAATAAAGCCTATTGAGATCTTTTTACCTATAGCCAGTTGTTCCTCTAGTTGAAATCATCTCTTGCCTTTTAGAACACTGCAGTACCCTTGCAAAAATGAAATATATATTTCATAAGTGTAAGGCAGTATAAGATACTGTTGGTTTATGTGTAAATCGATTTGTATTTTTAATGTATTGAAAGGAGGGGTTTCTTTTTTTTTTTTTTTTTTTTTAGCCTTTAAATTTTATGTTAAAGGGCTGAAAGCATATGGTAGCAATTTTTTAACCTCTATACATGAGGTGCTTGTCAACGGAGGTCCATACGTCCAAAGCTAGTTAATAACAGCTGCAGGCCAAAGTTCCTTTAAGAGCTATTGCCATGTTCCAAGATTCTCAAAGACTTTGAACAAGTGAAGTTGGCCACAAGGGAAAGCAGCAGGTCTGCATTCTGCTTGTTAAGTGAACCCTGTTTGAACGGAAAAAAATGTGGCAGAAAGTCAGAATTTTCATGCTATAAAACTTGACCATAAAATATCAGATAGGATTGGCTAGTAGGCTGTTGCAGTTTTAGCCTAAATGAACCATTTGCTTAGATCTAAAACCCTGTTTTGCTGATTGCTTCAATGAACATATTTAAGTTTGGGGTTTTTTTGAGGAAAAGTTTAAAGAGTAATTATACCAAATATTTTTTATTTTTTTTTTTAGAGAATACAGAGAATCCCAAAATATAGGAATACAGTCCTCTTTGCATTCACATTCTGTATATAAAAAATGGGATGTAGAAAGGAAGAATGTATATGAAGAAGAAAAAAGTTACACTTCTCTTGACCTTGTGCTGTTTTCTCAGTTTTATATTCCTGCCCATTTTGCTATGTCTTTTTCAAAGCCGTAGTGTATTGTAATTAAGAGAATTCCCTCTAGACAGCTTTCCATGCAGTTTGTAGTTGCTTGGCAGTTTGGAAGAAGTCCAGACTTAAAATCTGAAATCACTTTCTCAAAAGATATGGTCTGTATATTTTTGCCTATTGGTTGAAAACCTTCACGGTATATTAAAGCCTTTATCAAAAAATGTGCTTTAGAAGCTTTTAGAGGGAACAAGGCTGTCTGGCTGGTTATCTGCCAGTAATAAAGTATCAATAAACAATATTCATCATTGTTGTTCAAGTAGTGTGTAAGGCAGGATGCTTGACAGAGAATATGTTTTGTGCTCTATACTGGAATGGGGCTGGATCAAAAGCTGAGATTTGCGGTGGATTTGTAGGACGCTGAGTGCCCCTAGGTGGTCACTGCTAAAAGTACACCAGGAACAGCCTCCCCTGCACATCTGGCTCCTGATGAGGGCCAGCTCACCTCTGCTGGGCACTGGGCGTGCATCCCGCCCACGGTGGCACATTTTTGGGGTGTGTTACAGTTAAAGAAGCACTTCTCTCCCTTTGATAGGTCTCCACTTTACAGGAGAATGTTTGTGTGGTATTAATTTTAATCTGGCAATTGCTGACATACTGAAGTGGCAGTCTATCATTACTCCCACTTATGGCTCCAATTTAGCCCTTGTCATTGCAGTTGTCAGTATCAATTGGGGATTAGAGGGGGTTATGGCATGCAGAGCGGATGGTCAGTGGATAAGTACCACTTTTCATTCCTTTTTAACACAATCTTTTTAATATCAAGCTCATTGATACAATTTTATTATTGCTTTTCAGGTATTTTATATACATAAAATGTTTTGGGGATAAATTGCTTCTGGAGTTGTTGTTTTTGGGTTCTTTGCATTCCGTTTCTCTATTGGATATGAAATATGAGTAATGAAATTACACAGAAGTTTTACTACTTCCGAAATACACATTTCTAAAGTTACACACTCAACTGTTTTGAAAATGCTTATTTATGCTGCAGTGATCCTTAGAAAAGATGTGCACTGTGAGATATGTGCACAAATGTGTCATTGATTTGCCATTGTGAGGTAAGCAAGCATTAATAATGAAAATACATTTTCCAAAGATTGAAGAGCCAATTCCAAATGGCAAGGTTTTAAAAACAAATCATGGAATGCTATGTAATAACACAGTTTATTATAATTCTCACCAGATAAGTGGTGTCTCAAATCACCAAGTATGGTATGTGAGATAAGAAACTTTGTATTATATTCTAGGAGTCAGCTTTTCACTGACAGACATTTCTGCAGGGAAGGAGGGGCAAAAAAAAATAGGTGAATCACTCTTTTACTGTCTGAGAATTCTGGTGAATTTGCTTCTATGGTAACCAATTAGCCAGAGCTTATTGCTCATGTAAAACAGGAACTGTTTGCATTTTTAAAACCTTCATTTGCAAAACAGCATGTCTAAATGATAGAGTTAAATTTCTTTCCCAAGACCACAAGTCTTCTTTGTAGGTGGAAACAACTAAGTGTACAGTTTAAAAAGCAGGGGGAAAGGCGCTCCTAGGCAGCAGCATCCATCCACACTAAAAGCAAATATTTGTTTTTGGAGGAGAGAATGGCTGTCCCCGGAGCAGCCAGCTTAGCAAAAGCAGGAATGGAAGGGCAGAGCTCATCTTTTATGGAAGTCAGATAAATTTCATGCTCTTTAACATCGACTGTGACTGCAGGCTTTTCAGTGAAGTCTGGCTCCTTCCCCAGTGTGAACAAAATAGGAAAAGTGATTAAAGTTCACTCAGTACCGGACAGCAGGAGGCAACCGCTCCAGTATCTTCAGCTGAGGCAGAGGGTGAGAGGGCTCTTTAATAAGACTTGTGAGGCTTCTTTGAAGAAAAAAAGTAGGACTCATAGAGCCTATAGATGCCTACCCTAACATCAGTCATTTCCGGTGCTTCATATGGCTTCTTTGACACATTGTAATATTGTCCTCCCGTTCATTAGAATGTTCATTATGAAAGGGGAAAGAGAGAAAATGTAGCTGTTAACTGGAGTCAAGGGTCAGCAAGTTCTGCTGTGAGCAAAGGGCTCCAGGCTGCCTCAGATAATAGAGACTGCTCTGGGGCACATGCGACAGACAGACAGAAAATGAAAATATGGACCTTACAAATTGTCCCGTCTTGTGACGGATGAGAGTCTTGAGTGTCCTGACAAGTCTTGAAAGGCTGAAGTCACTAGCACATCTTCCCAGATACTGCCTTTTGGCTTTTTCCTTCTGCCTCCATCTCTTTTTCTGTTTTTCCCTGTTTTAAGTTGTGCAATCAGTATTCACACATTCTTAAAACTAATAGGATTAGAGGCGTTGCAAAGGGATTTGAACAAGATAATTAGTTTACTGCTTAACCCACAATATAACAGGCAAAACCCCTCTGAGAAGAGACAGACAAAATGGGTCAGAAAATGTGTGGGAAATGAGGTAAGGCCTCTCAAACAGGGCCTCAATCAGCTCCACCATTATGAAAGGATCCTGGAGTATTCATTCATTGCTGCAGACTGTTGACTTTTTTGGCTTGGCCACCAGAGGTGTCAAGAAAAGAGACCAAGCTGAGCAGTGAGAAATGTTGCTGGATACCATGGAGCCTGTTTCCAGCACTTAAATGTACTTTAACATTCTTTGCCACCATGCCACACAGAGCAATGCTGGAAAATCGAAGCACACAGCCTTGAGCACTTTACAAAGCTGAGGCTGTAAAAGCAAAGCTTCTTGTGAACCTTGGGCCAGATCAGATGCTCAGAAACAGGCAACTGGAGTATCGAATCAAGAAAAATTTAAATTTAATGTTATGCTTGATCTTCTATCTAGCAGTTATTTAAAACATAAATTTGCTAGCAGTGAGTTTAAACATTCCATTTAAATATATATTTTCCAGTTTTAAAATGTGCCACACAGAAGAAACCTCCAAGTCGAGTTCCTCACTACCCCCACTCAATGATACGAGTATGGTGTGTGAATTACTGAGTGATGGTATTTGGTTTCCAAAGGAGTAGCAGGAAATTCTTCCAAGTTCCTGCCCCTTTTTTTTTGTTTAGTTTTTTGTTGTTGTTGTTTTGGGTTGTTTTTTTACTGTGAAACTTGTGTGAACCACCAGCCTGATCAAAGCTGCCAGAAATTGTTAGAAGACATGTTGACTCGGGCCTGCCTGTGTCTGATAACTTAGAGGTGCCTCCTCTCCAGTGGAAAAAACAGCAGGAGCTTCTCTAATGAACTGTCCGGCAGCTCCATCTTGCAGTGTATATACAACCAGAGGTGAGGGGAGGTTAATCCATAGGGGAACTAGTTAGAAAAGCAAAGTAAAAAAATACAAGGGAGCTGTCTGACCAAAATTCAACTTGAAGATGGTTGCTACGCACTCTGTTTCTTGTAATGAAACTGTCCATTCAATCTGTTGCTTTTTG
Organism: Xenops minutus; assembly: GCA_035221455.1. NCBI lineage: Eukaryota > Metazoa > Chordata > Aves > Passeriformes > Furnariidae > Xenops > Xenops minutus. The sequence goes on along the minus strand of JAWWEE010000122.1, from coordinate 57,400,680 downwards.
TGTGGGCTTGTAAGTTTTAAAATACTTCAGACTGCGGTGCAGGAGTAGGCATTATGTACAGTACAGAACATCATGTTGCCTGTAGCAAATTGACCTCCTATTCAGTTTAAACACCTGTATCTTATTTCTGATGGAGATTAGATTCCTAATCTTGAGATTAGACTCAATTTTATTTCAGCATGGGGATTTATTACTATAATCTTTATCTGTTCATAAGCTCAAGGAAGACAAAGACGTTCGCTGTTAAACATGTACGTACCTGGTAGTAATATAAAATCCTCACACTGTAATCCTGGCTGTTGTGATTTTCATTGTTAAGTACATTTACCCCAGAGGTTTATCCTGATTTTATTTTAAAAAGTAAATAAAAAACCCCTGTCAGTTTCTCTTTGTTGTTTAAATTCTTTTTCTCTGTTTCCTTGTTCAACTGCAAGCTAAGATGTCATCTCTGCCTCAACTGGAAATTTTTATTTTGTGTTGCTTATTATTGCATGTATGGAAAAGGGAATCATGAATATTAAAAATACTATGGAAAACAGACACTGTGAGTTATTTGCTGGTTCTTCAGAGCAAGCATTGTACTATATATACTTTTTGTGTATGTATGTGGAGGCTAATCACCCACTAGAAGTGGTGTGCTCCTAATTAAAAAACTAGAACCAAAACAAGAAAACTCCACAAGCAGAAAGTAGTGTAGGTATACAGAAGTCTATATAGGACCTTGCTTCCTGTTCTATATAAAAAAGATGTGTTAATCAGTATTATAAATAGTATCTCTAATGAAATTTCAGCTAAGTTGAAGGAAAAGATTAAAGAGAAATTCAGGAGAATGTAATATATAACTTAAAGTTCATCAGAGCATTTATTTTTAAGTGTAGATTTAGCACCCAAATAAAATCAGTATCACCAACACACAGACTAGTTTATTTTGTATGGCCAGCCTATTTTGAATGCTAGCTGAATCTGGTAAAACCTTTTCCTTATGGTACCAGCATTTTAAGCTCTGTTTAGGATAAGGTTATCGAAAATCTCTTTTCAAGTCTGTATTTCTATATGGGGTCTTTTTGTGTTTGTTTAAACTGTTCAATTAATAGAGTTCATCAAAACCATTCAGGACTTATGTTCAGTTTATATATTTGTGTAATACATTATATCAGTGCAGAAAATTAGGTTTATTTTCATTTCTCAGACACGGATGGGAAGCTGGTTAACAGAGGGCTGAAGATATATGGAAGAAGAAACTGAAAAAAAAAAAAATACTGCAGATATGGGACTTAATTAGATACTAGTTATTCCTACTGAATACTGAATTTGATCTTTTCGTTTTCACAGATTGCAGACCTTTCATTCTCATCCACGCTCTAGTTTAAATTGATACTAAGGGAAAATATTTGAATATTTTTATCCCAGTTTGGAGCAAATGTTTGTAGACATATTCTCATGACTCCTCGCTTCTATTAGCAGTTTTAGTGTATTTTTAGTTTGCATATCTGAAGAACTCCATACCACTGCAGTTCAGCTCTCAGACTTACTCATTTGCAAGTCAGGGATGATTCCTTATCTGTATTTACTCATCCAGTAATATATATATATACTCTTCCAGTGTATGTGTTAACTATTTTTGATTCTTCCCAGGATGCTCTTCTTGCAATCACAGTTCCTGTGTTATTCTGCAGGGATGTAGACCTAATACAAAATTTTGGAGTATAGTATTTTCTTGAACGGTCAGTTCTCCTGAAATACTGACCTTCCACCACGAAGTTTTCATCTACCTGGCCACTGGAAGAGATTCCTGTCCCTGAGAAAAATCTCTTTTAACATTAGCTAGGGAGAAGCATGCGAGGACTTTGCAGTTTCAAAATTATTTTTTTACAGGGGGTAAAATAACTTGGCAAGATTCACCCCTGTTCCTCAAAGAAAACCCAAAAAACAGCACCAAACCCTTGAGTTTTATTAAATATAAAATAGATTTTTGTTAAGGACACATACATGATGTAGTTGTCTGAAATATTTTTGGTGTCATGGAGCAAGATGAAAATTTATAGATTGGTTATGGAAAACAGGGGTTTTTTTATTTTTCTTGTTCTGTCTCTCCATCTGAGACGAATTTTGTCTTTGTTCATATATACTCAAATTAGGGAAGCCTGGAGTAAAATGCATTCATTGCTGGTTTTCAGTAAGTAGTTTGTGATTCAAAGATACATGTGATCACATGTTGTAACACTAAACTTAGGAGTAGTGACAATGAATTCAATGGGATTTAAGCATATATTTCAAATTGTACATGCTTCAGTGCTTTCCAGAATTAGGATGAGATTATTTGTATGTTTGTGGTTAATTAGAGCTATGTTTAACTGAGTCAGTGCAATTTTCCATCCTACATCTTTGAAGGTGCTCTGCCATAGCCTGTACCATTCATGTTGTTACAGTCCATCTTACAATATGTAATGGGGTTTCCTTTAGTTGATAATTAAAAGCTTTGAAGAGTAATGATTTTGTTTGTTTTCAGGATTGGTGGGGATGAGAAGCATTCCCTTAAATATACTTAATTTCTAACCTATCAAAATTTAGGTTCTTGATTAGTTTAAAAAAATCCAACAAACAAAATGAAAACCAAAACCAAACCAAAGAACCCCTAGAAATTATGATTAGAGAGTTTGAAGTTTTGAGAGGGGTTTTGAGTTTTGGGATTAAGTACTCCCTGGTTTTCTGAGTGAGGAATGAGAGGTACAGGATTGGCTCAGGCATGTCTGGGAGGCTCCCACTGTTGGAACACATGTTCATTGAAAATAGTTTCACTCTGTAAGAAGCACAGCAGAGGCTGACCTCAAACTTTTCTGCCTGTTTTCGAGGAAAACACTTTCTGTCTTGAAAAAGTTTCTCCCAAGAAGTCATAAATACTGATAACTATCTCTCTTCCAAAACAGCTTAAACACACAAAATAGACAATTCAAACAAAGCTGTGACTGGCCTGAATTTACTATAAACTTGGTTTTAAATTAGGGAAATCAAGTTTTGTATTTCTTGTGCATCGGTTAAAAACTGAAGCAGGAATTCATGTTGACAAATGAAGTGAATGGAAACAGGAGACAGAGTTACTCTGTGTAAGAATTGATATGCACACAGGTAAACCCAGATGACCAAACCATGACTAAGGTGTTAAGGAAAGGTTTGTTCCAAAGTCAGAAACCCTGAATGCATTGCTTAGTCAAAGCGTAGCAGAGGCAGAAAGCAGCCCCAGGTGTCCTGTTCCTGTGCCTTTATAACAACACCTTTTGCATGTGCATAACTTCAAAGCCATAATCGCCTCTGTGCTTTATGGTTTCTTGCTCTCCCCGAGAGGTCTCCAACAAATGTGAGAACTTTTATCTCTTCTTGCAACAGAGGAGTTAATTTCTCAAAACAGACAGGCAAAAATAGGTAGTGCTGTGCATGGGAAGGAATTTTCTCCCAGGCTGGGTTTTTTGTAGGCCTGGCTTTCCCAGCAGCAAAAACCTCCTACAGCGAAACTCTTTTTCCTTCTTGAATAAATCTTCCATGTTTAACTTTCTTTCCCTACATTCTGTGATTTAATACATTGTCCTAAATACGTTAGATGTATAACTCCATAGAAATTTTAGCTCTTTACTGCCATAAAGCTGTGACTTAAGTGATATATCTTCAATAATTCTACAGTATTTTCATTCATAAAAGTTGAGTAGATTGGAAGGGGCTTAAAAAATGCATTTTAGTAGGCTTTTTGACAGATGTGATTTAAAAGCTTAGAGAAAGCAATGCACCTGTCACTTTTAATTGCAGAAAGCTTTCCATCTATTAACTTTATTTTGCCAGAGCCTTCTAATGAAAAAGTTCCAGTATCTAATTTAATTTAATTTTCATTGGGTTTGCCAGAAGAGCAATTAATTTTTAAAACTTCCAACTATTATGTTGTGCTTCAGAAAGCAGTCTATCTTACATACCATTAAGTTTCATCATATGCTTGTCATACGTTAGGAACATCTTGATATCCTCGAAGAAGGGTGGCAGTGAAATGTAGACAAATCGTCTGTAGCACTAGGTAGGATTTACAAATACAAATGTTCGTATGATTGGGTTATTCCTATCCATCATTAGATTGCATCTCTCTGGAGCTGTAAGTACATCTGTGCCTGGCAGGCTTGTGCTATCACTGGTGCATATGGGGACCATGTGTCAGTCTTCCAACAAAGATATATTGCCTCGTGTAGGAGCAGGATTGGATATGCTTGTATTTCAGCCTCTAAATCAATTTCTGGAACTTTTGCTACAGATGTTGGAAGCTGCAGGTCTGTAAAAGAATATACTGTAATGTGAACTGAAACAGAAGAATAAGCATGAGAGGGAATTAACCATATGGCAACAGATAGCAAGTGCAGTGGAGCCTGTGAAGAAGCAAATCCTCACACCTTCTCAGCTATCTGTGTAAATATTGTTTAAATTCAATCACCTCAGAGCTCAGAGCTGGTCTCGTTCTCAGAGGAGATCTGTTCTTACTCAGCTAAAAGAGTACAGATGCGCTTGCTGTTGTAAGATCCATGTCCTGGTACTTTTGACCCAGTGAAGCTCTTCCTGAATTCCCTAGAAGTACAAATGGGTTTTGACAGACTGTTTTAGCAGAAAAACTGGCTATGTATTGCTGAGGTGTTGTTTCCTTTAATGACTCTTATTGATACAAGCACAGTGCCATGTGTTCTTAAATTTCGGCTTATTCCTTAAATTCCTTTTTTTTTTAATTTGTGCTTTAAACAAAATGCAATTAATCTGAGTACTTAAACATTTCATGATTTTTTTATTACTCTTCAAGCAATAAGGAAGCTTATATATTGTTTGTTGGGGGTATTTCTTAAGTGCATTTAATAGCTCTTTCTTTCCATTAATGTAACCATCTTCAATCTCTGTGTGGTCATGTAGACCTCTTTTCTGAAATTATCTGTTTGCTGGCTACAGGAATGTGTGCATGGAGACATCACTGTCACACTTATTCATCCCAGGTATGCTGTGATCTCATTAGATTGCAGTTGCTTAACTGACATCCATCCCATCCAACTGCCTTTGTGCGCTCTCAAAGAGCAAAACAGAACACTCACACTCCTAAAGTAAAAACCCCTCAAAAAAAGCCTGCCACACCCCACACGTAATCATTCTTTATTGTAATTATTGGGGCTTCTAAATAGGTTTTTCTGTATAGTTACTTGAGCAAAAGCTCCATCAGCTACTTAGAAGAGTCTGGAAATTGGTTGAAGGGAAAGAATCTTGCATGGAAGAAATTTGGAATAAAAAGATGTGAAAACATACAGATAGAGGAAAAAAAGTCTGAAAGGAGGAAAGATAGGTTTTTAAAGTGCAATTAAGAGCAGCTATTCTTGATGGTTTCAGTGGAAAAGTGCAGCCCTGGAACAGAAAATCGGCTTTGTGGTCTTCAAGCTTAATAAAATATTTGAATGAAAGTTATTCCTAGTGCAAGCAGCTGAAGCTTTTTGAAAGTTTGAAGGGGAAAAGGAATATGGCAGGAGTAGCAGTACAATTTAAGCTTTTCTTGAAAAAAATATTAAATTCTGTTTTGCATTGATAATTTTTTCCTAGAACATTTAAATGTAATTTACATATTGTTATTGTGGCAATAACATAAAGCTGGAGCTGTAACATGCAATGGGATTTTTCACAGTCTTACACTTGGAAGCACTTTGATCCAGGTTTTTACTCACAGTTGTTCTTTTTAGTTTGTTGTTGACAAAGAAATACATTGAGATCAGTTCATTCTGGAATGAACAGTTTTCTTTTAATTGCTTCCGTACATTTTTACCATTTTTAAATGAGTTTTCAATTCTAAATGGCCCCTGAATCCAGCCAAGATGCACTCTTCTTGTTTTACAGACCAATTGTACTGCCTCTGCTATATTCTCAGCTACTTTTACAACAGGAATCCACCTCTTGAAATTCTAATTCTTTGCATAGCACTGAGAGGGAAGAGATTGTGGTGACAGGAGTATGGAGGAAGAGGCTGGAACAACACAGAAGGAGAAGGGAGGCTCAAAGAGAAAGAGAAGCTTGGAGCTCTTGAGCAGAAACTTGAGGCTTGACACTTTTGGGACACTCAGATAGAACATTAAAGTAATTTAATCCTGGTTAGTGGAAGTTTTAGTTCCAGAGTACTCGAATATCAGTAACTGCCCTGAAATTCCCCAACAATTTATTTTCTTTCTCTCCTAAGAGCTTTCAATTGACTTGTATTAACCAGCACATGCACCACACACAAGAAATAGAATAAACAAAAAATCCAGTAAAATTCAATTACTCAAATAACTAAGCTTATTATTACTGTTTTATAGTTCACTATAGTTCGGTGAAGTGGAAGATGACATGAAAGCCTTTCTTGTCCTTTCTGTTATTAGTTTATTCATAGAACAGCATAAAGTCCTAGTTTTTTGGTCCAGAAATCCACTGGTGTTAGTCACTGTACAAACACTGAGTAACAACAATACCAACCAACCAACATCCAGTAAAACAAAACCGTTTCTGTGAAAGATATTACAGTCTAAGAAATGACAGATGGGTATAAGGAGATGGGCGAAGCCCAGGAAAACAGTGATATAATATTGGTCATCTTGTTAAGCATTAATTATGATGATTGCTTAGCCTTTGTCAATTTTTTTTAATCATCCATGGTAATCCTTTTATAATTTTCTTTTGTGTCTTTCACTATTTTTAGCATAATTTTTGACACTGACAGGCAGCAGCCTCAAAGCTTGAAGCAACACTGCTTCACATATATTATGCAACTATACACATTGTATAAAGATAAGACTGTACAATAAATCTGTCTTACTAAGCAATCCGCACATCTCAAGAGTCTATCCCCAAATTGCATCATTCAACTCAAGTGAAGGAACAGTGAGCACAGTGCTATTCAACATTAATGGTCTGCAAGGTCTTTTCTAGTTTAGTCCAAATTTTGCCTGTCCTTTGACAAATTGTTCAAGGTTAGTTTTACTGTCAGGAAACTTTTGAAGTACTCAGTTTATTATAAGAGTAAAAGTTTGGAGCGGTGCTTCATGAAAAATGTCTGCATCCAGGAAGGTAATTATTACTCTGTATTGGAATAGCAGTTATGCCCAATGGGGTTGGATCAGTCCCCTCTGCTCTGTTTTGAAGGAAGAGAGAAATTGCCATGGCTCACTAAGGGATATTTCAGAAGCGAATATACAGGGTTATAGATTGTGTAGTGAAAATAGACAATCTTTCAATCAGTTCCTAAAAGTGCTTATAGTTTTCAGTTCCAAAGCAGCTGAAGCATTATTAAATATTAAAGACATGTTGACAGCTGCAAACTTCTTCTAAAAAAGAAGTTTTGTTACAGGGAAAAGTAGTGATAGATTTTTCAGATACTGTTGAAGAGGTCTTTTGGAAAGTTAAGGATGCCATCTCATCTATTCTTAATGTGAGCAGATCCCCAGCCAAGCCAAATGGGTGTTTCAGCCATGCATATGCTGAGTGTCTAACGTACCAGAAGAAGTGAAAGTTACCTGGCAGCATCCTGCTTTATTCTTTTAATGTTCTTAACTTGTTGTGCATTTTCAAGTCTGTCAAGTGTAAAATTGATTAAAAATTAATCACCAAATCATCTATCACAGACTGGTAAAATGAAAATAGCAGAATCTTCACTATTTCCTTACAAAAAAACTGTCTTTTGTGGCCTTGTATGAAAAAATGGCACATAAAGTTTGTGGTTATTTTCTATTTCATCAATTCCAATCTTGTAAAATAGAAAGAAGGGGACAATGCATGAACAAACCCCATATCTAATCTAAACCTCTCCTGGTACAACTCGAGGCCATTTCCTCATGTCCTGTCACAGGTTACCTGGGAGAAGAGACCAACCCCACCTGGCTACAACCTCCTTTCAGGTAGTTGTAGAGAACCATAAGGTCTCCCTTGAGCCTCCTTTTCTCCAGGCTAAACACCCCCAGGTCCCTCAGCTGCTCCTCATCAGACTTGTGCTCCAGACCCATCACCAGCTTTGTTGCCCCTTGGAAATTCTTTGGCACCTCAATGTTTTCCTGGTAGTGAGAGGATCAAAACTAAAGACAGTACTTGAGGTGCAGTTTCACCATGTGAAAAGTCATGTCCCTCTTTGCAAACTCCAGCTAGGGTTATAGGTTGTAGGTCAATGCTACCCTCACACACTGCAGCTGTGCTGCTGCCGGGGCACTCTTAGGGGAATGATATTGCTATTAGACATGCATGACAAGCAACAATCAGTAAATGTCACTCAGTACCTTCCTTCAGCCTGATCAATTTGAGACTCTATGGGGGATAAAGAATTGTCTAGTTTTTCTTTGGGGGAGTGAAGAGTGTTCTTAAGAGCATCAAGTTTTTCTATCAAAAGGATTACAAAAGCCAAATTTGAAGTAGCACTGCAATTCTGTCTTTGAAACTGTAGGTGGTCCTTTCCTCTTTAGGAGCTACAGCATGTAATTATTTCCTTTTCTTTGTTTGTTTGTTTTGTTTTTGTAGTCTAAACAAAAGAGAATTACGTATGAATTTAGTGGAACAGGCTAATAAAGACTGCTTTCCTTTTCAAAAATAATTTCTAGGACTCCAATAAAATACATGTGTGGTCCTAATACTTTTATTTTATTGCACAATTAGCATTTGCCATGCTAGGCCACTCTAGCACAATAAAGAATAAATGGTGAATGTCCTTAAGAAATTATTTTCTGTGGTATCAGAGTATACAAATTTATTTAAGTGCACTTTTGGAGACATTGTAGAGTAGAATTGATTTTGCAGCCCACGGATTAACTTTTATGCCAAGAATAAGATTGAAGGTTTTGTCTTACTCCAAAACCAAAATGTTAGCTATTAAAAGCTAAAAGATCTAGTATTTGTACTCTGTGCTATTTTTTTTGTCTGTAAGAACTAATTACTGATACTCAAAATTATAAATAAGCTGTGTATTATATTGCATAGGTATGAAGAGTCGGCTGTTTCTCAAACAAAAAAAGTTTTGCACTAATTGTCATAATTAGTACTTTTGATGACTCATTCTAAATGTTAAGGTTGGAGGTACTGATGAACTCTGGAGATCACCAGGCTACCGCTGCTACTATTGTATAGTGTGTTACTTTTTCTCTTCTGTGCTGTATGATAAGTGGTCTCTCCCTCTGCTTTAATAAATAAATAGATAAAAGTAGATTAAAAGTTCTGCTGCTTAAATAATAATAATATACCAAAAGCTATAATAAGAAGTACATTTTGATTCTATAACGGATTTATAAATGGATGACATTTAAAAAACCTCAAGCATTAAGAATGAAAGAAACATCAATGGTATCATCAGAAGTGCTATCATTAAAAACTGAGAGATGAAAGTGGGCAAGGAAATTCAGTCTGAATAGTCTTAGAAAAGAAAAAGATGCATTATTTACCATGGGAATTGCTGTGATTCAAATAATTCAGTCCATGTTGCAGTGATGATAGCCCTGTGTTGTGAAATGCTAAATATTCACTTGGGCAATGTAGCACACCATGGCATGGGGAGTGATCCTGGTTTCGCGTGCGAATAGGTTACGTGCCTACTGTGTACATAATCAGAATCTCTAGGGAGTCAACAGAGCAAATGGAAATTAGTGATGCAGAGAGAACCTGCAATTTTGTGATCTAAATTTTTCTCATCTGTTTTGTGCTCCTCAGCATGGTACTGATAAATGCTACCACATATACAGACTGCCTTGGTTTCTCCATCTGTACAAGGAGGTGAATAATACCTTTCTCATACATGAAATTTTATTCCTTTTATGGGAAGCATCAGCAATAATGATTTACAGAACTAATGTTTGAGATTATAATTCATAGTTTTTTAACTTCATAAGGTGATAAATAAGTACCTTAGAGACGTATTGGCTACTGCTGAAAGTGTTGTACACCTTTTGTATTTTCATTATGAAGAGGAATAGCTGCAATGAATGGTTTACTGAAAAACAGGAAAAAAAAATCATTGAAATTAATAGGAGGCTAAATGGTTTATTTTATCTTCAAAGAATAATGGTACAGCAGAGTGGTTGGTTGTTTTATTTCTTTGATTGGTTTTTGGGTATTTTTTTCAGAACAAGAGTTTAGTCTGAGTTGTTAAGTATATATATTTTTAAACATTCCCTTGTTCTGTCTGTTTTAATTGATCCATAGATCTGCCAGAAAGCTGTGCCTTGCTAAAAGGACATGACAAGCCATTTGGGTATAAGATTATCATCATAAATAAGTGATGCAGTACTGTAACTTGTTATACAGTAACTCTATAAAGCAAGCATATGTCAGTATTCTAACAATTAAATGGATAAACTTCATTTGATTGATGGGAAAGGTAGTTACTTGTTTGTATATATTAACGTATTTGCTGAACATGGAATAAACCCTGTTGTGTTATTAAAACATTCATGTTTTTTTAGTAAGCTCATGTTACAATATGATTTCTACCATGGTGGAATTCCAAATAGGCTTCAATAGGTTCAGTTCACCTGAGCCACTAATTTTACAGGAACTGTCTGTCCAGGATATTCCCCCTGCATTAACACCATAATGTTCAGTAGCATATGTATTCTTGAAGACTTTGTACTTTGGTTTGATTCTCATTACATAGTTCTGAAAATATTTTTTCTGAAAATAATTAAAGCATGCTTACATCCTAATACAATAAAACCAGTGGTTGCAAAAACATGCCTCTGTAGCATCCGGAAAAGGCCCTAGTCATAGCAGAACTTTGCAATTTAGGATTATGGTTATAAAGTTTCATGAGCAGAAAAAAAATTGGATCAGAAATTTTCCATGATAAATCATACTACCTAACACAGAGCAGAAATACATATTTATTATTAAAATTTAGAAAGTGAAAGACTGGTGTTTTAGGTGTGAAATTCAGATCAGAGATCCATTGAAACGTGAAAAACCTACTTGGGTGTTTCATTCTCTCCTCTTTGCATTGGAAAAGCCCATGGCTACAGCAGCTTTTGCAAACAGAGGCAGCTGTCAGACTTAATGATAACAGGAATAATCTTTTCCCATACTTCTCAGGAGACATATCAAGACACAGTTGAAACTTGGGGCTGTGGCTCCCTTGTCATATGCTTTTACATTGCAACATATTCTCACCTTCCAGATCTCAGATTTTATTGCTGGTGTCTTCAGTGCCACGCAGTGAGGCAGAGTGCTTTGTTTTCCCTAAGATCAAAGCCAGGGGAATAAATAATAGCTCTTGCAAACCTGAGTGTTGCTCTGGAGTAGCTGTATGGGTATAGATGATGTTCCTCATTAATGTGAATGTGAGTGGAGAAGTATCTTGGGCCATGCAAGACCTCACAGGTACCTTATGGAAGTCAAGGATGCAGCGAGTATCCTGTGCCCTGGAGCATGTTTTACAGGCTCTTTCTGCACAGAGCTCCTTAAGGAACAGGCAGTGTCTGTTTTCTCCCTACCACCTTGGACAGGCATGGGGGATTTCATGAAGAATATAGTTAGTTGTTTTCCAGTAACAGAGAAGCCTTACTAAGTAAAGCTTACTTCATTCATGTGACTTATGTGTAAATATTAAGGATGTTGATCATGGAATAGTCACCTTCTGTGATGTCTTTATGAACTAGCTTAAAGAAATTGGTAAGTATTCAATACTTAGTTTGACTGAGTATTTCTGCCTTTTCCTTTAAAAAAATAGGACACTTTACTCATTCCCCATACTCAGTATTTTGCAAAGTAGAGAATGGCAGGATAGATTTATGATATCACTGGTCAGACACAGGGGGAGGTTAAACCATAGAGGAAAAATAAAATTACAAGTAATTAAATTTACAAGTAGGTTTTCTGTCTTCAAAAGATTTAGTGTTTCAGAATGAACAATAGTTTAGCCACATAAGAAAACTATGATACAGCCTTAGCACTGTATCTGTGATACAGATATTATATGTGGTGATTCAATTTCTATAATTAAAAATTGAGTGCTCCTTTTTAAAGTATATAGGTTATTCAACTGTGAACTATACATGGTGAGTAATAAAATAGCTGCAATGCAGTACTGTTTGCATTTTTTAAGAGCTGAAGCACTGTCAGGATCATTAATTTCAGGTTATCTAGAGGTTTCATCTTCAGATAAAAAGGCAACACTGTATATAAGTTTTGAGGTTTTCTGGGGGGTAGGTTATAATTTTCTATTGGTATGAATTTAAAATGTCCAGAGGATTCTAAGCTGTGGGTTTTTTTTCCCTGATACACTTCTATTCACTAACCAGTAAATGTGATCTATCCTGTTCTTAGGAAGGATTCAGTAGCAGCAAGGTTTTTGGCAAGGTCTTTCTGCTTTTTCCACAAAACATAATACATTATGATTACTAATGCATTATGAGGGAAAAAAATAACTGAATACATAAAATGAAGCTGCTTTTTGGGGGAGAGTGGGGTGGAGGTTTTCTTTTGGGAAGGTTATTAATTTTTTTCCCCCTATTTCATTTGTTTGTAAATACAGAAATCTACATTCTTTTAGGCATAACTTCAAATTTGACAGATTTAGTTGCTTTGTCAGAATGTCAGAATTAAATCTTTAATCTTTGGAAATTGATTTAAAAGCTGAGGCATATGTGCTTATCAGTGTACATTGCATATAAATTGCCTTGATCCTGTTATTTTAAAAATAAATTATATTTTATGTAAGCACAGTAATTCCAGAGCTTACTTGATCACAGATCTTAGATGGGGTGGTTTTATATTATTTTGAAACACACACCTGACCTATGGGGAAAAAAAATGGTATACAGGTTTTTCAAGTAATTGCTTTAGTTGGACAAAAATTCAGAAATCTTGGTGCATTCTCCTCTGTGCATCTTAATTTAGAGTGGGATTCAGCTTTGCTTGGTGCATGGATTTGGTTTTCTGGTTCTACATTTGAGAAAATGTGATTGCAGCCAGATTATTACAACTCAGAAGAATGTCTGACATGTGTACAGCTTAAACATATCTGAAACAAACTGGACACCAGGCTGGTTTAGTGGCATCTAGAGCAGCAGAGATGCTCATTTGTGACTCCTCTAAAAAGACCCTCTGTCAGGGGCTGCCAGCATAAGTCGCCCAGGTGCATTTTGTGTACAAATCTGCGATTTTACACCACCTTTTGACTTGAGGAAACAAGCCTGAGAGCTCTGCGTGAGAACATCTCATGTTCAGAGAGACTGAAGTTGCACGTGGTCCTGAGCACAGTTTTGGTAATGCCAGGGCAAGGAGGTGCGGTGGAGGCCAAGGGATGAAGGTGCTCTGCCCATCAGTGAATGACATGAATGAGGCCCACAAAGTTGCACTAAGGAATTTTTTTGAAAGGCCAAAGTCTAAGGTACTCCAGTTCAGACTTAATAATTTGGAATATATCTCTCTAGGAGTGATAAAATAGAGTCAAGAGCAATTTAGTTGGAAGAGGCCTCCATGACAGCTAGAATCTGTACAAAGATGAATTTGTCAAAATATCTTACCAGATCACTGTGCTCTATTTAAAGGAAAAAAAAATTAAAAAAAGATTATCAGATAGCCTTGTCTTTTTCACTCTAGCTGTATACAAAATATTTTTTAATCAAGTGTGCTATTCCAGCAGAGGGGTGCTGGATTTTGATGTAAAGTCTTGAACTGTAATAATAATGGAGAACACTTTATTCTAATGCAAGTATCTTTGTCAGATTGCTGCTTTCAAATGTTCATGCAAACTTATGTGGGGTTTTTTTTCAAAAATACAGATTTTTTTTTTTTATTTTAAAAGTAGGATGTTTTGTTTCATGGCTTCAATTTTATTGACCCTCTTTCATTTTAGAGCTACCAAGCACCATCATAAAATATGTTCTGTATTCAAATGCTGCCTATTTTTGAAATGAGAGATGAAGTTCTTGTAGTTTTTAGTGAAGGAAAACAATTCCCATCAGACTGAAAAGAAGGTTTGCACCTTTTTTCACTGCAGAATATAAGCTGCAAAGTCAAATCAATGTAATATAATGACCTGCAAAACTGTCCGGTTTTATCTACAAAACAGATTTTTGCCCCATTTCCCCTGAAAGTCACAGGGCACCTTGTGCTGCTTGTGACCTTTTTTTGTGAGCAGTCTAAGAATTAAAGTGGAATAGGTTCAAACATCAATAAAAAAGACCACACAGCAGCTTCTGAGTCGTGAAATCTAGGTTTAATTTATGCAAGAAAAAGTTGAATGTTTGTTTAAGCCCCTCAAGGTTTTTATAAGGAAAACTTTTTAGACTGAGCAGATGAAAACTTGAAGCAATCAATAAATAATTACCAAAAACTTTTCTGCTATAAGGAGACATAAATTTTGTGTTGAAAATCATAGTTTTTATGGGAGGTAGAATTTTGTAGTGTAGAAATGAACTCACACTTTTGTTACAGAAACAATTCCAAGAAAGTTTCACAAATGCAGCTGATGCATAGCAAAAAATTGCTCTTGGAAAAAACATTTTCCAACCTTACTTAGCTCTTCACATTTAGAGGGATGCTCTAAACAGCACCTTGTATAGCAAGGTTGGGAACCTTTGCAGTCAAGTAGTTTACATTTGAAATGTGCTAAAATTAGCAGGGAGCACTATACTTGAGTCTGCTTGAGCCTGTGCTACATGGAGATGGTGTTAACTGTGTGGACCAAGCAGCAAATCTAGCATGCAATTAGTCAGCCTGTCTTTTGCATGTGCATACACACAGATGTACCTATGCAAGTGTCCAACCTCAGCGTATTGTTTGTTGAGGAACCTGGCTCAGTAGCTGTCACTTGTAAGTCCTTGTGTTTGTGCTAAGATTTGTCTCTAGTCAAGGAAAGAAAGATTTTGACCTTTTTTTTCTATTAGATTTTTAAAAATAATTTACATGTTGTCTCAATATTGCTCATATTCCAGGTTTTTTTTTAATTATGTAAAATGGTGAATGATGATGCTCTTTCAAATGCCATGAAAAGCTTAATGCACTGTTACCCATTATCTCCTGCAGTATATATTTATGAGTATGGCAGTGGTTTACATAGATATATACGTATATCTGTGTTATAAACTAATCATTGATCAGGGCACAAATCACTACTACTAGCTTAACCACTTCATGCACAATTTTCATGCAGGTAACATGTATTAGTCAATTAAAGAGAAGTGTAAATATAGATATTTGTGTTTTCTGCTTATAAGGGGATTTTTTTTCAAGGAAGTAGGCTGTTAAATCATGTTACTGTAACAAATGCTGAAGGCTGCTTTTTTATTCATTGCAACTGAATTTATTGTCAGAGCAGTGCAGTCATATCCCATTTCATGATTACTTAGGTGTCTTGAAAATTAAATCACAGCTCACAGATTCTCTTTTTTTTCCACACATGATTAATACTAGTAAAATTGGATCTAGTTTTAAGTATACTTTGCAAGATATTGCAATGCAATTAGGTGCATGAACTATGAATTATTTAGTAAATGGAAAGTGATTTTCCATAAATTAACAATGAATTGAATAAAGCAAAATTGTTGCCATTACATGTGGTATTATTTTCAAAATAATTATATATATATGAATTTTGTTTAAGTTGACCATTGTGGGGTTTTATAAAGTCCTCAAATTATGTTTCGCATGTTC
Source organism: Xenops minutus (assembly GCA_035221455.1). Lineage (NCBI taxonomy): Eukaryota > Metazoa > Chordata > Aves > Passeriformes > Furnariidae > Xenops > Xenops minutus. The sequence continues at coordinate 57,385,029 of JAWWEE010000122.1, read as the reverse complement.
ATAAATCTGAAAGAGATCCTGAGGAATGATTGCTCAGAATGGGAATATGGGCTCATGCTAGATTATGTTTTAGAGAAAGCATGTTAGTGTCTAATCAACTAAATGATTCTTGCTTATTCACTTAACCTGAACTAGATCTCTTATTTCTACATGCAGTTTTGGAATGTTTCTCTAAAAGCTTTCTCTGGAAAAGGTCATCTAAAGATTTCTCTAAAACACAAGATATAGTGAAACTTTACTTCTGTTAGGGTTTGGATTCCATTTGGTGTGGTTTTGGAGTGAAGATCCATGTTTGGTTTTAGCAAAATATAATCTTGTTAAGCACAAGAAAACTGCTATGCAAGTGGACTGAAAATCCCTGTCCAGAGACACCTGTATGCATCTAATTTGTTTGGGCATTTTAGATGCTCAAGCAAGCTTCCTCATGTAATTAATTGTGTTCCCCACACTGGGTATAGGTAGGTGCATCTTGGAAGGCTTTCAAAAGAAACTCTGATTTCATAATTTTAATACACCAAGGTAGATCGGTCCCTTTGAAGAACTTTAAACATTTGTGTACATTGTGTGATAGGTGTGTTTGCTCTGGGGTAGCGAACTATTGTCTGAAGTGAAACCTCCAAAGTATTGTGCTGCATTGCTTGTTAATAGTACATAGCATAGTTGGAAAGCTCTGTATTCTAGTTTGCTTTTCTTTTGGTTTTTTTTCCCTGTCTCCTCTGCTACTCTCTTTACTTCAGTTCTTTAGATTTCCAGTAGTGAATGGTGAAGGACAAAAGTGTGCCTGAATTTCAGAAAAAGAAAAAAAAAAAAAAAAAAAAAGGCTATTTATTCATAATAGCAAAAATACTACTACTGAATGATATTTTCATAAGCATTTTGAAATATTTTTCTTTTGGAAAAGGTAATAGTATCACATGGTGTGGTACAGCTGGTCATGCAGGGATTTTGGGGAAGAGCATTAGGTATCTACTGCAGGGTGTTTTTAATGCCTTCTTTTAAAATATATGCTGCTTACCACTGAAACAAAAGTCAGAAACCTATTGATCTCACATATTACACAGCTTCATAGTTGTGTCTCAACAGCTCACTATGTTCTTTTTGCTGGATTTCAGTCTTCCTTACATACTGCTGAACATAGTATCAAGCATTTGATGTCATGGATTTGGAATGGCTGAAAAGTGAAAACAGTTTAAAAATAAATTACTTGTGCCTTCATTGTTAAATTATTGTTTGGCATATATATGTTCCTGTTTTGTAAAGAAACTACTTAGTGGAGTACAGATAAGTTGACTATTGTTGCTACTACGTTTTCTTCAATTACAAATCAGTTAAGGTAATAAAGTAGCTTCATTGGAAACATTGACTGAACAATAATGACTGAAATTCTTTTATTTCCTTTGTCTTTTACACAGAACTAGATAAATATATGGCATTTTGAAATTTAATTTATTTTTTTCCTCAGTGATCTTAGTGAAAATCAGATTCAAGCAATACCAAGGAAGGCATTCCGAGGAGCAGTAGACATCAAAAATCTGTAAGTATTTTCTTCCTTCTTCCATATATACTGAAGATAATGCTTTGTAGATATAGTGTCCTTTTATTGTATCAGATACCTTTTTCCTGAGCACTATTATAGCTACTTAAGGAATCTCTGCATGAAACCAATACTTACCATTTGTTTTGGCAAAATACTTTAACGTATCTTAAACATTCTAAAATTGCCTTACCTGAAATGTAAAACATAGAAATAGTGTTGAAGACAACATGGCACTATAACTATTAGTTAACCTGACTTTAATATGTAAATGTCAGGCAATTTGAAATATTTTATTGTTTCACATGGAAAAAATCATTTTTTCTTAGTTTCAAAAGTTTGTCATTGGTTTGCTTGTATAAAACAAACAAAAAAATCATGCTATTGTATAGTTTTGTTAGCATTTATTTTTATACTTCTGTGACTATTTTTCTTACATAGTTTGTTTCTGTGGTCTTTTCTGAAAGAAAGATACTCACTCTCCTGAAGATGGTGACCCTGAAGTTCATGGGCAGGTTTTGAATTCTTACAGCTTCTAAATGTGGAAATATGTGAGTTCCGAGGCAAAGCAAAGCAGTGACTTTTCAACTTTCTCGTTAGAGTGGTGGATCAGTTTAGTGGACTGAACGAGCAGAACAATCTGAAGACTGTGATTGACTTCTGTGGTAGGAAATGTAAGGTCATGCCCTCAAAAGCTATAACCCCTGCTATAAGCTAAGGACTCATCACTTATAAACAACCAACAAGGTCAGAGGGCATAGAGTAGTGGGTTCCAGAACTACTATGGAGCTTCCAGCATGATACAGCTGTGTAAAAGCACGATTTCTGTCTTACGTGGTATCAACATATATAGGGAAATATTAGGTCATTATAGGAGGTTTTAATGTCATTTCTGTTTAAATACTTTTTATTAATTGAGGTTGGCAGTGTTATAAAGAAAGATGAAATTTCTAGTTGTACTGCTCTGAAAACACAGTGCTCTGTGATTACGAAGGGATGGTCATGATGATGTAGGACAGGACAGGACAGGCAGCCCTTTGTGGTGGACTCCATTCTGTTGCCCACAGCACTGCAATCAAGGAAATATAAGGAAAATGTCTTTTCAAAGATTTAGCAGAATGCCCAAGAGTTTGGCCTACTACAGTTCTTCCCTGCAGTGAAATGCTACCATACCTCAGTGGAAAAACTATTATGTTCAAATCTGCTATGTTCAAAAACATGCAAGTGCTTCTCAAAGTAGCTTTGTTACTTTGCTTAACTGACATTTTAGGAGGTTTTATTCAGAACTGGTTCCATTACTATTCTAGTCAAAAAGAGGCTTGGCTAAAAGGACAAGCCTACATTTCTCTGAATGATCTTTTATATTTGAAAATTTGTACAGCTACAGAAAGGAACTTTTGTAGTAAAAATAACATCATCATACTGGCAAAGCAGTAGTTTAGAATATAAGTGTACTCATATATGGTGAGATAACTCCAGTCAGAAACTACATTGGGATGCTAATCTTAATCTGAGATACTGTTTTTATCTTAATGCATATTTTCAAGCTAAGGATCCTTAATTATGTCTAAAACTTCCATAAAACAGTAGATCCTCCCTATAAAGCCTGGCTCATTTTGAGAGATAATTAAAAAAAAAAAAAATCATGAAGACCATAACATTGCCACAAAGTCCAACTCATATCTATGACATTTTTTATTGTGATAGAATAAATACTACAGATATCTTCTTACTAGTGGTCCCAGGGAAAATAAAAAATAAAAAAAAAAAAAAAAGAAAAGAAAAGAAAAAAAAAGAAACAAGAAAACCCACCAAACCTCTAATCTGAAAACTTTATGATCTTTCTACAATCCCTGCACAAAATAACAAATGAGGTCAGGGGGTGAGTTGGGTGGACTCTAGCACAGCATTTATCTAGCTACATCAGGCTGTTGTGCCTTTCCAGAATTTAAAGCAAGGAGATAGAAAGCTCAGCCTTCCATCTAGCCTTGGACATTGCACTTAAGAGAAGGGTGATGGTGAGAATTTTACAGGTTTTATTTAATTGATCACAAAAATTAAAGAGACAGTTGATAATTGATATGTATAGAAAGCATCACTTTGCAAACAAAGGAATTGAATGACCTCAAAGGAGGTTGTAACCAGGTGAGTGTCAGTTCCAAGTAACAAGTGAGAGGATGAGAGGACACGGCCTCAAGTGGCACCAGGGGAGGTTTGGATTGGATATCAGGAAAAATTTCTTCACCAAAAGGGTTGTCAAGCATCAGAACAGACTGCCAAGGAAAGATGGTGAGTCATCGTCACTGAAGGCATTTAAAAAATGAGCAGATGTGGTTCTTAAAGACATGGTTGAGTGGCGGACTTTGCAGTGTCAGATTTACAGTTGGACTCAATGATCTTGCAGGTCTCTTCCAACCTAAATGATTCTGTGAGTCTATGAGGATGTTTAACCTAAGGTCCACGAACAAAATAGGTGTATATACTTACTGAGAATTGTCATAATCAGAATTCAATATTTGTTCTAGGTTTGGCCTTTCTTCTGTAATTGCCCAGTAATTCAGCATAATGTGAAAGATGTTTCATCTCTTCCAAACTCATGTAAGAGATGGGTTAAGGTGCAAACACTAAAGAAATCTGTATTAGAACATACTGTAAATGAAAGATTTGCTTCATGAAATAATAGTAATTACATCAATTCCAATATAAATTGAGCCTTTTTTTTTTTTTAACATGAAACAATTGATAACCATCCCATATAGTAGCTCTACTAAGCTGTTTCAAAAGTGCTTAACAAATTTCACAGAACTTGACCTGATAGCATATTTTATGTTCCTGAATGTAGACTCACCATTCTCTCATTTCCAGCAAGTTCTTCCCATCTGAATCAGGAGTTGGAATATTTTGGAAAACATCTTACTGTATTCTTCTAGTATTTGCAGAACAAAGGTGTTAACTCAGACACTCTGAAGAAAATTGCTTCCTTTAAGGTTGGTTATAGCACTGTGATCTTCTGCTAGTATGTTAGCTCTGGAGTCCTCTTGATGTTTCTCAGAAGAAGCTGTCTAGTTTTCATAAAATGCCTCCATGCTACTTTCTTTCTGGACATCTTAATAATGTTCACAGTATAGATTCTGTAGAAGATAAAAGCAAAATGGGCAAGACATTATGAGAATTGACAACCCAGGCAACCTGCCACACCCTAATAGTAAAAAGAATAAAAAATCCCTGAGAAACCTTTAGGCCTCACAAATCTACTTTACATCTAATTGGAATTTCCTATTTTCCAACTTGTTATTCATCTCATAACTGAGAAGAGCCTGGCTCTATCTGTAGTCTCACTTGAGGCAGCTGTAGGCAGCAATAAGATCCCCTTTACCCTCTCTTTTAAGGCTGAACAAATGCAGTTCTTGCAGACTGTCCCCAAATGTCACCTGCTTCAAGGCTCTCACGTTGGTCCTGTTTGGGCTCAGTCTGTCTTCTGCTGGGGAGGCTAACACCAAATGCCATCTCACAAACTCAGATGTTGTCTCACAAATGCCAAACAGAGTGTCCTTGGCTTCTCTCACTAATGCAGCCAATCATTTGTAATTACTGAAGTTCTTCTATAAAAGTGATGAAAAATGAGGGAAGCTTATTTTAGAGGCATTTCCCAGACTAGAAACCCAGTACCCAATATTTTGGCAGTTCAAATGTAGGGAAAAAAAAAATAGCTGCTGTGTATCAAAGTCTCAAGTTTTCTGTTCAAGGAATTATTCTTGAATGACTTGAAGAACAATACACTTTTAGTGTAACTGCTGTTTTGGGATGTGACAGAAATTAGGGTGCAAATCCTGGAATTATAATTCTGATAGTTACTCCTAACTTACTACTTTTTCAGGGATAAAAGTATTCACCAAGAAGTTAGATTCTTCAGACAACGCAGTGGCATTCAGTGTTTTTTAAAAATAAATAGAAATTGTCATATAAGTGGGAAATTAAACACAGATTTTTTTTAATATACATGTTAATTATGGTTTCATAACCTTCCCTGGTGATACATTTCTCATACTGGATGTGAAAGATGTTTAAAATCTTCCCAACCCCAGGAATTTTGTTTGTATTTATGATTGTTAGAAATGCATTAGGTGCATTGTAAGTTTGGATGGGTTGTTTTTGGAATCTGGTTAGTAGTAAGAAAAATAACTGGTTTACAAATAAATATAAAACACCACTGGAAGAACAATCATGCTATGCTCTCTTTTTGAGTAGATTTTGGCATTATGACTTTTCCATTTCAAGTGTATAAAATTTTCTAAGACCCCAGTTTTCCCCTCTTCTGTGTAATCAATACTTGGCAGAGGGTGGAAAGGAATATACCAGCATCACAGCAGAATTGTGATGCTAAATATATGCAACCTCAAATGATACCAAAAATAGCAAGGAACATTTTCATTGTATCTCCTGCAAGGATCTTCTGCCCTGTTTTTCTTGTCACCCTCTAGACCACTCTCTTTGTGTTCATTTGGTTCCATTTTTTCCCAGCAAGCAGAGGAGACTGTAGCTGTCACACCAGGGATAAAGGCTGCAGGGCAGTGTAGTAGCATCACAGATTAAATTGCCTGGGAAAATGAAGAATTAATGGAAAGACCGTCCCCAGCATCAAATCGAAGTCCTTCCTATTATACTATCCTTTGTCCAAAGCCTTGATTGATATTACTTGGTGTTGTCATGGTGCCTCTTTTTTGCTGGTTGTGAAAGATTTTAAACTGGCATTGCCACTAAATACATAAATGAATTTTGTATTAATCTTTGTTGGGAATGATTGGACTTTTTTTTAAGTTCAATTATTAGTAATTGAAAAAGAGAGTCATGGTGAGGATGTTCTAGTTACTGATTTCTTCTCAGATAATGCACAGAATTCCACTGCAACTGGAAGTGTATTTGTCTACTCATCTTTTCAAGTGCTGATCCAAATGCATTGCTTGTCTAAGACATGCTTTAATAATTTAGAATTCAGTATTTCTAATGCTTACTCTCATTGGGAATCTCATTTGGACTGTGAATCTGTTTAGCCACCTGCATTTCAGGTATATATCAAGAAGGATTTTCACAGGATGTTACTGAAATATACTCTGTGTATGTTTAAGATTTTTATTAAAATCAAAAGTAGCTCTGAAGGCATGAAGGAAAGAGTAAGTACACTTTTCTAGTGCCTTCTAAAGCTCTTGTTGCCAAACAGGTTGGTGACCTTGTGGCCTTTGGGAAGAAAGAAAAAAAACGATGTTTTTTTCTGAATGTTGAAATAAATACTATTTCAATATTATTTTTAAAGTTTTATTTTCATTATTTCATTAAATAAATTATTTCTTACTGATGTGATAGTGCCTGCATCACATAACATAAAGATAGTTAATTTTGTGTGCAGTCTGCTTTGGTGCTGTTCTTCTGTTTCATTTTTACTTTTTTTTTAGTTTTATTTTCCCCCTGTAAGATACTTCTGGGTTTACCCAAATAGACTGCTAGACAGCTTTAAGAGGGTTGAGAAATTAATCAGTTCTCCCTTTTCTTCTAGTTTATTTAGCAAGTATATGTTACTTGGATGTATTGCAAGCCTTGCTTGTTAGTTTTGGGATAAAAGGAAAAAGGTAATAATTTGCTATATTATGTGTATGAAGAAAAAATACTGATTTGAAATGTTTTGTAGGGAAAATATAGGAAAGAATAAAATTAACTACATTAGCAAAATAAAGAGCAAGTAGGAAAAAAACACTTGACTTCCAAATGAAAGAATAATGCAATAAATAGTCATGGGAAACAAGCAGTTCTTTGAAATTTGATAAAAGTTTAGAATAAATTCTTGCATTATTTTGCTACATGTTTTTCACCTAATTCCTCTGAAATTGTTGATTGATCTTGTAATTGAGAAGTGAAGTGAAAAATAAGAAACATAACTCAGTTCTGTTGTAAAAAATACAAGGAGACATTAAAAACAGTGACTGTTTCCAGAAATTGTATTGCAGTGCTAAATATTGTGCACTCAAGGAAGAGCTTTACTGATGCTAAAATGTTTTCTAAATATTTTTTGTAGACTTCTTAAAGAGAGTTTATTATTAAGCTGATACATGAGGAGAATGTAATAATTTCTGAACAAAGGAGTAGCAGGTAAAGCTGAAGAGGTGCCTCTCTAGCACAGGACTACAAAGTGTCCTCAAGCTGTGAAGAACAGGAGAGTAAAGCAGACAGGTTGCTTGAAATTGTCCCAGTTTTTAACAACCTCTAGGAATGAATAAAGATTTTCTCTGTCAAGAGTCAGATGACATTTTTTTTTTCTGTACGAGGGTAGTAGTTTTTAAATGTATGCAACATCTTCTCTTAGTCATTAAATGTGCTTCCTGTGGGACAACGAAGTTTATTTTAAGATACATATTTATCATTATCTGGTAGACAACATATGCTGAAAGGGAAGAAAATATAAGTTACCAACATGTTTTTACAATCTAAGATTTATCAGCAAGAGCAATAAATGAAAAACATTTTAAAGCAGACATTTAATTATTAGTCGAATGCTTTTTATTTAGTTCTTACTAGTTCTTATTGATGAACTCACATAAACATTAACATTTTAAGTAGCAGTAGATTAGTAAGTGTATGAAATACCCAAGTAATGCTGCAGATATGGGAGTAAAATCCAATCAGTTCTCTGCAATGATGGAAAGATTTTGGATACGACAGTTGTTTTGTGTTTATGAGCTTCACAGGAATGGCACTGCTGAAGCTGCTTTGTGAATGCTGGAGACAGAAAGGAACAGCTACTTTACAAAAGTATGGAGAAATTCACATAGAAAGGACCCAAAATGGTGATAGGGCAGGCAGGAAGATGATGAAAAAAGACTGGAGAGAGGAGAAGAATGAGAATGGGCCAGACTTGCTTCTGTTCTCAGTGTTCTAATGATTTGAAAAGAAGAAAAGCAGCTCTTGGGGGAAGAAGAAAAAAGCTTTCTAAAATGGAGTTAGGGTTACTGGTATACTCAATAACTTAGTGGTGAGAAAGGTTTCACTGTGGTATTGTAGATATTTAGGTGTGGTTTTGAAAATCATGCTTTAAAAAAATTATAAAACGACTTAAAATTAGAGACATATGTACATTTTTATTTCTAAAATTTTTGCTTATGTCTTAAGTCATAGCACTCACACAACTTGTTATCAGGAACCAGTTTTATTTAAAAAAAAAAAAATTCAGACTGCTTCAGTATATCCATTAGAGGGACATCATGAGTTAGTGTTACGCTGGTTGTGGAATATTGTCTAACTTTCTGTTTGGGTTATATATGCAGTGGATATCCTTACCTTAAATTTTACTTCTGCTATAAATTGCTATTCAAGTCAGGCACACAGTCTTCAAAGTCATGTCCTTTTCATAACTTAAAAAAAATTAATATATATTTCACACCAATTGTTCTTCATGGTGTGTGTCTAATCATTTTATATCATGGTTGTAACTGATGGAAGATAATCTAAAACATAAAGACAGTAGTATCTTTCAAAGACAGTAATTTTTAAAACTAAGAAATATTTCTCCTCTCCCATCTGCAAAATTCCCTTCCCCAAACAAAACCCAATTCATTCGTTCAGAACAAATACAGTAATCTTTGTGGTAAGAAGGTTTAAATGGAAACAACTCACCCTTCACTAAGGTAGTGATCATGGTGACTCATTAAAGGAAGAAGTCCAAAAGTTTTTGGGTGCACCACAATTGCTGCCAGTCTAGTGGAAGAAATCTGCCTTTCAGCTTGTGTGGGACAAGATTTGCTCAAGTGCTTTCTCTGCTGTTAAAAGATTTTCCTTTGTGTGTAATATGGATGATTTAGAAGAAGCTGTGTCAGCACTGATTTATACATTGACAGCTAAGGATAATAAGATATGGGCAAACATACAGCTCACCCTTTTACAGATTAACCTACAGACTGCATTAGGCAAATTTGAAGGCATTAAAAGATTTCTCCAATTTGTCTGGAAACAATTTCTCTTTTGTATTGTGTCAAGGGTAACATTTCATGCCATTGTACTAATTTGAATAGCTTTGATAAATTGTTTGTGGGGTTAGAGGATTGTACTCTGTATATATTTTACCTCTTTTAAATAAAAAGGCTATTAGCTTAATTGTTAAATGAAATTCATTAGTAAAAATTGAAGGCTTAAATATTCCAACGCTGCAGCACTGGTGCTGTAACATTGCACCAAGATGATTAAAGATCATATTCAGGAACCAATAGTTTGCATTTAGCTTTCAGTACACAGACAGAGAGACACTATTACAGTTATGACAATATTTTAGTCCCATGTAGTAGTAATTCAGATGAAAAATATTGATGAAAAATATAGAAGAACTTTATAGAAGTTGGTACATTGCATTCAGCAGTGGGTGTGATGATTTATTAATAAAGTAAAATGTTATCATAGATTCAGAAGAATCACAGAAAATGCTTTAGTAAAAGCATCATTAGCCCTGCTAGCTAATATATAATTGAAGACAGAAGGGCATAGTTCATTTGTATTTTGTTCATTTTCTTAGTATTGTTCACACACATTTACTCATATGTATTATTTGACACTGACAAGCTACCAGCTTGGACAAGTTGTTAAAAGTGAAGTTGTATCATCTTTACTTTGGAAGTCATGCCCTCAAATGCATAAAACGTTGCCATATTTATAGGAAAAGCTTTTATCAGTAGGGTGATTTTGTATTTGCATGGTTGTTAATTTAAGCAGACATTTTTAATTAGGCTCTATGTGCTGTATCAATGTTTTGAATTGAAAAGGTAATAATATTCTTCAGAGAAATGAATCTAAATTTTTCATAACTTAATACTTAAATATTAATAATGTATGGGGTGGATTGCTGAGTTTTATGTCTAGAGTTCAAGTGCTCCATTGCAACATACTATCTGCATATAACTGCAGAGAGCACAAAGTATGTAGAAAACCAGATGCTGAAGGTTACAGCAAAAACACTACTTTCATTTGGAGCAGAATTAAAGGAGATAAGTAAACAAGTCTGTAAATGCCTCGGACACTGTTATTTCTACATATAGACATATTCTAGAAGGTAATTCCTCTAACTCCCCCCGCACACCCCCCTCCCACCCAGTCTTGCATGCATGCATGCAGGGAGACCCCTGAAAGTGGTGTCTCTCCCCCGTCCCTGCCACGGCGGGCGGAATTAACATGCAGCTGGGCTGCTCTGATAAATGGATTCTGTTAGGTCACCGAGGGGATGCATGTGACATTAAGTGATTTACCGTCCTTTACCTTAATGAAATTGTTTCAGCAAGATGACGCTGAGAGCTTTTAATGGATAGCTTTTCTTGATGTAATGAAATTGCATTCCTTTGGCATTTAATATAAGGTGCAGTTATTATTTACTGGAGCTTTCCCAGCGCTGCTGTTTTGCGCAGACAGTTGAGAACAAAAAGGGATTTCTGTGGCGGCGTGCAGGCCAGCGCACTGTGCGACAGCCTCGAGCGCACGGCAGGGATGGCCAGACCCTTTCCATTCGCGTGGCCTTGCTCTGCCAGCCCTTCGGGAGGCTTCCCTTGCACCTCGCGTTGCCAGCACGCCTCTCCCTTACAAATGCCTTCCTAATCTGTTTTACAGGCAACTGGATTACAACCAGATCAGCTGTATTGAAGATGGGGCATTTAGGGCTCTGCGTGACCTGGAAGTGCTGTAAGTATGCCTTGTATCTCTTACTTGTAGCAGGGGCTCAGTGTCTGGGGAGTACTAACGTAGAAGCTTATCTGCGAGCTGCAGCCTGGTGTCACGACGGGCTAGTGAAAAGATGTCTTAAAATAATCCACCGCGATGTGTTATAAAATGGTAAAAAGGCATGGAGAGGCAGAGATACGCCTTTACTCTGCAAGACAGCCATTAAACATAATTAAAATAAGAAAAAAGCCATTGGCAGATACTGTAAGAAAATAATATATTTCATCTTAAAAGGGGGGAGGGCGGCAGTATAATGAACCAAATTAATTTTGTAAATTATCCATCACTGATGGTGTGCTGAACATTTTCAGATTGCTTTTGTTGTATATTCTGACATCAATTTGATCTTTCAGACTCTGTTTAAGGAACAATATGCTACATATATTTGACAATGTGGATGTTTTCAAAGAGGCACTTTCTATCAAACACTGCTGCTATATGTTAGGATATTTAGCATGTGCATGTTCATAGTTTGTTTTTGAAACATTTTAAGTTTTATATTCATAAATGCCTGTGTATTTGTAGAAAAATTCCCTTTTTTGCATGTCACAGAAGGTTATTATTCCAATACTCTTTTGCATACTTTTTCTCACTGTCTCCAAGTGGCCATCAGTGAGGTTAAAGGTAACATAATTATCATCAGTTACCACTGATCTGATAATATTACTATAATGAGCAAAGCACCTCAGTTCCCTAAGCATCTGAATCACAGGACACACTCCTGAAATATTTGCTCTGTCAGTCAAAATGACACATTTTTTCTGGATTTTCTACATGAAAGTAAAAGTGAAAGAATTTGTGTATCAATGACTTACTTCATGTTAATTTGAATTACACTCAATGAATCCCAACTTGAGGAGAATGAGCGGGTGGGTTTTATTGTGTTTGGGTTTTGGTTTTTATAAAAAGTGTTCTGATGGAAAGAAGCTTCTCTGGCAATAGATAGTGTCTGCATGTCCAGGAAACTAAAGAGTATGTGAGCAGCTGGTGGCAAAGTTTTTTTATTAAGCATTAGTTGGTCTTACTTATGAGCAAATAAAACTGTCAACTAAATTGATTTTTTTTTTTTTTTAACTTTGCAATCATAGAATAACAAGCCTATTCTTAACTCCCTGGTATAAAGCCATGTAAAATGTACTCTAGGTTCAATACTACATCTAATTGTTAAGTTGATGGATTGTTGGTTGTCTGCCAGTAAACCTGATGTTTTCTGAGATTTTTGTCTTTGGAACATATGTATGTGACAGAATAATTTTTCCAGTGATGGCTTAATCTGGTTACTATGGGGTTTTTTAATGCACGCCTTTCTTTACAAGTGCAAGTGTTAAATGTTTATTACAAACAAAAATCAAATGTTTTCTGCATATTTTAGTGCTTGTAATTTTAGTGTTCTAAAAAGGTCATCCTTGGTAGTTGAGGTTTGTGGCAAAATTTTTAGCTTGATTTCAAGAAGTGAAAATGAGGAAAAAAAATGCTAAAATAATAGTCTGCTGAAAAGTAGGTAGTTAGAATTTTGTGAATCAATATACATAGTATGTAAACATTGTTCAAATATAAAAGTAAATTTTTGCTATCTTATGTGATAGGAAATTATGTAAAGATTCAGTTTTTTTTTTTTAAAAAAAAAGGAAAAAGAATAGGTATTTCTAACAATACTGAAGATTTTGTACCTTATTCAGCTTCCTTTCCAATATGGATTAAAGAATGAAAGATATGTAATTCATACCATGCTGTATATGCACTAAGGAGCAAATAAGACTATGCATGTTGTTTTCATTTGGAGTTAATTATTCTATCTGAGCACAGAAAGTGTATATAACTTCAAACTTCAAGTATGAGATAAAGCTTTTAAATAGGTTGTAATCGTGTTTAGTGCCAGTTTGAAAAGCTTACCAAAGTAACATTGGTTAAATAATTGTAGAATTTTAGAGGCTGTTATTGTTAAAGATGCAAAATAACCTGAAAGACAAAAGCAATTAGAAGTATAATCCTCTCTGTGAATTTCTGTGAAATTTTAATTTTCCTTCATCTTTTTTTTTTTTTTTTTAATGGAAAGTCTGCTGTATTTAGGAAACAGGCTATGGGGTAAATATATAGTGCTGTTGTGTTAAAAAAAAGTGTCAAAGAAATGGAAAAAAGAGTCATCACTATCTTTGCTACAGTATGCAATACGTAGGTGAAACTATTGAGCAAACTTTTTTAAAATTACATCTCTGTAATGAAGTCAAGCATTTTTATCATTAGATAGAAATGGCCATATACAATTTTTTAGTTCCCTATGTATCCCTTACATCGACTCTTACATCTCTTTTTTTTTATCCTTGCATAAATAAACTAATAGCTCAGATATACAAAATGCCAAGGCAAACATCAAATAGCTGAAATTGAAAATTAAAACATTTGTAGATAAGCCTTCTCTTAACAGCTATAGACATATTGACTGATTTCCCTTCCCTTCATTGAAAAGACAGGATTTTAAAATCTTCTAAGAAGTTCAGCAGGAGAAACTATGGAAGCTGTCATTTACCATGTGGGCATTGAAAGAAAATTCTGCCAAGATTTACTGACTGTCATTTATTCATTAAGACACCTTTTGTGGATGTACTCACTTAGCCATTTTTTATTGTTTCATTCTTGTTATATTTTGAAAAAAAGGCATGTGGTTTGTTTTGGTGTTTTGTTTTGTTTTATTCTCCTCTCTGTTTATGTAGCCCTAAGAACACAGGGGAGATCCTTTATGCTCAGCAAAGAAAAGATTTAGGACATGGAATGAGTAAGCACATAAAGGTAAAATGCAGCACATTGCACCAGTAATTAATTGCTTGGTTAATGTGGAGATATATAACCTGATCCCATGCACAGTGCTATGAATTTACCTTTCTGTGTTTCAAGATCAGAGAGTACTTAAATATTTATTCAAAATAGGTACAAATTACAGTTTGTGCTTTAAAAAACAAAAGAAAAAGGAAATTACTTTCTGTTTCAAAAGGGGAAAAGTCTATTTTCAGTGGAAATTATTATGTATTACTATTATGGTTATACAGAGCTTATTCACCATTCTGCTCAAACTCTAAGTCAAAACTGTAAATTTTATCCCTCGCTTCCTTGTTCTGGAGTCAAGCTTGTTTGCATTTTATTTGCAGCTTAAAGACAATATCTTACTGCAAGTTCATTCATAAACTTTCCAAATCTTTACAAACTGCACTTACCGAGTATGATGGGTCTGAGCTAGCCAACAATTGGCTAAGAATTGTTTCTAGCTTCTGTCCCAAGTCCTCACCACCTTGTCTAAAATTTAAATTACTAGTTTATTACAGTATTGTGTAATTCCTGACTCCTTCCATCATGTAGCAGAAACTGGAGTCGTGCAGCTCTGGATCATCTATAGCAACTTGTTCCATATAAAACCTAAATGCAGCCTAGGGTTATCTTTTTCCTAAAATTCTTGGGAAAAAACACATTCCAACCTTGTGTCATTTGTCAAAGCATGGACTCTCAGAAGATAGAAAGAGAAATCAGAGTCCTAGAACACGGATATTTTCTCCAAGGATTCTCTTTTGGCATCAGGATGTCAAGCTTAGCTTGAATGCCATAGATGTTCTCAACATTGTTGGAATTTCCTTATGAGTGAATCATAGGCTGCAGAGACCTCAAATTACCTAGGATTATAAATGGTAAAATCATAATATTTTATTAGGAAATCAACAGGGAAGAAAAATACAGCTAAAAGCGCTGGGTTTTTTCCTGATATTCAGCCCTAAAAACAGTGCAGCATGACTTTCATTAGCTATGCCTATTTTAAATGTGACATAACTGTATCATGCTAATATGCTTCTTCTTGACTTCACAGCACTCTCAACAATAACAACATCACTCGACTGTCCGTGGCAAGTTTCAACCATATGCCCAAACTCAGAACATTGTGAGTAGTTCCACTGAAACTGGCTGCCATTTTTATTAGTCTAGTGTATTATTTTTACCTCTATTACATTTTTTCGGGGGTCTATAAATACATTTATAGGCAAAGCAAACATAAGCTAATTAAAAGGTATTGATGTATCATGAGGTTGATGAGTGTGAAGTCTGTGTGTGCATCTGTGGAAGCTGATTCTGCGAGAAACAGCTAACTAGTAACCCCAAAGCTATACTTGGGGCTCAGGAGGTAAAGGAGCAGTTGCATCCTTTACAATCAGCTCTTTTGGGATGTGAGATGAATAAGTCCATGAAAATGGCTTCTTGGTCTCTTACCAAATGGGTTTTCCATAGCGCTTTATTCAGTCACAGGAAAGCTTCACCTTCTAACAAAAACAAACAAACAAACAAACAAACAAACAAAAAAAAAGGTGAGTGCGGGGGAATTCTCTTTTACATGTTACAGCTATATAGAAAAATAAATTGATGTTTTTTGAAAGTCAAAAATTTGTTTTACTTTGAGCTATTGAAAGGGTCACATTTCATTTAGGAACATGGGAGAATCTTTGATTGACTGTCAGATGTGATAAATGGGAAATCGTTATGCTTTTATTACTGTACTGCTAGCAGACCTAATTAAACTAAACTGGCTCGCCAACATTCTTTGTAACATAAAATTATAGCATCATCCGGTTGTGCTATAATAATTAAAGTTGTGTCAGCATTTACGATAAGGTACCCATTTTTAGAGGTTATGACTTTCACAGAGGAATACTTCAGTCTTCTAAAACACAGCACAGTGATAAGAGTGTGTATGCAAGTGATACAGGTTGAAATTATTTTTTGGTATGTTTATGCTGACTATGAATAAGTGTTTATTGTGTTGAGTGGCAAAACCAGAATATATCAAGGTTTAGTCTTGGGACTCACTTTCAAGCAGATTTTCTAGTGAAATGGAAATGAAAAATGAATGAGATGTTTCTATCAGAGGTCAAGAGTGGCTGTTACTGTTAAAGAATTACTTTTACAAAAGGAATGTCTAGTGTCTTTTACTCGTGGGGTTGCACAGCTGTTTTGAAATCAGTAGGGCTGTTCACCTGAGTTAATATACTGTTCATAACTGAAGAAACTTCACACAGGTGAGTAGCTCTGTTGATTTCATAACAGAATTGTAACTGTTCTTGCTTATACAGATACAAGAGCACTTAATGCTGACCATGGGCTTTTGGTGGCCTCAGCTAGATTTTGATAATAGAATTTCATTCCATTCTTTCAGATCCAAGTCTTGAAAACATGCATATCTTCTTTCAAACCTTCAAATATAGTTTCTGTTCTGAACCACAAAATAGAGTGAATAAAATCAACAATATTTACATTTTCTTTGATTAAGATATTTCATTTTCTGAAAATATATTTTAGAAACAAATTAAACTGGACACACAAAGTTCCAGATTATAGCTGTAACATCCCATTTGCAGTCAGAATATGCTTGTGTGACTGTATTGATTTCAGTGACATAAGTTTTGATTTGCAATGGTATTCTTGCCTACAGCTGGCCACAGATTGTACTGAATGACTGTGTGCTGTATTGTGAGCTATATTTGTGAAGAACCCACTCGAGAATTAGTACAGGAAATATATATTGTCTTTAATTTCTGCTCATTTATTGGGGGCAGGGAAAGTGTTAGTTAATATTTTTGCTTGTGTTGGTTATAAATTTCATCTTGCTTTGCGTATTTATTTTGCAATGGATTAATTACACTCCTTGTCTACATTCTTAATTTCTTTCACTTCTTTTGCAGTTATTTAGTTAGGATTGAGCACATCAGCTAAAAAAGACCAAAAGGGCATTACCCTTTTATGGATGATTCTAAGTAATGATTTGATTTATAGCTGTGGACATCCTTCTCTGTAGTTTGAGAAAATGTAAGAGCCAGGGAAGAGTAATTTACCTAATTTAGTGAATACATTTGTCTGATATTTTATCAATGGCAAAGTGCTTTTTGCCACTTGGCAAGGAGCCACAGTCTTGTGTCAGACTGCTCCAACAGGGAGAAAACTTCTTTAATTCCATCACTTACTTCCATTTGGTCTTTTCATTTCAGGCATTGCTTAGAACGTGGGTCCTTAGTAGCCAAAAGCAGCTAATCCCACTTTCTGTGGTTAAACAAAAAGAGAGGAAATCAGAAAAGAGATGTGAAAGGAGGTGCTTTATATTGAGTTATTACTCTATCTTGTTCAGCAGAAAATGAGTATGACCTGTTAAAGGGATTTTTCAGTCTGTTTCTATAGAGACTAATAATGGCTAGACTTACAGATATATCTAATTGGAAACCAAATCTTTTATGAACTCTTTTTTCTGACAGTGTATTATCGCCATAGGGCAATTTTCTTGAGACATTTTTGTCATACTATTTGCTCAGGTCTGGACTAAAGAGTCCCACAGCAGCTTTCAAGCTCTTGTATATATTTACTTCTTTCTTTTAGACAAGAGACAGGCAACAGCAGATAAGTAAATTTATTTGGGAGCTTTTTTTTTTTCCTTCCAATTAATTAGACCACAAACAAAAAGTAATTTTCCTGCTTGTATAGCTTTCTTTATTATCTTGTAACTCCCGGACTTTGAATAAAAGATGTAAACAATTGATTCCTCATTAACAGTTATGTTAATAAATTGGCGTAGTTGCTTGCTGGAGGGATGGCTGGGTGAGTTGGCTGCTTTTCTGTTTGTTCCTCCTAATTTAAAGATACTGACACGTCTCTTTCCATGCAGTCGTCTTCACTCCAACAACCTGTACTGCGACTGCCACCTGGCCTGGCTGTCTGACTGGCTGCGGCAGCGGCCGCGGGTCGGGCTCTACACGCAGTGCATGGGGCCGTCCCACCTGCGGGGACACAACGTGGCCGAGGTCCAAAAGCGGGAGTTTGTCTGCAGCGGTAAGGGAAGCACATTCACTCTTCCAGTCCTGCTTTGAAACATGCCTACCCACTGCTTGGTGGTGATTGCTAGTGCTGCATGTTTACTTTTTTTAGCTTTTGTGTAATCCAAGCATTACTGTTTATTAAAAAAAAAACCTAATCATTTTTTGTCGGTGTTTGTATCTTCTGTGGGGGTGCTTCTGTCCTTACAAATTTTGTGTAAATGCTGCGTTGTACAGCCATCTAAAAATATGATTGTGGGGGGAGAGATACAGAAAATTAAATAAAAGCTGAGCTGATTGAGAACATAAAGCCTTTAGTCATAAGGAATTTAGTTTTTTTAAAAAACTTTATGGGTTGATGCTTTCTCTTGTTATTTTCTGCCATTTAAATGCTATTCTGAATCCCTAAGTAACTTTTCTGAAATTTATTGGTATGCTTTAATTCATCAGGTTATTTTTTTGATATGAAATATTGAAATGACTAACAGTTCATTACTAATCACATTTTCTCTATTCAATTTTTTTTCCTTTATTCATGTCTTCTAGATGAGGAAGAAGGCAAGTTTATCTTTCTTATTTAAATCTTTTTAGACTCAGATGGAAAATCTTCTGTAAACTTTGTCTACTGTTACAAGAACATTTAAAACAAGCTGCAATATTGCTATCTGTCTTTTCAGTGGTTCAGCAGGGTTTCTTCTACAGACAAAGCCTTAGAAGCCTATTGCCAAATATGCCAAAATTTGCACAGATCTATGCTTTTGAAAGAGTTTTACAGAGAGCACGATGTTCTGTCCTTATTAAAAAGTCTCTGACACCAAAGTGTAATGCACTGCCATCTTTACATGGCGAATGCTGGCAGGATTCTTGCCACTAATTGTGCCTTTATGTACATTTTAAAGGGCTCCTAACAAAATAATTTCATATATCATATTGGTAAATGTTATGGCAGCAGAGCCTGAGTGTCATGAACAGTTTTATAACTTGGTCATTATAATGCTGATTATTAGGAAGGGGAATAACCAGATTTTCTCCCTGAATCACTGTATTTTTATTTAATAAAGGTAGGTGAAACATTTCACCCCTGTTCGTATAAAAAGAGCAGTGTGTGCTAGTAGTTTTGGCAGCTGCTTGTACTTTTGTAACACAGACATAAATGTGAAATCACATTATTATATTGTAAAATTCCATCTCATAGAATCGTAGAATGATTTGGCTTCGAAGGGACCTGAAAGATCATCTAGTTCCAACTCCTCTTCCATCAGCAGGGTCACCTTCCACCAGACTAGATTAATCAAAACCCCATCCAACCTGGCCTCAAAAGATTAATCTTTTCAGCACTTTAAAAGTTGGGCAATTGTTATATGAAGTTGTAAGTGGGAACAGCACTGACCTGCAACTTACATTATCAGTGCACCCTTCCTATATTAATATATGACATTAAACATTGCGAGAGTGATCTTAAATTGTGGTTTCATAGTTAAGAAGTTTTTTCCTGAGAATTTCAAAACAATCCCTAGCTCTTTTTTTAACTAAATGAAGAAAGAAAGAAAAAAAAGAAGGGCATCATGCCCTTATCATCGCTTTGTTTCTTTCTATACCATTACCAAACAGTTATTCCCTATTATTACATTGATAGAAGAATAAGTGCATTAATAATATTTAAAAACATGCGATCCATCTATTTTCAGGAAAATATAATGAGTTTTTTACTTTCTAAAGCATACCTAAGTATTAAGTGATTCTGTTTGAATGTAATTAAAAATGCTGAGTTTAACATAGAGCCCTGAGAAATCGGGAGGGGAATTCATGTAAATTAGCCACATGAGTTAGTAAGAATGGTAAGACTGTGGGAGGAAGAAGTCTGCTGAGCTAAAACAGGGACAGTAAGAGCTGTGTCAAAGCTTTTATATATTATTGTGTGAGACGGAATGACAACATCCTAACTGCAAAACTGTTGGTAAGCGATATAGAACTGAAGTATTTGCAGAACAGAACATAATTAGCAGGACACCTTCAGTTCTTGTAGCATAGCTCGTTCATTTCTCTTGGCATGCGTTTTTAATACCACACAAATTTCTGAAAACTAAATAAATCAGTAATTAGTTTTCAATAACATTCAATAAATAAAATACACCTGGAAAATGGATCGCACTTGGTCTTCTTTAATGCAGTTGGAAAGTATTGATAGGCTACAATGTTTTTTTTAGAAGCTCTGCCTTAAATTTTTCAAGTAAATGTGAAATATTGCTTTCCTTTGCAGGTCACCAGTCCTTTATGGCTCCGTCCTGCAGTGTCTTGCACTGCCCTACTGCATGTACCTGTAGTAACAACATTGTGGACTGTCGTGGGAAGGGCCTTACTGAGATCCCAACAAACCTTCCAGAAACCATTACTGAAATGTGCGTAAGCTGACTTACTTTCTATGAACTTGCATTTTTGTTATTTGTATAAAGTGATGCATTATATAGGGTAGAAATTTTGGTATACACATTCAACTTAAGATATAAAAGGAACATGTAGGCTTATGAAAACATTTAAGACGTTTATGTTGTCTTATGAGTTAGTTTTTTATGTTGTACTCAAAATTAATAGTTAAAACTGCATTCTGATTTAGTTTTAAAAGAATTTGGGAATTCTTGCTTTTCTACAATTGAGTGGCTTTTCTTTGCAGATTATAAACCCCATTGCCTTCAGGGTTGCTTTCTGTGCTGGTTTTGTCTGGGGTAGAGTTAACTTTCTTCGTAGTAGCTGGTATATTGCTATGTTTTGGACTTGTGTTGACAGTGTTGGAAATTCAGAGATGTTTTGTTACTGCTGAGTGGAGCTTACACAGAGTCAAGGCCTTTTCTGCTCCTCACCCTACCCCACCAGCAAGTAGGCTGGGAGTGAGAATGAGCTGTGAGGGGACACAGCCAGGGCAGTTGACCCCATCTGATCCAAAGGATATTCCATACCATCTGGCATCATGCTCAGCATGTTCAGCTGGGGAAAGAAGCAAGAAAGAAGAGCAATTCAGGGTGATGAAGTTTGTGTTCCCAAGTCACTGTTATTCATGATGGGACCTTGCTCTCCTGGGGATGGCTGAACACTTGCCTGCCCCTGGGAAGTGGTGAATGAATTCCATGCTTTGCTTTGATTTTGCATGTAGCTTTTGCTTTACCTGTTAATCTGTCTTTATCTGAATCCAGAAGATTTTTTCATTTTTACCCTTCTGATTCTCTCCCCCATCCCATTTTGGAGGGAGTAAGCGAGTGTGGGGTTAAACTGTGACACTCACCTTCAGTCACTTTATTCATCAGACTTATCAGCATGTCTTTGCATGAAAGATCAGCAACCAATACCACCAGTAAGAAGTGTTCTGCTTAAAGCAGTATCCTCAGAGGGTAATCTGAGAAAGCAGGAGTAAGGTATAGTCTTTGTGTTAATACCACATACCTGTGGATAGAAGAGTATGCACACTGGCAGGGCAAGGGTGCCACAGGGCCTTCTGTCTTCCAAAGCAATGTGGCTGAGAGGTTGTGTGAGCACAGAAGGAAAGTTACTGCTGTGCCGTCTTCTGTGAAAGCAAGGGGGGAGCTTGCTGGCAAGACAGGCACAGACCCAGCAACATGAGCATTCTTCTCTTCTGGGACTGGCAGGGGCAGTGTTTTGGAAGGGAAGCTGGGAATTCCCTTTAGGGAAATGGTGGGAAAGTAGCTGTGACAACAACTTGGTAAGGTTTTCAGAATATAAAGCTTGTGAGCACCTTGATGATATAAAATTATGTTAAGAATTTCAGATAGGGGACGCGAGGGGAAAAGATCCTGTTGAACATAGATCTCTGATATTCCTGAAAGTTTCAAAACAGGTCTCCAAAATGAGATTTTAATTGACTTGTTGATATCTGGCCTGTGTTTTTGAACTTTACAGGGTTGGAATTACTGTGGTTTATTCTAAGGATGTGAAAAATAATCATGTCTGTCAGTTCATTATTACTGCTGTTAAGACTGACCTGGCTGACCCTGCCTGACCCAATTCAGCTATATAATACAAACACTTCTTCTCTCAGAAAATATCCCTCTGCTTGCAAATAAAGTGACTCTTTCCTAAAATCCATGCACAGTGCCTAGAAAGGTAGCATAAGATCGTTTTCACTTTTTAATGAGTTGTCTACTGGTGTTTTTATTTGTTATATGCATTTGTGTGCATAGAGAAGGAGAAAAAATACTGCAAGAAAGAAGGAGGAAGTATGTGTCAAACATTCTCTGCTATATTTCTGCTGCTAACCACTGATTACAAACACTGAAGACTGAGTTTGTTCACTATGCTTTTCTAACATATGTAAGAAATGCTGTTGAGTTTTAAGTGTGGAATGCTGTGATCTTCAGTAGTTTCTTTTCCTGGAGAATAAAAGTAACCATATAACAACACCTTCAGCATTTGATGAGGCATTTAACAGATTGCAAACTGATGCTCTGTGTTTTCTGCTAGGCTAGACAGATTCCAAACTGAGGCCTTTTCACATTCTGAGATCCATAATCTGTTAAAATATAGATATATATATATGTGCTCATATAAATATGGATATAGTTCACAGTGATACAGTGTAAACTCTGTCATCTTTCTGTGTTTATGTAGTTCATAGGTGCTGGCTAATTATAGTATTTTGTTCAGTTAAATAGCACCATTCATGCCATAAGACCTGAACATATGTTTATTTAAAAGCTGGTGTAAGAAAAAACAGAACATTAGAAAATCAAACTTTAGTAATTATTTTGTATTAAACAGATGCACACCAGTGAATGTTGTTGTGATGAAAAAAAAATAAACTTCAGTGATTGACTTAGATTTTGAGTAACAAAGGCAGAAGAATATAAGATACAATTTGAGCCAGAAGTAGGTTGCACTTACCATACAGAGAGAACAAAGGTTTCGTGTTGAAGAGAAGGTAAGGAAAGAAATGTACAGGAAAAGGAAGAAATAAAATAAGGCACATGAAATGCTATGAAATTGAGGGATCAATTGAATGGAAGAATTTGAGTAGAGGATCTTGTGAGTATTAGATGAGAATCACAGGATCTTTTCTGCTTCCTTGTCACTAGACTGAAGGGGAATTGAAGTTTTGACAAATAAATATATTTTTATGGTTGTATGGGGAAAGCTTTATGCTATACTCATTGCTTTATTGTGAATAAAATAATCAGTGATAGTTCTCTTATGAGTCTCATGGGTGGCAGGTGTATTTATCTTCTTAGCATCAAAACAAATGAGAGAGAGAATGAAGAGGCTGGAAAAGGAGTGGTTTATGGAGTGAAAAAGGTTTTATCAATAATGAAGTGAGGAAAGTCTGGGACTGGATCAAACCAGCACTCTACCCTGGCCAGTGGCCCTCATCAGTTGTCCCTGAAGAATGTTTTGGAAATAGAAATACTAATTCAGAAATAAAACACCAATTGCATAAGCATTTTCTTTGCTCCCAAGATGTGCCAGGGTTCCTCTGAAGCTTGAAAATTTGCATGGCTTTCAGGAAAAAAAAGATTGTCTTTGAAATATCCAATTGTGACATTCTAGTATTGTTATCATACAATAAAAAGTGTTTTAAACCTTCATTTTAAAAGGAAATACTCTGCAGCTGTTGCTTATAGCAACCCCTTGAGATTAGATTGGAAAGAATTATTATATCCCACAAAATAATCCGTTTTTTTCACTTATTCCTTAGGCAATAATGTCAGTATGCCAAAATGGTAGCTGACAGTAAACAGTTGAAGAGATGAGACCATGCTGTCATGGTAATGTTAAGAATACTGAGGAGCTGCTGAACACAAGGCAGAAGGGTATAGTGAGTCCTGTATTTCCACCACCACTGTGCAGTTCCCACACACATGGCTTTATTACCTTAGTCACCATTTTAAGCACAGGCTTTGGTAGGAGCTCTGCAGTTCTCAGGGAGAGAGGCAGAGAGAAATGTGCTGGCTCCCTCTTGTTTGCTGAAGGATATGCAGGCCATATTATTATTTATTCAATCCTTTTTATAATAGTATTATCACCAGGTTCTTGTGCACATCGCAAGAAAATTGGCATTATACTCCTATTTTAGCTGCATCAGATGTCCAGTCTTTTCAGAACTTTTCCTTATTTGTTAATCTCCTACTGAAATTTTCAGAACATTTGAAAAATCCACAATGCTTTCAAATTCCCTTACTCTGAAGAAGTTTCTCTGCTCTCTCTCTCCTGTTTATGGGCTGTATTTACAGAATCCAGTGCTGAGTACTATCAGCCTGTCATGTTATGCTTCAGCCAACTTCATGGTCCACAAACACCTCTGGGACTTACATATTTCCTTCTTTTTGTCTTTATTGTATTTCATATGAATAATGTGTTCCTATAAGACTGACATTAAACTTTTTCAGCCCTCCTTTTTAGAGGTCTTTAAAATCTAACAACTTATTTTGTGAGATTTTATTTTTCCATCCATTTCTACCTCTTATTTTTCTGTTCTTATATGGGCAGGAGGTTACTTTTAATAAGAATATAATCCACATTTCCTTTTTCGAAGTCCGTAGTCCCATGATTTTTTTCTTGACATTTTTTCAAGTGTTACTTCAACACATACTCATGGGTTTGTGATATTTTGCTATGTTCTCTATCCATTTCTTCCATCCTTTCTCTCAATGGAAAGCCTGACCTTAATCAGCTCCTCAGTAGCCGATGATTTCTTTCTCTTTGCCCAACACAAACTTTCTTTGAAAAAAAAAAATGTTGTCTGATCTGTTTCCGCACAAAAATACTTTGTTACATTGTCAATCCATGTGGGGCAATGTTACATAAAGCCAAGTGGTATTGCTAATGTTGCTATTCTAGGTCCTGCTTATGTATTTAATTAAACTACATGTTTAAAGTGCATGTTTTGACCATTCTATGGCTTTTTTTTTTTTTTTTTCCCCAGGGAGGTTGATAAATTAACTTGTATCTAAATAATGTGTAAAAGAACCAACCAAACAAAAACCTCCACCCAAAACATTGGCAGTTTCAACTGAGTAAAATTTTGCATGTTGAAACTGTGAGTTAGTTAGCTGTATGGGAAAAAGTACAAGAAAAAGCTTTCTATCTAGAGTCTAGCACTGATGTTGTGACTTTACATTGCTTTGGTAGCTCTGCTGGCTTGGAATGCTGTTTTAAGACAATAGGAACTGTCTGCTCTGCTGATGGCTACTGGTTCTGTAGCAGAGCTTGCAAAGAAGAGTGCTTGCACTGCACTGCAGCCTTCCTGCCTCCAAGTTTGGTGTGATGGCCTAGGACACTGAGAAAATAGCGGTGGAAGCTGAAAGCGGCTGAGGAAAGAGCAGGCGTTCTGTGATGGTGGGAGCAGGAGGAGGCAGAGCCTGTAGCCAAAATGCTGTTTCATTGCACTGTAGTTGAATTTACTGGTGACTGTCAGGGTGTTGCTGAGAGGATTTTGTCATACTTTCTGTCTGACTTCTCAATTGGTACAGACATCAGTTGGCTAAAACAAGCAATTCCAATTGTGTGAAGTCAGTTAGCAGGCAATGCATTGTCTGCCAAGTGCCTCTTGGGAAGATGCCTTCAGAAACAGGACTGCTTATCTCCAAGTAGCTGCCAGTATAAATGGAAGGAGAATAAAGCCAGTGGTGTCCTCTATTTTTCACTTTTGTGTGATAAAGCTTAGAGCGAAATTAAGTATTCAGCATTTCAGTAAATGTAATTCTTAATCTTTATTGACTTAGCACAATTGTATCTGTACCAGTTACACCTTTTCTGAAAAATTAATCTCCACTTTATTATCTAAATAAACGCAGACACAACTAAATAAGAATACCTAAAGTTTTCTTTTCAAGGTTTATCCAATCAATGTGATACTGTTTGAGAAAGAACTATTTCATGTTCCATATATATTTTAATAACACAAAATATTTGGTCAAGCACCAAAACTCCTCCAGTTTTAGTGCATCTATGAATTCTGCAGGAAGCAGAGAATTAAAAATGTACACAGATGCATCTTTGCCTCTGGGTCAAATGAAAAGGTTTCATACCATTAATGAACTGCAGGAAACATTTTGGGAACTTAAATAAATTTTCCATAGACCTGTTATTTTAATGTCTGTATTCTAATGTTGTGAGGCAAAATGCAGTGCCCATAAATGTTACATATAAGCAATCTTCAAACTTTTGTTATTTACTCTGCCTTACTTTAGCCTTTTTTCATTGTCTTTAGCAAAGCATGATAAATTATTCATTCACTCATCTCAAACATCATAATTTGAGTTGTGTAACCTCTCCCCTTTTACAGAATTTTTTAGGGTATGCCCTTTCATTGGCATATTCAATCTGTTGAGCTTAACCAACTTAAGTGGCTTAATGCACCTAGCACTTTCCTCCTTTGTCATGCAGTTCATATATTAAAGGTATTAAAGGTCATTCGTAAGGTTCAAAATGATTACTGTGATTGGTTTTAGAAAGTATAGCCTTTCTAATGGCAATAGCATTTTATGAGCCTCTATGCAGGCATTCCTTCTGCATTTCAGTTTTTCAACAATGTTAATCTTCTTTCACTTGGTTTCATTTTAGAATTCACCTTCTGAAAATTCCTTGAATGATCGGCAGAAATAAGTCTGGTTCCCTTCAATTAAAGACTTTTTTGGCACGTGTTCAAACACACTATGAGAAACCTTCCTAACAGCATCCCAGCAGCAATTCTAGTAATTGTACTGGCACCTTCTCTCAGAATGGTGTGACAGACTCTTATTTCAAAAGAGGCCAAAAAGCCATTAATGAACTGGACTACCTTGTGAAAATGCTGCTCTTACATTCTTCTGATTTTCTCTTCTCTTCCATGGCTTGAACTACCTGTCAAAGTGGTTCTAAAACCTCCTTCCTTACTGTAATATTATGAAAAAAGGAGAATACATACGATTGCAGTAAGTGTTTCTAAGGGGGGGAGGGGAAGGAGTACCTGCTTTCATGGCCATAGATTTGTATGAATGATTATTTAAGCAAAAAAAGCATGGAATTAAATTGATTTTCCTTCACTTTTGTTTATATTAAAAACATTTTAGTAGTCAAAAAAAGGATTTAATTAAATTTACTTCTTTTTTCAGAAGGATAACAGTCACTGCAGTGGTGTTTTGGGGAGGAGAAGAATTTGCTGGAGGGTAGGATGACTCGAGTGTTGCTGCTGCTAACTAAGGAACACTTGTATAAGTAATTCTAGTCTTTGTAAGGGGCAGAAAAGACTCTAAGCCACATAAGATGTGAAATGAAAAAAAAAACAAAAATACATAGGAGGCAGGGATTTTAATAGTTCACCTTCATAATCCAGTGCAGTGAAAAGCCTCTGACTTCTTATTACTATGGCCTTCTGGATAGTTTTTGTTTCTTGTGAATGGAGCTTTATAATGTTTGAATGCCAAAGCTAGAAACTCTATGCTTGTTTCATGATAACATATTTACATTTCCCATGAGTTTCCTAATTTATCCCTTCAGTCTTGTCTCATCTTACCCTCCTGTTTTCATCTTTCTCCATCTCATTCTCCATCTCATTCTTCCTCATACTTCGTTTTCATAAGTCTGTTAGTTAATGATTGTGTGCTATGCCAAGCACTCAACCACATCTTTGTGAGTCGTGTGATACTAAGCAGGATTAAAAGCCCCTGCTATTGCTTCTCACAGTAACACTCAGATTATATTAAAGGAGAAGGGGGGGGGAAAGAAAGTGAAAGGAAAGAAAGGAGAAAAAGAAAAGAAGGGAAAGGAAATGAAATCTGACAGAAATTATTTTGATGGATGGATTTAACCAAGATAAAGTGACCTGATCACACTGCAGACACTGAGGAAGTGCTTTGCATACATGAGAAACATTATTTGAGAACTGGGAGCTCTATGTCTGTATCTTTTCCAAGTGAAGCTTGGCATGTGTACAACTTCATGATTTCTGTTGTCTTTTAAAATTCATCCTTACCTAAAAGTCCAAAGTACAGACTTAAATAAAGAGCTGTTGAACAGGCAAACTCTTACACTGACGTGCAAAGATGCTTCTAAGGATGACCTTTCGTAGAGAAAAGTCACCTGGAAAAGGTTTAGGCACATTTATTGAAGGCAGTTTAAAAACTCACATAGCAGGAAAACTCAGAAACGTCAGAGATAAGGCAGCTTTCTCTATTTTTAGCGGCTCAAAGCATGATTTGGCTCTCTCCAGTAGCCTGACAGAAATGAGAGCAAACTGCATCTTCATAGTTTGAAAGAAATTAGGAATGCTGTGAGGAGGATGCAATGTTACAAGACATTAATGACTGTTTTCCAGTGTGCATTTTTTTCTGCTTTTTAGTTTAAATCAAAACATCAGTCTTCTTAGGTCTTACTTGGAATATCAGTTCATATATATCATTTACCTCTTAAACAGTTAAGCCATCATCCAGAAGTTGCTGGATTAAAATAAAGTCCATTAAATTATACATAAGTAACTAAATGCCCCTTGACAAATGGTCTCACTACTATTGTCTCAGCTCTTTAACACTCCAGGCTTTTGATCAACTTCGTATAGTTGTCCTGATTTTAAAATTAACTTTTTTTATATATACTTCTCTTCAACTATACTTTATATGCACTTTTCCTCAAACCTTCTCTTATAGTCTTCCCTTTCCAAAGGTCTGCAAAACCAATGTTTTTAAGATCAATCCTAGCTAATGCATTGGACTTGATATTCAGAGTTTTTACCAGTGGACTGTGGAGACATACTGGTTTTTCAGTGAAATCTCGAGCTTTTCCTTCTGTTTTGACTAAAAGTTAATGCATTTTTATGTCCAGAAGCTTATATGAAAAAATAATATTACATGATTCTTAAATGTATTATTATTATTAATGTATTGCTTACATGCTTATCTTTTCCCTAGTAGTTTGTTCAAAAGACTTCATAGGAGTATGGCTTTACATATGGAAGAGGACCAGAAAGGTTCCTAATGAAATGGAAATATATGGTGCAAAATAACTGGCATGAAACTAGAAATTTAGTATCAATATATCCTGTGACTGACGTTTTCCATATTACATATGCAGCACCTAATTTAAAAAAATGTCCCTGGCCTTGTTTAGTTGGTTAAATACTGGAAATATGGCCATTAACTTTGAAAATCCTTGCAATATAACACAAGCTGGTTTGTGTGGTTTATCAAAAGTTTAGAAATTTGCTAAACCTTCATATCTTTCATGTGGTGTATACATATAAACACACAATAATAACGTGAATAATGAAAAATATATTATTCATTATGCAATTTATTGAATAATGTGAAACAAATTAAAATTAGGTAAAATGTTGAGGTATTAACTTCTTCACCTTAATGTATTTAATTTGCTGTTGCAGATTTCAGTGAATTACATTTAACTTACCTTTGGCATTCCTACCTTAGTATTTCTCAGACAAAATTTAAAACATGTTCCATTTGACTGCCTCTAAAGTAGATGGTTTTGCTAATTTGATAGCTAATTCTGCCTGTTTAACACACACAAGAGAAATGATTTGTCACGCTCTTACTCAAATATCTTCCTAATCTGAAAATTACTGGTAAGTCACATGGTTTAAAAAACCCTAAAACTACACAGCTTTTTGTTTAAGTTGTCAGGCGGTTTTGTATATATGATATCTAATCTGTTCTTTATTGTCATGTTTTCTATGCTGCCATTGTTCACATCTTTGACTTTCTTCATCCCCTTGTGTACTGTCTTATAAACTAATTAAATTTTGACAAGAAGATAATTTCAAGAGTCAAGAGGACATAGATACACAGAACACAAGTGGACAAGAAATATATGAAACCAGTGCTGGTTTCCAGACACTGGAAGTAGGTACTGGCCAGAATGAACAGCCCTGGGCATTTTGTGCAACTTTCTGGTGGGTGTAGAAGAAGAATAGAAGAGGCATTTTGAGGGACCTCTCTGATGCTTCCAAGGGAAAGAAAATAACCCAAGCAAGGAATAAATGAATATTTTATACAACATGAAGGGAAGCTGGAGAAGACCTATCCCGCTCTTCCAGAAAAACCCTCATAGATCTCTGACAGCTGTGCCGTACTCCAAAGGTGTTGTTAATCTTTGATTTTATTTTCACATATGGCTCTTCACTGCTGATTGCTTTTCCCCAGCAATTATGTGAGTGAAAGCATTCACTCACAAAAGAAACTATGGGTACTGATTTTTCACCATTTTGTGTTTTGTCATCAATCAAATGCTCTGTTCAACAATACATTTCTAAATACATGGTCAAGTAGGCAACCATATATTTTCAGTTAAAAAACTTTTTGATTTTTGTGGCAAATTCACAGTGTAAGTCAATGTATTGTTTAACAGGTAATGAGGACCCTGTCACGGTGTTGATCTCACACAATGGAGGGATTCTCAAGTTGGTGTTTCTGCTCATTTAGAACAGGTGGACATGTCCCTGCTTGTGACAAGCCAAGAGTGTAGCAAAATTATACCTTTTTTTGTGAATTTATTGCAGTTACTCGTAGCAGCTCATCTAGTTTTTTAGTATAAGAACTCTCATCAAAAACAGGCTAATTAGAGAGACTTTAGCTTGACTCTAGGTGACTCAGGCTAATTGCACTGGAGCCACACTGACAGAAGCCAAAGTACTGAGCAAATAATTCTTTAACAAGTGGTGTATTTTGCCTATAACCTGAATCTGTAACAATGAAGGAATGTAAAGCCTATCATCATTAATTGTGCTCTAGGGTTCAGAGCATGAGACAGCCCTTTCTGTAATGAAAAATTAAACAAATGCAGATTTGAGACTTACTTTTGAGTAAATGCGATGAATTGTTTAACAGCTTTAAAATGGCGATTCTTGTTACTTTCTTGATGTAATGCAGACTAAGAAGTCATCTGTCATTTAAAATCATTCCCGTGAGGAATTATTTGATAGAACAATTAGACTGGATTTTAACAGTTTGGCAAGCTTTAGGGCAATGCTGGCAGTGATTCTTTATATGCAAATATTTAGGAAACTGTCAACCAGATTTATTAATTAGAGCCTGAAAGTAAGAAGTGCAAATAATGTAGTCATTCAAAATACATCTTTTGTTTTGTTAGACATGGATGATATCACACATTTCAACAGAATTCTTTTGCTGCTAAAGTTAGAAGCGACATTTAGTGGATTTAAGCACTCTGAAGGTTCAGTTTTTGAAAGAGAAGAAAGGGTAGCACTTTGTCTAATAGCCTCAAGGATTCCTGTAGCAAAGGCAGGCTATTACTGTTTCCTTATCTTAAAAACAAACAAAAAACCTGCCCCAAACCTGGCAGATGATGCGTGTGACGAGAGATGTCTTGGCTGCCTATTGCAGTTCTTCAGAATCAGGAGCTGCACTCAACCCCATCACTGAAATCTATTTTCTGGGGTTTTGACAGCTGTTTTTGCCATTTACTTTAAAAGCAGATGGGGAAAATGCAAAGAAGAGCTGTCAATTTTATTACCATGTATAATCAGCATCTGTGCAATATATCAGACTCATTGTACAGCTTACACTTTCTCTCTAGTAAAATCTTTTGGGATTTCTTGATGATCTACTTGCAAGACTTTTTGTAAATTAGTAGATATTGGAATTAAAAATATAGATTAATTAACTGCTAAAACCACTATTGCCCAAATTCACTTCATCAAGATGTTATGTTCTGATTCTTTAATTATAAAATAGGCAGCTAATTGGCTCCTTCATATTCAAATTCATGTTTTCTTAAGGAAGGTGTCTTATTATTACAAAATACTTGTTATATATATACATGATCCTTTTACATGCATTTAGGTGCAGCACTTCTCTGTGCAGTTTTTTGTTTTGGTTTTTTTACCCTTCTCTACTGGGCAGGCTTAATATCTTCTATCCCATTTGCATGATTTAAAGTAAAAATGATTCTGTAGAGAAAAGGGTGTTCTTAATTCCCAGTCTGCCCTCTTTCCTGGTGCAGCAGTCTTTCACAGAAATTACTTTCTATAGTGGGAAAATAAGCTAGTCTAAAAAGTGTCAGTATAAATAAGCATGTTGTCTGTCTCTGTAAGTGCATAAGTAGTAATCAGTAATGGTGTGCTGCAGTCTTATGGTAGAGAACAGCATCCTCCTGGAAAGTGTCAAGTGATTTACATGTCACAGGGCTCTCTGGGGACCACGTGGGAAGAATCTGTCTACTGGCTGGGGACCTACTTTGATTTGATTTGATTAGGTTGGAAGTCACAACTGCAGAAGCACCTTTGTCTTAGAATAGTAAGTGGTTGTACATTACACTGTCTGCAGCGATAAGCGGCGAGGAAAGATTTCGAAAGAGAACTGTTCACAGTACATTTCCTAGATAGGAGAGATTAGGGAATAGTCTTCAAAAAAGGTTTCAACCAGTATGGCAGCATTAAAAGATGGTAAAACACTTATGTATCGACGCAGGACTTCTTTGAAGTGAAACACTAAAAGGATCTGGAGACTTAAATACTAAGAGCATTAATTAGCATTTTTGTGGTGATGGGCAGAGTACTGTTTGTACATGAGGCATTGCAAGCTTTGATGAAGTATGTACTTAACTGTCTTCCTCCATTATCTTATCTTATTAAATATGCTACTAAAATTGACTGTGACTTTTGAAAAAGAAACCACCAAGGCACTGTTTATGATACATAGATGTTCCTTTATAAGGAAGAATGACTTCAGGGATGACTTTGAAAGGAGATGTTGTGCATAAGATTTAATACAAATTTCATGGAAAAATACACGACCTTTTTGTTCTTCGGTGATATAATGGTACTTCTTGTCGTGTCATTTGTGAGCACTCATAATAATAGCTGAATTTTTCAGTAATAGATAACTGTAACCCATCCTATTCCAGAATTAAAAATGTTTCACTTAATATGAGGCATTAATATAAAGGAGTTTTAATTACTATGGGTTTTATCTGTAGAATGCAAATTTCCTTTAGATATTAGTCTATCTGTACTTTGTGACCCTGGAATATATCTAATTAGATTTCCTCTGGAATAGTGGATGCAAATTCACACTCTGTGAAATTCAGCTGATTCTATGAAGATAAAGCACAAGATTAGAGGATAACAAAGCTTGAAAATGGAATTTGATTTACTTCCTTTACAGACAAAGTGAAGTATAAAAGATTTTTCTTCTGTATTTACATAATCTTATTTTTCCTTTCTTATGCTAATCTCATTTTCTAAAATATGATGTGTTTCAGTGCATACACTTTGTCATAAGTTAAAAAAAGACATATTTAGTTGATCCTACTATAACAAATCCCTTATCCAGAAAAGCTTGTAAATTTATCCCAGCACTGCGCAGTCTGTCTATTAGACTATAAATTTCTCACTGAAAGGAAATGGTAGGTAAAGTTGACATGGAGTTCATTTTCGTGTCCACCAATGAATTGGCAGTTTGCTCTACTAGAACTGCTAGAAAATTAGGTTGCAGAAATACACTGTCACAGAACTCCCTCAGGTTTTGGACTCGTAATTTATAGACAAATTGGAGAGTAGTAAATTAAATCTGCTATTTTGTCTTCTCATAAAAAAATGGCCTACATGTATCCTGTAAGGTACTTCAGTTTATAGAATAAATATATATTTTCAATTAAGAAAGTTAGCTAAAATACCTTGTGTCTTAGTTTAATGCTAGACCTTGAGTTATATGTCTTATTATATTGAGTTAAGATCATTAGATATTTAAAGATATGTGAACATAGAGTGGAGCCCCTCTGGCACCAGACCGCAAATCTCTACACCATGGACTGATAAGCAGAATTTATAAATGAGCCTCATGTCTCTGCCATATACCCAGAGGCGTTCCCCCCACTCTCTCTCTCCAGCAATCCCAGTCATCTTCTGTAATATAGCCTAATCCGTCCCTATCCATTTTACCCCTTTCCAGTCCTCTGCTTATGCCCTACGTGTTTTCCTGTGCAAGTCTTTGGCTGGTTTTCAAAGCTCCACATCTGATAAATGTCTGGTCAGGCTGTCCCTGGTGGTTAGGCCGTTGGTTGCTGCCAAATAGAGTGTGTAACAGGAATGGATGGATGGCAGCCATGCTCTTCAGGGTTGGGTTAATTTTGTTCCTCAACTCCTTCCAATTGCTAAAATGAAAATGCCTTATTATCTGAAGGTTTTACCTTTGACTTAGTCACCTGAATAGAAAACTGTCTAGGTGACAAGCATGCATAGTCTATATTTTCTGCGAAAACTAAGCTAAAATTGTAGTGTAAGAACAGAAAATACTTGGGTTTGGCCTAACTTGCTATCTCCAGCAAGTTTTTACATATTCACATGTTTGCCTTCTGCGTCTACCCACATGAACTGGAGAGCAGTGACCTTGTTGCTTTGTAGCCTGGTTGGCACTCCTGGTGTGATGCAAAATGTGTTTCACAGGTCCAAAAGCCTCACCAAGGCAAAGAAAGAGCATGCAAGATAATTATGTTTATGGGAAAAGTTATCAGTCTTGTGCTATGGGATTCCCTTCAGTGTTTAAATGTACGTGAAATCTATAGCAAGGTGGCAACATTTTCCTAGTTAAGGACGTTTTTAAAACAAGAACCCATCTCACTCTGATGAAGTGAGATTTTCTGTGTGTCAGGAAGATTTTTTGGGAGTTTTGGGTTTTTTTCTTGGCGTCTTTATAAACCGTTCAACAGCAAATTCTGCTAAAGTAAAGCATGATCAGACTAAAGAGATTCTGAATATTAAATATATAAATATCTCTGAACAAGACTTCATGAAGGCAACAAAAAGACTTTCTTCAGCTATATCATGATCTCGAGAAACTTTACAAAAAGGAACATTTTTTGTTAGATTTTCTTAGAAAAGCTTACTCAAAGTATATGAGCCTATTAGTTTCACTGCACACACAGATTTGTGTGTTTCTATCAGAGTGAAAGCGAAATAAAAGACTGTTAATAGGACCAGGGTAAAAGAAAAAAAATAGGCCAATATTCCTGTATCTACATTTAAAAAGGCTCTTTCACCTTAGATTCTGAGTCAGTGTCCTTGTAATTTAAAATAGTGAATTAAATTTAGAGATTTTTGATTCATTTTATTAAATAATTTTTGGCATTGTCCTCATGTACATAGATCATAATAAAAGTTGACACCACTGCATGAAAGAGGGAAATAGAAAGCTTATTAGATAAGCATGGCATGTGGTTTGAATAATTCTGCCTTTTATGTTGTACTTTTTGCTATAATAGTTTCTTACCTTATATCTACACAGCAGAAATTGCTGTACTGATAAAACCATGATACGCTGTGGTGCATGTAGAAGTAGCTTCTATTTTAAATGTGCTTATTGCTGAATTTGTTTTGAGTTGTTGGCACGTGAACCATAGGTCTGTATCAGCATAGATTTCCCATATGCAAAGATCTGCACGTTCAAAACCTTCTTGGAAAACTGTTTCCATCAGCAAATTCACACTTTCAGTATGGGAAGTTTCAGTCAGTCACTATACATACACAACAAGCGTGGCCAGTAACATTAACCACAATTTTAGATTAAAATACCAGTTTAAAGAAGCTGGAAGTGTGGCTATGCAATCCTAGTATTACATCTTCAAGAAAATGTTTTACATACTGTATCTAAAGAAATTATGTGTACATATTTAAAACCACAGCATTTGCCTTACTGCAGATAGCAGTATATGTTATTTGCTTTGTAGGAACACTCTTTTCCTCTTTCCTGTGGTTTCCATATTTCAATTATCTCATGAAGTCTTTAGACATTTATAAATAAAACTAGCTTTGCAAATTGCTGTGTGAATAATGCATTGGCAGTCAATTAACCCAACTCATGGTTGTAATTTTTAATGACAATTCTATCTTAAATTTAGAAAAAACTCCTGTGCTCTGAAAATAAGTTTTCTTTCAATACAAAATCTAGATTGAGTGCTAATTTGCAACATTACTCTCTATAGATCAAAATGTTGGCTTATTTTTCTCTTTTTTTGTAATGAAAAAATTTATATTATACTGAAATAGCAAAAGTAGCCTTCTTTGTTGAAGTCTATCCCTTCTTGTTTCTTGTGACTTTAGATTCCTGTTTGTCTTGGGTTTGGTATTTTTACATCGTTGCTATTCTTTTGCAGACGGTTAGAACAAAATTCAATCAAGGTCATACCTCCTGGAGCTTTCTCCCCCTATAAAAAGCTTCGAAGAATGTATGTACCAAATAGTTTAATTTTTTTTTTTTTATTTTCACATATATGTGTACACACATATACAGATATATAAAGATAAATAACACATCAAGGTGGTATTGGGGAGCTGCAGTCAATGTGTGAGCACTTAAGAAAGTTCGACTGCTAGAAGATTGACTGATATGACAGCCTGATGATTAAGACCATATTCGCCATATTAATAATAATTGTGATTTTACCAAATATTGAAATTTCTTAATATGGTTATGCATAGAAGCAATATAATACTGTAGTGAAAATTCTATTAAAAATAAATAATGAGCATCATTACAGATTATTTCTGAGGCTGCATAGTCCTGTGGCCATAGCAAGGAGAGAACTCTTTATAAAATGTATTTAAACAATTAGGAAAAGCATTTTTTCAAGCATTTGAAAAGTCTGGTTTTAACCATGCATTTAGTTTCAGTGTACTGGCAATTTTAGTGGGTTTATATTAAAAATCTTTGGCAATGTCTCATGTAAATATTTTAATTTCTCTCTCCCATCCATGCTTAATTCTAATTACATGTTATCTTAATCTTTGCTATTTTAAAAATAGCTTGAATTAATTGAATCCAATTTCATTTATTT
Source organism: Xenops minutus (assembly GCA_035221455.1). NCBI lineage: Eukaryota > Metazoa > Chordata > Aves > Passeriformes > Furnariidae > Xenops > Xenops minutus. The sequence continues at coordinate 57,348,135 of JAWWEE010000122.1, read as the reverse complement.
CAGTGACCTGAGCAATAACCAGATCTCTGAAGCAGCTCCAGATGCTTTCCAGGGCTTACGTTCACTCAATTCACTGTAGGTATTTCTTTGACCTGTAAACAGAAGCAAATTTCCAGTATTCTTATAGTGAAATTAGTTTGGCTTTTTAAGTCCTTGCAAAAATTTCTAATTAATTCAATCAATTCTGAAAGTTTAAAAAACATTTTGGAATGTGAGTGGTAATGGAATATTCTGTCACAGCTGGACACTAATAACATATAGGGTTTTTACAAATATGTTCATGGCATAGAGTTGAACAAAACCAAACACGTCTTTTATTCCTCAGTTAGTTGTTCTTGCAAACAGCAAATGCAGTTACCGAGGTCCCTTGGTAAGGCTGTAAGCAGTGAGGTGCTGATTCTGCAGAGAGCTCTTTGGGCTCTACACCTTTTGGGAAAATGTGTGAGCCTGCTGCTTCACAGGACCACAAGGATGTTGCAAGTATCAAGTGGTTGCTATTACATGCCTTTCAGAAAAATGGGAATTTCTTTATTTTTAAAGTCAAAATCCCATAGCATATGCCTTTCATAATGGTGGCTTTGTTTGCTTTGTTTCCTGGTACAGAGTCCTCTATGGCAATAAAATTACAGAACTTCCAAAAGGCCTATTTGAAGGACTCTTTTCTCTGCAATTGCTGTGAGTATTTTTTATTTTTTTTTATGTTTATTCTATTGTGGGATCATTCAAAAGGATAAGCGAGATTAGAGATTTATGCCTGAGGAAGAACTGGCAAAAAATCCCATAAGTAAGATCAAGATATAGTAAAACCAAATTATGTTAAAGCCAAAGAAGTCAAGACTGTTGTAGGCCAGCTTGCCATTTATCCACAAATGTGATCATATCAGTTAATGTCTCATCCTAAAATAATTAAAATGAAATTATTCTCTTATGTGGAACTTCTAAGGATGAAACACGTAAGATACGATACTGTCTTGCTTTCTAAAGAACAAATAGCATGCATAAAGATGTGTGGGAATCATAGAAGGGATATTTTTGTGTTTTATAAAGCCATAATATGTAGTAGAAATGCTATGTGATTGTATTTCTAGTTGAACCCATGAAGAACAGCATTGCACCACAGTTTCATTGGTGTCTTAATATTGTCTGACACTCTGTACAGTTCTTTGACTCTGAACTCCAGCTGCTATTTTGTTTAGCACTTTGGAAATTCCCATGTGTAATCTTAAAAAAAAAATAATAATCTTAATCAATCTTAAAAAAAATCCATGTATAACCATTGCTCTTTAGATTTAATACTGGAATAAAAAAATGTCATGTCATCAAATATTGTCAATATTTAGCAGAAGAGGCTGTGCAGTGGGTGTGCTGTGTAAAATGTAAAATTTGTTAAATAGACCATAAAACAACAGTAATGTCTTTAGAAGGACTTGTCACAGAAAAACTGACTTATTGAGTTTAAGACTATGCTTAAAGAATTTAAAACTTCTTCCCCCTTGTTTAGTATTATTTAATGTCCAGACTTCACAATGCAGTGGTTGGCAAAATGTCTCTTATTAACAACTAATTGAAGATGGCAAAACAGTAAATAGATACAAAGAAAATGCAAGTTCTAGCACCACCTAGAGGTTTTCATTTTGACTTATTTTAGTCACAAAGTAGTATAATAGTGGACAGGAGCAGATATGCCTTTCTGTTTTCCTTTAAAGAGGTTTTAGTTATAAAAAATATTTCTGATTCAGTTAAAAAAAAAAAAAAAAAAAGGGAAGAGACCTTTCCAAAATGCTGTCTATTCTCCATTAAAAAAATGTCCATAGCTTAATATATATTGTATAGTCAGTCCATTTCAGTCCAAGTAAATTTCTATTTGTGTGGCAAAACTTTTTTGTCTGAGCATTTGGGGTTCAAATCCACCATTTCATCCATTTCTGGCTCGAAATGGGGAAAAAAAAAATCAAAAATATTTAGTTATAAAATTGCATCTAGTTGAATTACTTTTTTTTTCTCTTCAAAAGGAGTTGTTTTAGATTGGCTTGTTTGTTTTATCACTAAAAGTCTGGGAGGTACAAGGAAGAAAAAGTTCCCTTTGAAGATGGAGAGGAAAAAGGATCCAAGACAGATTTGGATATATTCCATACCACCAGTTTTTACTACAACTCTGTTAATGCGGCAGCATGCTGATTAGTAACATATAATTAAAAGTGCCACTGCACATCTCTTCCAGCTAATGAACACAGTGTTCAGTTCCTTTTTTGTTTGTTTATTTGTTTGGCAAAAGGAACTAGTTTTCCATGCATATACTTGATTTTTTAGTCTTCTTTCTTTGCACAAATACCACACACATTCTACCAGAACATACAAGAAATTTGATTTAAGCTGAATAAACATACACATTTCAACTCCAAGGTGCAAATGTGTAGGAATACATATCACCTAAATAAGATATTTCAATTCACTGAAATACCTTATGTCACTGTTAATTACTATTTATTACTACATGTCTTGTTCTGGTTACAAAAGTGCACAAAGAACTGTCTGTGAAAATTGCTGAAGCTGCAACATGGAGCAAATTCTTTTAATTTTATAATTTTCTTCCATTAAACAGATTATTGAATGCCAACAAGATCAACTGCCTGCGAGTTGATGCGTTTCAAGACCTGCACAACTTGAATCTGCTTTCTTTGTACGACAACAAGCTTCAGACCATTGCAAAAGGCACCTTCTCACCCCTACGTGCAATTCAGACCTTGTATGTATGCTCTTGTTTATGGTTGTCTTTAGCATAACTTCATATTCTAAAATGCAGTGAAAACACTGGGTACTGCTAAGACCAAAGGGAAATAATGTGTGAAATTATTGGTTTTTTCTTCATGAAAGGCACTTGGCTCAGAACCCATTTATCTGTGACTGCCATCTGAAGTGGCTGGCGGATTATCTTCATACAAACCCCATTGAGACCAGTGGTGCCCGTTGCACCAGCCCCCGCCGTCTGGCAAACAAAAGGATCGGCCAGATCAAAAGCAAGAAATTCCGCTGCTCAGGTAATTTTCTTAGTTCAGCTGCCATTTTTCTTTTATTGGCAAAAAAAATAAGTTCTAATGAAGCCAGCTGGCTCTCTACGAAATTATTAGACATTGCAGAATCTTTTTTAGTTCTTTGACTGAAGGGAGGGAAATCATGGAAGTCATAGACTGTTGGATCACGGAACATTACTGTAGTTAATGCATTTGGCACTATTTCTGAGTAGCATTAAATCTAACAAAATAAATGCAATATATAAAACTTCAGAATGAAATCCTAAAGTTATTTACTACAAGTATCACGAACATAAATCATTTTGTAAAATTTCCACGTGGCTCTGGAATATGTGAAAGATCTAAAAATTTCTAAGCTAAATATGGAATCATGACGTATTCATTTTATACAGGGATCTTGCCTCATACTGAAATTTACTGTTTTCTTTTTCTAATCTTATTCCATTTCCTACTTACATTTCTTTAAATCCTAACTTTAGTCATATGGTATCCAGCTGTTCCAGGTGCATTTTGTATTCTACAATTTACTCAGTCTCAAGTGCAAATACCAGATGAAAACTGTTTGTCATCCATATTCCAGATACATTTATGACTATTCACATTTTGTTGTTTATCAGCTCTCATTGTGAATACACATTTTTTTCACTTAATTACCTGTAGTTAACTGCAGTCCATACTTAATCTAATAAACCTCATTCTTTGCTTGCTGACATTCAGGTGCATCTTCTATTTTTTTTTTTTCTCTTTATTTAGCTAAAGAACAGTATTTCATTCCAGGTAGGTTTTGATCTGCAGTAAGATTGACTAACTGCAGATATTCTCCCCCTTTTCCCCCAAAAGCAAAGTTTGTTATAACTTTTAGGAGACTGATGCATGTGTATTAACATTAGTCAATACCTGTAGCTACACCTACTTGTCCTTTGTAGAATACTAGTAGTTCCGTTTTCCAACTATGAGAGCTTAGCATGCAGCTCCATTTACCTTTTTTTATCTCACAAATTTGCACACAACCTACCAAAATTATACTCATACTTTAATGATTTAGAAGGTTGCACCTGCTAGTTCATAATTTAATTGACACCTTTACTTACCTTACACCCTGCCTTTCTGCTGCAACTGTTTTTAAAATGTAGCTCTTTAATGTGTACATTTTAAACACAGGAAACCATGCTGCCATCAAAGAGCTAGCACAACTTTTATAAAACCAAACATTTTACAAATGAATGTTTTCTTGCCTTGCTTTCATGCTCTACACTGGCTTCAGCTACTGCTTGCTCATCCTCTTTCTGTTTAGGAAATCACCATGGAATGCTTGGAAAAGAAAGTTGATAATTAGAGGCATTCTGTGGTCACATGCTTACAGTGAATCAGGAATGCTTTCCATTAAAGAAAATGGGGTGAATCAGTAATTTACACACTACTTTAAGCTAGAATAAGTCTATGATATTTTTACAAAAGATTTTCTGATGTTGGCCCTAGCTCTTTGAAATATGTATCTATTTTACCTTGCTTATCAATGTGTGCACTAATTTTTTAATAGAGAAAAAAAATATCACTCTTGTTATGTTCACAACAGATTACAAATGATTTACAAAATAAATAAGTGCACCTATTGGTGAATTACAGTATGTGATTTGCAATCAGGGTTTTCTACCATAGTTTAATATCTAGAAAGATGTCTGCAATAATTGATTATGACACCAGTGCACTTGTTCTTTCAAGTACTACAGGTATATTGTCGTTCTGCAGTAATCTTAGTTGTTGTCTCTTCAGCTGGTATGTTTAACAGCTCTTCTCCAAATGCTGTGTGATGTATCACTTAAATTTTCAGCAATCATGTGAAGTTCTTCATGCTCTTATACTAATATGTTGGTTTGAATATGAAGAAAAGACAAAATTAAATTCAAAATAAGCCAGCAATTTGTCAGCACTGGCAGCCGTGAAAATGTTTTTTAAAGCAGCGTTAAACAGAGGGGGATTCAGTTTCTCAAACCTGTAGTACCACTCAATTCCTTAATGAGTAGAACAGCTGTATTCCTGCCACAGAGTGACTTCTACTCAAGCTTGCCAGCACAACTTTTGTCTCTGCATTAGAAGGGTTTTCTTGCCAGAAAATGTCTTCACATCCTGTTTATATTATGGCCACACATGCCGTTTAGGTTTATTTACGTACCCTTTAAAATATGCCATTCCTGGAGGGGGTGGGAGGGGAAACGAAGAAGAAAAAGAATTAAATTAGTCCAAAAGTGCTACAGACTTGCTTCTTGGAGTACAGCTTCTGTGCTTTATCTTTCAGTCAGTTTGTCAGGGAGATGCTGTCTAAAAGTATCTTAGTTGTTGAAGGCCTTGTCCTCGAGTATTTTAGTTGTTTACTTAAAATTGCTAACAGTGGTGTATTCTGCACACAGGAGGGAAAAAAATTACATTGTAGCCTTGTTTATTGGGTATTTAAAAGTGCTAGAAGCACTTCTTTATACTTAAATGAATAGTATAAAATATTACCATTTTTTAAAAAACTTTAATATTTTTAATTTTATTTTTTTTTAATATGTCATTCGGACATCTTGCTCTGCAGACAGTATGAAGTCTTAGTAGGATTTCATTGCAGTCACTAGGAAGACTAAAGATTATACAAGTATTAAATCATATATTTGTAAAAATATCGTTTATCTGCTAGCTCATAGAAAGACTATAGTAGTATTCTCATATGTATTACTAAGACAGTTACAAATGCCAGATAACATAATATGTGATGGCTGTTGGTGCGGTTTTTTCACTCCCCTGAGGAATCTATTTCTCCTATGTTTGTTTGGTTTAGTAAGGATTTAAGTGGCATCGCATGTATACATGTTAAGGGACCAGCTTTTAAAGAATACATGCAAAATAGTGAAGAATATTCATGGGAGGCATCATCATCATCATCATTTTATATGAAATCTGTAATAAACCCCAATTTTTTCTTCATTTTTAAATGCCACTTAAAATGAATTATTTTTTCTCTCTGCTGAAGGCCATACCCCTTAGTATCATCATCTAACCAAACTAAAGTTGAATAGAGAACATGAGAGCTTAGTTCATGTTTTTGTCTTAATTGGGATTACTCTGTCTTTCTTTCCTTCTTGGCTATCTTTACTTTTGCAGGAGTTCACCATTTTGGCTGTAAGTAAAGTTCAGTGTCTGAGCTAAATCACAGTGTACCTCCCAGCCCTGATGCACCTTCTACTAGTCTCAGTCTTTTCACCTTTGTCCAAGAAGAACCCACAGGTCCTTTCAGCTTCTTTTTGTTTTCTTTGTCACCCACCCTCAGTTCCTTACTGGATGTTTTTTCCTGATATGTTTAGGATGTTTTCTTTGGCTGACTCTGGGAAATGGTGGAGGAAACTTTCAATGTGGTTCCTTTTTTTTTATTATTATTTTATTTTTATTTAATCTGTGACAGTGATACTGTTACTGTGGCACTGGACATTCAGTAATAAGAATGCCATGTCATGCAAGCAAGTATTAAACTTCTGATGCTTCTGTAACTTATACCTACTCCTTCCTCTTTTCCCTTGCTCTTATCCTTGGCCTAATGGATGCAGTTTTGATATTGTAGCGAGATTTTCTGTTGTGCTTGATCTAACCATGTGGTTGTGAGGTATGAGTAAAACATGGTTCTGTCAAGCACCATGGAACGTCACGCAGCTTTCTACAGCATGGCAAGCTGCTGAGGCTTAAGTCAGGATCACACATTTTTTAAATTAAAGCTGAAAACAGGGCTTTCAATCTTATGTGTTGAGATGATATGGAGTATCGGGACTGTTTAAAAAAAAAAAAAAAATCACAGAGGTTAATGAAGTCCAGTCAACAATACAAATTTGTAACCAGAGAAAGAGAAAAGGTGGCATTCAGGATCTATTTATTCTTGATACAGAGAAAGAAAATAAATTCTAAAAGAATCAGTGGCATTTGTGTGATTAGCTACAAACAAGTCTAGATTGGCTGACAACATAATCAGCAGAAAGTACAGCTGTGAAAAGCTCAAGTTAATGTTATCCTGTTACGTGAAGTTGGTCTCAGTTTCTTTTTCCAGCATATCTTAAGTCCCTATATTTAACCCTCTCTTGAAGCCCTCATGTCTGTTCAGTATCACAAAGTTTATCATGCATTTCCCAAGTTGCCCACTCGTTATCTGCATTGCAGAGATCTTTTCAACCTTCTCACAAGAAGCAAATCTTATATTTTATTGACTTAATCTTCTTTTGTGTTGACTTGAATCTTCTACAGGCACTGAAGATTACAGGTCCAAATTAAGTGGAGACTGCTTTGCAGATTTGGCTTGCCCTGAGAAATGTCGCTGTGAAGGGACCACAGTGGACTGCTCCAATCAGAAACTCAACAAAATTCCTGATCACATCCCCCAGTACACAGCAGAGTTGTAAGTTGAACCCCTAACAAAGCATTTTTTATTTATGGAAAAACTAACTAAAATTTTCAAATATAAAACCATAGCTTTACTTTTTTAAACAGCAAAGTAACCTCTGTGGTGCACTTCAAAGGACTAAATATTCATAAAAATTATTGAGGCATCATTTCAGTACCGTGTAGCCTTAAAAATCAATGATAAATAAGGTAACTATTCTATATTTCTAGTTCTTCAGGACCTGAGCAACCCACTTGGGTTTTTTGGAAGGTGGTGGGTTTATTTTGCTTTTAACTTTAACTACAAGAGAAAGTAGAACATCCAGTAATGAGAGGGGTCTGTCTTAAAAGGTACTACCTAGGTGTTTAAGAAGACAAAGCTGATTCTTCTTATGCAAAGCACACATTACTTGTGTCAGGCAGCAGCAGAAGATAAAGCAGACAAACAGGGAAGCATTAGGTTAAGAAGATGAGATGATAGTATAATGAACAGAATGGGCAGAAAAGAAGTCACAGGTTATTACTTGCTTAATAAGTGCCATATGGGAATGATTTGTAGGCATTACAACTGAAGTGGTCTTCAAGGAGGGAGTGAAAGAAAAGACAGCTTTACAAGGTTTTCCCATGTGCAAAGCATAGTATGATAGAGAATGCAGAGATGCTTCAAGGATCAGCAGAACAATGAAAAGTAGCTGTCATTGCAGAGCAAAGGCAGAAGGAAATTGCTGTTTTTCCTAGGAGATTCAGTTTAAAGAACAAGGCAGAATGTTGAGGGACAAAAGAGAGGGACTTTGATTTGACACAGAGATGTGGAGATAGAAGTACTGTGATCAAGTTGTAACTCACAGGGGTGAGATGAGCAACAGGATGACATACCTCTTAGAAGACAATCAGTATACAACTGGCATCAAAGCAACAGTATGGCAATGAAGGTATGAAATAATGAGACTATTGTTGCGTGTTTTGAATATCTGGACAGGAAAAGGAATTTAAAACTGTAATATTTTTAGAACAGAGCTTTTTGTCTGTTCTGGGAGAAGGAATTGAACTTCAGGGTTGCTTTCTTGCTTATTTTGGCTAGAGTAGAGTTAATTTTCTTCACAGTGGATAGTATGGGTTTATGTTTTCGATTTGTGCTGAACACAGGGTTGATAATATAAAGATGTTTTTGTTATTGCTGAGTGGGGCTTACACAGAGCCAAGGCCTTTTCTGCTTTCCATACTTCCACTCTGGCAATGAGCCTGGGAGCGCATGGGAGGTTGGGAGGAGTCACAGCCAGGACAGGTGACCCAAACTGACCAAAGGCGTATTTCAGACCATATGACATCGTGCTCAGTGTATAAAGAGGGGAGAAAAGGAGGAGGGAGGTGGGACATCTGGAGCAATGGAGTCTGTCTTCCCAAGTTGCTGTTATGCGTGGTAGACCTCTGCTCTCCTGGAGATGACTGAACTGGAGATGACCTGCCTGCCTGTGGGAAGCAGTGAATTGAATTCTTGTTTTGTTTTGCTTTGCTTGTGTGCGTGGCTTTTTTTTTCCCTATTAAATTGTCTTTATCTCAACTCACGAGTTTTCTCATTTTGACCCTTCTGTTTCTCTCCCCAGTCCTACTGGTGGGGGAGTGAGTGAGTGGGCTGTCTGGTGCTTGGTGTCTGGCTGGGGTTAAACCGTGAAACTTTCATATTGCAAATCTGAGAATTACAATCAGAAAAAAAAAAAAAAATTGATACAGTCTTTCTTGGGTAAAGGGAAATAGATTTCAGTGGAGAAATACACTTTATGTTATCCTATATTTTGAGATAAAATTGCTTTAAGAATAAAAGCTGATGGAATATGTAACAGGTTAACATAGGAGGAGATCATAAAGTAGTGGTTGTACAAATGATAGTTATTGAATGAATAGATTAGAAATTGAGCTATTAAAGAGGCAAGTGAGCATTGTCTTGATTTTTTGGAGTAATCATGTTTAATTCTCTCTTCTCTGAAGAAATAATAATCTTAATTTAGCATTTCATTTGTTTTTTGTATTCATTGTTTACATGTGGAAGATAAACTGTGTTTTCTTTCTACAATTATGATTTCTACCTATTAAATTCAGAAGGAACAATTAAATAATCAAGCCTCATCTGCTGTCTATCCTAAACACTCAAATTTCAGTCAACAAAAAAAATCTTTTGACTAAAGCATAATTCATATTTGGTTACAGCACTTTTTTTCAGGAAACATTCAGTCTTGTTTGAAGGTGTTAGTGGATAAAAAAATCTACTGTGTTCCTCAGGCTGTTACAGAAGTTAATTATCTCCTTTCAGTTCTGTTAACGTCTTTTAAAATGGGAACTTCCAAGTTGGAATCTGCTTCTCTTCAGTTTTCGTTGTTGCTTCCTTTATGTTTTTTTGCCATTAAAGAGCCCTTTTCTATCCAGCACTTTATCCAAGTAAGATGGTGTTAAACTGTAGCATTCAACCTTCTACTTGATAGGTTGCACAGATTGTTCTTCAGGATGTAATAAAAATTTCTATAGCATCACAAATATTCTAGAGAAGACAGAGAAATTATTTCTGCATTTTTTTACTTCGGCTAAAAATCCATTTGCTCTAGCCAAATTGGTATTTGCCTTACTGATGCAAAATTTACAGCTCTTTCCCTTGTTTACTCTTGCTATTCCGGATCTTTGATGCAGTGCCTGTGTTGTTTCTCTTGGGACTTCCCAGTCTAGTTCTAGGAGCACTCTGTAATGTCCAGTTCACAGTATTTACTGGCATATATATGAGACTGGCAGCTAGTTAGTCTTTCTTTTCTTTTACCCACTAAATCTGAGGTAAAGAGACTTGTTAGAATCCAGTTACATGGATGCTTTTCTAACAGTGATGAGGAAAGCTAGATCAACTTTTACATGGTTCTCTTCGGAGCTCAGTCCCAGCTTGAAAATGAAGATCATTGTGTATATTGCAACACTATCGCCAAAAAAACCCCTTTCTTCAAGGTAGTCACTTTTTTAAGAAATCTGAAAATAATGTTATAGTTCAAGACAGGTACTTATTGTAAAAGTAAAAAAAAAAGCCAATTGCTGTTCTAACTTCCTAGTTTGTCACTTGTTCACAGTCTTCAAAAAAACTGGGGATAGATCCGTCTAACCTGCTAATTATGTGATACAAAGTATAAGTCTGTAATTGCACCCCAGAAATAAAATCTTTTTCAGGTAGCATTCTAATGTATAGGAAAATTCAGGAAGTGTTTGATAACTCAATCAAATCAAAGTCTCCAAGAAGAACAGCAAATGAAAATAATTTGAGTCTTATATGTTGAATCCTTGTAATGATTTTACAATAGCTGATAACCAAACAAAGTAGTTTTGAAAAGTATGAATATGACTGCAGTATATCGTGTTCCAGAAAGGTTCACCTATTATGCAAAAGTATATTAGGTATCTTAGCAATTGTGTTACTAAAACAGGAAAAGCATCAAATAAGCAAAACGGAATATGTTGACATCATGGTCAAATCCTTCTTTGTTTACTCCTTTTGTTTTGAGAATGTTATTTCAGTACTTTTCTTTGAATAAACCAGATAAAAGTATCATTTGCATGATTCAGTGATTGATAGGTAACAACTATAGTTACTATCTTTACTACTGAAGAGCACTGGGCTCAAAAAAATAAGTATATTAAGATCCAGAAGGGAGATCTCATCACATCTGTTAATTTTCCAGTCATCTTTAATAATTTTGATTCCATTATGTGTGAACTAATTTTTAAAAAAAAAAAATAAATAAAATTTAAATTAAAAAAAAATCTACATGTGACATTATGTAGGATTATTTAGCCCTGGAAATAAAGACTGAATAATAACCAATAAAGAATTCAAGATAAAGGGCTGTGATGTGTTATCATGCATACTGAAGTTGAAGGAGTGCTATTGGGAACTATTTCATTTTGGAGTGTATGTATAGGAGTATAGTATGCATATTATATAAAATAATTCTGTTAATGTACATAGCAATAGTAAAATATCAGCTGGAATACTGTGTGAAGGGCTTAACTTTTTAGGATGGATATGGATCACTTAGAAAAATATTCAAGGAGAATCATCTGAAAAAGGCTTCTCAGGAAAAACTGAAAGTTTGAATGCATTTGTGTGAAATAAACTTGAGGGAGAGACAAAGTAAATTGCTTTTAATATGTAAAAGATTGCTGGAAAGAGAAAAGGATCAAATTGCCTTTTTCAATGGGGTTAGAGATGCTTGCAGTAGAGCAAGTAAGTGTTATTAGAATCAGTAAATGTTTTCATTAACAAGTCATTCCACTAGATGATGCAGCATTTGAAAAGTATTTGAAAATGTCAGCATTTATAGAATGCTTGCTGTTTCTTGTTGATGGACAGGAGGGGGAAAAGGCTGTTTACAGTGAAGAAGTAACTCTGTTAATTGAAACCATGCAAGAATTATTTTGTATGGTCCCACTAAAAATAAGATTAAGTCATTCAGCTGATTTTCAGAGGTGGTAACATCTTTTGAAATGCATGTTCCTTGATGTCAGTGTGCTATACAAATGTTTTGTGTATATCCAAAAAAATTCCTTCTGTCTTCTCTCGGTTTGGTACCATGTTGAAACTGTTGTACAGATTTACAGCCTTAATTTCCCTTCTGGCTATCACTGAGAATGAACAGGAGAGAATGATGAATAAGCAGCTTTCTTTTATATTCTAGGGGTTTTTTTAATTTTGTGTTGCAATAAGGCAGTTATGAAAAATATTCTGGGGTTAGAATTATGCTGAATTTCATTTCACAGTGATCTTGTCAGTCACATCTTTTCCTTCCTATTTAAGATCTTAAGAGCTGGACACACTCCCTTCCTTAATAAGATGGCTCCATTAAAATATATAAAGGATCTAAGACTCATAATTTCCGTTTTCTTTTCAAGAGAGGAAATAGGGAGTACTGGGTCAATGCAGATATTTTTTGAAATGTGGATAGTCCCCTAACCTAGCAGCTGCTAAAGGTATACTGTGCTGGAACAGCCTTGATACCTGTCCAGAAAAGATAAGTATCCAGCTAGTATTTGTTCTTCATTGTATACCTTCTTAGAGTACTTCCTTAAGCTATATATGTGTGCCAGCCATAGTGATAGACCGTCATGAGAGAAGTGGTTTTTAGATTCTTGGGAAGACCTATGCAGAGTGTTTCATTCCCTATTCAGAAGCTTTGTGCTATTATTTCATTCTTGTAAATAGTGTTCTGTGAGCAACTCCAGATGTCTGGCAGACCCCACCTGATATCCTTTAAAGAACAGAAAACTAATCTTCAGTGGTTTGCATATACTTCTTAAAGATTTTTATTAATAAGTTGCCATGGGATCCTTCTTTAGTTACATTTTTGTTTGAAATAGTAAAAACATCATCTTATATTTCCTTGCAGTTTTAGTTGTATAATATTTTGTGATCAGGCTATTAAAATGTCTTATGTATGCCTAAGTTTAATGAGAAAGTTCATTCACAGGAATGAGAATATTAATTCACAGGAATGATCAGAGTTAGAAATGTCAGTATATAAGCAATTGTTCTTCAGCTACCAGTTAAGCACCAACTATTCAGTGAAACCAGTCTGAAAAGTTCACTTAATGTAGAACATTCTGTACCAATGCCTGAATAATTTTTTCTGAAATTGATATAATTTCTTTTAGGCGACTAAATAACAATGAATTTTCAGTCCTGGAAGCTACTGGAATCTTTAAGAAACTTCCTCAGCTGCGTAAAATGTAAGTTCAACTTCAGTGACCTTCTCTATTCAGATAGTGTGTTAGCTCCTTGCTGTGTCTCTCCACCTTTCTTAGTTCTTATCTACAAAAGATTCAGTATATTCTAATTGAAAATCAAGAGTGGCTTTAAATTAATCACTAAGGTAGGTCAGAGTTGGCAGCTCTTCTCTATGGGACTAGGCACTGCCAGCAGCAGCTTCTGCTGGTGTATGGCTGCGGCACCCTTGCGGCAGCGTCCAGCCAGCTGGTCTGTTATGCAGCCACAGCAGGGAGCTCGCAGAATAAGCTGCTTAAAAAAGATTCCAGTAATCTTTTGTAACTTCCTGTATTACTCCCTAACCAGACAGTTTTGCCTCTTTCAGCACATTAAAGACATGCCTTTGATTCTGTGCTTCATTAAACTGTCATTAGGTGAGAGGGATATCAAAATTAAAATGACTGAGGAAAATATGGTTTGATAGTTCATCATTGGAAGTCCCTGTTAACAGTTAATGTTCTAAGAGGAGTTTATGATCTTACCAGTTGCAGTTGCTGCTAAAAATAAATCTGTGAAATCTTTCTTTAGCTTATGTAAAAGACATATTTGAGAGTAGATGATTTAGATAGACTTAGTGACTCTGTACTCAATCTTTTCAGGATTAAATACAAACATAAATAGTAAGTGAAGAGAAATGCAAATAAAAATAGATCAGTTTAATGATCACTGCTTTGTAGTCACCAAGTGACTACCATTTGTAGAAGATCAGTTTAAATTACTAGTGACCAAAATCTCAAAGGGAGAAATAGTATTACTTATTGTTAGCCTGATACAGATCCTTTCTGGTAGCTCTCACAATCGCAATTAGTTAAATACTTCTTACTGAATTTTTAGATAAAAAGATATTAAAAATCCCCAAAAATGTGAAACCAAAAATTTCTTTTGACCTCTCCACTGGAGCACACCTTGCAACTTCAGATTGGGTTGTGATACTTTAAAAAAAAAGAATGTAGGAATGTCTGGCACAAAAGTGTGCTCATGCTATATAGTAGATACCCAGATTTCTTCATTCTTCAAGAATCTCACATTATCACTTTTTAAAGCTGCAGTGTGCTTTTGAAATGTCAAGTATCAATATGAAGAATCAGTGGACAAGAGAAGGGCTACAAATATCGTTTATCGTGACTTCTGTAGAGCTTTTGACTTGGTCCCACACAATATCCTCTCTGAACTGAAGGGAGATGGAGTTGATGAGTGGATAGTTAGATGGATGAGAACTTGTTTAGTCTGTGGCATTCAGAGGGTAGTACTCAATGGCTCAGAGTCCCAGTGGACATCAGTGACAAGTGGCATCACTTGGGCTATATACTGAGACCAGTGCTATTCAATGTCTTCATCAATGGCATAGACAAAGGAATCGAGTGCACCCTCAGCATATTTTCAGATGACACCAAGTTGAGTGGTGTTAACACATCTGAAGAATGGGATGCCATCCAGAGGGACCTGGACAAGGTCAAGAAGTGAGTTCCTGGGAATCTCATGAGGTTTAACAAGTGCATAGTGCTGCACCTGTCAGGGCAACTCCCATTATCAATACAGGGTGAAGAATGAACAGATCAAAAGCACCTGGGGATATTGGTTGGCAAGAAGCTCGACATGAGCCAGCAATAGGAACATGCAGTCCAGAAAGCCAATTGTGTCCTGAGCTACATCAAAGCAGTGTGGCCAGCAGGTCAAGGGAGGTGATTCTGCCCCTCTACTCCACTTTGGTGAAACCCCACATGGAGTGCTGCATCCAGCTCTGGGAGTTGGATGTGAGTCCAGAGGAGGGTCACCAAGATGATTAGAGGAATTGTGCACCTCTCCTATGTGGAAAGGCTGAGAGAATTAGGTTTGTTCAGCCTGGAGAAAAGAAGGCTTCAGGGCGACCTAACTGTGACCTTCCAATACCTGAAGGGAGCCTACAGGAAAGATGGAGAGGGACTTTTTACAAGGGCACATAGTGACAGAACAAGGGAGAATGGGTTTAAACTGAAAGAGAGTAGGTTTAGAGTAGATATCAGAAAGAAATTCTTTACTCAGAGTGATGGGACACTGGAAAAGGTTACCCAGAGAAGCTGTGGATGTGTTGGAATCCCTGGAAGTGTTGGATGGGGCTCTGAGCAACCTGGTCTGGTGAAGTATGTCCCTGCCCACGGTAGAGTGATTGGAACTAGATGATATATAAAGTGTCTTCCCCAAGCTGTTCTCTGATCATATGGTTCTATGAAATAATTACAATACTTGATGTTTCATACATGCATGTGCATACACACATATTTATACATAGACCAGTTCTTCATATTTAAGAATGTTTCTTTTAAGCTGAGGAGGTGCTCAAGACAAGAGAAAAAAAAGGAAGACTATTAATCAGTCTCAGCATAGCTGTCTGCTGGAACTCCCAAGGGCTTTTAATCTGGTTAATTGAGAAAAGAGAGACAAAATTGAAAAAATGTTAATGAAAAGTTAGCTATCTTAATAATACTGTTCTGTAACTTCCTAATATAGTTATCAGTTGTTACAACATTCTTTCATTCAGAGAATGAATACTGCTTAAGCATCACTGGAAAGCAGTGAGGTACTGATGTTACAGAGACCAATATGAGTGAATTTTTTATTTTCGTGGAGCTCATATTTCTTCTGGAGCTTCAAAACAGGTGCAAAAATCTTTCTGCACAAATGGCATTGAAAAATTGAGGCCTAAATATATCATTGATTTGATGTTTCATCACTGCTAAAGCATGTGTATGCACTGCAACATTGATTAGCTATGCAACATTAATCCTTAAAATATCTATGTTAAGTGAGTGCAGTAGCATCCATGTTACACCAGGAACGAAAAAGATTTTAGGAAACTAAGGGCTTGACATGCATAAGTCAGCTGAGATGAACAATTATTAATTTCTTGCTTCCAATCTTTTGCAGCACCTTACAGAAGACTGAATAGCTCCACTATGAAACTAAATGAAAGCTATAATTGTGGGTGTAGTCTACTTAGACTATAGTAAAGCCTGTGACACCATTTCCCACAGCATTCTCTTGGATAAACTGGCTGCTCATGGCTTGGACAGCCATATACTTAGCTGGGTAAAAATCTGGCTGGATGTCCAGGCTCAGAGAGTGGTAGTGAATGGAGTCACCACTTGGCAGTCACCAGTGGTGTTCCCCAGGGCTCATTATTGGGGCCAGTCCTGTTTAACATCTTTATCAATGATCTGGATAAGGGGGTTAAATGCACTCTCTGCAGGTTTGCAGGCAACATCAGGCTAGGCGGCAGTGTTGATCTGGTGGAAGGTAGGCAGGCTCTGCAGAGGGATCTGGATGAGCTAGATCAATGGGTCGAGGCCAACAGTATGAGGTTCAACAAGTCCAAGTGCCAGGTCCTGCACTTCAGTCACAACATTCCCGTGTATCACTACAGGCTTGGGGATGAGTGTCTGGAAAGTGGCCCAGCAGAAAAGGACCTGGGGGTGCTGGTCAACAGCTAGGTCAACAGGAGCTGGCATGTTAAGGAGGTTAAGAAGGTCAGTACCATCCTGGCCTATATCAGAAACAGTGTGACCAGTAGGTTGAAGTGATTGCTGTACTTGGTACTGATGAGGCTGCATCTTGAGCACTGTCCTTTTTTGGGCCCCTCTCTACAAAAAAAGGCATTGAGGTACTGGAGTGACTCCAGAGAAAGGCAACAAAGCTGATGAGGGGTGTGGAGCCTAAGACTGATGAGGAGCAGCTTAGGAAATTGGGATTGTTTAGCCTGCAGAAAAGGAGTCTCGGGCGGGGGGGACTGACGACACCTTATCAGTCTCTACAACTGACTGAAAGCAGGGTGTAGTGAGGTGGAAATCAGCCTCTTCTCCCAAGTAACAAGTGACAGGATGAGAGGAAATTATATCAAATTGCAGCAGGGGAGGTTTAGGTTGGATCTTAGGAAAAAATTTCTCCATGGAAAGGGCTGTCAAGAAATGGAACAGGCCATACAGGAAAGTGGTGGTGTCACCATCCCTGGAGGGATTTTAAAGACTCAAGGCCATGTTTTTGTGGGAGATTTGCTGGGTTAAATGCTTGGACCTGATGATGTTAAAGGTCCTATCCGACCTAACTGATTATACGGTTCTATGATTGTATCCTTCATAACAGGCAAGGTGAACATTAAATTTCAGCTAGGCTAGAGAGAGTAGTCAGCTCTAAAGATTAAGCCACAACTCCTTGTTTTCTATGTTTTAGATAAAGGTACTAGTTGATTCTGGCAAGCATATGAATTTTTGTTTCAACAAATAGCATCTTCTTTTGGATGATTAAAATGCTGTTCTAGAAATAGCACCAAATAATATTTTATTTTCTTCCTATCACCATTAATTAATAAATTTTTTAGCTTCACTTCCTTTTACATTGTCTCAGAGTGTTTTTAAGAGCTTTTGGAAAATCACTAGTGTATTGTAACTGTTTAGTGTGTAGATATGTACTTCTGTAATATGTGTAAATAGCTATATGAAACAAAACAGAAAAAAATGGAGAATAACATGAAAAATATTTAAGAAAGTGTGTTGTTGAATATGTATGCTTTTGTGTATGTATAATACAGATACTATCCATTTGGGATGTAATTTCCATATTTCAACTAAAATAGTAAACTCTAAATATTTTGGCAGCTTTTTAGGTCATTTTCCCACATTTTGATCCACTTTGCATGCAAACTGTGGGTAAATGAACTATCTTGCTTGTAAATCCTCCTTTCTAACTAATGTCATAAATTATTACCATTTCATGTACTGTTTACATTCACACATTTTATTTGCATATGTTGCTGTTTATGCTGATTTCTTATATTTGTCTAGTGAGATAAAATAAAGAAATCACAGAGGTTAGTTGTGCTGTACTCATACAGTATCATTTTGTTATTAATTCATCTAAAAATGCTACAAAGACTAGAGACCTGAAAAAATTTACAGCTACTGACAAGATTCAAAATTATGAAAATATGTTTTTGTGTGGCAGCAGCATGGACTGGGTAATTGCTATTATTTAAAAACATCTTCCAAAGATTGCTTTAAAAATCTTTACTCCTTTAATGAGAAGGGTGTTGAATTTACTTTTATTGGTTTGAAATTGAACATTATATTTGTTGCTTTTACACAATAACTTGGTTATTGCAACAAGATTGGATTTGATGATCTTGGAGGTCTTTTCCAACCTTAGTGATTCCATGATTCTCAGTGTCTTGGAATTTATGTAGTCTGCAGCATTTAACAGTTAATGTAGGATATTTATAAAAGAAAACATGTTCTTCTCCCTTTCTGTTAATGTGTAATAGAAACCTGAGCAATAACAAGATTACAGATATAGAAGAAGGGGCATTTGATGGAGCCTCTGGTGTGAATGAACTGTTACTCACCAGCAACCGCTTGGAAAGTGTTCGACACAAAATGTTCAAAGGACTGGAAAGTCTCAAAACACTGTAAGTGTAATTATTTGGGTGTTTCTATTCTTCTTTTCTTTCAGGTATTTTTGAAAGTAATATTCTATCTGTCCTAAAAAAAAATTGATTATGGAGAATTATCTATGGATTATTCAAGCATATCTTAGTTTTTGTTCCTATTCTACAAGAAGTTATACATTGTATTAATTGATAGATTATTAATTATGAGTATGAGTCCTCTAAAATGAGGAAGCAGTTGAGAATAGGTAAACATTCAGCTTCAGAAATGGAAATGGGAATAATCATCTGCTTCAAAGTAACAGAATTTTGCATGGAAATTACACATTTTACATAATGGAGTCTGATTCAGTTCAGCTCAACCATTACTGGAAATTTTACTAGGGGAAAAGATTGTTCTGGTGGATATTGAAATGTGGGAAATTATTCTCTCCTAAGTAATTTTTATGTCATTTTAACAGTGAAGGAAGGATGAAAGGCCCTATAGCTTGAACTCATTTCATTCTTTCCATGAGGCAGTTCAGTTCTTTCCACTCAAAAAAAAAAAAAAAGATGCTTATACAATCTACAGCTTCTTGGCCTTTTTCAGAGAGCCTCTCCTGATCTGCAGAGCAGAGCCAAGATTAAATGGTCTTTGGGGCTTCAGCTATACATAGACGTTAGGTGTCTTTAATAAATCAGGTCTACAATTTCTAACCTTACAGTAAAAGCTGTTAAAATTTTTTAAAGCAGCTAGTCTTAGACAAGAGTATGGGGTAACATTATCATTTCTTGACGGGCAGAGGAGAGAACAACAAACTTCAAAGCTTGTAAGTTTTATAGAAACATGAGAGGTTTTAGAATAGGTGTTTCTTGCTTGGTATTGTGAAATTTGTTTTAAATCTTATAGAGTCATGCTGAGGAGGAGTCATAATAGTCTGATTTCATCAAAATGAAATGCTTCAGAATGCAGTAGAAGTGGTTTGTAGAATTTGTCCTAAGAAAAGTGAGGTCAAAGAGACCTCAGGAGGAAGTCAGCTGGTATGAGCTCTATATCACTAGAAGTTTTGGAGTCATGAGCCTTGGAAACATGAAGATGGGGTGGCTGTGTATGTCTGATTTGGGGAATTCCAATCAGTTTCATTTCTTGCCAGTTAAAAACTCATAATAATTGAAAGAAAAAATGCTTATGGGAAACTGGAACCCAAGGTTGCCCAAAGAGGTTGTGAAGTCTCCTCTGGAGTTACTCAAAAGCCATCTGGACACTATCCTCAGTAACACACTTTCTAGGGGATCCTGCAGGAAGTTTGGACCAGATGGTCCTTTACAGCCTTCCCATTCCGTGATTTTCTGAAACACCCTCTGCCTCTGTAAAACCAACCTACCCACCCACCTTTCTATCTTCTAGTCCCCTCCACACACAGTGCACTCAGTCACTTCAGTGAGGGGACAGGTGGCACAGGGGTTACTGCACTTGTGGTCCCTTCACTGGCAGCAGCCCCTTTGGAATCATTCCTCTTAGCCCTTGATCCAGCAACCACTTCAGCTCCAGCCCCGGCTTGGGCTAAACTAAGAAATGCTGATCCTTCTTTCTCAGAATGCTGAGGAGCAACCGGGTGAGCTGCGTGGGAAATGACAGCTTCACGGGCCTGAGCTCTGTGCGCCTGCTCTCACTGTACGACAACCAGATCACCACCGTGGCCCCCGGCTCCTTCGACACGCTGCACTCGCTCTCTACGTTGTAAGCCATGTTTGTCTTTTACCGTACCCAAGATTAAATCTCTGACCTTTTAGGTGCACTTCCCGTAATGATTCGCTGTGTAATTTCATGGCACATGGTATAGCAAAGGGAAAAACAAGAGTTCATAGAGGGATTTTTGAAAAAGTTTATTCTCTGGATCATCTTGGGCACATGAAGACTATGTCTTCGTGGTGCCCTTTGATGCAGCATTAGACTGGTTTCCAGAAGTGCCTGAAAAGACAAAAAAGCATCCTGCTTGCCCTCCTTGCAGAAGTCTGAAACAGGGTAGAAAGCCACATTTTGGGTAGGCAATGAACAACCAGCAGGTTGAATCTGTCCTCTGCCACCCAATTACTCTTAAATTTCTTTGGCCTGCTGAGAATCTTAATTCATACATGTTTTATAATGAAGCTTCAGTCTCATTTTCTATTAAAAACAAACAAACTAACTTTTTGTTTAAATATGATGTAACTGAAGGGAGGTGAAAACAGTAAGCAAAGCTGCCACTCAGTTTAATAAAGAAACACTGGCTGTAGGTAGCATCATTCAGGAAAGTACTTAACCCTCTTTTTGCATAAAAAGTGACACCTTGCACCAAGTGACTAATTTTGCATGTTAAGGATGACATATTTATAAATAATGCAATTGTTGATAGGTTTGTGCTGAAGTAAGGAAATGCCAAAAGTACTGAGTCTTTTAGAAATAAATTCATTTTTGTAACTGGCATGTAATCAACTTAGCTGTCATTTCAGATAGGAAACTTATTCTCTGGAGCAAATAAAAGATGGAAATCTTGAGATGATAAATTAATGGAATAGCTGTTGTCAGGTTAAAGCTAATAATGTAAAATAATCAGCCACTATCTCTATATGAAATTATTGCATTATCAGTACAGAGTGACTTGACATGAAGTCAGGTCTTTGACAGTTTTAAATTATTTCTAAATGAGTCGTATCAAGATTCATCACACAGAGCCTAAATTACAGTTTTCACCTATGGTTTGTACATAGTATTGTTTGAAGAACAGAGTTTAAACTCAGCTTTGTGAAAATAGAAATATAATACTTAGGATGAAAAGATGGTGTCATCTGAGGTAAACTTTCCTGTGGTTCTCAGAAACCTCTTGGCCAATCCCTTCAACTGCAATTGCCATCTTGCGTGGCTTGGAGACTGGCTTAGGAAGAAACGCATTGTGACGGGGAACCCTCGCTGCCAAAAACCCTACTTCCTCAAAGAGATTCCTATTCAGGATGTGGCAATTCAGGATTTTACATGTGATGATGGTAAGAAAATTAATATTTGAACCTTTTCTAATTTCAGCTTTTATATGTACAGCTGTGTGATTCCCACAGATCCCGGAGGGTTGTGCTTTAAAGAACTTCATCTGCATTTCATGCTCAGCAAGCACAGGCTGTTGTATATATGCTTTCAAAAGTTTTCTATACCTATGCTTAGTACTGTAAATAATAATTTCGAAATAATACTAAAAAATTGATCAAGTGTTACAGTTCAGATGAGAATATTTTCAAATATTGATGTTTGAATAAAGCGTGGTTTCAGGTTACTTGATCAAATTTTGCCTAGCTTGTGACCTCATCAGCACCTAATAAAGGAAAAAAAAGCTGCCATCTTGCATCTTTCACAAATGCTTCCATTTACTGCAGTAATAGTTTGTCAATTTTCAAGGCTGTGTCTATTTTTAAAGAGTTTTTATTAATTTTATTGTCTTTCATTTCAGACTTTATTCTTTAATTATTTTTTTCCATGTAATAGCATTCTTACCTAGTAAAAGAGCTTTGCACTAAGTAAAACATCACTTGAACTGTAAATACTTGGAACCCTGTTTTACAGAGATGCTGTAATTTTTTCCTTACCTTGAGATAATGTTTACTTAAAGAAAATCCAGGTGGGCTGCTATTGCTAATACTGAAGTGACATTTATTAGCAAGCTTAGCATCTGTTTGTTTTTATTTACCAGGAAACGATGACAATAGCTGCTCTCCACTGTCCCGTTGTCCTGCAGAATGTACTTGTCTGGATACAGTAGTTCGCTGCAGCAACAAAGGCCTAAAAGCTTTGCCTAAAGGCATCCCAAAAGATGTAACTGAACTGTAAGTGGCACCCTTTTTTCCCTTTTATGAAAATTATTTTCAGATTTGTATTGTCAAGCTCAAGAATGAGAGGAAAAGAAAACAAAGAATTGGATTCAGTAGATCATTTGAAATTTCTTAATCTACCACTTTATAGATATGAAGACTTTTACATTGTCTTGAGAAATTTGAGATTAGGTTTGAATTAGCAATGCTCTGTAAGTCCCAAAACATTCTTAAGTACTATCTGTTACTGAAAAGTTTGAAAGATATATATATACATAAAATTGTAATTGCTCTCAAAATTTATATCCCCAGCATGGAACCATCCTATAACTGAATGTGGACATCATGTTAAAATGGGTTAAATTATGGACAACAGTGGATCTGATTAATCACTGGTCCCTGGTTAGGAAGGAATGAAGTTCAATTGCATGTAAAAGCATAAAAAACCCCAATATATTAACGTGTTAGGAAACTTTCATAATAAACATGGGTTTTATACCTCTAAATCAACCACCCTAATCCTCTAAATAAATAGCCTTCATCTTTATTGGGGAGTTCAACTTGCCAGATGTTAACTGGGAATACCACACAGCTGGCACAAACAGGTCCAGAAGATTCCAAAACTGTCTGGCCAATAGCTTTATGGTACTAAGGGAGCTGACTAGGAAAGGTGCTCTGCTTGATTTGTTGCTTGTTAATGAGACGGTCTTCGGAGTGAAGTAGCAGATGGTGTCCATCTTGGCCACAGTCATCATGAAGCAGTCAAGTTTAAAATCTATGTTGAGAGGAAAAGCATCAGCAAAACTTCAGCTCCTTCACATATGAGGAGAGCAGACTTCAGGCTGCTCAGGGAACTAGTGAGTAAGATCCTCCTGGGACCTTTTGAAGGGTTCCATTAGTGCTGGTCACTTTTTAAGTATGACCTGGTAAGAGCAAAAGAACAGGCAGATGGGAAATGTCAGAAGTCAAGCAGGTGAGGCAGAAGGCTGCCTGGGCTGAGCAACGATCCTCTGGAGCTAAGGCAAAAAAGGAAAGTGTATGTCCAGTGGAAAAAAGGTCCAGTGAAATGGACGGAATATAGAGGTGCTCTTCACTACTGTAGGAAGAAAATGAGTGCAGCCAAAGCCCAGTTGGAGTCGAAGGTGAGCAGTACTTTTGGGGACAATAAAAAGAGCTTTTCTAAATATGTCAAAAGCAAAAGGCAGTCCAGAAATAACACTGGCCCATTATTTGATAAGGATGGTCACCTCACAAACAGGGACATAGACAATGCAGTGGTGTTTAATGCTTTCTTTGCATTGATATCTTCAACATCAGTGTTGTGCTTTGAGGGTCCCAGTGCTCTGAGCTGGAGAACCATGACTGTGAGAATTATTTAACCCCCAAATTTACACAGGATTTGCTGTTCCTGCTGGATCTCTGTAAATTTCTGACACCTGATGAGATTCACTCAAGTGTACTCAAAAATCTGGCTGATGTCATCACAAGTAGTCTCTCAACTACATTTGAATGTTCTTGGAAATCTGGAGAGGTCCCAGTCAACTGGAAGCTGGACAATGTCGTCCCAATTTTCAAGAAGGGCAGGAGCGTAACCTGGTAGCCAAGACCGTGGTAACGACAATCCTGTCAGTTTCACTTCAGTGGGAAGCAAAATTATGATGAAGAAAGGTTCTTCACCCAGAGGATGGCTGAGAACTGGAACAGGTTCCTCAGGAAAGTGGTCACAGCACCAAGCCTGACAGAGTCCAAGAAGTGTTTGGACAACGTTCTCGGACACACAGTGTGATTCTTGAGGCTGTCCTGTGCAGGGCCAGGAGCTGGACTCGATGCTCCAGGGGGCATTGGGAAAAGTGTGGCCAGCAGGTCGAGGGAGGTGATCCTTTCCCTCTACTCAGCCTGTGTGAGGCCACTTTTGGAGTTACTATGTTCAATTCTGGTCTCCAGCAGAGAGTCATTGAGATGTTTAGGGGTGTGGCGAATTTTGTGAGGGGAGACTGCAGGATCTGAGCCTGTTTAGTCTAAAGAGGAGAATACTGAGAGAGAATCTCATTAATACATATAAGTACCTCAAAGACAGGTGCCAAGAGGATGGTGCTGCCAGACTCTTTTCGGTGGTGCCCAGTGATGGAACAAGGAGTAGCCATAAATAAAACACAAGAAGTTGCACTTCAACATGAAGAGGAACTTTGAGGGTGGCAGAGCACTTGGAACAGGCTGCTTTGGGAGGTTGTGCAGTCTCCCTCTCTGGAGACATTCAAAGCTCACATGGACCTGTTCCTGTGTCACCTGCTCCAGATGTTCCTGCCTTGGCTGGGGAGTTGCACTAGATGATCTCCAGAGGTCCCTTCCAAGCCTAACAGTTCTGTGATTCTGTGATCCTTCCAGCTCAGAATATTTTATGATTCAGTGATCATGATGGTTTTGTGATATTTCAGAAATAGTGGCTTTAATAGAGTGTCTTCCTTTTCATAGGCAGTTTTACACAATCTAAGGTATTTTATTAATCTTTTGATACATTTTTCTATGAGAAAAGTGGTTAAGATTGCATTTTATGAAAACTGTAATTTGAATATGCAGGTGGACATTAACACTGATATAAAAAAGAGCTTGGTACCTCACACATTGTTTGAATATCTGAATAAGCTACTCATAAGACTAGATGACTCAATTTTTATGCATTATAAAAGGGAAAATATGAACCTGAAAATTGAGTTATTCATTTGTTTTGAATCTTGATCAGATAGGTCACAATATTGAAAAAAATAGAAATTATTTACAAGAAAAAAGGTTGTTTTGTGTAACATATGTCAGGTATTTAATAGTGTTTCATAGTGCCTGGTTAATGTAGTGCTTTTCCAGAAGACATAACAATTGTGTATCTGAAGTCACTAAGAAAGTGACTAAAGTGACACTAAAAAACTTGACTGTTTTAGAGTTTGGTATTATATAGAAGAGTCTGAGATGTCCACCATTAGTCTTTTACTTAATAGCATGCAAAAGGCCTTAGTTGTTAGCAAAATGAAATTATGAAGAACTCAAATTAGCACACAGCTATGTAAATCTATAACTTATTTCACTAGGCTTTAGTTTTGATGATTTTGGGGAGTTCTTTTGGTTTTTTGTTGTTTGTTTTTTGGGGGGTTTTTTGTCCCAAAGACAAGATGTCTTCATTTAATATAGTCTGGTATAATAAATACAATTGGGCAATGTAAGGTTATCGATACAATGTAAAACTAACCAGCTGAAGAGAGATGCTTTTGGAATTGCAACGGAGCCCTGTGACTGAAAATTCATTTGTGTACAATTTTCTATGCCTTAATTAGTGTCTAAGCATGCAATTTAGCATATTTTTCAAAAGGATAATGGAGGTGGTTTCTGTTAACAGTTGCATACTGATCGATTTTTCTTGCCCATTAGCATGTATAGCTCTTCTGGGATGTACTCTTCATGTGTTTTATAAAATATCTTAATAGTTGCTTCATTTGAACAAGGAGGAATTTTTATCAGGCAAGTGGATACTTGTAGTACTTCAGTTCTAACGAAGCTAAAGCAATATAACCTAATTTATCTGTTAATAAAAAGGATTTCCTCAGAATACTTTTTCAAAAAGTTTAAAAGTTGGTTTGGGTTTTTAATAATTAATTATATGAACCCATGCTCTATGCACCATTTGTGTGATGCCATTAACATAGTGTAGACATAGAACTTGGAGAGACACATATTTTGGATTTGGCAAGCAGCACTAAAAAGGCACCTTCCAAGGTCACAAAAAAAAAAAAAAAAAAAAAAAAAAAAAAAAACGAACACAACATCCTTTTCTCTTAGATGTAGATAGTTATTTCTTTAAGTTTCACTGTGTTTCAGCTCATCCATTTAGTCAAGAGAAAAGTTTCCAGTTGTTGCAGTTTACCTAAAGTCATTAAGCTCAAAGTAAAACTAGAAATGCCTCTATCAAAGGCTGCTCTTAAACATGTTCCAAGTGTTTGGATGGCTAAAATATCTTCTTTGTGTAGGGATAATGAGGGTGTAGTTTTCACTTAGGTTCCAGGAGACATAAGTAATACCACCATCAGCAAGTCATTTGCCTCAGTTGAGAAACTAAAGAGCTTTATTCTTCATGCCATTGTCTGCTTCATTTCAAACAATCAAGTACATTCAGCACTTCTTATCATCTCTAAACTACTTGGCCTGGTTACCTGAAGAGCCTCTGCACTTGTACTTTGTCATGTCTGGGTGCGCACTGGAAGCTTTTTAGGCAAGGCTTGTTACCTTCCTTTACCTATAACACAGGGGCCGATACAGTTTGATGGCTCCGCACCCATTAACTCTAAGGATGAACAAGTCTGTTATTGAGAATTATGGGCATGGAAGAAGAGTGAGCAATATAATACAGGAGCTGTGAACCTACAAAGAGAGGGGGAAAAAACCCTAACTGTTCTAGTGAAGAGTAACTGCTGACTGTCTTTAGTCCCTTACATACTCCATAGAAATAGGATACATGTTATGCTGATGTATTATGAAATATATCGGGATAAATTAGGAAAGGTGACCTGAACTAGAGGCATGACAAATGAATTTTCTGTTAGAGGTAAGACCAGACCTGCTGTTTCTACTGTTAAGGACTACCTCTGGAATGTCAGGATCTCTTTGTATTTACTCAAAATTCACATTTAGTGTGACTTGCCGAATTCAGATTTACTTTTCATCTGTAGGTGTGTGGGAAATGGAGATGTTAAGGCCTCATTTTGCAGAGTCTTTATGAAATAATAGAAACTATTATGTAAGAGTTAGGTTTTGTTACTGTTACTTCAAGTTATGAATTATATATGATACATTAGCATTTGGATCTTAGGCTATAGATCCTTAGCTGTGTCTCTAAAACCCAAAATTTCTAAGCAAGCTTTCTTATAAAATGGAAACAGTGTATGTTCATTTCCTATTAACTTTACTGTTGAATTCTGAGATTAGTGGACGAAGATGCTATTATTTTGATGAATACATAATGCTCTTTGTTTTATTTTCCCGTTTTAGTTATTTGGATGGAAATCAGTTTACCCTTGTTCCGAAAGAGCTTTCCAACTACAAGCATTTAACACTCATGTAAGTAGTTGTAGAGCAACATTCTCTATTGGAATTAAAAACAAAATGAAACATAATGACCTACTCAATTATAACTGATCTTATGTATAAGAAAAAGCCTGTAAAATGTATCATATCTTTCAGCAAATATAATACCCAACCATGTTGCATAAATGACGATTTTTTTTCTACCTATCACATCCTACATATAATATGCTTGGTCACATTTTATGAACAGGGGTATTTCATTCCAATGATTACATCACAAAGTAAATAAGCAGAAATTACAGCTAACCTCAAAAGAGACATAAGATCTTATAAAGTCAGGGTAATTAGGGAAAGGTGTTAGGGTAATACAGCATTTTGTAACACAGCTCCATGAAGGCACTAGAATGATTTAATTTAAAGAAGCATTCAGTGATATGCTTTGCTCCATGGTATGCTTCATATGGGAAAGCCACATGCAGCTGTTGTAATGTCTGAACGTAACCCCTTGTTTCTCCCACAATATGCAGTGTTCATGACTCAAGAGGAGAGCTTGTCTAAGATGTCTTACTGACAACTCTATTGCTGACTCACTATGTGATTTGAGGCAAATCATTAGGTTCTCTAAAGTTTATTACCTCTACTTCATGAATGGTTTGAATATGATTTCCGTACCTTTTAAGTGTACAGGGAGAGAAACAGGAAGACTATTGATGTAAGTGGCTATAATTCCATGGTCTTTGTTAGGACTATAAAAATTTATACCAGCTGGGGTTGAACTGTGTTATACTCTGAAAGCAGTTTGTGGTTTCATTATAATCAGAATGAAAAGTGGAGGGAAGTAACAGAATCCCTTAAATTTCTCTTTGACTGGATTTAGAGCCTGCAAAATTTTAAAATGATTTGGGATTCAAAAACAAGAGCTTGATTTTCTTTATTTACCACATGCTACTCAAAAGTAATCACAGTCATAAATTTAAAAAAAAAAAACCAAAACTTCAAAACTTTTTGTATTTTATCAAATAACATCAGGAAAAAACCCTTGCAATATTCTCAAATGTATTCAGTGTATAACCTGTAGGAAATCTTTGTGAATTGTTTAGGGAAGTTATACAAGACCTAATTTGCAGCACACATAAAATATATACTTTGGAACCTCTGTACAAGAAGCAAGTGTATAGACTGGACTATGTGCAGCAAGAGTATCAGTGGAGACTGGTTATATGTCTAGAAATTAGGTTAATTAGAAGCATAGTGACAAAGCTCCCATCACAGAGATTAGGTACTACGGTCTAGTTTTGATGAACAGAGCCTCAAATTGTATCCTTTTACCTCCTAATCAGAAAACTCACACAAACAATTTAGCAGACAAATGAAATACAATAAAGATGAACAGTAAATAAAATGCAAATGAATATTAACAGTCTCTATTTATCAGACCTATGGGGCACATTATTTTAAACTCTTCTATATGTTTACTCATACTGCTGCTATGAAGTTGAGAATGTTCTTCAGATATGTTTTGAAAACAAACCAACTATGCATAATACTTTTGCAGCCAAACAAAGAATTACATATGAGTCTCCTGAGTTCCAGATTAACAAGGAAATCTGTTTAACTTTTTCTTCCTCTTTTGAATAGATTGCTCTGTTATACTTGCCTAGTATGTTTGTTATTATGAGTCAGTTGTCTTTCATGAAAATTTCAAGCAGAGAAATATGTCTATTGCATAGCTATTCGACAGAACTCTGAAGTTAAAAGATCAAGGTCCTTCAGAAACAAACACAGTATTTCACCACAAAATACAGTAAGCAATAGTGAAATAGTCAACATAAAATAAAAAGTAAAGCACAATAAGAGAATAAAGAACAGGCAGTAATAATACAGCTGCTTTGAAGCTACCAGCATAGCACTCCAGCTTCCATCATACTTGTGCTTAAGATTTTATTCACTAGAATATTGAAGAAGAAAGATGTTAAGGCTTTCTTTATGAATCTTAAATAGAATTCTTTACAACAATAGCTCTGGGTTTTGATGTCTTGTGCATGTAAATGTTAAGGAGAGTATTAGATGATATTTACTCAGGTGTCATTAGGGACATGACTAGAATGGCTTCCACTTTAAAACACTTTCATTTTTGTACTTGAGTTCTTGTAGGAATGCATTATTAACTCGGTAGCATGATGGACTTTGCTATTGCATAAGAATGCATTGCACTGCTTTTTCATCTGTGTTGAAATGAAAATGCTCTTTATTGATCAAGCTAAACACGTGCTGGGCTTGTATATAGCATGTGAAAATACAAATAGGTGCTGCTTCAGATATTGATATCAATGATGATACTACTTCTACTAATAAAAATAACATGTCTGTCAGTTTTACTTACAGTGTTTCAGGACTGGGGCAGTCATTTTAAGGTCTGAATTTCTGAATTTATTTTTTAGAGATTTAAGTAACAACAGAATCAGCACTCTTTCTAATCAGAGCTTCAGCAACATGACTCAGCTGCTCACCTTGTAAGTTTAAACATATAACAGTGACTCTTTGAAAGCATTGCAGTGGGGGTTTTTTGTCTTGGGGCATTTAGTTGATGTTAAAGCTGGCTTGTTTTGGAGGCTGTAAAATAACTTGTTTCCTAACTAGCTATGTGTGCAAAAGCTGATGTTGGTCGTTCTCTACATTGTTTACTGAATGACCAGTATACTTGCTGACAGTATTTTATGTATTTTCAGAATTCTTAGTTACAACCGCCTAAGATGTATCCCTGCACGGACTTTTGACGGGTTGAAATCACTTAGGTTGTTGTAAGTATTATTTTCTAATCACTGCTCTTTTACAGAATTTTTATTTTTGTACAGCAGATAGCAGATCCATAGGAGGTTAGTAGTTTTTAAAATATTTGAGAAGTGATAATTACATACCCTTAAAAACCTAAATGGCTTTATTCTTGGGAAGTGTAATCTCAAAGTGCTTCACAAGAAGTTTGTAAGCCTGGGAAACACTTTATATACAGACATACACTTTTTATTTTTCTGCTTTTTAATTTTGTCTGTATTTCTTTATTGTGTTGTGTTCTTCCTTGCT
Source organism: Xenops minutus (assembly GCA_035221455.1). Taxonomy (NCBI): domain Eukaryota; kingdom Metazoa; phylum Chordata; class Aves; order Passeriformes; family Furnariidae; genus Xenops; species Xenops minutus. The sequence continues at coordinate 57,317,537 of JAWWEE010000122.1, read as the reverse complement.
ATAGGCATTAAAGTCTAGCAAAATGCCATATGCCTAAATTCCTTCATTATATATGAGGGGGTTTTGCAGTTGAATTTTAAATATTTTTTATTCCAACACTACATTTCTTTCTGTCTTGTTTCATTTAATGTGGGAGTATTTCCAAAACAATGACATCATGGTTAACTATTGAAAATCAATATCATTACTTTTTGTTTCCAAGAAAACTTTCCATTTTACCCCTAGGAAAAACATCGTTGAAAGGCCACAAAAAGGGACAAAGGAAAATAAAGAACAGTCAGTCTAATTTATGGCTTCAGTTTGTCATTAAAAAAAAAAGCCTACGAAAATCTTTTTGAAAGTCCCCAGCAGAACATGCAATTTTTGCCTTAATTTGGGTAATTTATAACCATTTAAGAGCTTAGTTGGATTAAATGTCTCAAGCATGGTATTATTTAAGTGTGCTCTTATAACTTACATTATTTAATATAAGTATGGATAATTTCAAGAACCATAATTTTATATGTGTTAGGTATTCATGCAACTGAATGAGTTAAGAGAAAAGGAGTGATATTTTGGTACAGGTTTGCTACAAGAAAAATAACACTATTCCCAGTATTGATGCTTAATGAAGCCTTTCATTCTCTGGTTCTACTATCAATTTAGGACAACAGTCTTTATACTTATATTAGCAAATAGTCAATACCTGTATGTTCCACAAGTCCATGAAAGATTAAAATCAACCTATGAACATAATGAGAATTTCAGGGCGTTGCTAATAACTCTTCTGCTATCTCCAAATCCAATGAGTACTTTGCAGAAGTGTGCCTACTTTTATCAACTTTTTTTTGGCGATTTTAAAATAATCACAGTATTTACATTTCTTATGACAATTCAGGATGCAAAAAATGAAATAACAAGTAGGCTGCCAGTTAGAGCTTTAAAAAAACTCCAAACAGCAAACAACTGGGAACACTGAAGAACTGGAAATGGATGAAAAAAAACAATGTGAAAAGCTGAGAACTGTTTACAGAAGACGAAATTTGCCAAGTTCACTTGATGATTTTCATGCATATATGTTATTGTGTTTATTTTCTTTTTAAGGTCTTTACATGGCAATGATATTTCTGTTGTCCCTGAAGGAGCCTTTAATGATCTTTCAGCATTATCACACCTGTGAGTATTCAGATGTTAACTGTATTTTTTTGTTACGCTTAGCAAATTTTCTATAATCCAAGACAGAATGCAGAGGACTTCTCTGAAAGCAGCTCATGCATCTGTACAGGCTGGGGACTGGCCAGAGAGCCAGAGAAAAATCCTGGGCCGGTTGCAGGGCTGCAAATTGAACTTGTCTGCCATGTGCCCTAATGGCAATGAAGGCTAAGGAACTCTGGGCTGAATTAGAAAGTGAGCAGCCAAGGGATTGAGGAGGCTGATCATTCCCTTCTGCTTGGCCCTCCTAAGGCCACATCTGGAATATGTGTTCAGTTTCTTCAGCACAATGCAGATGTTTATGAACCAGAGCAAATCCAGCACAGGGGCAAGCAGCATGAGGAAGTGGCTGGATGGTACGAGCTGTGAGGAGAGGCTATAGAAACTGGGCTTATCTTGCCCAGAGAAGGGGATGCCGAGGAGCAACCTAATAGTCTTTAAGCCTTTAGCCATTACAGCAATGATGGAGACATTTTGTTAGAGGTGCACAGTGAAGAGTACGAGTAAACTGTCACAACCTGCAACAAGGAAAATTTAATTGAGCATAATGAAAATTTCTTCACTTTGAGGATGGTTCAGCTTTGGAACAGGTTGCCCAAAGAAGCAGGAGATTTTTAAGCTCAGCGGGACCCAGCCCTGAGCAATGCTGCTTTGTGCGGGAGGTGAGACTAGATGACCTCCAGAGTGCCCTAAATTACTCTGATTGTCAATGTCTGTGAAGTTGACATTAAACACATGACATCTGATCTCAGAATATAATTTTAGGCAATACTTTTCCAGTTTTTACTTTTCAGTGGGAACCTAAGTTAGAACAAGCTACCTTCTGCAAATCTTGTCATGTTTATGGATAGTTATTAAGACTTTGAAGAGTAAATTGACTAGTATCTTTAGATATAGCTGGGTTTTTAAGTTTCTGAACAGCTGCAGTTGTTAAAAATTTAATCATCTGTTTCTGGTTCAGTATTGGATATTTATATTTAGTTGCCATTTCTCAGAAATTTGGTACTGATTAAGCTTTCAGTCACTGATAATTCATTCAAATGCTACTGTTCAACTAGCTTATCTGCATGAAATATGAGTACAATTTACATAGATTTGATTGGTGTTGCTGGTATTTTTTTCTTAATGGCTCCCAATTTTCCTTGCTAATATTCTGATTTTAGCAGAGCAATTGTCTCAATTCAGGTTGCCACTGACTCCTTTAAATGGGGTGTGGAAAAATTCTAGGTGCTTCTCCTTGCATGGGAAGTTCCCTGTCTCTAAGTCTTTATTTTTATTGCTGCTCTGAACAAATGCATATATTTTCTTGAGTTCAGCTGGAATGTAGCAAAATTATGAGAGGGCTTCCTGCTCAGTGGGGGCAGAAAAAGTTGTTTCAGAACTGGTAGTTTCTACTGCCTTTGCTTGTCAAAGACTTTCTTGTATCTCCAGAAGACCCACTGATTGGAAGCTGTGGAACAATCTGACAAAAAGTACTGAAACATCTGGACAAGAATGCCATTTGACAGTGTTTGCACATGTCAAGATTATCTGTTGAAAGTTCTGTGATTATTGTATTTCTTAGAAAGAACATGAATACATCTTTATAGAATAGCACAATACTTGTATTCTCCAAATTAACTACACTATGTATCATTGTTCTCAGAGTTTTAAGAGTATTTATAGTGTCTAGCAGAGAAAATAAACACTTAAAAAGCTGTTACAGAAATTAATTCTGAAAATACCTGGCTAAATTATTTTTAATTAAAATAAAATCAGAAATATCATCATTTAAAGAAATGGATGTGCTTTCATAATGAGACAGTTCTTATGTAGCTACCACAAAGCTAGGATAATATAGTTTTATTTACTTATGCAGCAGAGAACTCTTACAGAATTCTGCACGTAGCTGTGAGTTCAGTGAGAGAGCTCCAAAGAGGAAATAATTAAATCAAATTTGGAAGCTTAGAAACAGATGGTTTGTACCAGAATGAGAGCCATAAACTGAAAAGGAAAAATACCAGGGTGGAACTCTGTGGACTTGCCGTTATTCTGGCTAACTTAATTTCCCAGTATCAGTTTCATTCTGCTCATGCAGCTGATCTTTGCCATTGCATACCACCAGTGAAACAGCCAGTATTAGCTCACCAAAATTCACACCTAATGCAGTTAAGAAGAATAGTGAGGTTTCTGGACCAAGTTTACTGCTAAAACTATCACTTCTTGATCCAGAACCCAAATCCAAACACTTAGTGCTCTTATAGGCATTTTGGTGGTGGGAGAGTAGGTTTGTGATTTGAATGCTTTTTGCCAACCTGTTTTCTGGCTTCTCTTTTAAAAAGCAACCCTTTAAAACCTGATTTCCCTTTTCATTTGTGTATTTTCCACAGGGCTATTGGAGCAAACCCTCTTTATTGTGATTGCAACATGCAGTGGCTCTCTGACTGGGTAAAATCAGAATACAAAGAACCTGGTATTGCACGTTGCGCTGGTCCTGGAGAAATGGCAGATAAACTTCTTCTCACAACACCTTCTAAAAAATTTACTTGCCAAGGTACTGTTGTTATTTTTTTCTCTTTCAAATGTCAATTTTGAATATTTACAAATAGTTGAGCTGTGATTTTGGAGACTTATGTGCTCTAAATACATTTATTATAGCTTCTTTACTCAGCCTTGTCATCATTACTCCTCATCCCTAGAGATAAAGCAGTTGATGCCATTTAGAAAGTGCATTTATTTTAAAGATTTCAGTGTCTACCTCTTTTAAAGCAGAGGGAGAAAAATGTCTTTGCACTTGCAGTGCAGCATTCCTCAGTACATGTGGTACAAAGGTACTTTGTACTGCTTCAGTCATAAACTACAATTTAAATATCTACACTTCCCTTAGCATTTTTCCTTCCAACTGTTTACAGTAAAAACTGTAAATATATCCATAACCCTTGCAGTCTGAAATTAAATGCATCAATATGTCCAGAATGCTTCCTCTGATATTTCAGAAGAAAGCCTTAAAAAAATAAAAGTCAGTAAGAAAAAGGTGGATAGGGGAATGTGATAATCTCTGTAGAGATCTCATTCTGAATTGTTGTTAGACAGGCAGGTTTCTCAGGGTATTTATCTCCATAAAATTGCTGTAATTTCTATCACAAATTATATTACTGTTTCTTAATTCCTAGCTTCTTTTTCTGGACTGTGCTATTTCTTTTTTAGAAAAGTACCTTTTTTTTTTTACTCACATCTAGTGAGAACTTAGTTTGTTTACTGTTTAATCTTCCTCTATTCCATCCACTTCTGTTCTTAAATATTTTGAAAACACAGAAAACTTCTCCTGTAGCCTCATTTTTCATGGTCCTTATTTAGAAACATTGAAACCCCAATTTAAAAGAAAAAAGTAGGTTGCGTGTTTATACTTGTAAGCCATTCCTAAGCTCATAGTGGTTTCTGAGGCATCAGATGAATATGATCCTTAGTCTTGTAGAAGTAACTTACTCTCAGTGGCTAGGTAGTCTTCAAGCTGTTTTGACTTATTCATCTGATAATGTATCCTCAAAAGTGAATTCAAGCCCTTTATAATTCTGTTCTTGAAAAAGCATTCAGAGTTGTTCTTTACCACATGTTCAGCCTATATAGTCTTCTCTCTTTAGACCTTCTGTCAAAAGCTTGTTTGTTTTTTGTTTGGTTTTTTTATAAACAATAACCACTGGAACCCATCTGTTACTTTTGATGCCAATGATTTTTCTCTCCCTCCAAATCCTCTTGCAGTTTTCCAGCAATACAACTCTGAGGTCATGCCAGTATGCATTGCACCTGACACTCATCTGTTGCAAAGTCTCTTAGCCTGATTTTCCAGCTCTGTCAGTTTTAAAAACTATCACTCCTGCCTACAGTCATTGTTATGGTTCTGTCAGACAATCCAGAGAGTGTATGTTACTCTCTTTTGCCTATCAGAAAATATCCTTTGTATTATTATGCAGGGTAAGAACTGTGTATTTGGTTTACTTCCAAGAGTGGAGATCTGGTATTATGGATACCTTTGAGAGAAAGTAGTTTTCTTGCTATGTCCTATGAAGATGCTCGTAATTACTGATTCCAAATCAGAAGCTTTTCAATTATATCATGGCCCTGTAAGACATTATGTGTCTGTTACTCAAAGATAAGTAATTTTATCTTTTGCTTAAAAATAAACTGCTCAATAATAGCAGTTAGGAACATGCTATATTCCTATTAGAATCAAAGGTTTTGGCTATGAGTGAGAGGACTGTTTTCAGAATATCTGTTGATGGTCTGCTATTGTCTGGATATTTACAGGAAAAGAGTAGTGTGCAATTCCCCCTTTTTGATATCTGTGGATTCGGTTGAAAGTGAAATGGGTGCTTGAATTTAACTACATAATGCATAGTTCCCAGTGGAAATGGCATTTTAAAATAAAGTCTCATCTCAGTTGTAAAACCCCACAAAATCACTGTACCTTACTCTAATTTTATTAATTGTTTTAATCCAGGAATCGTCCCTTAACATTTTCTTCATTCAGTTATTTTTCTACATTTATGGGTGGGCTTTTTCTTTCTTTTTTTTTCTCTTTTAATGTGGCCTCTAACAGCTTCTCAATCTTTTACCTCTTTACCATCCATGCCCTGCTTCTAGAGATTCCAGGGCCTTGTGGTTTTCTGATACCAGGTAAGGTTATAAGTAGATCTGGAATGGGTGATCTGATTAAGAACAGACCTTCTGACCTTCCTTTTGTGTACCTGGAGTAGACTTCTTTCCTAAGACATGCATGTTTACTGTTTATTTTCCCCTGTGATGAATTTGCAGATGACTATTCATGATATATGGTTTAGCATATTGTATGAACTGTTTTGTTATTTTAAAAGCTTGTATTTGAGATCTGAAAAGTATCTAAATAAAATTATTATTTCCATTGCATTGTACTAAAATTGGTGATTTCATTAGTTAGGTAGCTGCTGTTTTTTGAGGATGTAGGCAAGAGAGGAGGCCTAAAATGCCAGAGCTGAAGGTTTTCCTTGCAACAGGTTTCTCTAGAAGGTGGTTTGAGAGGGTTTTTGTCATGGTTTTTCTTAAAAAATCTTAGATAGCTACACGTATGTATCTATGTTTCTCAATAAAATACTGCTAGTTTTTCACTGTTTACAGAAGAATTTTTATTTTATTTTTTTTCCCACTTAGGGCTTATTCAAGAACATATATTTCTGCAATATGAGAAACTGAACAATAGGTGGTGAAACAAATTCTTTTTCATGTACAAGTCTTTTAACACATGCAAACAGAATAAGGAAAAGAATGGTGTAGTGAAAATGAAAATAGGTTCCAGAACTGCCTTTGCATTTTTTTGTCTTAAACTGAAGAATGATAGATCAAAATATTAATTTGTATTGGATACCACATACATAATAGTTTGAAATAAACACAATACAAAATCAGATAGTGTTGTTTTCTGTCTTGTTGAGACTTAGGTTCCCATTTTCTGCCTCTGTTTTTGAAGTGAAATTTAAATTGCTAATTCATTTGGAAAAAACCCTATTTTTTAATTCAAGCCAATTAATTAGCAATTTATTCCATGAAAAGTAGAACAGAGAATATGATGTTCAGAATAAACAGAGAGAACAGCACAGGCTACAGCACAGTTTTACAAACTTAAGTATGTGCCTCTTGCACCTTATTTTTTTTCACAGAACCTCTTAATATACTGTATCAATAATCAGCAGTAATCTAGAGGACAGTCAGAACTTTCTAGATGTTGATTCTCTGGTGTTTGTTCAGCTTTTCTCCCTCTCCTTCATGCTGGTCTAATAGATACTTTAACCAGGTATAGATTTCACTTTCAAAATAAGGTAATGAAGACAAAAAAAAGTTAGTGATCCATATGGATTGTTGCTTTGGCAATACACACGTTATCACATATTATCGTGTTCTGCTTGCAAGCTGTGACACAGAGAGATACCAGCAACTGCACATTTAAAAAAAGAAAACAACCTAAAAAAACTTGCCTGCTCCTTATCTAATACCCTGTACTGAATCCTTACAATCACATGGCTTCCTTCCATGTCAGCTCCTTTACAGTGACTTATCTGAGATTAATTTGCAAAGAAAAAGAAGGAAGTCAAGCAATCTAAGTTTAAAAATAGAATAAAGCCCCATATCTCAGCAAAGCCCTTTTTGCTTGAAAAACTCTACAGTTTGACTCATTTTGTGTAAAACCTGTTAAGGAGTAATCAGGTGTTTGCACCAGTAGGTCCCAGGAATGCGAGGGGTTTTTGTATAGTTAGAAGGAATCACTGGTTATTCCTTAAAATATTCACCTGAGGATAACTGGAGGGGTTTTTTTCATAGGGCAAATTTGAAATCAAGGTGGAGACAGCAAAGTCATCAGGGAATAGAGCTGGAGATATAGAATGTATGTTCATCCTCTTAATTTGGCAAAGTTGCTTGTTTTCTCTTACAGTATTCAAGTTTCCTCACAAAGTTTATGAAAATTAATCATTATTTATACACAGGTGATATCTAATTTTTAACAAATAACCACTGATTTATTTGGTTATCTGACAAAAAAAAAAAAACCAAAAAAACCAAAAATACCAAACAAAACTCTAAGTCTGGCTTTGTGGTCTTATCTAATGCAATGATGCACAGAACCGTGTCTGACTCATAAGGGAGCAAGACACACTAAAGAGCTATTTATTTGTGGTAGCTTGTACAATACAATTTAAATTACAGTCCACAGATGTTCAAAAAAATTACAGGTATTGTTACCATTTTATTTTGCAATCTCTGGGATCCTGCAGATCAAAAACAAATTAAAACAAAAATTTGTTAAAAGCAGTGTTCTCAATAACAGCACCAAGGGAAGAATTGCAAACTGTGACAGCCCATTTTCTCACAGGCAATTTCTACCCCCTAACAAAACAAAAGCTGAAATTGGATTCTTCATTTTATTGATCAAAAAGGGAAGATAATTATTGTGGATCAGAATTGTACAGCTTTCAGAAAATAGGGACAAGGGAATCACTTTGGTGTCAACTTCTTAAAAAAAAAAAAAAGATACTTAAAAATCCAATCCCAAATTTATTTGGTCACATCAAAAGAGTTAACGACAGCCCAACACCACAAAGTCTAAAGTATAAAACTCTATTTTAAAATTTAAAGCATCATGGCAGATCCTGACAAATATATATTAATAGTTGCTTCTTTCTGACTATCCAATTTGTATTTTTAAGGGCCTGTGGATGTTAATATTCTGGCAAAGTGCAACCCCTGTTTATCAAATCCCTGTAAAAATGATGGAACCTGCAACAATGATCCGGTTGACTTCTACAGATGTACGTGCCCATATGGTTTCAAGGTAAGTACTGAATGAAGAGGAAAAAACTCACTGAAGTTTAAGCTTCCCCTTAACAACCTTTCTGTTTTCTTTGGCTCTCTTCCATTAGTGTTTGTATTTTCTTCTTACATTATAATTACTCTTCCCTGCATAGGGTCAAGACTGTGATATTCCCATTCATGCTTGCATTAGTAACCCCTGCCACCATGGTGGAACTTGTCATTTGAAAGAAGGAGAAAAAGATGGTTTCTGGTAGGTTTTTAATTACTAAATGAGCATGGAAAACTACTGCATTTTATATGCTGAAATAATTTTGTTGTTAATCTTTGGGTTCTTTGTGTTTGATGGTAAGTGCACCACAAGGCAGATTTTCAGTGCTTCTGAAGTTTTCAGAACATGTTGCCATCCTTGGAAAGCTTCTAAAGCTTTGAATCTATTAAAAACAATAACAAATTATTGTGATTAGTTGAGGCATATCAGGTCAAGACAACATAGTATTGACTCCATTATGTTAATTAATAGCTGGCTAGATCCCTGCTGGAAAAAATCTCACAATTCATCTGTTGTTGTATGTATTACTTCAACAGACAGCATGTAAATGATAAAATGTAAATCCCAGCGAAACAGAAAATTAATGATTCATTTGAAACTCACTATGCCAGCAGATAAACATGCTGTGAGTATTTTTAATCTTGAGTTATTTAATCACACAGTACAATTACTCCAGATGTACTTCATGAATTATGAAATGAAGTTCTTTAGCATTATTATGTGAAATTATTAGTCATTTAATAATCTACACCTCAAGCTTGTTAGAAATGACACTTAAAAAGATACAATTCATCATCCTGCAATTCATTATGTCATTATTCTTATTTTTAATCCAAATTCTGCCCGAAGAGTGAACAGTTTTCTATTAAAAAATAAGTGAATACATCTTAATACTATGCCTCAAGGATTTATATTGACATAATCATGCCTCAGAATCTGACCTTTTTCATTTATTTGTTTAAACACGACTTATTTTGAAAATCAAAGTAATCTCATAATGAAAGCTGCAGAAATTGTAGATAGTGCCAATTACATGAAAATGTATGTGTAGTCGTGTGAGTGACTTTTACATTTACTATCTATTTTGATGTGTTTGTTTTGCATAAACATGCTTACAAGCAAAAAACAAATTACTGCTTTGAAGAGTTTATACAAGCTTTGTTTTTTTATATGAATGCATGTATTGTGCGTGGAACATTAGACAGCTTTATATTGGTGCTTTTAACTGAACTATAGTACAGCACTACTATTACATACTAATCCCTGATTTATCAGTCTTTTCCGTATGTTGAACTTAAAAAAACCAAAAGCATCACTTTCTGTAAGAAGTATAAGCTTATAAAGATATCATGCTTTTCAAAAGGAATGTTGCATGATTTAGGTACAGCTTTAGAAGCCTTTTTTCTGCAATTTAAAATATGAACAATTTTTTTTGGTAATGTTTATTATATGGTTTTTTACATTATATCATCCATATTCTGTTATGGTATAGAGATTATGAATTATTGTACCTATTAATTACAGATCTCCTTGTCTGGACTCACCAGCTCAAATGTGGATGTGGTTATTCTGTTTTCTCTATTACAGGTGCACTTGTGCTGATGGATTTGAAGGTGAAAACTGTGAAGTAAATGTTGATGACTGTGAAGACAATGACTGTGAAAATAATTCTACTTGTGTGGATGGAATTAATAACTATACTTGCCTTTGTCCACCTGAATATACAGGTAGGAGTATAAGAGAAAGCACAGGTAATTCAAGAATTCCTAGCAGAACAGTAATATTTTCTGCTTTGCAGGTGAATTATTAGTTACTCTCCAATTGATTAAAGACAGGTTTCCCTCCCTATTTTTCTCCTGTATAGTTTGTAGTCAAAAGTGGACTTAATGGCCACTCATTAATTCCTTTGTTAGTTTTGAAATCACAGCATTTTTATATTTAAAAGGTCATTCAAAATGTGCCCCTCCCTACTATGTCCCTAAACACCCCAGTGAAGGACCTGAAAAATATTGTGCTTTTATGCTGTAAACTTCATCTTACTAAAAGGGTAGAAAAGGATTTGTCTGTATCAGGGGGGAACAGTGTATTCGGCAACCCTGGATGCTCTCCTGACCCCTGTTAGAAATATTAATACAGACTGTGATGCTTCCTGCATGGAAAACAAAGACAAGTGTCTAATTATTTCTCTCTATCAGTCGGCAGCCAGGCCAAAGCATTCCCTTCCCTTTGAGACAGAGGATCTCCTGCTTGCTGTCATTGTCTCTGTGGGAATGGAGGACAGTTAGAGGAACAGCACAGAGACAGGAGGATCTATTGTTTGCATCGATCTGTTTTACGGTTTTTCTAACTAGACAGATCTATTTTCTCTCAGCTAGCTGATCTCTAGGTAAATAGAGCTCAAATTCACAGTACCATTATTTGAAATGCATAAAAAAGAAATGTAAGATCCGCCATAACTTGGGAATTAACTCTACACAGTCATCCTCTATTTTTGCTTTAATCAATCAGTCAATCAAATTTGAGCTCTGGAAAACTGTGAGGAGAGGTGAACTCCTGAATAAATTTCATTTATTGAAAACACAGCTGTTTTCTCACCCAAAGTGTTTCCATCATTAGTTCTACAGCTTTTTGGATTGCTCCAATGTTTTAAGATATTAAAATTTAAGTCAGTATTTAAATCTTACAAATGTACAGTGAGTGAATATGATAAAACACAAGTATAAGAAATACAACTTCATAATCTATTATATGCATTCATCTGCAAATATGTGGTAGAATTGACAATTCAAGCCTTGGAAAGAAATAACAGATAACAGCATCAGTAAGCAGGGACAAGTGTTTGCTGTTTCTCCTACAGCTATTTCACGTATATGTTAGTCAACCTTCAGGTCCCCTGGGATCAGTTGCTATCTCCTTTAAAAATGGGATCAAACATTCTGTTGTGTAGGCTGGAAGGGTGCAAAGCAAAGTCACATCAGTCCAGTATTCCTGTTCAGTGGCCTCATGCTAAGAGGCTTCATATATCTCTAGACAGAAGATAGTTCCTTTGAAAGTGCATTCCCCTTCTGCAGCTTTACAGGTGTTTTTACCTGTGTCATTAATTTCTTCATTTTCAACCTTGCTCTGGGTGCACTTAACTGCTAGAGTAAATTGCTTCCTGCATTCATAGTATACCCCAGGAAGACTTTTTTATTAAATATCCATGGAGTGGATAGAAAGGATGGTTTACATTTGCTAGCCTGAAACTTTGATTAAGTGTGTCTATTGCATTTTTTGGGTATTGTAAATGAAATATGAATTTTAAATTTACAATTGAAATAAAAATTCAAGCATTTCTCTATAGATCTCTGTGGTTAGAGCAAAAAGGACAGAATAAACATTGATAACACTTTTGATGTTTGTATTGCAGTTGTGCTTCTTTAGTCAAAATGCAAGATGGTGTATTTCTAAATTTGTTTTACAATGGTGTGTAATTCTACCAGAATAATACTGTGAGTTTATATGGCAAGTGCTTTTGTTTGCTAACTGTAATTTCAGAAAAAGAGTTTTGCTTTTACAGATATAATGCCTCCTCATAATCACTACTGAAGTCAGTAAGACACGTGAGTAGGTGAGAATTTTCTCACCAGCTCTGAAATAAAACAATCTACTTGCAATCATAAAGTTTATCCTTTCTGTTTGTTAAAAAGTGTTGGGAATTTATACTATCTCACTGGATTTTTTCAACACTTTACAAAAATAAAAGACTTTTTTAAAAAAACCCACATCACTAGAGCCTCAACAGATTTCATAGATAATTTGGACAAACATAGTAAAAGTTCAAATTTTCCATTGCATAGAATACAGTACAGAATTATAAAATATACTGTCTATCTTACAAAGCATCTGAGAACAGGACACTGTGTGAGATGCTAAGTGATTTTAGAATAGTTGTAAGGAGAAAATGTCAAACATTGAGCTAGTCAAAGGGTCCTCACGTTTGTCATCCTTGATCTTGCATAATAAAGAACCTTCAGTATTAAGAATTAGACTGACAATAGTCTGGACACATCAGGATCTAGAAAGGGTGGTGTTCAGAATATAAAGCAATTGTACAGTTGCCTCGAGTGTGTATGAGGTACCAAATTATTTATAGAACTTTTTTTTTTTCTGGCTTGTAGCCTGAGTTGAAAGATAAATAACAGAATCTCTGTCAAGTATATAGGATGATTTTCATGAGGACTTTTGTAAACATTTGGATTTTGATATCTAACAGGCTAAAACCAGATATGCATATTTCTAATGCGTTTTTTTAATAAAAGGTATTTTTCCCTAAATTAATTGATGAAGTAGCTGGGGAAAAGTAGGTTAACAATCAGGAAAACAGGCTATACATTTGCTATGTAAAAAGATTTTTGAATTCAGAGATACTTATCTCTAGCTCAGAAAGTCTCTGAGCTGTAAGTTGCAGAAGACTGGCACAGTATATATACCTTGAAAATACCACTGGGGGCTTGTCCCGCTCTCTTTTAATTCTGTTGACAATACTTTGAATTGTCTGTGTTCAAGATGTCACAGCATATATGTACTCAATATGGAAGTGCACCAGCCCAGAATATTTTTCTGGGTGAATGGTTATCTTCAAATATGCTTTACATTTCAGTAGCACAGTATAAGGAAGAAGTCAGCTGAAACTTGCTGGTATGAAATGTAAATAATTCTTTTATAAAGTTTTATTTTCATGTGGAGGGCTTGCTAGAAACTCAAATGAGCTGTAAGGAATATTGCAGTGTAAAATCTAGCAGTTTCTTTCAGACTTTTCTAACAATCCCTTGAAAATCCACACTTCTCAACTACTCCATGTTGATTTAAAAACAAGCAATTAAAAAAGCTTATGTTGTTGCTTGAGAATCAGGAACCCATTTTTCGCTGCCTTGGTTAAGTTTTACAGCTGCCACCACAGGTATAGGTGGAAAGACAAAGAATGGTATTTGCACTATGCTATGAGCTTTCTTAAGATTGCAGACTGTAACTGTGAAACAACAGCAAGCAAATGGAATCAATGGGCACTCTGGTCAAACCTTGAAAAAAAAAATTCAAGCACTTGAAATTATTTAAAATACCTCACTATGTCCTGCACTCTTTAATCTCGCTATTCTCTTAACATTACCATGTCCTTTATTTTAACCTCAGTCTATAAACTTCAGGTCATTTTATGTGCATTCTATAGATTACAGATGATCATTTCTCTTGCTCATTGTCATCAGTCATTAGATCACAGTTCTAACTGATCCAGAAGTAAAACCTTTCTTATGCCACCAGTGGCATGTACTTCTTACCTTTCTGTTTGTTTTGCTCTGCTGTAGGTGAGACTTTGAAGCTTGCTTCATTTTGCTATATCAACCTCTCTGCTGCTATAGTTGTGCATTAGCTTAATGTGCTATGCTGTTGTATTACAATGTAAAAAGTCTCTTGTCTCTTCTGTCTTTGTCACTGCAAGCTGCTAATCTGAATGAAGTGGAAAAAGGTCAGTTGTCTTTTAAGCCTATTTTCACTTACTTTGGTTTCTCGCTTTCCTTTCCTTAAAGGTGCATGGATTTCAGTTCTTACCAATGATCAAATAAATCGTATATAGATACAATTTAGAAAGCTCACTGCAAATCCTCAAATTAGGCACTTGGCTCTTGCTGTGAATACATGTCAAAAGAATGTTGTTGAAGATGCAGATTGCTGTGCAGGAGTACTTTAATACTACATTCATTGTCTTTTTTTCAGATGTATTAAAAATTTTTGCAGGCACTGATAGGACTAACAAAAAAGTTTACATTGTGATCTTCTGAAATCTTTATTCTCCTCTCCTTGAAGACACCCCTTAGTTGCATTCTAATTTATTCTCTGGTTTATAGCTCTGTTTTGCTTTAATTTTTTCATTAGATTTTGGTACTAGAAAATATGCTGGATATACAATGCAGGGTTCTTGCTCATCATTTCTGTGGCCTTTTTTTTGCTGTAAATATCTAAATAAATTGAAATTAACATATTAATCTGAGGCTATGGTAGAAGAAAGGTAATATTGGAGAGATTTAACCCACTAACTTTAGGTGTTTCTAGTTTTTTAAGGTTTTTTTTAAGTTTCTCTGTAGCACCTCTCATTTTTGTTAGAGCTCTCCATTCAGAAATACAGTGGCTGATACTGCTTTATTTGACTGTATTTTAAATTTATTGCCCAATTATTCAAAATAATAATGTAAATCCTTTTTTAGATCATTTCCTTATTAGTCATTATTTCTTGTACTATGTGTCTGTGTAATGGAAAGTCCAAAGTTAAGGGTCTGCTCAGCCTTGAGAAAAGAAGGCTCATTACCCTGTTCCAGTATTTAAGAAGGTGGGTACAAGGAAGGTGGAGACTCCCTTTTTAACAAGGAGTCACCTGGAAAAGGAGAAGAGTTACTCCAAGGGGGGATTCCAATTAAGACACAAGAGGGGAAATTTTCAAAATGAGAACACAGCCATTGGAATTATCTCCCCAGGGAAGTGGGGGATTGTCCAAAATTAGACACTTTTGCTGGATACTTCAGCTGAACAGAGTGCTGGGCCATCTTGTCTGGACTGTGCTTTTGCCAAGAGCTGATCCTTGAGGTCCCTTTCAACCTGGTATTCTGTGATTAAGGTGTTCGTGATTTATAATCACGTCAAGTCATGAGTGAATTAACACACACAGAGGAAACAGAAACTGGCCTGTGAATCTAGCAAACTTATAACTTTGGTTAGCTAATCAAGGACTTCATACAATTCATCAGCAGTGTTTAATAGTGTCATCTGGCTGTAAGTCTGCATCATACTCTGTATCTACCTGCAAAACCTCAGTAAATATTTGTCTTGAGCTTGGAAGGTTGTGTTAATTTGGACTGTGCCGACCACACAGGGTTCCACTGGGTTCAATGTTACTCCATAACCAGACTCCAGACTCTCTAGATTAATTAAGCAAGATGTCTTATGAAAAGAGTTATTGCTGGTTCTAATTAAACTTTGGAAGCTATTCACAGGATTTTTGACACTTTATCCACTGCTTATTTTTAAACAAACTAGTCTGTTGCTTATTTTACTGTTCCCATCTTTCAAAAGCTTAATTACTTAGCCAAGCTCTTACAGAAGCTCAGTTACAATATTATTAGATGAATAAAAGAATGTCCTCACACACTGGTGTCAAACTTCCTTGAATTGAGACATTTGTTTCACAATCTTTTTTGATTATTTTGAAGTATGTACTTTAAACATTGTATTATGTTTCCCAGATCAGGGAACTCTGTAAGATTTTCTTCCAGTAAACCCAGGGAGCCTAACTTGGTAAATCTGGTATTTCCTTCAATGAGTGTTTCACTTTCATCACTCTTTTCATTTCAGCAAAATTAATTTCTCCCTTTCACCTTGTCTCAGTTAAATTCTGAATAACACATCAGTTATTCAGTACACTGAAGGAGACGTTTCTTTACCAGGAAACTATTCTTCAGCAGTTCGAATTCTATGTCATGTATTTTACTTACCTTTTCTATTGACTTTTTCAGAAACAGTTTTATTTTGGTCATGGGAATGCTCCATTCAGAATACAGATCAATTAGCAGTTATTAATATTATCTATTAGCAGTACAAGACCTTGCACTTTGATTATTTTTATTTGTTCTTTTGCTAACAGACTGTTTAACTGAAACTCCAGTGATATGATTCTGACTTTTTTCACAGAGCATACAATTTGCAAATGCAAAAGGAAAGTTTCCTTCTTTCTGTACTGCCACAGCACAAAAGGTCCTGCTTTTGTGTGCTTTTCTACAGAGTACTTGGATCAAAGTCTGACCATAATCCTAAAAATACCTGATGATGTTTGCAAGCTGTTTGGCTGCACTCTGCCTGGTAGTATAACACTGTGGAATTTGAAGTGGACATTTTTCAAAACTGTAAACCTGTTTGAAACTTAAACATCCACTCATTATGTAGGATTCACAGCTATGAAGGGGAAATTAAGACTTTAAAAATGCCCCTGGGCACCCCACGTGGGGTGATTCAGCTTTCAGTGTAGTTCTGAATATGTTAGGGCCATCAATTTACAAATACTAGAATGCAGTGTACTCGAATTAAGAAACCCTGTATTTTGTAAGTATGTGGGGGAGGATATACCAGGCTCAGACATTAGCCAATAAAGCTGCTTGCCACGTAAGGAATTTCCGAAATCTGTGCAATGATAATCTAAGCTATGGCCCAGTTTCTATCCTGTAGCAAAATCAGTTCAATAAAGTTCACAGTAATGGCAGCAATGGTGAGAATGCTTGCTCCTATTATGCTCCTATTGCCTTTTTCTAGATATTTTGGTTTTGGTTTGGTTTTCTGTCTGGGTTTTTTTTTGTTTTGTTTTTTTTTACTGAACTTTTACTGTAAGAGACAGCAAACCTCCAGCCCTGCTTGGAAGACAGGCTCAATGTGTCACTTTCAGAAATTCTCTGATATGCTGTTAGAATTAATAATCTTGGGAATGTTTATAAGTGTTTTTGTCCAAGTCTTGAAAGTACTGTACAGCCATATTTTTATTATTTGTAATTGAGGTGTCATACATTTTTCAGAGCATGTAATTTAATATAGAATATATGCTGTAATAAGATATTTGTGTAGGTGCATATATGTGCATATAAATACACATATATGTAAGCACATATATGCATTTCTAAGCCATAGGAATGCGCACAAACTAGGTTAAATAACACTCATTTTTGCTTATTCTACTCCCGTGATCCTTAAAATCTGAATTCTCTGTTCTCATATTTATATCTTGCTCTTAAATACTGCTGGCCTTTAAATAGATTTCAGCTATTACAAGGTCTGCAAATTGACTGAATGCTAGGTGAAGAATTACTACCTCTTATATATGTATTTATTTGGAGAAAACCCTTTGAAAAGGGAAATGGATCTGGGTTTTGTTTGATATATTGTGTGATGCAAAGAATCCCTGGTATTTCAGGATTCTTTGTGCACTGACCTAGTCATAACAGTTGCACATTTCCAGACTAATGATTCTATTGAGAGCTTGAAGAGGCTTTGAGGATAGAATTATAATCCTTTGTATTAGTCATCCTCAGTGTCCTGCATTTAATCTCCATTCAGTTTCCTACATATATTGACTAAGTCACATTGCTACTGACAGTTTTCCTGAGGCTGTTAAGTGGCCTGTGCTTGAAGGCCATTTCCTTGTGTTAACTCAAAGCTTAATTCAGTTTATAGGGAAAATGCACTACTTGCAAATTGGGAATGTGCTATTAATTTATTTTATTTTTAAATCTTCATGTAGAACCAGTCTGAATCTTTTTGATGGCTGCAGAATACTTGTCTAGCTGCTTTTTGGCTTACCCTCTTATTTTTGAAGATGTAGAGGTCCCATGTCTTATCACACTTAGCATATATGTTTCAAAAAAATTTTCTTTTTTTTCAAATGTTTTTCGTATGTTTTTTTTCCAACATAACCATCTTTGCTTCTGGTTCAGTTTTGCCTTTTTCTCTATCCTTGCTTTAAGGACTGTTTCTGAACTCTTTTTAAGTTTTTATTTATTTGTCCTTTTACACTGCAAGCCACTACTGCTCTGCTAAGTAAAACTGAGGGATACCAAATGTTGTGCCTCTCTGAAGGAAAGTTCAGTTTGAGTAGTGAAAGTCTGCTCATCCACTGCTTCCATCTGTGCTTTTCTTTCTCGTTGTGATGTACAGTTCTATTTCTCTTTGCTAGCTAGCTCATGTTTTATTACTGGACAAGGAACAACCCTACTTCTTCCACAGTTTTAGAGTCTGGTGGACCTGTCAGTCCCTGAATTCAGCAGGCACACGGTTTATGCCTGTTGATTATGCATATATTCCTTATATGGATGCTGAAATAAGTATATCTAAAAATTTTATGAGTGCACTATCCATGCAATCATCTGATTAGTTAATCAGGGAACAAGACATTGTTGATCTGTTCACAAACCTGAAAGTGTTTCCTTATCATAAAGTTGCAAAAAAAAAATTTTTAACCATATTAAAATATTTTATAGCTTATACAGCCTGTGTTGGAAATTAGAGCCACTGCTTCTATCAGCAGGAAAGGGTAGACATTTGACATAGATTTTTTTTTTTTCTTTTCACAGAACAGATTATAGATAATTATGGTACATTAACAAATGCAAAAAATGGAGAGTCATATTTAAGGAAAAGTATAAAACAAGTTTTCATTTTGGGATAATTGGAATTGTATTGACATGCAGTGATATTAACAGGGTTTTTTCAGGTAATAGATTGCTTATAGTGATAGTGCAAATCTGGGTATTTCTGTGTGTAATGTGCCTAGAAAGAAGTAAGAGAAAAGCATTGATGGCATTTTTGTTTTAGCAAGAAGACTTTCACTCACTAGTGTTCTGCTACACAGCAGAACTAGATAAATATTGTAAATGAAAAATTATTTTTTTTTACAAAATTACCATTTGTATTCATGGATAGATGATTGATATTGAAATTGCTATTGTTTTATAAATGAGTTATCAGATATTTATTGTTATATCTGTAGTACTATTTGTTTATTAGTATTTAGTATAAAGGTATTTATTACTATATCAAGAAGTATGCATATTTCCGTGTTAGCAAAAGAATTTGTAGCCATTTCTTTTAAAATAGAAACTATTTTCAGGTCACTGTCATGTTTTCACTGAATTGACACCATACATTATATTTCAGGTGAACTCTGTGAGGAGAAACTAGATTTCTGTGCTCAGAATCTGAATCCTTGCCAACATGATTCAAAGTGTATCTTGACACCCAAAGGATACAAGTAAGTCTGAAATAATGGTAGAGTTCAACTGAATTGAAATTTATATTTTTCTATATTTTCTATATTTTCCTGCTTAGCTTCCTTTCCTTCTGTTTAAGTGGAAGCAAATTCTACTATCAAAGTACCAATTCTGGTTATTATTAAGCATTATGGAAGAACAGGCAATTATTTTCATGTAGAACTACATTATTATCTGAAGTGTGTTTTATTGAATTTTACTAGTCCTTAACAGTTCTAATTCCAACCAGATTTTAAATAGGATAGTCTATATGATGGTCCATACAAAACCCTTTTAGGAGCATGGGCAGTTGGAAAATAATTGCATTTAATTGAAGCGGAATAATTATATGCTTTTAGAGAAGTAATTGTCAAAGTTTATTAGGAAGGCACGCTGAAAGGTATAACCTAAAGAAGTCCATTCCCAGGAAAACTAATCTTTAATTACACTGTATCCTTATCAAAATTAATTAGGATGTACAATTTAAAGTTGTTTTAATAGGCTTTAGCTTAATAAATACAGGAAACCTGCAGCTTCCAGTTGTTCTCACAAGTACGTGTTCTATGCATAGCATGCTTTTGTGCTAAAATTAGATTACTTAGTATAATTCCTGGTACTTATGAAATGACATTTTATTTAAAATATGCAAAAATATCAAATATATTAAATATACAATTGAACATGAATTGAATTTGATAATTTTCAACTGGAAAATAAAAAACTTGTTGAATTTCTGTTGTGACTTATGTTTATTTTTCTTTATTTTCTTATTTTCTCCATGTCACTTCAGTAAACCTAGTTAAGAATCTAATATTTTACTGCCTAGTTCATTAATCCTTCCTTTTACTTTCTGAGATTTTAAAACAGAAAATAGCACATGCAGTAAACTTCAGGAATGTATCTCAATCTGCTTTTTAATGGCATGCTTTATATTCTTTTTTCACTTTTCTTATTCATATGTGTTGTTGAATAAAAAATGAGACATATTTGATTGAAGTACTAAATTAAAATCACTCTTGCAAGAGCAAATTTTAAATACTAAAAGAAGCAACTCCAAGGAGGGAATCACAAGATTTAATTAAATCAATTAAAGACATCTTATTTAAAAAAAAAAAAACAAACAAAAAAAAAAAAAAAAACAGGTGGATGCATGAATTTATAATCTTTTTCAGAGTACTGGGCATTCACTCAGTCTACTATATGTGAACTCCCTGAAGAAATGCCGCTAGCATATCTATGCCACTGGCATAGATTTGCTTTTTTTTTTTTTTTTTTTTTTTTGTGGGGTGGGGGGGGGACAAAAA
>JAWWEE010000122.1:57228702-57296759 GCA_035221455.1 Xenops minutus | reverse complement strand
AGTTGAAGATATGACAGAGGCCTATAAAGTTGTGTGGCACAGGAAGAAGAGTTTGCTGTCTCTTCCAGTTAAAACAATAACAACAAAACAAAACAGAAACAACAAACAAACAAACAAAAAGTTAAAACAAACCCCAAAAGACATTACCTGCTGTCTTGAGGATATGCTGTTTCTAGTTCAGTGGGGGTTCAGGGAGGGCAGATCATGTGTCTGAGACTTCTATTAGTTCACTAACCATGGAACTATTTGTAGTTAATCAGACTTGTGGAACTTCAAGGGAAAAACAATTATGCATAACATCCAAACTGTATAAATGGACCATTGCTCCATTCGTAGATGTTCAGCTGACAAATAAAATAACCATCAGTACAATGCAAACCTTGGATTATTTGCCTCGGTTTCACCAACTAAGCGTATTGATTATTTTTAATGTTTGCAGCCATATACAACATCCTGTAACATTCTGCATTGCTCATAAATTCCAAGAACTGTCAAAATTATTCATGAGGGCTCTCTAGATTTAAACCACAGTTCTTCAATATAAAGATAGATGTATAAATATGTTTAACCAGCAAACCTCTACTCATTACATTTGTAGATTCCCCAAATAATAATATGATTAAGCTACACCATCTTTACACACAAAGTCACAGTAATGCCTTTTTTTTCTTGAGTTTTAAAAAATTCAGTAGTTCCTTAAGTTTGTCAGAAGCATACTGTATTGTTAAAAGGCACTCTTCTGTTTTACAGATGTGATTGCACACCTGGATATGTAGGTGAGCATTGTGATATTGACTTTGATGACTGCCAGGACAACAAATGTAAAAATGGAGCGCAGTGTACTGATGCGGTTAATGGATATACATGTATTTGCCCAGAAGGATACAGGTGAGAAAGATCTGAAAGCAGTACAAACATATATGTCTTCTGTAAAAGTTGTTTTTTTCTTGGAAATACTGACTTTTTCTGTTTTCATTTAGTGGTTTGTTTTGTGAGTTTTCACCACCAATGGTTCTACCTCGCACCAGCCCCTGTGATAATTATGAGTGTCAAAATGGAGCCCAGTGTATCATAAAAGAAAGTGAACCAATCTGTCAGTGTTTATCAGGCTACCAGGGTGAGAAATGTGAAAAGCTGATTAGTATAAACTTCATCAACAAAGAATCCTATCTGCAAATCCCTTCAGCTAAGATACGCCCCCAAACCAATATTACTCTACAGGTAAGTTTGTTTGTGTTGTAGGTTCTCTTTTCTGGAAAAGAGAGTAGATGACTTTTCATGATGTAGAAAACTATCCAAAGTTTCCATTGGCTCACTTAAAGAGCTTTTCACCATTTGAGCTGAAACTCTACAAGTGTCAGTGCAATAACTCTATATTCATACTGAAGTAGATGGGCTTATTGATAGGAGGAGAAAGAATTTTATCAGGTTGTCCTTCAAGAAAGTGTTTTATAATGAAGTAATAGATTATGGCAGCAAATTCAGACATTCACTTAATACCACATTTTGATTTAATATTTATTTTTTAATTCTTTTTAAATCTTTCTTTCTTTTAACTAGATTGCCACAGATGAAGACAGTGGGATCCTGCTCTACAAAGGCGATAAAGATCATATAGCAGTAGAGCTGTACCGAGGTAGAGTGAGGGTCAGTTATGACACAGGATCATATCCAGCCTCTGCTATTTACAGGTGAACCTGGTTGAAAGAAATTTCTAGATGAAACAAAAGTTGTATTAATTTCTTATGTCAGTCACATTTTTTAATAGATGGTTAAATATATGCAAATGAGTGTATCATTAGACGCTCAAAACCTCTTGCCAAAAGACATGATTTGGCTTGGCAGAATAACTGTAATGCAGATATGTCACAAAGATAATATATTATTTGATGCATTAAAACTGAGTAAGTATTAACTTTCAGTAGAATATTTATACATTTGTGCCAAGATCACATGGAAGTAGAGTTTTTTCAGTATGTAACTGACAAATAATTTCCTAGCGTACTGGGTAAAATAAAGAACTGTACTGCATAAGCAGAAATTAAATAGAGACTTCTGTGTTAGACACTTCTATAATGTGGAACTTTTCCATGGCAAGTGAAGAGAAAGCTAAAAACTTGATTCTGAAAAAAAGGCACTTACTCTTGAAAACAAAGTGGGTTTTGCTTCCAAAGTCATTAAGAGACAGAATCCACAGATGCTTCTGGAGCATAATTTTTCAGGGTTTTTTTAAGTCAAATTTCTGTGGCTTTCTGAAAAATTACCACCTGAGTTTACAAGGAGATATTATATAAATTGACAAGAATTGGCAGAGTGAGCAAAAAGACAACAGACATCACTTCTTGGCATTGACTGCCCTCTTGTTGCTAAAGATACTTTCAGAAGTAAAGGGGAAGTGTTAAATCAGTTTTCCATGAATCTTCTTTTTGCTGTATTTACACCTTTAGAGTTGTAAAATCATATCTAGTGTATAATTACTTTCTAGAGTTTGTAACAGCAGACACTGTTCTGCATTCTGTTACGGACATTTCACTGAAAATAAGTGACTTTTAGAAATGATTGCACTCATGGCAATATAGAATCAAAAGCTCACATTTATAGCAGGGACACAAAGCTAAACTTTGTTAGGTAATAACACCAAGGGAACTACAGTTTTAGTAGATTACTAAAAGCATTCCACAGGAAAAAAATCTTGCCTGTGAAGTACAACATAAAGTTAGAAAAAAAATAGCCATCTCCAATAAGCATCTTAAGGTTACTTTCATTTTTTTGATGTTCTGTTATTTCGTATAGTCTCCTTATGATTCCATGAAATAGTTTGACACATGGAAATAGTACAGGTATTTTAATTGTATAAATTTTCATATAATAAATATTGGATTTGACTTTACAAGAGATTGAAGTATTGAACACATTTAAAATTGCATCAAACATTCACTTTTCCCAATGATTACAATTCAAAATAATATTATTTTTCTTTTGCATATGAGATAGGGCTAAAGAAGATGTTGAGACTGTTTTTTCAAGGTTTTAGTTATGTTTGTTCGGGGTTTTTTTTGTTTTGTTTTGTTTTTGTTTTTTTTTATGGGTGCATCTGTCTGAGAATAAAAAGCAATTGGAATCAGGGTCATAGGTAGTTTCAAGTTATTTTGGCTTCCATTTATTAAATCTATGGAGACTATTTCTTCCCATTCAAAACATATATTACCTTCTCATAAACTTAATGTCTTCTCTGGCATTACTGGAATATAATAAATACTGGCAATTCACACTTGTCCATTTTAGTTTTCCAGAGAAAAACTGGAAAACATTACACACACAGGTGAATTAAACACCATAAACATGGAAGGGATTAATAACAAAGTAACCAATTAACAAACAGTGCCAATTAGGTTGGTGTTACAGAACAATTAAAAGCATCTCCCCTACATAGTTGATCATCTCTGCCAAATTATATGACAAATGAAGAATGCAGGTGCAGTGAAGGAATGGATGGGAAACTTAGTGAGGTCTTACAGTATGACACAGTTGTTTAGTGAAGCAGATACATACATGAAGTATTTTTATTGTTGTTATTGTTATTAACTTCCATTTCATTTAGAATAAGTGTAAAGGTGAGTTTCTGAGATATTTGAAAACTTTCGTGTGATGAAGCCTTCTGCCCTTGAGGAAAGGCTCTCTCTCTTTACAACTGTCTGAAAGGAGGTTGGAGCCAGGTGTAGGTCAGTCTCTCCTCTCAAGTAACAAGCAATAGAACAAGAGGAAATGGCCTCACATTGCACCAGGAGAGGTTTAGATTGGATATTAAGAAAAATTTCTTTGCAGAAAGGGTTGTAAAGCTTTGGAACAGGCTGCCCAGGGAAGTAGTGGAGTCACCATGCTTGGAGGTATTTAAAGAAGATGTGGCACTTAGGGATGTGGTTTGGTGGTGGACTTGGCTGTGCTGGCTTAATGGTTGAACTTGGTGATTTTAGAGGTCTTTTCCAATGTAAACAATTCTTTGTTATTGTGATCCTATGTTGAAAGATATATGTACATTTCCACATTTGTATATATGTTTGTGCATTTAGTGATCACTGTACAGATTACGTATTATTTTCACTTCTATTTCAGGTTCTAGAAAGGCATTTGTTGTAGCACAGCATCTTTTACAAAGTATGCTCTAATCCAGTTTCCAGTTCTTACCATTTTACCTTCCTAGGTTCTTTATGATATTTCCCGCCCTTTTTAAGGTCTTTACCTTCTTTTCATCTATTCAGTGCATATTGTCTTTCTGTACCTTTGTTACCTGTTGAAGCTGTCTCCTGGCATGTTTCCAGTCCTCCCTTCAGTCCCTCCCTTTGGTTTCTTTCCCCTCTTCCCTCCCTTTATTTTTTTAAGCCAACTAGATTTGACCATCTGCTCAAAAAACTGCTCACAGACATAATCTATATTAACCTATTAATTTGCTTTCCCTCTATTTTGTCATTCTCTGCCTCCTGCTTGATTCAGTTTCCAATACTGTTTTCCTTACAACCCACTACCATCCATTACTGATGCTTACATTATTCAATTTCTTATGCAGTCCTACCTCTTTCTCTTCCTTCTCTATCAGCCAGTTTTTGCTTCTTCTGAATGAAAACCAATTTCTTTCTCTGTCCATATGAATTTGATATAGCTAAAGCAATTTCTTCTCTTTGAATGGGTTGGCAGGCCCATAACCAGCAAGTATTACTGCAGTCCAGAAGCACAGCTGGAGGGAAGGTGCTAATTGTGTGCTGAAACACAGCCAGTGTGGACCAAGAATTTGGGGATCTGTCCCTGCAATTTGTGCAAAATCACATGTTTTCAAGATCTTAATACCTTGTCTCAGTGGATTTTGAGAAACATGATAAATCTTTTAATGATAAATGGTGCCAGCCCATTGCCAAATATCATGCCCTGCAAAGCAGGGTTAATAGAACCATAAAAGATAGGAGTATATTCCCTTCTGTTTAGAAAACTGTCAGGTCTGTTTAGAGGAGTAAGTTTCCTGCACCATTCAGTATGGAAAATTTTAGAAGAAACAGTTGAAGTTTACCAAAACTATAAATAGCTAAAATGATATTGTGAAATAGTGTCATAGGTTAATCCTGGTAGGCAACTAAGTGTCACACAGCCACTCACTCACCTTCCCTTTCACCCCCACTGGGACAGGGAAAGAGAAAAGAAAGAGTAAAAGTCAGAAAAATCATGGGTTTAGATAAAATAGTATTATGAAGAATATTAACTTCATCCCAGACAGATCCAGTGCAAAGAGGTAACGAATCGTAAAAGCATATGTATTATGTTTTATCAATGAGACATGAAGATGACAAAAGAACATTCTAATTCACAATGCTTAGGAACATTGAAGTTTAAGAACAATTTGGTAACAAGACAGATAATTTTCAAAGTAATATGAAAAGTTGCTTACACTGAGAAGGACTGAATGGAAATTTAAAAACTGAGAATTTTATCAAGACATGTAGAGATTTCATTAAGGAAGTGAAGATTCTTGTATAGTTCAGTGGTAAGAATAAGACAAGTTGTACACTGAATAATGATGAGATGCGTGAAATAGAGGCAAAAAAACCACACCAAAAAAACCCAAAAAAACCCACAAGCAAAACAAAAACAAAAAATGCCACACCTAAAAAAACTCAAACCAAAAAAACCACAGCAAATAGAGACATTCAGTTAGAAGTTTTATAATATAAATGACAGTTAAGAAAAGGAGTCAAATGGGAGCCGTAAAACCTACAGAGGTGCTTGCACTAACAACAAAACTAAGTTACAAAGAGATGATTTAATCATGAGAAATACGAAGAATCCACAATAACATCAGTCTAGCTGTGTAGAGTGAATGAGAACTGCTTTACCAATGGGAACTGACCACAGTAGGAGCCATCATCCCAAAAGCATTCATTAGTCAATGTGAGAAACGAGATGATGGCACTGACAAGACCAATAAAGAATATTAATTCATTGGAGATGGTTATTTGGAAAACACTGATCCACTTGTGTTTTGTTCTGTCTGGTTGTCCATTTTTAAAGGTTAAATGTTTTTTACACAAAACAAAAAAAACCCCACCTTTTCATTCTGTATAGTTTTCATCATATATTATTGGAAATATGGAAATATTTCTTCCCAAATCATTATTCTTCTAGGGAGTACCAGAAGCCTTAAATCAGTTTTTCTTACAGTTTTTCACTAGGATCTCTGCATTCAGTTCTCATTTCTCCAATGGGAAATGGGCTAGAAGTAATGTAAGTGCAGGAAATATTGCACAGATATGCCTTGTGTTTATTTCCCCTTTAATTTAAACCACCCTTACCTAGGAGGGCTCCTCTTTCTGCAGTAAATTTTTACCAGTAAAACAGTTTAAACCAGAAGCTTTTAATAATTGTTCTTATCAGAGACACATTCCCTTTACACATTATGTTTTATATATCCCTGGAATGACCTCTTACTATAAAAATGCATTTTCCATGTTGCTTTCATTCTTTTCAATACTATTGCATGAAAGGTTGATAAGTTGTAAAATAGCATAATTTTCCTTGAAATAAGAACATTATATTAGGATTTCTTGCTTACTGAAATCAAAAAGTCATATGGATTTTGATTTCTCAGCACATTTTTTTTTCCTGGATTCATTGAAATGTGTTAAATAATTTAATCATGGCATTTTTATTATTGCTTGAGCACAGCAAAAAAACCTCTTAATACCTTGAATAAACCCAGGTCTTTTGGGGTGGTGAACCCTGACCTTTTCCTTTCCCCCCCACAGAAACTGTCAGCCCCCCTCCTGCCAACTCTCATAAAGTGTTTATTGTGCCAGTGTGTGCTCTGTCGTGTGTTTGCACTTTCACATAGAGCTGAGTTTCTATAAAGCATGCATGCTACCATGCCGACCTTTCATCCACTTTGAGCAGAGGCTGTTCACATGGAGTAGGTAATAAATGGTTAAGAAGCTATTTAGTGTGTCACAGCTGTAAACAACTACATGTACTTCTAATCTGTTCCAGGGCAAAAGCAGTTAAGTTACTTAAAACATCACTAAGGACATTTTAAGGTAATTCGCTTGATTTTTGCCTTGAGATTTAGGAAGCTAATCCCTTTCAGCTATACTGCTTTCTCAATGAGAAGAGCTAACTGGCTGCGTGACTGTTTGGTCCATCTCAGGTTATCATACAAATGGTTCATTTAAATAACTTTCTTCAAAAGCTTAATCTCATTCATTTGATGGTACCCTGAAACAAACAAAGGCTCTCATGGGAATGATTATAATGTCTGGTCTGTGGACTGCAGCTCATTGTTATACCTTCCGTGCAGCCTTATATTCTGCTCTTATTTCTCCAGTGGAAAACGGACTACAAGTTATGCAAATACAATGATATGTTCAGTCCCGGAATTGTGTAAGGATATTCTTCCTTCTCTGATGTACTTAAACTGAGGTCAAGCACAGAGTAGTTACCCTGCACTTAAACACTTGCTGTGTAGATATTGCAGCTGATCAGCATAGGCAGCCATTTCTTGCACCTACTAGCAGGACTCGGCTTGTCCTTTTACAGCATAAGCACCAAGCTTGAAACAAACATTTTGTGCTTGACACCCTTCAGGCATTCTCCTACTAGTGAGTTCATAGCTTGTTAATAAGCAGAAGAAAATGGTATGTGTAGACAAAAAAAACCCAACAAACCAAACAACAAAAAAAAAAAATCATATTCACTGTACTAGCCAGAAGCTGAACACACAGAAATAACCATGCCAAATAAATACACCAAATTACTTTGTTGCTAGTGTCAGTGGAGCTGTCTGGACCTATGATGTGATTTTGTCTGGCAGGACTAAGGTTAGATACAGTTCCATATTTCATGACATAGATTTATGTATCTATGGAGTCAACTCAGGCCTTATGCAACATGTAGGATACACACAGGCACACATGCAAGTATGATCTTGAACTAACATTAGGATCGTAGAATGGTTTAGGTTTGAAGGGACCTTCAGCAAACATCTAGTTCTACCTTCTTTGCCATCGGCAGGGACAACTTCCATTAGATTAGGTTGCACAAAACCCCATCCAATCTGATCTTGAACATTTCCAATGACAAGTCCACAAATTCTTTGGCAACCTGTTCCAATATTTCATTTTAATCCATCTGCTTATTAAAGAATTCTCTTTATGTCACTTCTTTTACACTGGAGATTCTGTCTCATCTAAATCGACCCTCTTGTAGTTTGAAACAGTTACCCCTGGTCCTGGTACGACTGGCCTTGGTAAAAAGTGTCTCTCCATGTTTCCTCTAAGTGCCCTTTGAGTACTGAAAAGCTGCTATAAGGTCTCCCCAGAGCCTTCTTTTCTCCAGGTTGAAGGACCCCAACTCTCCCAGCCTGTCTTTGCAGAAAAGGGATTCCAGCCCTGAGGTCATTGTTGCAGAAGAAGGGGTGCTGTGTTATATTAGCTTTTAAGCATATGTGCATGTCTTCACTTAAAACCTAGCTTTCAGGAGACTGCACTTCTGGAGAAGTTCTGTTCTGAAACTGAATTAACTTTAAAGGGGAAGAAGGTGAAAAACTGTTCTACAATCAGACCATCAACTTTTTAATATTAATGTTTGTTTTGCAGTGTGGAAACAATTAATGATGGCAATTTCCACATTGTGGAACTGCTAGCTATGGATCAGATTCTATCTTTATCTATTGATGGAGGAAGCCCCAAGATAATTACCAATTTGTCCAAGCAATCCACTCTGAATTTTGATTCTCCGCTGTATGTAGGAGGTAAGAGGATCTTACTGCTTCTTACTAGAGGTATCATAGCAAATTTACTCTGATAACTTTAATAAACACATGATAAGAGACTCATTCATTGAGATAACACCTTAAAATGCAACATCAGCAGTTAATCTCAAAAGTTTTAATTTTAAGAAATAGTATGTCCTCAAACTGCACCTGTTACACTTTTATAATTATGTTTCTTTTTTTTACCACTGTAAAATTCTGTAATTTTCAGCTGTTATTTGTTATATTTGTTTATACTGAAGAGGAATGCTGAGCATTGTTTAGCTACATGAAGACTTAGTAATGCCTGTTCAGAAAGTATGGGTTGGTAGTGTCCTGTTTTGCTCATGTTTTACATTTCTATTTCACTGTATAGGTATCTGCAGGAAATGATAGCAAAGTATAAAGCCACCACTTTGTACCTCCTTACTGACCTTAGTAGCAAGTCTGAGTTCTGAGTGATCAGTGATTCAGTATGATTTTTAAATACTGTTTATCTACTACCAATTTTCAGGTTCTACTTAGTTTACACACTTACAGGAGGAATGCAAAAAGTCTCCTTCAGATCTGTTTTTTTCTGTAAAAAGATTGCCTACTCTCTTTTTCATTTTGTCTAATTCTTGAGAACTCTTTTTTGTCTGAGAATAATTTTTTAGACTTAAGCGTCTTGCTTCCTTGCCAAAAACTATGCTACCAATAGTACATTTGTGAGATACCTATTTTCTCTAGAAAAGATGCTAGTTTTCCTCTTTCTAAATGCACAGAAAAGCTCAGGGTACTTTTTTAGATTTGTCTCCAATGAAAAATAAAAACAGCTTCTTTTGATCCCAATCAAGTATTGACTATTTCTGCTATAAAACTGTGCAACAAATGCCTCAGTTACAAGTGATGAGGAGTAACATGACTTTTGTTTGAAAATTCACATTCTTCATGTGAAACACTTCGGAGTTTTGTCGATCTTTTCAGATTTGTCATTGCCTCCTTCCATCTAAAATGGGAAGAATTACAAAACAGAATTCATTGTTAGTCATCACTTTTCATAACAACAGAAAAAAGAACTGAAATTATCAAATGTATTAGCTGCCTTTAAAATTGCTTCATATCATGAATCTTCAAAGGAGGACTGCTCTGTGGAAGCACATTGCATTTTTTCATGTGTATTGCTTCTGTTGTCTACACAGTATCCTCTGCTGGAGGAAGAGGTGGTCCTAGATTCTAATAAGTCACTGTGTGCCTGCTGACTTGTACTGTCAACATCAGTTCTTTTAATGACTGCTGAGGACAATCGTACTATTTGAAAGCTGAGCTTCTTGAAGAACAATCCCCCTGGCAATTACAGGCACCTTTTGATGAAATGAGGCTACACTGCCAACTATAAACATTTACTCTGGACCCATTCTTAACACTGAGATGATGGTTCTCTTCCTTGCTTCTTCCCCTTGCAGATCTCTATCTCCATTAGGAGAATATTACTAATCTGCCTCATCATTTTGAAGTATCAGAAGAATAAATTTTGGAAATTTAGTGGTTTGATTGCTAAGAGCAGCAGTCTTTTTCATTCTAGTGCATATTCTTTAGAGAAGTCCTGCATTTCTTCTATTTCAATTCTTCACATTCAAGCTCCAAGCAGACAATTATTTCTGCTGTCACAGAAAATGTTGACCCAAAAAAGAACGAAAACCAATATTAGAAGTGCATTACAACAAAATAAAGGGGAAAAAAAATCCAGTAGGTTGATGGTCAGCTCTTAAGGTTTTGTGTTCTTTATCTATGTTTTTCTAATTTATTTACTTACAATTATTAAAATTCTTGAGACAATTAATTTTCACACTATGTGACTTTATATTAACCATCTTTTTGAGAATCGTTATGATTCTTTCCAACTGTATCTAGATTTTTTAGAGAATTTGATCACACATTTCAATCAGTTAAGAACTTAAATTCTCACTAGGATTTTATGCAGTATTTTTATCTTTGCCAAAGTCTTAGTTTGACACCTATATCATCATGTAGCTTACACTTACTCTTGCCACTTTCCTGTTAAATGGCATTTCTGATAAGCATCACCTCAGTTGGCAGGATGAAATTCAGACTTGACAGCAAGCTCTTGTATGTTGCATGCTTTCAGTCTCTTTCATTCCCTCTCATTCCTTCTCTTCCTGCCTCCCCCCACTTTTTAAATTTTTTTTCTATGTTACCTTTGGGTCACAATATTTAGGTTGGTTCAGAAGGGGTAATTTAATATTATTTTTACTGAAACTGAGCTAATCAATTGATACTTTTTTTTTTTTTACCTTTTTCCAGCTGTATGACTCTTTCCTGTGGTCAGAATACACACACTGAATATTTTTCAGTCTTTCTATAACAAATTTCAGTAAATCATGTTGAAAGCCCATGGCTTTTTGTAAGAAGTCTTAAGGGACAATCTGTTTCTTCTCAAAAATTCTTCAAAGGAATCACAGACATCACTGATTCTTCACATTCTTCTTGTAGAAATTAGAGCATATTTTACTAGTTGAGAGTGGCCCCTTGTTTCATGGATGTCCCTTTTTCTGAGACAGGTAGGGTATCAGCTGCTTCTCATTTGTGCCTGCTCTCTTCTAGCAGCTTCTAGAATGAGATACTCATTTTGACAGTTTTACTGTATCAATGTTATTTAATAGAGATCTTAGCATTTACCCCTTTGAGTAGTAATTTACCTACAGTCAGGTTCAGTGACCAGAAGCTTAAAAGGGGGTAGGAACTACTCTCTTACCTTGCCAAACACAGATCTGAAATATTTGTCTCTGTTTCTACGGCAGTTCTTTCCTAACTGGTAAAGAACCTTTATACAGAAATTATCTAAGAAATATTGCTAAAATTTTCACACACACACTTTGGCCTTCTAACATTTGGTAACTTGCTAGAAGAACCAAAAAGTGTATAGGCTGACAGCTTGTGTATATGCTTGCATTGTGTTTCCAAATGTCTTCCTTATTAGAGACTATAGGCAAAAAATTCTCTGAATCATGTGTGATATACCTCCTATTACCTGGTATCATACACGCTTATGGTTCCCAGAAATCACATCTAAATTTCCTGATAAGTGTAACATCTAGTTTAGCATTGCATTGCTTAGTTTTATACACCTTTTATTTTTACCAAGGGTGATTTCAGTGCATCTATTCTGCTATGAGATTCTTCAAGCCATATGCCTAAACATTTGCTGAGTGTTGTTTTACAGGGAGATAACAGTGTCAAGGGGCTTTGATGACTCTGCCTTGTCCCTGGTTTGGGAATATGGCAAGTATACATGAGGAAATGGAAACTCCTGATTGTCTGCAGTCTGAGTCCTTTAATATTATAGTTCCAAGGCTATTTTACTGTGGTAGTTTGACCTGGGCTAGATGCCAGGTGCCCACCAAAACCACTCTATCAGCCTTCTTCTTGACCAAGGAGAGAAAATATAATGAAACCTCATCAGCTGAGGTAAGGACAGGGAGAGGTCACTCACCGTTAGCTGTCACAGGCAAAACAGACTCAACTTGAAGAAATTAATTGAATTTATTACCAATCAAAATCACAGTAAGATAATGAGAAGTAAACCAGTTCCTAAAGACATTCTCCTTCCTCCTTCACAGGCTTAACTTTTCTTGACTCTCTGCCTCCTTCCCTCAAACAACACAGGCAGACAGAGAATGTGGGTTACAGACAATTCATCACATGTTGTTTCTGCCACTTCCTCCTCCTCAGGGAGAGGAGTCCTTCCCCAGCATGAAGTCCCTCCAGTGGGAGACAGTTCTCCACAAACTTCTCCAGTGTGAGTCCTTCCCACAGCCTGCAGTTCTGCACAAACTGCTCCAGCATGGGTCCCTTTTTTCCCCCAGAGTTCAGTCCCTCAAGAGCAGGCTGCTCAAGTGTGGGTCCCCCACAGGGTCACAAGCCACAACAGAAAACCTGTTTTAATGTTGGCTCCTCTCTTCACAGTTTCACAGGTTCTGCCAGGAATCTGCTTCAATGCAGGCTTCTCCTGGGGTCACAGTCTCTTTTCAAGCATCCAGTTGCTCTGTCACGCGTCTCCTCCATGGGCTGCAGGTGGATATCTGCTCCCCAGTGGATGTCCATGGGCTGCAAGGGGGCAGCCTGCTTCACCATGGTCTGCACTATGGGCTTCAGGGAGTCTCAGCTCCAGCACCTGGAGCACCTCCTCCCCCTCCTGCTTCACTGACTTTGGTGTCTGCGGAGCTGTTCCTCTCACATGTTCTGACTTCTCCTCTCTGGCCACAATTACTTCTGCACAGTAACTTGGTTTTTTTCCTTTTTTAGATACGTTATCACAGAGGTTTTACCACCATCACTGATGGGCTTGGCCTTGACCAGCACTGGGTTCATCTTGGAGCTGGCTGGCATTGGCTCTGTCAGACATGGGAGAAGCTTCTGGCAGCTTCTCAGAGAAGCCACCCCTGTAGCCTCCCCAAAACCTTGCCACACAAACCCAGTGTGTTTACTTAACTGATAAGATCAGGCTCTTCAACAGTATGGATGCAATATTGTTTGTTTCTATAATCACTGAAGCCTAGCACAAATTAAATTATAATAACCTCTAAATAAAAGGGAGGTCTACTTCCTTAGGTTGCACAGTAATTCTGCATTAGTCTTAATTGCTCGCAATAACTCTAGAAAATCATTAGAAGTATTAGTTTGCATGGTTAAGGAGCAACTATGCAGAACATTGCTGTTTTCTGTCATTATATAAGTAACAGAATAAAAATTGTTAATTTTGCCTAGGAATAAACTTGTGCAGTTAATAAGAATATTTATTTTCAGGTAAACAGATCCTTTTCTAATACTCAGTGCACTTGATTTCCTCTATTTATGACTCTGTGGAGGTATTTAGGCATTTGTGTATTCATTATTGGGAAGTAATATTTTAAGGACAACCTACTGTAGGTCAATATGTTTGCAATAAGTTAAAAAAATTAAAGAAAAAAAATGGAGTAGGAGTAGAAGAAACTTCATATTTACAAGAAAACAAGGCTTAATAGTAGTGTTCCTTCTGAATTAATCTTAAATGATTAACTGATCATAACAGGATAACTGCATCACGTATACCTGTTGCTCTAATTACACCTGTAAATATTATAGATTGTATCTGTGGAATTATCCTGAAAATTGTCAACATTGGGAGCATTTGGACTATCTAGAAATATATATGCATAAGAAGTTTAATGTTGAATTATTCTTATTATTGACTGTTTTAAACTGTAATGGCAAATTATGAGGGGCTTCTATTTTATTAACCTGTTTTTCAAGACATGCTAAACAGAAGTATTTTTGAAAGTAACGGAACCTCATTTGTTAAACTTTTCTCTCCAAGTAATTTTCCATAGCAAAAGTTCACATTAGAAATCTGTACACCAGCTCCAATATGATAAACTGGTCCTACAAAATTCTTCTTGGTTTGAGTATCTTAGCTTACAAGAAAATCATATATCAACTGCTAAATTTGAACAATTTTTGTTTTTCTGGGATTCAGAAATTATGTGCTCTCCTGCAGTTAACGTCACTAGCTCAAAGCCAGGCTTTTCACAGTACTGAGCTTCTTGTATGATGAAGTCTTATACACATCTCTTAAGTGTGACCTAGAGACTTACAGGTTTGGAGCTGATTTACATGCATGTTGGACAACCAGCACAATTTCCAATTGATTGTTCCTCTCTAGATTATTGTTCATGGCTGTGGTATGAATATCTAAGAATAATTAAAAAGAAATATTTCTTTTAAAATCTTTAAAATATAGAGAAAATGGTACAGAAAATTGTAACAAAGATTATGCTGATTATTTGCTGTTATTAATTTCCTAGGCATGCCTGTGAAAAATAACATAGCAGCTTTACGCCAGTCTCCAGGACAGAATGGCACTAGCTTTCACGGTTGCATCCGTAATCTGTATATCAACAGTGAACTCCAGGACTTCCGAAATGTGCCACTGCAAGTGGGAATTCTGCCAGGTTGCGAGCCTTGTCATAAGAAAGTTTGTGTGCATGGAACATGCCATGCTACCAGCCAGTCAGGCTTTTCCTGTGAGTGCGAAGGAGGATGGACTGGACCACTCTGTGATCAACAAACTAACGACCCATGTCTTGGAAATAAGTATGTCTTTTCTCAAGACAGAACAGTAGTGTATTATGCATATAAGTCTCATGTGTATTTTTTTCATAAAAGTTCACACTTGCAAGTAGCAAAGTAGCTGTGGCATGTAAAAGTGAAAACAGCATCCCAGTTATAGTGTATTCTTTCCATAAACCTACTGAGGGAAAGTCCCCAGTTTAGGGGAGCAGTTCTGCCTAAAGCCTGGGGGATGCTCTTAAATATTCTGTAGGGGCTTCTTCTGTAATGAGTTGCACTGATGCAAGTGTTGCTATGACCCTTGGTAAAAAATCTTTTAGAAAAAGTTGCAAATGCAAAAAATTCTCTTTGCTTACTTATAATTTTATAGAATGAGGAAATAATATCATTGTTAATATTCTCTACTGTGTTTAAAAATTTATACAATAGATATATCTAATATTTTATATTTTCACAGTACCCCAGGTTTTAGCAGGAAAATACATTTTGACCTATATGGTACACTTATGTTTAAGTCCTTGTGTGCTAGTTCTATTTGCTAATTCTAGTTTGAACATTTTATATATGTCTATAGAGAGGTTCATGTATGTAAATGTGTAGAGAGAGAAGATATATATGTGTGTGTATATGACAGTATTGATATCTATGCATGCACATCTTTTAAATTTACTTCAGAGACAGATTCAATTTTTTGTTTCATGGACTCCCAGCACAAGAAGATCAGAAGCTTCAGAAGTTCAAAATTTTCAGGATTTACTGACCTTAGGCAACAAGATGCCATTCTGTTTGTCCTTACCACTCTCCTCACCACAGCTTGGCAAACATCTTTCTCTTTCTTTTGGTAGAGTAAAGTAGGCCTGCTTGGGATTTTTGGATGCTGGTTTTTTTCAGTGCTCTGGCCTTTGTAACTTTTGACTTTTAAGGATAAGTGGCCTGAGTTTGCTGAGAGATTCTAGTAAGATGATTTTCAACTCCCATCTAAAATTATGTTTAAATGATCTTTTCAGATAGTGTGTGGAAAGTCTGACCCTTTAAAGCTTTATACAGCGGTTAGCATGCTTTACAATGCTGTTAGCATTGTTTACATTGGTTATAGACTCTTTCAGTACTGTTAAGATTTGAACTCTTCCCAAAACTACAACAGTGAATTTTTGAAGCATGTCATTATAGCATTTCATTGTTTATGAGTCTCTTTCTTACCCTGTCCTCTTTCACAGTAACTTTAAAGAAAGCAAGTCACGGCAGGTTAAAAAAATACAAATGCAAGTGTTATCATATCCATTTTATACTTTAGGCGTAAAAAATAATGCCAGATTGTAACCACAAGTTTTCTTTAAAGAAAAGAATTTCCTTAAACTGTCCTTGAAATATTAGGTTATTCATAGGTTCTTATAACTGTGCACATTAGCACCCAACCTGAGTGCTTTTTTTTGCAGTAAATTACAAGGTTATCAGTATCAGATACAGGCAGTATCAAAGATAGAGTTAAGTGAGCACAGCATTTGTATTTTGTTTACTATTGAAGGTATTAGGTTTGTTTCAGCTGTATATACTGCTGTGAGCTTTTAAAAGAGGAAGCCAAATCAAATTTTTTTATTTGGAGTGAAGGAAGGCTTTTTGTTCTGTAGTTCCTGGGGATTTTGATTCTGTGTTTCTTGATTCATCTCTAAATTGTATTTATTGAATAGCTGCATTGTCTCCATCTAATGCAGTATCAAATTCTGCTTTATCTGAGAAACAGATTTGTCACTGTGATCTCTGTTTCAAAAATATAGGTGATCTTTTAGAGATCCCTGCACATCATGAAAAGGCTTAAGACTTAGATTTATTTTCCCCAAATCTAGGTGCTTGAATTCAAAATAATAGTGACAAAAATTTATTCTCTAGTCAGTAAAGAAATAAACACATTTCAAAAGAGTAAAATTAGAGCTCAAGCTGTCTAATCACCCTCTGGATAAGCTCATTTCTGTCCATGACTGTGTGGAGCTTATAGCAATTATACATCTAACTTGAGTGCCTGACATAGGTATCTAAAATTAGATGAGATGAAACTGTGCCCAAGAGTTTGCACTTAGCTTGATGTTCCTTTCAGTACAGTCTGAAGACGAAATTTAGGGCTTCAAAGCGCAGGTGGAAACAAAAGTATGAGAGTTGGCATTAGCTAAGATTTAATCATCTTCTAAGTCAAGCAAAACTTTGCCAAAGATCTTGACACAGATTGCTTTGATATCTAAAGCAGCCTGTATAGAATATGACATGATGTCAGTGTCACCTGAGTAACTTTGTAGATCAGATGTCCTAAAAGCAGATGTTTTATAAATGGTGAACAGATCAAATACTGAACATAAT
Source organism: Xenops minutus (assembly GCA_035221455.1). Lineage (NCBI taxonomy): Eukaryota > Metazoa > Chordata > Aves > Passeriformes > Furnariidae > Xenops > Xenops minutus. The sequence goes on along the minus strand of JAWWEE010000122.1, from coordinate 57,279,517 downwards.
GAAAACTAAACAAAAGCTATTTGCCCTGTGATACTGTCTAAGCCTTCAATGTTGAATTGCTTAATAAGCCTTGAAATATCAGACTTCAATCACAGGAACAATTTGTAATTTTTGTAGGGAACACAGTTCAAAATACAGAGTAATAGGAAAGTTGGAGGTGCTTAAGCTATTAGTTTTATATTTGAAATTTTTGATCCCAAACTGGTTATGTGAATGGAGGCTACATGTTGTGCCTTCTGTTTAAGTATCCCAACTGACTCCCCATACTCTTTTTCCTCTCAAGTTGCACCATGCTTAAATTAAAGGTACAGATGGAGAATTGTAACAGATTTCATTGATGAGGGGAACTTGTAGATCTTCGTAAAATAAAACAGTTTTAAATAGTTAATGCAAGTTTTTCAAAGTTAAAATACTGTGCACTTGTCAGTTTTGACAAATCTCTTATTGTATTGAAGGAGTAGAGAATAAAGAAAAAAAATACTCCAGGAATACAGGCTATGTTATCTCAAAAAAATTCAAAATCAAGTATTGTTCTTAAAAGAATTCTATTTTTACCATGACATGCAATTTTAGATGAATTTTTGCCATCTTCAAATTGGAACAAATAATTTTATTTTAGATCAAATGTTTTGTTGTGGTTTTTTTTTCAATCTAAATCTTTTCATTTATTTAGGTAGCTACCACAACCTACTAAGGAGGTTGTGAGCTCAAGGATCTTACAATATAGAGAGGAAAAACATTAGAGAAGAGAAACATTAGGAAGGGTGGCTGTGGTCTTGAACATCAGGATTGCATTCTTCCCTGCACAAGAGTCTTCACTGTGGGGAAGATTCCCAGGTGTTTCCCTGGGTAACAGTATGTAGATAGAAAACTTGTCTATCAAGACAACAGTTAAAGAGAATAACATTATTTCTGGGAAGAAAGTTATTTACCCTGAGCTACAAAATGAACAAATAGAAGTGATTTCACTCCAAGTCATGGCTGATGTTTTCAGATGAAATTCACCAATGTTCAGCTCACACCTAGGAGCAGGCAATTGAACATCCTTTTGGGAAGTACCACCTCTCTCTGAAAGAGAAGTAAGACCAGCTGTGTGTTCACCTACTACTGTATGTCAGAACTTAACGCGCAGTCTTTTTTGTCGAACAAGATTTGATGCTGCCACAAACATTTACCAAATCTCAACTGCGAGATTAGCTAGTGTAATCACTTTGGGTGAGACTTGATAACATGCAACCTCAGCTAATGGGAATTTCTCTATGAGTCCTGGATGAGTACTGTTGGCTTGCAGTGAAGTAAAGAGCTGCCTTGCACATTTTAAGACCTGCTACTGGCAGCTGACAGTGCAGACTAATGTGTTTGAAGGGGAAGCACATGTTCAGCTTTGAAACTGCCATTGCTTGGGTCAGAAGAGTTTCTGGTAGGAAATGCCTGAGCTGTCCTTGTGCTGGGAGACCCATACTTCATGATTGACAATAAGGGGTTTCCTTTAAATGATACATGGACCAGCATTTCAGGTGAGTATCCTTTTTCTTTGACTTGATTTTGCTGTGTTGTTCTCAAAAGCATGCTGAAAATCTAGGTAGACAAAAAATGTTGGGTTTAGTAACTGTGGCCTGTAAAAGACTTCCATAACACATCTACAGTGGCTATTTTCTGGTGAGAGAGAGTTTCGTACTGCAGCTTGTTTTCTGTAAACCTGCATACCAATTAAACCACTTCACTGCATCTCACTGAAAAAGTCTATTAGAAGCAAAAGCAATTTCTTCTGAGTACAGTCCAAAGTATTTGTAGTTAATGTTGCTTAGCCTGAACTTTGATGAATAATTTATTTTTATTCTCTTGGGCTTGTTTCCCCTGTAGATGTGTGCATGGTACCTGCTTGCCGATCAATGCGTTTTCATACAGTTGTAAATGCCTGCAGGGACATGGGGGAGTCCTCTGTGATGAAGAGGAAATGCTGTTTAACCCCTGCCAATCCATCAGGTGTAAACATGGCAAATGTAGGCTTTCAGGACTTGGGAAACCATATTGCGAATGCGGCAGCGGATACACGGGGGACAGCTGTGATAAAGGTAAAAAAAAATAACGTTGTTGTTGTGGTCTTAGAAAATAGTTTTGGGTTTTTTTAATTAAACATGAACAGCCAAACACATGAACAGCCAAAAACATGACCAGATTTTTTTTTTCCCCACAACACACACATTTGTTACCTTTTTTTTTTTTTTCCATAAGAATTTATCTTGGTAAGAGAAAGATTAAACTTTTCCCATGACTTTGTTTACATTTTGAGAATTTTTTCATCAAATGTTTTGCTGTGAAAACATTTCTTCTTTTTTTTTTTGCCTTTATTCAGAAACACATTTTTACTATATTTAACTATTACCTTTTACCTGCTGTATCTTTCTGTATTTATTGTTTCTCTATCTTCTGCAACTGAGAAGCCAAATCCAATGATTCTGCTCCTAGTTTTATCACAAACTCTACTTTTGACCTCTCAGCTTCAACTGATTTATCACAGCGAATTATGCAGGTGAGATGGATGAAAACAGGATGACTTTTCCCCCTACCTTTTTCTTTTTCCTTTGTCTATCAAAGCTCTCCCTCTCCCTATCCTTCCCTTACCCCAGATGGCATTTATTTTGTATTGTATCTAGATGTGAGTAGAACAGAAGAATATAGTTGTAGAACTTTTAACAGATGTCTCATTTTTAGCAGGCTTTATACCTCAGTAATTTATGAAGTTAGTGGAATGTAACATATTAAATAAGAGTTTGAATAATATTAAACTCCAGGTCTAATAAATTAAATTGCATGCTCTCTAAAACATTTCCCTATGGTAAACAGAACCAGCTGCAAGCAATGTAGGAACAGAAGATGTGTATTTTTATAAAAGAGGAAAAGATTTAAGCTTCCAATTTTCTTGTCATTGTAATAGCTTCATATTTATGGTTTACATATACATAATATAAGCTCTACTGAAAATAGAAGGTATAGGGAATAAAACCCAGCATTAATCAAATTACTTTTTGTAGAACCACTAGTTTCTAACATACAGTAAGTCAAACTTTAAAATATCAACCCCAACTGCAAACAGTAACACAGAATCTTCCTTAGCAATGTCAACCATTCTTTGACCTGTATATCAAAAGTGTATCTCTTATTTTAAATCTTGTTTTCTACAGAAATCTCTTGTCGAGGGGAACGAGTCCGAGATTACTACCAAAAGCAGCAAGGGTATGCTGCGTGCCAGACGACCAAGAAGGTATCGAGACTAGAATGTAAAGGAGGATGTTCAACTGGGCAGTGCTGTGGACCACTAAGGAGCAAGAGACGGAAATACTCTTTTGAATGCACTGACGGGTCGTCATTTGTGGACGAGGTTGAAAAAGTTGTGAAGTGTGGCTGTACAAATTGTCCTTCCTAAGTGTCCCTGTCACACTTGTCTTTTGAAAATGTTGTATACTTATTGACCGTGTCGGACTAATTAATACTTCATAGTGGAAATATTTGAAATATATTGTAAAATACAGAACAGACTTATTTTTATTATGAGAATAAAGACTTTTTCTTCATTGAAAAAAAAAGATTCAAGTGCTTGAACTGGGACTTCTCATACCCAAGAGGACCTTTGAAGAAAAAAAAAAAGACCTGGTAACATTACAACAGAGATGGGAAATTTTAACTGCTTTTAACATGGATTCTTCTTTGTAACATGCTGAAGATACACTGACACTATACACATGTGACTTTCAACTTAACAGCTCAGAGATGAAAAATTGACCAGAACACAAGGCTTGCTTTTTCATTTTCGTATCACTATATTTTATTGTCTTGACAGACCATACCAATCACTTGCCTATGGATGAGGAAGCATTATAAGAGAAAAGAATCAGATTACACAGATATAACAATTGATTGAAACACATTTTGTCTTTTGGCATTACTAAGCATCTTGAGAAGATGGAGTCCCATTTAATGAATGGGAAATGGGAGATACAAGAATATACTATAATCCTGAAATCTCCTGATGATGTATACTTTTATGTCAGCATGTTAGCAAAAGAAGCATAAAAAAGTGTTTATCTTCCCTTTTCCAGTATTAATTCTTTGTAATATAAATGTTTGGGGGATGATAAAATAGATTATTGATGGGTAAATTAGTAATAATATGAATTTCTGTTTCTATGAGTTCTAAACAACTCTATACAGTATTCGGTTTCATTGAGAAATATTTATTGTATCGAAGTACATTGTACTTAACCCTTTTAGGCCATCCCTTTTACTGTTTTTCAATGCTTTAATATATATTAATTTATATTTGTCCCAGTATTTTTGTAATTTTTTTTAAAGGACTTAAAAATCAGGATTTTTTGCAATAGAACTAACGTAGCATGTCTTCTTGGGGTAAATGTTTTCAGTCTGTTTTCTCCTTTCCATTCCCTTTTACTTTTCCTTAGAATCTGACCACTTGGTGTCATTGAATTGAAAGTGGTGACAATCTGCAGTTTCACATACAGCAGATATTCAGGACACCTTCCAAGAACCTGTAATGTATGACAGAAAATGTCTTTACACTAGATGGCAATTGTAGAGAAGTTAATTTTCCCTATATGCAGTACTTATGGAAAATAAGATGGCGTGTAGAAAATTACATTAGAAGATAGATCTTTTTAAATTAATATTCCCATGGAGCCCTTTACCTTTTATATAAAAAAGAAAAAAAGGCTGTGCTATCAAGAACTGTGACTTTCCCCAAATAATAAAACTACTTCACTGCCCTAATGTTCCCCATGTTAACATGTTGCTGCTAAATTATAATGTAGAATTGGTAATCAATAGTGGGTTGTGTTCTTTCAGTAAAACCCAGGGTACCCTGTAAAAATGCAGATGTTTTTTCAATTTTATTTTATTATTTTTTTTACAAAAAAGTTAGATGTACATGTGTAATGCAGTGTGCTTTGTCATATTTGGACTGATATCAGTAATGCTACTGATGTTTGTAAATTAAACAGATATTTACTTCATTTACAGCTTTTATTTGTATTCTTCTGAGAAGTTTAAATTGTTTAGCAGCCTTTAATTAAATATCTGTTGCAAAGAATATTTGGTAAAAGCAGAATAAAACCCAACCCTAGATCCAGTGTATTCATTGCAGAAAATCTGAAGAAGGAATTATCTTGCAATTATTACACCTAGAGGCAGTGATATCTGAAAATGTCTGTGCATTATGAACTTGGATGAACTTATGCCAAAATTAGGAAGATACTTAAAGTACACTGCAGGAAAAGGCAAACTGAGTCTATCCTAATACTTTAATGGTTATAAAAATGGCAATTTGATAGTTGTCCTAGCAAGGAATTTCATCCTTCTGAAGAACTCATTATCACTAGTCTTGGACTAAGTATTTTAAATTTAAGCAATTGGATTGGATGATACTTAACCAGGTTTCTCTTCTGTAATATATTTTTTTACAAATAATTCTGTATTTATTTTACTTAGTCTACTTTAGAATTTGTCTAAATATCCAATGAGAAAGCCTTTGGAATGAGGCCACCTTTGCAGCTTCTATGACTGCTAAATAATCTGCTGTAAACAAGGGTAGCTTTGAGGAGAAAGAAGGCATTTTTGCCTAGCAGTCCTTATATAGCATTCTCAAATACGGAAAGATCCCTTGGAGCTCAAAGTCCCTGTACCAACTATCTGGAGTTGGGTTGCTTGTTGTCCTCATACTGACAGAGAAGGAACTTTGCACTGATATTCAAGCAGTACTAGCAGCTGCTGGTGATCCTCATGCCAGCAAGAGAGGGACTTTTTGTGGTCTCTAAGAACCAGAAAAAGGCTTTAGAATAAACAAACAGACAAACAAACCCCAACAAACAAACAAAAAAGCTCACCTGAAAACCCCTACCCAAAACCAAACCCAGCTTTGACACCTACCCATGTGAAGGAATACAAGGGACCTATGTCGGTGATTCAGCTCACTTTGGAAACCTGAGCAGCCCCTCATTCTCAGCACTGAAGGTCCTTAAGCATTGACAAGGTGTGCCACTGTGCATGACAAGAGATAATTTCCTCAGTGGGATGGGTCACCCTGACACCTTTCTAATAGCTAAATCAAGTTTCTTGTAATATTGCTGTAATAGGCTGCCTCGTACCTGTATTCCCCAAAAGAGAAATGTGGACCTGAGGGAATGGTAGCATTAGGTATAGCTAACATGGAGAATTTAGTTCACTGCAGAGCAATCAAGACACATAGGTTTTCATTCAAAAACATAAGTTGTGCAGCTTTTAGCACAGTGCTAAAGGATTAGGTATTTCTTCCTCTGTCTGCTACCTGCCCTAGGAATCACTTTCATACATCTTGCTTTTAATGTATTGAATAAAATGCATAAACTGCATTGGATCTGAAGGATATGACTCAGTACAGTGACCAAGTTCTTACTTCAAGTTAACACTGCATACAATTCAAGTTCTTTTTCCATTAGAAACCATGAAAAATAAAACTTGGAGATTCCATTGTTTTCTGCCAGTATTCTTAAAAGCTGTAAAAAAGAGAAAGCACATGAATACTGCTTAATTTGTACTGGCTCATGCACAGCTCTTACTGTCATCTCACAGATGACAAAATTGTGAAAGATCATGGGGAAAAAAGACCATACTTGCATAAAAGAGTAACAAAAGTCATTGTTCTTTGGTTACTGTTGAAAGTCAATTCAGAACAGGAAATATCACATATGGAAGCAGATTCTGCAGTCTGTATTAAAGTTTCTGGGGTAGATGGATATTCAAGGGATAGAAATACTGTTCTAAGAAAACCAATGGTGACCTATGAACAAGCTTTGAGGGATACAGTTTATTTTCTAAGCTCTATTGTAATATCTATTTTGTCTTCAGAATACTTTTTATTGCCATATGGGGATACCATGAGTGTTAGTATTTTAAGAATCTTTGTAACATGATGTGTGGGTGCCACAACCAATATGATACTCATATGATGTTATGAAGGCATTTGTCTGGGAAGACAAGCATGCAGAGGTTTTATAAATGACAACAAAACTGGCAGACCTGATAATCCACAGTGTACTTGCAGGCATAGTGGCAAGGCACTAGAATAAATGGATTGTCACCATATTAGTTTTGATGAGATGGATGATGACTAAGAGATGAGGGGCAGAGTGGTACATTTTGAAAAGGAGCTTGCTGTTAAGAAGAAAATGCCCAGAAGTTCTGGAAAAGTGTCAAGAGTCTTGGGGTTGTTTGCATTGAAGTTCTATTTTGGGAGCTTTATCTGTTGTTGCTTGAAACTTATGTATTTAAAAGAAATCTCTTTACAGTTCTGAAAAATGCGTGCTTGATCTTTCTATCTTGAGTTAATCCTATTGTCTGAGGAAAAGTGAATCTTTTCAAATCAATTCAAAATCCTATCTTTTGGTTCCTTTTCTTCTCCTTTAGAAGCAAGTGTTATTCTTGCAGTAGCTCATTAGACATGCAAGTGTCTGTGCTTCAGCTATCCCACCTTACAGTGGAGAGCCTGGCACATCATTTCAGTTCCCATAAAGTGCAGTTCACCAGCTGAGCCATTCAGGATTCTTGGCTTTTAGAATAAATATCTATAGACTGAGCTGGTATCTCCAATCTATTTAAGATTCCTGGAGTGGAAATCAGAAAATCATTGGTACTTGTGACTATGAAGTGGCTGTCAGGAGAACAGTAAATCTGAAGTGTTTTCCTGGAGAGCCTGGCTCATCCCAGAGAGCCAACTCTTTCACAGTGTTCTGTATGTATTGTGTTCCTGGGAGACAGGGAAGTCGTTCTCATCCTTTCTGAAATATTTCAGAGTAGAGGGATTTTGTGTCCTTTTGCAAATAAGTTGTCTAGGCTGGAAGTCATAGGCCTCTTTGGCCCTCAGCCAGGTTAAACTGTGTATGTATACCTTAACATCAGCCATCATCTTGGACACCAACAGATCCTGACGTTAAAAAAGTGAATAAATCTTGCTCTCAGTTTAATAAAACACAGATGGGAAAAGCAAACCAAACAGAGAGTTAACAGCTCTATTCACTAGTCTCCTGGGCTCCATGTGATTAAATCAGAGTTGGAGAGTATGTTCCTGCTGCTGCTGTTCTGGCCAGTGTCCGTAGGGGTGATGGCCAGCAAAGGAGAAGTATTCTGTCAGAGCTGCATGTCATTTGTCAAGATGAGAAAAAACAGTCATCTCACTGAACAGCAAGACTTCTGGCTATCCACAGTCCCAGCAAATATGCTCCAGCTCTACCGCATGACACCCATGCTGCAGGAATTTTGCTCAACCATGGGAACAGACTTTAAAACTGCCTCCCAGATCCACAACTTTATTTCAGAATGTTGATCTTAGTAATGCTTTCTGATCTTTACAACTCCATCCTTTTATTTCATTCCAGATTAGAGTAAACTCCTTTAGTTCTAAACATCGAGCCTCAGTACTCTCAATGGCTGCCTTACACTAGACTCAGGAAATTAAGACTGGGGGTTTTGTTCCTTTTTTAGGTATTCATTAACATTTGTAGGAGGATAAGAAGATCTGCCTTAAAGAAGAAGAGACAGGTTATACATGCAGCTATAGAGAAAAAACATTTTCTTGGCCTTTACAATTCAGAAAATGTTAGGTTACCTTCTGTGCAACAATCTGACATCCATAGGTCGACATAAACTTATTTTATGGATTTATAAACTTAGACCAGGGGAATTGCTATCTGATTTTCTCCGCTTTTTTTTTTTTTTAATTCCTTCTAGGATACTTTCCATATCAAAAGAGACAAATATAGGATTAATGTGCCTGGGTTGCTTACTCTGTCATTTAAGTTCCTTAAAATTATCCAGTAGCCTTTTTCCAGGACATTTTTCTTCTCTCTCATAGTTTTTTTCACATTCTAGGATTCAATCTGTTGTTTCTGTGAAACTCTGTCCACTTTGTTTAATTTCCAGAACAGATTTAATCCTTCCAAAGAGAGGAAAAGGATACCGTTTTTTTCCTGTAGCTGTGCCTAAAATCTCTCACAGAACATCTTTAGAAGTATGTTTTCTTTCAAAGTCCTCTGAGAATAGGTTAACTTGAGTTGTTTTTACTGCAAAATTGTTTTTTTTTTCTTTTGCTTCTGATTAGCTTTATTTATTTAATCACATTTCTGTGTTTCTGCTATGGTAACAGCAATAAGAGTAGTACCATCTGACCTATGCTTTAGAAGTTGTTTGCCGTTTTGAAATAGCAAGTTTAAAGAGTTTGAGGTTTGCCTGTTCTCTCTCCTTTTTTTTCCCCCTTCCTTTGTTTTGTTTTTCATTGTATCTCCTTCCCTAACAGTTCACCCATTTTTTTGTAGTTTTATGTTTGTTTTGTATAAGACAAGTAAGAACATGAGACAGTGCCAACAATAAATAAAACTGACCACAGAAAACACACAGGATGACACAGATCTCTGAATATCCACAACGAGACCATGTGGCTTAGCTTCCCTCCTGCTCCAGGCTCTGCAGGCACTGCTTGCTCCCCACCTTTCTCACCCACTCGACTCCAGACCTGACAGTGCCTGCCACTCCCACAGCCTTCCCAGATGACACTTCTTCCTCCCCTTTCCAGTAAGTCACAGCAATCACCTTCCTGCATGTGCCTTCCCTAATATAACTTGAGGATCTAGTCAGGGCAAAACAGCATGCTCGTGATGGAAAGAACACTCTCCAGCTAATTAACATTTCAGCATTAAAAAATCAAGTCTTACTTAATAAACTGTTACAGCAAAGTTCTTGTACCAATCAGCAAGAATTGTGGCTGTCAAAATATTTTAGTTATAGAACTCCCATTGTGTGTGTGACATGGGGAATGACACCTCTTTGTTCTGATTCTGAAAATTGTAACCAGGTTAATTGAAATGAAGGATAGAGACACAGCACTCACTGAAAATCTGCTCAGCAATTACATGCATAATCTACAAACAAACAGAAAATATGCCCCAGTTTGCCTGTTTTGTTTGGTTTTTAACTAAGACACCAAATAATAATAAATAGGTAAGGTATTCCTGGGAAATAAGAATGCTAAAAAGTTCTGGCTACATCAAAATGTTGTATAGTGAATACACAAGGGAGTTAACTGCTGCAGTTGCTGTGGGTAACAAATACAGCTATATATTTTCAAACTTTTGTAGAAAGGACTCTTAGGGTCTTGAAAATGGTGACCAGCCACACAAGTCATCCTACTGTTACTTCATGCTGACATGAAAGAATTGTTTGGGAATAAGTTCTTTTAGCAGAAGTGATCACAGTCAATTTGAATTTCACATGGTAATGAACAGGCTTGTAAAATGCAGAAAAACAACTGTATTAGACCAGAGAGAAGAAAATATTAAAGATTTAAGACATCTAGGGCCAGATTCACTGTAGGCTCAAGCTGCTTCATGCTGTTTCAGTGATGCAAAGCAGCTGTAAACCCAACTTAGCTGGCCTAAAGCCACTACAAATTCTATCTGTAGAAAAACGAATGTTCAGTGCACCAAACCTGGGCTTGGAACTGTGATCTGTCCTCCAGCCTACTGGCTAAAGGAGTCATTGTTTGTGTTACTTTGGAAAAACCTTTGTGCCCCTCTCGCTGGGCTCTGCCCCTTTTCCCCATGTAGGTGGTGCCGAGGATCTGTGGGAAAGGAGCTTGCTTTTCAGTGCTGCTCCCCAGACTCCAGAGGAGTGAAGAGAATTGGCAATTCCTCTTTAGCAATAGCAATCAAAAATGAAAGACAGGAGGTCTGTAATCAAAAAAATAAAATTAAGTGAGGACCATTGTAGTAAAACTGCTTCTAGTGAAGTCATTTCTTGAAGTTGTTTCTTTAATACTTGCTCTTAAAGACTCGCTTAATTGTGGTTCCATAAGAAAGCATTATGGAAAACAGATTCTACTTGTAAAATCTTAAGAGTGTATGTGTCTGTGTGTGTATATATATATATACACACACACACACACATATATAAGGGTAGAAAGTGCAGGCTTTTTTTTGTCTGTTTTTCAGGATGTGAACTTGCTCAGGTTTTTTGGTTCCCCTGAGCAGCTCTGAACAACAGCAGGTATGATTAAGAATTCAAGGTAGCTGGCAGCAAGGAAGTTTGACCTAATCTATCTTGACTTTGCACTCTATGCATTTAAATGCAGCACGTCTGTGTGGAACACACTGCAATTCACTGGGGCACAGCATATCTATTTTAGTCACATGCATACACTGAAATAGCTGTGTGCACATGGAGATCACTACTTTTTTTTTTTTTCTGTTTTTAGCCAAATTAGTGGATCAAAGACATGTAAAACCTTTTGTAATGAAACTTGAAGCCACATGTAATGAAACCAGATACTTTTTCCTTCTGATCTAAAGTCTTTCCTGTTTTCAGGCATTACTATAAACCTGCATCTTGGTCCAGTCTGTAACTTGGTCCAGCTTGCATTAGCTTTGCAAACAGTTTGATGACTCTAGGATGATTTATAATTTGAGGTAGAAAGAAAACAAACAACAGAATTTAAAGTTTGGCCTGGTTTAGGCTCAAAATTGAGCGTAACCTCCTACTGACTCCTTTTGGATTTTCATGTCTTTTCAAATCGCAGAAGGAAAGCACCCTTTCAGCACCACTGAATCATAAATCCAGCACGAAAAAGATACTGCAGTGGTAAATGTAAAAATAAACTTCACAAATATCCTACCCTTTTCTGGGAAATTTCCATGAGGACTTTGTACAGAGGGAGACTGAGAAAATACTTCCTCCTTAGTACCAAGAGCTGAAGGTACTCTTCTTTGTTCAGAAGACAAGAAGTATATCTATCAAAGAGCACTTTATTCATGCTGTCCACAAACTCGTTGATTCTCTTTTAATTCAGCTTAAAAGGAAGATGACAAACATCAGCAGGGAGCTGTTTAGCTAAAGGAAGTGTAACATTCAGAAAAATCAATACAGATTTGCAAGGAGAGCATGGCTTGAACTTAGCAATGAAAAGAGTGTGAGTTAGAGAAGCTCTAAGCGTTCCTATTTCCTACCTCCTTTTAAGTCTAGTGAGTCTAGATTCAAGGTATGGCTTCAGAGAATAAGGGGATGTCTGTGAAGAATGCTCTACACCTTTATTTCACAACATTGATTCTTTCAAAAATGTTTCTATACTGAGCCGTATTTTTCTTCAGAAATTGTGCTGGCTTTTGGTATTTCTACCTGCTACCACTGCACATGCACCAGGTGACACTCTTATCTGGGCCAGGCCATCTTTGCTTTCAGGGTCAGCAAGCAGAAGGAGAACAATCCCAGAAGAAACAGCTGTGCAAAATAAGCCTTAAGCAAAATCCGAATGAGCAGATGCTTTGCTGCTTTGGACCAGTGTGGGTAACACTCAGTCCTACTTAAGGCAGAAGCTAAAATGAGGAGCTGATTGAAGCTGTTTGTATATTCCAGTATTTGGCCAGAAGGAATGGAGTATATATTTTGACACACCTTCATTCCCCTAGAGCTAGAAAATATTTGTATTAACAATTGCAGATCTTTAAGAACATAATACTGAAGGTATCTCTGATTCATGTTAAAAAAGCATTTTGTGGACAAAAATAAGGTCACAAAAATGTGGCCCTACACAAGCCTAAGCCCACAGCTCTTTCTATTATGAAAATTTTACACCTGAGCTGAGAGGATTTCAATCTGTATCACATTACAGTATATTCAATATTTAAATTATCTTCCTTATTTAAAGGTATCCTAAACAAAAGATCAGTGCTTATGTTAAAACAGGTCATGTTTCCTATTATTGTCAATAGTGGGCACTCTAAAAGGACAGGTGGACAGTTGAGGCTCAGCAACTTTACCATGAAATCCATCCACACCTTGTGTAAAGTTAATCATGCACAAACCCATTTAGCCACTCTTTAAAATACACATGAATCCTTTAATTCATTCTAGATCAAAATGCTGGTTTTCCTCCATTTGAGGCATGAAAATGTATATAATGGATTCAGAAAAATTCCACATAATTATCCTGGTTGTATGTGAAGTTTCCTTCAATCTTTGATCTATAATGTAGTAATGTGTCAGCCCAACCAAAGTAGTTTTATGTGCAGGAAATAAGACAAGCTGAGTAGCTTCATGGTTAATTGATTAAAAGGTTCTGAAGAAGGTGCAAGATCAAAGAGCAACTTAATGGTTTTATGTTACTCTAGAGAACTGTTGGTCCACTTGTCTGACAAGACTGACCTTGGGCAATGAAGTAACAGGCAATTAAAAAAAAAATTGCAAAACTAAACCACAGATCATATTTATCTAGTTCAGCATCCTTATTTCCTTTAACAAGTAAAAGGTGGCACACACCAGTGCTCTAATACAAGATACATTTTGTTAAGTTTTTATGCTATGTGGTCTAAATATTGAATATACAAAACTGACTGTTGTCTATACTTGCCCCAAAGAGAAAAAAAAAAAAAAAAAAAAAAAAAAAAAAAAAAAAAAACCACAAAAAAACCCCATAGAAACTCAGAATCACAGGATGCCATCCCGTTGGTTAAAAATCTGTGAAAGCAAACAGATGTCAAACTAGCTGAAGGACAGTTCCTTGTTGAATCCTTGGTCTGTAGAATCACTGAGTTCCCTCATCCTTCTTCACTGGCATTAGGAACGGATGACTCCTTGTAGTTTACAAGATTGGCTCATCTTGAGAAGTATATTAGGAAATGGGACCTGCTCTGAAGTAATATAACTGCTTACAATACCGGAAAACAAAATATTAATGCATCGTCTCTTAAAGAAGAATTTCAGAAGGCCATTCCCTAAATGACACTTTAAAACACTGACACTTTTTGGTTACGCTGTCATCACTAGGTTATTCAAAATTCTCATAAGCACAGTTTAGTTTATGTCTCCTGAATATGGGTATTATGCTTACACTGAGGTAAAAGAGAAATACTGGGAATATCAGGCAAATGAAGGTAAGAACTTCATACAATAAGATTTCCACAAGCTGCATCATGAACGGTACACGAATTTTTTTGATCCAGTCCTGATCCAGTGTGATATTTCCTAGCCATAACCAGATAATATTTTGCTTTGTTTGAACAATTAGGACAATCAGTTAAGGCACCAACACTAATAAGGCTGGAGTTTCATTCAGTCTCCAGTGCTTGGGCTTTTGGAAAACAGTAGCGCTTACAAGTGAGTTGCAGTCTCCTCTTCATGCAGAGATGACTTCATAAGTAAAACACACAGTTACATTACAAGGAAAAACAAATCACATTTTTCCTGTTCTGTATTAATCCGGTTCTCACCAAACCACGGTACTTGTATTTTTTAATGCTTCTAACCCTTTCCTCTCACCAGCAAATTCTCAACTCATTACTGTAAAGTAAGGCCCCTTCCTCAGGCAGTGCTCCCACTGTTACCACCTTAGCTAAAGAGAGAACTCTTTCTCTAGGTATTTGTCTCCCCTTCAACATCCTCAGGAGACCTTGGCCATGCGAACAGAGGTATCACAAGATGTCCATCATTTAGAGCAAAATTATGAAGGCATTGTTGAGTCTGAAAACAGCTTCCCTTGAAGGAAAACTATTCTGTTAGAGGCACTTAGCAAAGGACTCGGATAGTCTAATCTATTGGAAACAGAGTCACAGAAAATGTCACAAGACACAGTAGGTTGAGGAGACTCCTCTCATCTGTGGATTATAAATTAATTAACACATCTGACCCGTGTGTTAGTGACACCATACTGTGCTCTACCATTAATGTCTTCTGTTTACACGAACATGACTTTCAGGTCAAGGATGTAAAAGTTCCCTGTTGTTCTATTTACTTAAAACAAACAAACAAACCCCTACTACTGCTCCTGCTGGCCTGCTTTACTTCACAAAGAAGAATATCCCACTTGAGCTGACCAGCTGACAGCTCTGCTAAGTGCCTGATAAGCTGCCTGCCCTGAGTCGCCACTGAGTGGGAACTTCTGAGCTGTGTAATAGGATTAGCTTTCCCACACCATTCCCAGAGAACCCATTGTTGAAAGAGGAATAGTTTTATTCATGGCAGCAAGTCAAACACAAACCCTTGGCAAGTCAAAATAAGAAAAAATAAACAAACAAACGGAGTTTTGGCAGAATCTGGGATTTGCCCTATTGGAAATTTCTTTGTAAACTGATGGAGAAGTTGACTGATCTGGAATGAGCCACTACATTGACAATAGAGCTAAAGAATGACTCATTAAAGACTCCTCTTTTGTTTTGATAAAAGATCTTTCATTGCCTTGAAGCCCTTTCCTTCAGAAAGATCCTGAAAAAAACAATCCCAATCCAGCAGCACATCTTTGGGATGGGGGGGGAAATACCAACTGTTAAAATTTCTGCAGAGGAGTCTTGAAGTAGTAATTTTGTATTTTTGCAAATACGAAATGCAGGGAATTGCTGTGATTCAAGGGTATAATAATTTTCAATTCACAAATTCCCTTTAGTAGAGTATAAATGATGCCTTGAGGGCACATAACAGCATTGAATTGGGCCTGGCAGAATCAGTTTTATTGTATTCTACTGTGTAGAAACAATTCCTTCAGTACAAATTGTCACAGGACGTTTTTCAGCCTGCTCAAGTTCAGTCTTGTGATTGTAAATTACTTTGTAGTTGAGAGGTATATCCAAACATCTGTGCTTAATACTGTATTGAACCTTTTATAGTCTAATACCCTTCTCTTTTTGTTTTGCTCCTGCCACTTTTGTGGCCCATGCTTCCAGTCTCAGCACTTTTCACAATTCTTTTCTAAATCTAAATTTTATTCTCCAAATGATTTTGCTTCACTGATTGACAGTACTTCAAGGACACCTATTGGGACTGGTAATTCCTAATTTGTTTATCTTTGGTGGGCCTGATGAATTTCCATTGCCTCCTTACCAACAGATTGTCATTGAGGATTTGATTCTCACCCCTGCTTTTAGGTAGGTCTATTTTTCACAATGAGCCTGTTGCCACATACATAGTGGCAGCTGGACCCTAGGCCTCCAGAGCATGGTGATCCTCTCACAATTTAGTGAGTGATTATGGTATCTTCACACAGCACTGCAGTTTTTTGGTTTGCACATCAACCAAGCACCTGGGGAAATACTCAGGGCATTGTGCAGAGTCTTAAAAGCTTCACAAACTGAGAGTCTAGGTGAACATTGTTGCGGCAGATGTACCACTGTAGGGATTAGCACAAAGCTCTCTGAGAGGACCTAGGGTTATGCTGTGTAGACATACCAGCTCAGCTGGAACTAATTTGGGAAACCCTCATCATTACATAGTGTGATTTTAAGTCTGACATAGGGTCTTGCAAAAAGTGAGAATTTTCTCTTATTAAAATAACTATTGAACTTTCAGAATGCAGAGCGGATTTCTTGTACCTACAGCCCGCACACCAGGAACTGACGAAACACGGTGCTGAGTTGCAGTTAATAAGCCCAGTCAGACCTTTATGAGAGCTAATGAACTCTTACAGCTTCTTGCTGACTGTGTGGCCCCCTGCAGTTTTCTTCCCACCCTTTTCCTCATCATTTCAGGTCCAGGGATGCTGTGTTGGGCAGTTGCTGGCATGAATCCATAGGCCTCATTAACACCAGAGCCCCTGCTCAGTGCGGTGCAGGCACACAGTGCCTCTGGACTCTTGTTGGCTCTAGAAGCAGTACGATGTTTGTACTTGCTCTATACCCAATTTCACAGGCTCCCTGGCACAGCTGAGGCTCAAAACTCAGCTTCCAGGGTTTGCTCTATTTAGTGGTCAGGGAGCAGTACTCCAGAAAATTGTATTTGTACCTGTAAAACTGAAGGAAATAACAATATAAGCAGATTTTTAAAAGCACATGTATTAAAAATAGAATACCTAGATATGTTTGGTCTAACTACCAGATTCAGCTAAAGAGATTTTTCTTAGCAATAAAATAGCTGGTGCTTGCTTGTCAAAACAGTGGATCAATCTTTTTGATTTTCGTTTTGACAAGGTCCAATGTCTGAGAGTACTAAGAAATAAAATATTCATGGCTGAGATGGGAAATGTTGTTGTAAGTAAAAGACCAGTTAAACTACAGAAATTAAGGAGTAGGTTTAAATGGTCATTCTCTCTTCAATTTAAGAACAAACTATTAAATAAATTCCTAACTACTACTATCACTATCTAAAGTCATATCATTAAACCGAGTGCAAATTCACACTTTGGTAAAGAAGGATGATGTAAATAATATTATTATTTATTTTGAGTCAAAGAAATAATGTAAATGTTGACTAATAACTTAATCAGCACTCACTGCCCTTGATGGATAATTAGTATTCAGCAAAAATGACAAAGCATGAAAATACTTATTCAAACTAGAATGTATCTAATCAGAAAAAAAGTAAAACCAATCAACCAAACAAACAAACAAAAAAAAAAACCAAAAAACAAAACTCCTCTGACTAGTGAACTAACCTTCTCCCACAACTCCTTGCTTTTCTCCACCACTTGGGGAATGCACACATTATCTGTCCTAACAGATACAGTCCTTTTGTGACTATGCAAGGATACCAGTGTATTTACCAGTTTTCATCTCCCACCGATTGCTTTGCTTTCCACACAAATAACACTTTGCTGAAGTCATTTTTAGAACACTACACCAGTTTGCAGGACTGAACCCCTATAACTCGTCATGGGATCATTTTAGAACTGCATTCATGGTATAAATGCTAAATAAAATGGATGGATGCACAGAATGGATTAATAGTGCAGGACTGAGTCTGCATTGCTCTCAAGAATACATTTTACCAATATATTCAGTGGCTCATTGTAATCGCCAGATTGGGCTGGTAATAACTGGTAACTAACTGGTGCTAGTTTCTGCTTTGTGGATGGACATTTACGCAATCAGTAGCTCATAGGAGCATGTGAGAGATGGGGCTGGAATAGGGAACAGACTGGAGTGGCTGTCCAAAAAAATGCATCTATTTTCAGAGTAGCAAAATAAGTAAGTAAATAAAGGAAACAATACATGAAGGAGGATAGCAGAAGAAAACACCTTCTGTGTGCAGTAAAATTTCCATAGATATATTGTGAGCCATCTGACATTTATAAAACACATTCTGGCCCACTACAGACTGAAGTGCTTTACATTACTCAGTTAGAAAAACTGCCACAATTCAAACAAATTACAATTTTACAGAATGTCTAGAAAAGTTAAAACCTGAAGAAGTTTGGGACTTTAGGAACAAAGAGATGGTATTGAGATTCTGAGAAGTGACACCATATTTTTCATTATCCAGTCAAAACCCCCAAAATATATGGGATGATATAAACTTGTGCTACTCATGCTGCAACCTTGAAAATGACTGAGCAGAACTATTTGACAAGAAATAAAGTTAGCAGATAGCAAATTCACAACCAATATAAAAAGGTGAGGGTGAACTGTGAGACTCCTTGTCACAGGCTGCTGTGAATACTAATATCTCCTGAGGTTCAACAGGAGAATTCCTCATGAGAGAAATCCATTGAAAACTACTGAATATGCAGCAGTCATCCCTGGCTCAGGATGTTACTGAAAGCTGAGAGAATACTCATGGGAAGTGTTATGTACAGTTGCCCCAGTTCACACAGTCTTCCCTAGGCACCCTCTTCAGTTTTCTAAGATGGGACACTCAATAACAGGACATTGTGATGTATTAATCTTTGATCTTCCCAGTGTTCAATTCAACAGAAGTCTTTCACTTAGACAGAATGCGCAAGACTGTTAAAATTACTTTTTTTTGTGAGGTGGCAAGTTCATAGTATTTTTTTAAATACGCACTTCTCTTGTGAACTGAATTACCTTTCAAACTCAAAGCTGATAGCAAATATTGTCTGTACCTTGTCTCATGGCGAATAACTGATCTGGCAGGCTTGTGGGAAGTTTCCTCTTTTGCCTCTCTTACTGTGTATGTGTTAGTGTTTATCCTACAATCTACCAAGTTCCCAAGCTCTTGCATTCTTAGCCTTTCTGACAACACTGCTACTCTTTTCAACCTACTCTTGAGATTAGTTTCACATGCTGCAGCACATCCACAGGGACATCATCCTGAGATTCTCCAGTCAACCCACACAGGGGGCATTACCTGTGTTGGCATCCAGCAACTGCAGCACAGTCTGCATCTGAGAAGTGCAGAGAGGTACTCATTCACTACATGTAGCCTTCCCATCCTTTTCTTTGCCTTCCTTGAAAACACCCATGCTCATAATCTACTATTTCAAGTAAAAACTACACAAGTGTACTATTTTGAGGAATATAGCAAAATCTCCTCTCCCTTCATCCCACCCCCGCTTTCTCTCTAAATAATTATATAGTTTCTCCTTCAAATATTTCTCCTTCTCTAGTTTCTCTTTCCCAGTCAGTTTTCATATTTGAAAGCAGAACAATGGAAAACTAAAATGATTTCTGAATTACAGGAAATACAGTCCATGAACAGATAAAGACAAAAAGCCATGAACGTGACTGCTCTGCTTGCAGCTCCTCTCCAATATCCTCATTTTATTTCCCCCTTCCTCCCCAGACCCTTCTACATTCATTCATGTATTCTTTTTCACTGCTTTCACTTGCAATTCCAGTGCAATGCCCCCTCTACTCTTCCACCTCCCACCGGCTTTCCTGGAAATATCTTATTTTTGTTCTTTCATTTTCTTTCTTTCTTTTTTTTTTTTTTTAACCTTTCCCTGTTTTTCTGTTTATTTGTTTTATAAAGAGGTTTCAATTCATCCTCTTCCAAAATCCAGTAACAGAGAAAGAGACAGCAGGGCAGCCTTGCTCCCTCACTTGCTACTCCTGTGTGGGCAGAGACAGAGGGACTGTTCCTGCACCACTTTCTGAAAAGATATGAAAACTGTTGCTACTACCACCACCATCACTACCTTTGATTCTATCTATATTATTTAGTCAGGACTGTTCCTACAGATCCCAACCTCAACACCATCACTACAGCCAATACTCCCTGGCTGCTACTAGTTCTTTTAGATACCAACTTGAATTGAGTCCTATGAACCTGTCTTTCAAACCTTCTGTATGTCTTAAGATATTTTTCCGACCATGGCTGGACTTGTTATCTCAAGTGCCAGCTGTGCTTGCTGTGTGGGAGACATTAAATGCTTTTATGAAGCAGTACATCCAAGCTGTGCGTGTCTCAGAGCGTAGCCTGGTGCTCTTGCTGCAGCTCTCCCGATTTCAGGGAAGATTCAGGCAAGAGTGGAAGGGTCTGTTAATGTCATGAAAGAAAAGACAATGTTGTACCAGGCTACAGATTCTGCAGGGATATATTTGGTCAGCCAGAGTAATTACACCTCTGTCCCAGCATGTTCTCTGTAGACCAAGTAGTAACTAGATGGGTTTATTCCTGCTGTTGACAAAAAACAAAAAAGAAGAAAGGGAAAACCAAACAAACAAAAAGTAGAAATACTCTCGTGATGCCTTATAGATTTGTGAAGGATTTTTTTTATTTATTTATTATTATTAGCCTTATTCTGTGAACAGCTATAAAGTCCAGTAAACTTATTCTCAATCAATACTTTAGATACCACTACTGAGCTGTGCCTTAGAGTGAGATGAAATTGGTAAAAGATTCCCTATCAAAGAACACAATTTCTCTGACAACTCAGCTATAGAATACTTACATTTGCACTTAACAAACTCGACTATTTTGCTACCTTTGATATTTGAAGTAACAGAAAACATGATTTTTCCCTTGTTTTTTTTCTCTGAACCGAGGCTGCAGAATGCAGAGCAGCAGCTATCTGGGAGGAAGCGCAGAAGCGGGCAGGAAAGACAGGGAATCATTGCCACCGAGTGGGAAAACACGAAACTGCAGCGTGTGCCTCTCAACTGTTTTTTTTTCCTCTATGCAATCCTGATGGGGAAAACATGTCAGTCAGTTTATATAGCATCGCCCTAAAAATCAGCTGTAAGTTTTCAACTTTACATAGTTATTGTCCTCAGCCGAATTTAAATTATATTTATCTTGCCTTAGGAGTTTAGTAGGGAGTTTTTATTTTCAAATAATTATAGAAAAATCATCTGGTGAATGCAGTTAGAGCTTGTGCATGTCTGTCTTGCATTTAAAGAATATTATCCAATGAGAATTTTTTTTTTCTTAAAATCAAATTCTAACTTCACAAAAATCAGCAGGAAGGGAATAATGGCATTCTCTGCAGGGTGAAGAGAAAAGCCACAGTACTAGTCTTTTTTATTTGCATAGTGTGGCACTCATCATATTATATAAAACTGCCTGCAAAATAAAATAGAGGAGAACATTTCTTAATGCACCCACAGTTTTGATAAAGTAGTCACCTTTTAATATCCTGACCATTTCTTTAAAGGTAGACTCTGATTTATAAAGAGAATGTGTTTTTTCTAGTTCTTTCACTGTTTCCTGTGATGTTGGGTACCACTTCATCTTTCAGGATTACTATGCTCACAGATACATTCTCTCATTACGTTTCTTCTTAAAGTACCTTCACCTGTTCAGTTAAAAGTGTAGTTAATAAAAGTTCGCACTCTGTAAAAAAATTTCAGAATATCATTGGTATACCCTAAAGCAGCTGAGAAAAATACTTGGATATATCACCATGTGTTTGTCAGGTTTGAGAGGCAGGAGAGCCTAGGTTCAAGTCTGTACTAAAAATCAGGGAAAACAGATTTTTGAACCTGAGTTTTTTATAATCCAGTGAGCCTTCTAGCACTGCTTCCAAAACCTTTTATTAGCTTTGAAAACTTTGAGCTCTGTGAGTTCCAGAGAAGAATTGAATTCACAGATATATATCCAATTCCTCCTCTATATCCCCAAGCATTTGTCACCTAGTTCTCTCTGAAACCAAAGTTTTCTCCTTAACATTTTCCATGAGTTAGTGGTGGGCACTGTCAGGTCACCTGTGAATATTCTTCTTAGGAGTTTAACTATGAGACAAATTAAGAATGAAGATTCCAGCAAACAGCCGGGAGGCAGGACATCAAGTATCATAAAACTCAGATTTAGGTCCAGTGACTCAAAGAAAGAGAGGTTCCTAACTCTTTCTTTTTTTGACTATACTTGTGAGAGTGGATCCCTCTCCATAAATAAGCAAATTACTTTTACAGAAGTAGTTATGATTGCACCACCATCTCAGTGACGAAATGGAGTTAATTGTGCTTACTGAGAAACAGACATCACCAGAATAAAGAGCTCATTCAAACTGCCATTACTGATGCCAATATGAGAAGTTAGAAGAACAGGAAAAAACCCAAATCCTGACATGTCGCATTATAATCTTAATTTCATTTTTAAAGGTAGTACAGGTCATTGAAGGGCAGGTATAAGTGGTCTATTCTGGCCTAAGGTAATATTTGCTAAGGACAGGAGGTAGAAACATTGTTTTTGCATGGCCATGGCTACAAGGCAAATACAAGTATAACTGAACCATTGCAGAGCTGCTCTAAACACTTCATTAAGTAAAGAAAAGTGGAGAAATGATGAGTTAGCATCCTTTTATTTATATTGGCATGAATTTCTCTGACTCACTCAGGTACTCATGTACAAGAAAAAACATGAATTTCCTAATTATTTCAGATCAGCAGGATATCCTTGGGAGCAATCAAAAAGCCTGGGGTGGAATTCAACTGCAGTTGCCCATACAACTACTTGATTTTGCTCAGCCTTGCATCTTCATTCAAGAATCATACCCAAAGCACCACATCTGCACATTAACAGTATTCCACATCCCATGTACTCCGTGATACCCATCAGGAGTTTCATTAGATTTGTAAATTTGGGGGCCATACCTGTAGACTTTGTGTTACTCCGCAACATCAAAACCTGAAAGTTCCTGTGGGTCAGTCAGTTTCTTGGGATTTTGCCTCCAAATCTTACACAGGACTTTGATCTGCTAATCCAAAGTCCTTACAGCAATTTAGCACTTAATAATAGGCAATCAAGTAATTTGTGGTGTATTACAGAAAAAGAATAAGCAATCCTATCGAATCTATGGGCTGTTATTCAGACTTGTTCAGCTGAAGTGATGCTGTTTCACACCAATTTTCACTAAAGATAAAAGGCCATATTCACAGGTCCATCAACTGCTGACAGGCACTGAACTAATCGTCTGATGCAGCACTTGTCAATGACAGTGTCTGGAGCATCTAAATCTTTGCAGAGGAACCTGAAAACTACAATTAGGTGTCTACAGTCTGCTCTGTAGCTCACATTTATTGCCAAACCCTGTAAAATAACTCCTTTTTTTATAGAGTACTATTTATAAAGCACATAGAGTGGTTAAGCCAGGATAAAAGCTCTGGGGAAGGATATTTGAAAACTATCTAAGGAAAACACTCCTAGACTTCAGTTTTAACTTAAACACGCACTTTTTTAGAGACCAGTGAGAATTTCTAACTTTTCGGTTTCTAGAGAAATAAAAGGAATTACCATATATATTGAAGAAACATATTTTGTTCTTTTACTGTTCTTTACTAGGATGCAAGAGTTGTCAGGTCCCCACTGTGACTGAAATTGCATTTGGTTTAGAAACTTCTAAAATAACCTCAAATGAAAATATATCAGTTTTTGTAGTATTAGATGAATATTTAAGAATATTGTAAGATTAATCAATTTTTGAGTCTGTTGGTAATCTCTTTCTTATATTTTGAAAAATACACTCAACAAATCAGTATAAAACACTTATTGTCTAACAAAACACTGCTACAAATAGAAAGGGAAATGTTGACAATGCAAATTAATTAAATGATGACAAAAAGTACCGACTCCCTTCTTTCCACATTCAAAAGCCTGCACTTGTCAAGAAATATTCTCCCCACCATTTCTCCACTAGCGGTGGCCCCATGCCAGGCCTAAACCATACCAAATGAATTAGCTTAATAAAGGTATAAATATGCTCAGACAAAAAGATCTAACATGTGACTAGTTTATGTGATGTTCTTTCAATTAGCCATATTCCAATAACCCTCAGTTTTAATTTCATAAGCCTCAGAATTCATTTGGCTTTTGTGAATTCTCCTCCTTCTCAGTAATTAACTATTTAACTGTGACTAATGAAAAAAAAGAAGTCAAATTGCATATTGGTTTTATCAGCAGTAATAGATAATTAATTAACCACTGTTTCTATTTAAATTGGTGGGGAATTATTATGGAAAAGTAAGTAATCAGTGCTGAGTTAGCTTTCATTTTCAGATTTCTATATGCTCAGCTGAACACGCTCACATTCATATAAGTGACTGCATTTCTTTTCATGACAAATACTCTTTGGAACTTATTCATATTTTTGTCTTCAGTTATTTCCAAGCATTTAGAAAGGTTTATGGCAGTTAGGTTAAACAAACAAAAAATATATAATGAAGAAACTCATAACTGGAGCTAATGCTGCACAAGTATACAGTATTAAATGGTAGATCATGACACCATTTTTAAGACTACAAAGTGATATCATCACAATGAAGACAAATGCAAAAATTTGTCATTTTTTGTTGATCTATACTGTGTATAGATCACACACTATTTTTTTCCTAATTGTCCATCCACCAAATATGTTTAAAATGTCACAGACTACTTCCTATTACAACTATCAAAAACAGTTAGACACTGTATGAAAAGCATTTTGTTTTAAATAAATACATTTTGTTACAAATATATTGACCCACATTCCCCATGTCAATATTCAATGAAAAAAAAACAAAGCCAGTATAATAATGAAGAAGCTACTCAAGGAAGAGGGAATCTGCAAATGCACAGGACAAGTGTAATAAATACCATTTTAAGATCACAGTGTAGAAATCAGAAGGGACTGAATGTGTGTTTACCCTTAAACTTCTCTTTTCCTAACCCAAAAAATCTTATGAAAGTTACAACAATATATCTATAAGGATAAAGTCATCCTACCTTTTTCTAGAAATTTGCAATTTTATTCTGTATTCCTCCTGTGGGTGTGGGCAGGTTAGACTCCCACCCAAGAGGAATAAGCCCACCCAAACCCATCAGCATTCCTGCACTCAGGTGCTTGACCTTGTCAACAGGGGCGTAGGGCCAGGGTGTATCTCTGCAGGCACGCAGTGATACCTTGTGCTGACTGCCCTACTGTGGGGAGGGAGATGCTGGTTCTGTACCAAAGCCAGCCTAGCCTGGGATAGGAACTCATTGCTGAAATAACCTTGCATGAAGGCAATTCTCTGAGAGCCAGATGTAGCGACTGCTCCCAGTTTGAGAGACAAAATGCCCCAAGACATGAAATGGAGGGATCCACATCTATCAGACATCCACAGATCAGCAGGCATCTCTCATACACTGATTTCACACACCAAGTCTCTCTGCGAGGTGAGCAGTGTGTTCTGTACATCCAACACCCTAAAAATTCAGCAGGACTCCCTGTGGTACCATCGACACTGCAGTACATGACACTCTTTTATTTTGCACTTTTCAGGAAAATGATTGAACTCTGAACTAAGCCCTCCTCTTGCACAGAGCCTGGAGTCTTACTTGTCCTTTTACAACCCTGTCGTTTCTGTGCCTCCAGGAACTCAGTGGGAGCTGCTGACTCCACGGAGCTGAGCAGTGGTATTTTGCTTCATACAACACAGCAGTTCATACCTCCTACTGACTTAGGAATTGTACTACTGCTTTCTTCCATGCTTGAATGTAGCTGTAGTCTGTTCCATACTCACAAAGCAGCTATAGCAGATACATGTATGAAATGATACTAAAACACTGAACTAAAAATAAACCTTGTTCGTAAAAGTTATTTTTTTCTCATCATGGAGATGATCATGCTGGTTTGCATTTTTTTTAATGTGATTTTCAAAGACTTGCACGATCTGCTTTACAAACACTGGATTTTTTCTGAAATCATTTACCAGTCTGTAAAATTTATGAATAAAGACACAGCAATTCCTCTGTTACCTTCAGTACTGTAAAATAATGTTGTGAACGTACTGTAATGTCTCTTGGTCTTAGCTAGAAACACTTAGGGGAAAAAAAAAAGAAATCTTCCCTTCTCCAACATTTTTTATATTACTGTTTTCCCTTCTGTATTTCCAAAAGGTCTCTTGCATTTCAATGGCACTCAATTGCGCAGCCCTATTCTAAACTCTGCAAACCTCCTCACTGATGGCTTCCCATTATTGGCAGATACAAACCATTTATGTGGGATAAGACTGATTATGAAATTCCTGCATTGGCCAAAATCTAATGCCTATGCATTTTTCAAATAGTCTACAACAGCTTCTCAACACTGTCCATCATGGAGTGTTTTTTTTTGTTTTATTATTTATTTTATAGTAGTGCAAAATCAAGATGGATAGCCTCTCTTATCTGCTTCTAAAGTCCCATTTAGTTCTTCAGTAAAAATTACAGAAGTGAGAAAGAATGCAATGGTGGAAAGATTGTATCCCACACGATCTAAGCAAACCAAGAAAACATTTTTCTTGGAGATTGATTGTTGAGTTCATCAGAGAATAAACACATCTCTTGAAGAAAGCAGGAAAGTACTCTTGTGGTCAAGTTAAAAAGCACCCTTTTACCCAAAAAGCTCTTTGCCCACGTTCAGGTGTGAGGGTGTATGAATAAATACTGTATTTCTGATGGAGGTTTCAGTATTGCATGAGTGTGTTATCTCAGAAAGAAACGAAAATTTAACTTTCTAACATTGTGTTTGGAACAAAGACGATCACAAATGGAAACGTGGCACTGTCCCTGAAAGCCAAACTTTTCTCACATCAGGAAAAAAAAAAAAAAAAAAGGGTAAGGTATTTCACAAATCCTGGTTTCCCTGGGAAAGTATTAAAAAAGTGGATACAAATGAGTGGCGACGTCACGTGAAAATTCACCATTCTAATCGCAACATGTAATGTAGGCTCAAAATAAAAAACAAAACAAAACAAAACAAAACAAAATAAAATAAAGTAAAATAAAATAAAATAAGTGATTAAAGCTCGTCCTTTACCGCGGCTCCCGCTCGCTGCCCGGCTCGCCGCGGGAGGTTTGGGCTCCCGGCGCTCCGTAGTTTCCATGGCAACCGGCAGGGAGCGTCCCCAGGCCCGACGGAGCGGGGCCGGGGCCGGGGCCGGGGCCGGAGCCGAACGGAGCCGGACGGAGCCGGCCCTGCGGGGACGGAACAGCGGCCCAGAGGACCAGCGCACCCCCTCGTCCTTTCGCTGCGTCCGTGGATGTCCCACCGGGCCCACGAACTCGCCAGGGCTCGGTGGTGACGGCGCTCGAAGCCCCTCGGCTCCTTCGGCTCCTGCCCTGCGGTCCGCAGTTGGCACTGACCGGGATTAGGGAGCAGCCTCCCCTTGCAGATCCTGCCGACTTTCATCCTGCCTGCTTTAGGTGACTTCTAGGACTGAACTCCGGGCCGCACTGTCCCTCCTTTGAAAGGTGTCTTTTAAAGGTGCTTTTCCTATTTCCATGTAAAGTGTCTGGCCTTTGCTGAAGTCTGTCATCTGCCAGTAGATGGGTCACTTCTGTATCAAACCTCGTGTGTCGCTTGTGTGATTCACGACTGTACTTCAGCCGTCTGATGTACTACAGACACAGGGGCTTTAATCTCTGCAGACCGAGACCTCCTTCTGAAGAGCACTTTTCCCTCTCGGTGCCACGTCCACCTCTGCCAGTACAGTGGCATGTAGCCTCAGCTGCATTTTGACAAAACCATTATCACTGTCCTTATTCCCGTCTTTAGTTCTGTCACAAAGGGCTGACATTGTTCCTGATTGTTGTCACGCTTTTTATTATTTACTTTCTCTCATGGTACAATCACTGACTTTTCCAGATTTTACTGTTAGTTAAAACCTCAGTAAAGTCCTTGGCATTTATCTTGGTTACTTCCTGGGAAAGAGAATAAATTACATACATCTGAATTACTTCTTAGTACTCTTCTTAAACAAATATTTATGTTACTATTAGCAATTTTACTGTTCATATTATAAGCAACTATACATTTCAAAGGATACTGTTTTGTGATACATGATGCTACTGTCAAGAACTAATCTGGTCTTTTTATAGTATAAAACGATTTTGATCCTTATTTTTCTGATAGTTAAAGACACGTCTTCTCACTACTGTGGTTTGAGTTTAGCAATAATAAGCTGACACTTATAAAATCAGTAGATTTTATGTTATCGTTTGTCTTCTGGGGCTTCAAATTATTTCTGGTTTTAATGATTTGCATTTTACAAACATAATAGTTCCCATAAGTGTCATGTAAGTTTTTGTGTGTTTTGAAGAGAGTTAATTGTCTAATTGTGGTATGCTAGTTCTTCTACAAAGACTGTCACAGGAGCCAGGCTGCATTCTGGAAATGGTAGGAAAGAGAAGACAAGATGTACAGTCAGTGAACTGACTTGAATCACTATTTTTTATTAAATCATGAGTCAAAAAGTATTGATTTAAACTTCCAATTATAATTTTGCTTTGTATTTTAGCTAATTTGGTAATCATTATTATATGTTGTTTCTTGATATTCAGTAAAACTTAAGCATTAGATTTAACTCTTTCTGCAAGTCTTAAAGCATGTATACACAGGTGCTGGGACCTTATTCTTACCAGAAACAGAAACAATCCTAAAGTTTTCATAATTTAGATAATGACTGAGGAATGAGATGCTGGAAAGCAGTGCTGTGGAAAGGGACCTGGGGGTCCTGCTCTATGGCAAGTTGAATCTGAGTCAGCAGTGCCCTGGCAGCCAGGAGGGCCAACCCTGTCCTGGGGGGCATCAGACAAAGCATTGCCAGCTGGTCGAGGGAGGGGATTGTCCCACTCTGCTCTGTGCTGGGGTGGTCTCACCTGGAATATTGTGGTCAGTTTTGGGAGCCACAACATAAGAAATATATTCAAGTGTTAGAGAGTGTCCAAAGGAAGGCAACGAAGATAGTGAAGGGCCTTGAGGGGAAGGTGTATGAGGAGTGGCTGAGGCCACTTGGTGTGTTCAGCCTGGAGAAGAGGAGGCTGAGGGGAGACCTCACTGCAGTTACAACTTCCTTGTGAGACACTGATCTCTTCTCTGTGGTGACCAGTGACAGGACCTGAGGGAAGGGCCTGAAGTTGTGTCAGGGGAGGTTTAGGTTAGATATTAGAAAAAGGTTCTTCACCCAGAGGGTGGTTGGGCACTGGAACAGCTCTCCAGGGAAGTGGTCACAGCACCAAGCCTGACAGAGTTCAAGAAGCATTTGGATGATACTCTGGGGCACCTGGTGTGACTCTTGGAGATGGTCTTGTGCAGGGCTGATCGTTGGACTCAATTATCCTTGTGGGTCCTTTCCAACTCAGGATATCCTGTAATTCTGTGACAAAAGTACCCGACTGGATGTTCTCTTTGGACATTGGAATTAGAATTAGAATAACCAAGCTAAATAAGGACTGCATGTGCAAGAGTCTGGCAGACATTAGGGCAGGTGGTTTATAGAACTGTGGGTGTAGGAGTAGCATGGCAAAAAACATCTGCCTCTCTAGTTCATTCTAATATCAGTATTTGGAATTCAATCATGTTTTTGACAAAAACGGGTGTCATCAACTTGCAAAAGGTGATGGCTGGATGGCAAGCACTCTGCTCATTCTTGAGGCAATGTTTGTTTCTGTGTATTATTTAACTGTCTTCCTATTGTTTTCATTTCTATATAGAGTCATTTCTTGTTCACTAAAGGAATGTAATTTATAATTTACTAAATTGTTTTTTTTACATCCAGAACACACCACAGCATACATTACTAAACATTAATAATATTCAAAACTAGCATTTTCACTATGTATAATTTTATTAATATTTGAAAACTTGTAATTTCCCAGGAATAACTTATATTATTCATCATAGTGTCAGACTTGGTATGTTAAATATGCAGAGGACTATTATTTTTATTAGGGCCACTTTAACCCTGTTACATACATATATAATGACATTTTGAAGATAAGTGTACCTAAATCAGTATTTAAGGATGTATACAGAAAGCTATTTTTGCACTATTTTAAAAAAAAGTACTTTCATTCTTCTTACTGGAATTGTGATTAATTTTCTGTGTTCTTTCTTTGCTGCCTGATATTTCTGTTCTCATATCTAATTGATTCTGCTTTGGGGTTTTTATTCTGAATGTATTTGCTTTTCATTCGTTCATCCTGGCAATTCCTCAAATTGTTGCCTTCTTCTGATGTAACTGTACCCAAGCAGCCGGTGTCACTCCGGTGACTTCTGCTAAGTCATGTAATGCTGTTTGGACTCCTGCAGGCTACCCTAAAGGCAGACTGTAACTAATTCACTTTTGCTGCAGGTCTCAAAGAACACAAGAAAAGGGGAACAGATTAGGAAATGTGTGCATTTGAAAGACAAAGTGACAAGACTGTTAAAATTATCCTGTGCACTGCATAGGATATATAAAAATAAGCCTTTGTTTCCCGGTGCACTTGCTCAGATTTTCTTGATTGCTTGTTTTTGTTAATTTTTGTGCCTGGGAATTCTCGATAGTCTGTCATATAGAAATTAAAATTATTTTATGTTTTTAATATTTTTCTATTCCAGGAAGCAATGTTCTAAGAATGTCATCAGACATCCAAATAAAACCAAAGAGTGCAGCACAGAAAAGCAAAACATCTTCTCCTTTAACATGTTCTCCAGAACCTGCAATTAAACCACAGCCAAAGCCTAGTGACAAGCTGAATCCTAAAACTATTGATCCGGTATGTATAGGTGATGAGGTTTTGGTTTGTTTGTTTAAACCCATCTCTGGTTGGAAGAAATGTCCTTACTTTATGAAATGGCATGCAGGACTTGTTTCTTCTGGTCTTGCTTTTTAAATTGAAATTAAACTTTTGTTATTAATCATACATTCCCTATCTTCTAAGCCAAATGCTTGAGGCATAACATTGTTTATTACATTTTTTAAAAAATGGGTTTGGTACTTTTGTCGCTTGGATGGTAACTGTTATTTTGTATGTACTCTTGCCCTAAAAAGAGATTTAGAGGTAAGAGTTAAAAAGGGTTGGAGGTGGGTTTTTTTGGTATACTTCTAAACTTTGGCACCTGCTGCTTTAGAGAAACTTATTTCACCTATGCAAAGAAACTAAGAATCAGGCATCATCTTGAAGATCATCAAGACTTCATGAAATCTATCAAATTAATTGCTAGTGAGCATTATTTGAAACTCACAATTACTGTGAATATGTAATACTTTAGGAAAAATTTGGGCTCTTGGGAGAAGAATAATGAAAGAAATTTCGTGGAAGTCATGTGCCTGGAGAACTAGCATTGGATGAATGAATTATAGCTCACAACTGGGCCATATAATTTGACAATTAGTAATATCACAGACTTTTTGGAAAGTGAACTAAATGCAGGAGTACTTTGGTGAGGTTTGCAATAAACAGAGGCTGAATACTTTAATGTGGGCATCTTTTTTACTTTTTGTAAGTAGCACAATGACTTAAATTAAGCAATGAAGTCATCAAATCATGCACACAATTTAAAATATCTTAATGTAGCGTCAAACACTCAAAAGATAAAAATTCAGATTTCATGGTATTTCCTTTTAAATGCTTTGTGATAAAGGTGTTTAATCTGGGAAGCAGCATTGAATGATTATGCTAATAAATAATACTAGTTCATAAGCATAAGAACCATGTATGTGATAAAAACAAAATTTGTGCAGCTTTTCTACCTGTGAAGTTCCTAGTTTCCTTTTCCAGTGAGTCTCTTCTAGATTCCCCTGCAGTATGAAGCTCCCTGGGCATTTCCAGTGCCCTCATACCATCTTGCCTAATTTTCAATATTTCTCCCTCACCTTGCCATGACGTACTTTTGTCTGTACTCAGATCAACATGGAATTGCAGCAAAACTGCCTTCTACGTGTTACCATTATAACTACAAGAGCATCAGGAAAGTGAGAGCTCCTTATTCTGTTAAAGAACCTGTAAGACTTAAGTATTAACATTTGCAAGAGAAAATATAAAAATAATGTAATTCCACTGCAAGAACACTGATTCTACATTATTTGTTCAATTTAACAACTGCCTAGCCAGACGATTCTAAACAGTTTCCTGATAAGTTTAGCAAATGTATGTTTTCCACCCTATACCTGCAGTCCTTTTTTTTTTTTAGAATCATATGACTAAGTTCCTTTTTTGGTAACCTGCAGTTTTAACATATTCATAATAGTTAGAAAACATTGCTGTTATGAATAAATAATGGGGGTTTTTTGGTTTTTTCCTGTTCTCACAGTTTGGTGCTTATTCTCGACCAACATCTGCATTTGCTGCTACATATGCTAAAGGTGGCATTCCATGCAGGTGTGTACAGTTTGTTTATATTTTTACTAAAAATATTCTGAAATACATCTCTTCATGTTTGATATTTTAGTTAGGTTGTTTGATTCCTTTCATTTCTGGAAAGATTTCTAATGCTTAACTTTTTTCAAAGCAGAAGCAGTTTTCCATGCCTTTGAAATTGTCTTCCTTTAGTTAATTTTTTATGCAACCTTCTTCATCTAAAGTAAACAGTATGACAACATTTTATTGAATATTCCAATTCTGTAGTTGTCAGAAATATCAGATGTTAATAAAACTACTTGTAAGTAATAATTAAGTTACTTTTATCTGTTATTTATTTACCTAGACAATAAACATTTTAGTGTTTTGTCACATGGATACAGAATTACTTTACAAAAATATAAGTAATTATTAATATAATGTACATGTATTTACTTGTATAAAATAATCATTAGTACAGAGCCTTTATCTGTATCTAAGGAGATAAATTCCAATATGTTTTTTTTTCAATTTCAACTGATTTCCCTTATCAGCTGTTATTTGAGGAAAATGTTTCTTGATACTTATCAAAATAACTTTGCAAAAGGAGCATCTCCTGTGTTGGCATGAGAGAGAAAATTTATTAAAGAAGCCCTGCCATTCAGTCATGAGGTGGAGAAAGGTCCCCCTTGCTTTCTAAACCTCTTCTCAGACAGAAGTCTTGGTGTGGCTGGATCCAGTCTTAGCCTTGGATTATGCCAACAGTTTAAATTTAAGGAATTACAGAGGTGTGATTGAACCACTTTCATCCCACAGGTTTTAATTATTGGCAAAATGAGCATATTTACATAAAATGAATTATTTATTTTTACAAATGATCAGGCAAAGATCTTAATCAAAATTATTTACTACACAATATAAAAAGCTAAAAATCTGCTAGTAGAGTATAATATAGCATAAAGCAGTATATTGTAAGATGGGATAGTGCACTATATTGAAGCAATTATATTAAAGCTAGCAAAAAGGAAATAATCATTAGGTAGAGATTTGATGTAACTCACCCAGACCAACACTTGTGGGAAGATCTCTTTCTCTTAGCCTCAAGAGTATCCTTGGAGGGTGTCCCCAGCCAAGGGAGGAATCTCCACACATACACCCAAGAAGGGCTATGTCAGAAGAACCTGACTGTATGAAAGGGGACGGGACTTTTATAGGATAAAGTGATTGACTGGTAGTGACTGACAGATCTGTAGGCCAGCAGACCAGCTTATGTGTCAAATCCTGTGTATTCAAAGTCTGGGGAACCAGGGTGGTTTCAGCATAATTTAATACCAAGACAGCACCCTGGCCCAGCAATTGAACTCACTTGATAGCTTACATGATGGCTGGCATAGTATGCATTCTCTGATTGGATTTTAGATATTATCAGCGTGGGGCAATCCTCCCACAGAGAAGCATGTATAATTTTTATAACCTTTATTTTCTGATTTCTATGTGATTTAGAACAGAATTTTGAAAACTGCCATATTTTGGGAAATTATTATAATTTCACTGTTAAATGCCATTATACATATACATAGGTTAGACTCAATGATCTCAGAGGTCTTTCCAACCTAACTGATTCTGCGATTCTATGATTTCACTAAGGAAGGCAGTATGCACTGAGATTGTGTGTATAACACAGTAGCACAACAAACTAATTGGTGATACATTTAAAGGGAATAGTGGTAGTAATAAATTATGCATTATTATATGTTACTTTGTTAAAACTTTATTCTTTATGTAGGCTAGTGCATGGATCAGTAAAGCACAAACTGCAGTGGGAGTGCCTTCCTGAAACTGTTCCTTTTGATCCTCTCCTTGTAACATTGGCAGAGGTAAACTCAATTTCTTGCAACATTAAGCATATAACTATTTCCTATTTTCAAATGTCATTTATTAACAATCTAGGCCAGCTAATTTAGGCTCACCTACTAGGGAAATATGAAAAAAAAAAAAATTTGTGAAGAATGAAAATGGTCAAGAACATTGCCATTTATAGTTCTTTAGTCTGAGCATTCTGGGAGAGCTAGGTAGAGCTGTTTAATCTTCAAGATATTGGCAAAATGCAAGACTGCATCTCAGACTCCCAACTGTTGAATTAAATACTTTAATCCATTTGTGGTTTTGCAGGTTCTTTTGTAAACGAAACTATTTTGATTATTTTTATATGTAAAGCCTACCTATTGAAGTAATAGTGCTCTCCACAATAGATTGAACTAGTACAGTAAAAGTAGGATTCCGTAAATAAAGTGGAAGAGAAATACTATAAGTTATGTTGAGGCTTCTGTTTTGTCAGAACCATCTGTGACATTCCTCACCAAATATGTGTGTCTAAATAAATGCTGAATCCAGTGTTGTATATAGAATAAAGTATATATCCTGAGGTGGCTTATTCTTTTTTTTTTTTTTTTTAATTAACCAAAACCGTCAATTCCTAAAGTAGCACAAAATTCCTCTCGTGGAAAGAAGAAAGGCTTCAGCCACTGACCTTTAAATCTTTGAGTTCTGCCAGTCAGGCCTTCACTGGAAGTGTATCTTTGTACTACCAAGTTTTTGGTGTTGCAGAGAGGGGTGTGTGGTGGGGGGTGTCTTTCCTTCCATAGTTTACCTTCTGTTTTTTTCTCCTTCAGGGTACAAGAAACATGTACAAATATAGCCTCTTCTTATTCCTGGTTTTGTTGAAAAAATACCTTAGGTAGTTAGATTAAAGGTAGTGAAGTACATATATTGATTGAATTGGCAGTATTCATAATGTGAGTTTTAACATTTAATGTTCCAAAGGAAAAATGAATAAGAATATTCTGTGATCAGAGTTGTACTCAGTGGCTCCACATGGTGGAGTCAGTGTACTTTATGTTTTGAACTGATCTGTCAAAATCTAAACATTATCTTGCTGCTATGTGGAACTTTTTAAATGTATGTTTGTTTAAAAAAAGGTGCACTATTAAGAAACACGTTTTACATTTGCAACAGGGTCTAAGAGAGACAAAACATCCCTATACGTTTGTTTCAAAGGAGGGTTTTAAAGAATTACTTCTGGTTGAAGGTGCTGCTGAAAAAGCAATTCCCTTGTTGCCTCGCCTAGTTCCAATCTTAAAGACTACACTGGTATGTCTTACTCTTCATGCAGAGTTTTTAATACTTTCTTTTGCTGGTGAGGACTGCATGGAAAATATTAATGTGATAAATCTTTTGCATGGGTTTTGGTTTGGGGATTGGGAATGGTTTCTCTTTCTCCTGTTAACCCTGCCTTGCTTTTATTAGCTAAATATGTCTGTAAATTCAGATGAGCAACTCCTTGTATAGCTGTGCAACAGTAGCTATGGGCAAATTTTGTGGAAATGTTCTATTGAAAGTCTGAATATACACAGAAATAAATATATGTATTTGTGGTGTTTTTATATATCCACATGTAAAAAATAAAAATGATGTGAAGTAAAATGGAGATGTAGGAATAAATACCCATCTGTTACACCTAACAATTCAAAACCTCCTACAAAGGTAAAACAGATAATGTCAATGAGGGAAAGGGAAGAATACAGTTGAAATGTTTGAGATCATATTCTTAATTTTTAAAATGTTTTTAACATTTCTATTCTTTCAGAAAACAAAGTGAGGTACTGTTTTCAAGGGTTATCTTTTTTGGATCTTTTTAATGTTTTTCAGAGCCTTTTTCTGGTTCAGCAAGTAGCTGTTCTTTAATCTAAGCTGTTCTTTAAGCTGTGTTCCAGTTTTGATTTTATAGAGATCGCCCCAAGCTTGAAATTTCTTTGTGATCTCAAATCAGAGGTGTAACAGAAGTTCAGAATTGTGTGTTATCAGTATCTATGATGTAGTTTGAAGAGAAAATTAGAAAAATTATTCTTGTCTGTTCCTCCAATTACTATTACTCAACTGGTAGTTTTTATTGTTGCACTGTTTTGGTATAAAGTCTTGTTAAAACTTCTACTGCACAAGTAGTCAATCACTTCTAGAAAAACCTTCCCATGGGAGAAATAAAAGTGACAAAGAACTCTAGAAGTAGATAAGAGCCAGATAATTGCTGGCAGGTGACAAAGGTGTAGTTGGCAGGGAGCTAAATTAGTTGAGGCAGAAAGTCATTGGCTCTGCTGTTTCTCCAACAACGGAAGTTATTGTTATGATTTGCATAGAAATTACCCTGAGTTCATTGTAACTCAAAAGCTGTCTCCCAATTTCAACATATCTGCATTTGAAGAGTTATTTCTAATATGCTGTGAAATACTGAAGTTGTTGGTGTAGTAAGCTGTTTTGCATGCCAAATGTTTTATTTCTTCAATACTATATTATTAGTTTCCCTGTCTCAGAGGAAATGCAGGAGTTTTGCTGACATTTTGTGGATACTTTTGTTTCTACTTTAAACATATGCTTCTGTTTTTAAATATGGCCTCTGGAGACAAATATTCAGTCATGTTGTATTTCTAAACTTGTAGCATTACAGCAATTAGCAATTGCACAGTAGTTCTTCATAATGCAGAGATTGCAGTTCAGGAAAACTTGTGTTCTTGTCTGAATATTACTGGTAGGGTTTTCTTTCTTTTCCCTCTGAAGGCCCATGTGGATGATGGAGTATTTGAAAGGGGATTGGATGCTTTAGTTCAACTGAGTGCTGTTGTTGGCCCATCTCTTAATGATCATCTTAAGCATCTACTCACAAATGTAAGTTTTTATTCTGCAGTAAAAAATAATTTGTATTTTCATGGTACTTTTGTTGAGATGTTTACTGTAATATCCACACAGATACAGTGGAGGACTCAGCAGTTCCATGAAAAGCACTATTTAGTGTATTCCTCTGTGAGAGTCCTTCATTCTTTAATAATATGGTGACTTAAAAAGTTCTAGCAAGGTCCCAAAACTGTTATTAACATAAACTAATGGAGAATAATGGAAGGCCTGAGGAGAAATTGATGCTGTCTTTTGGAGGAAAGTTTATTGCAAAATGAGTTTTGCATTTAAAGTGTGAATATTTAAACAAAACTGTGAAAGTTTCAATAAATTAACATAAGCAAATATTCCCACTTTTTTCAGATGAGAATTCTGCTCAAAGAAGTTTTCATTAAATAAGCTTAGTGTGGGATTATAAGAAGTATTTTTATACTGAGACCTTCTGAGGACATCCTTCCTCTGTCAGGCTTTTCAGGGTTTCATTTAGCCTGCTTGCAAAGTGTACTTTTACAGCAAAATAAAAGGACCTTTTTTGATATCCAGTGCAGAAGAGAGAAATTTCAGCAGTTTTTTTAAAGTATGTCCACTATAATAAATCTTTTTCAAGGCATGTGAAAAATTACTAACTTTTTATATGGACAGCACTTTAAGAATGACTTTTTTTTTTTAAGGTTGATACTTCTTTCAAGTTTGTTTGCTAAAAGAAAAAAAAATTAAACATTTTTGTTGACTAATAGTTGGTTTTTTTTAAAGTTAATCCTGTATTCCTTCTGCCTTGACTAAACTCTGTACTTTGACATCAGTTACAAGTTATAATGTTTCTTCTTGTCTTTAATTTTCCAAAGATAAGATGAAGTAAAATAACCAAATAGAATTATGATGGCCTCTTTGCATATATTGTACTATATTGTGCAACAAAAGTTTTTGTTTCATTTTTTCAATAGCTTTCAAGGAGATTAATGGACAAGAAATTTAGAGAAAAAGTTACTGTCACTTTACAAAATTTGGAGCAGTATGGTGGAAAGGTGAGTTGATCTAATGATTATTCTGCAATCCACATATTTGAATGCAGTTTTGCCAAAACAACTTTCATCTCCGGCATTCTTGCCATGTTCTTGCTTCAGGATGCCTGGAATGCGCGCTTTGTGTTCAATTTTCTGAGACTAAACATGTTTCTCAACAGAATTTACTCTTGCTAAAAGTTATTTTTTACTGTTACTAATGATGCCTGCCCATTCCCACTAATAGCTTATT
Source organism: Xenops minutus (assembly GCA_035221455.1). Classification (NCBI taxonomy): domain Eukaryota; kingdom Metazoa; phylum Chordata; class Aves; order Passeriformes; family Furnariidae; genus Xenops; species Xenops minutus. Next base: position 57,241,303 of record JAWWEE010000122.1, on the reverse strand, counting down.
GTTTGGGTTACTTACTGAGGAATTCTGACACTCACATTCCAACTCACCCAGGTTAACTCAGAGGTTAGGTCTGCAATTGCTGTAAATCAAAAAATATGCTTTAGGTATTAGGTAGCAGAGGTTTCTTCTGATGAACATTCTGTTGACATTTTATGTTGTGCAAAAGGAGGAAAGAAGAAAAAATGAGAAGAATTGGCTTGTATATTCATCTAGAAGAGAAAATACTTGCTTTCTTGACCCTATGAACACTTAGCACATATTCTATTAAATAGTCATTCTTAAAGAATAGGAACAACCTGAAGAGTAGGGACTATAAATACAGGGTCTGCCAGTTCTGAGCTTAATCAACAAGTGCCCAAATAATCAGTAGACATCACTTCATTTTTGTGTGTGTGTATGCATTCATATTCATTTAAGGGCAGTAGCAGTGTTCATATTACAGATTTGAAAAACATTATGACGAAGGAAGGAGGATGAGAGTTTTTTATGTGAAGTGAGACAAGAGATTCCTCTCAATGTTCTGAACATTTAGGTCTAGATAATGTAACTAATTCAATGAGTCATTAACCTAAATTCTTCTGTCAGTCCCCTGATTTCTTGTAGTCTTAATTTGTTTTGTGAGTATGTCTTTCTGTGTGTCTTTTAAAAATACTGTAATATGATAAAGCAAAAAACCTGGAAACAAACTCCTAAATTGTGATTACAAGCAATATTATATAATCAAAATAATCAATTTCTCAAAATTTATATTGTAAATTAGTTATAAAACATATGATTCTTACTTTTACTTAAAATCCCTTTCAGAATATCACTGCTCTATTTAAAGATCCTTATTGTTTCACGTTCGTTTTTATGCTCAGTTTCAGGAATGTGTTTACATGTATGTCCCTTTTCTTGGATGCTTACGCACCAGCATCAATTACCATAACAGTCCATTTTCTCAGTTCATTATTTTCAGCCCCTTTGACAGTAAATTTCTCAGCAAATATTAACTTTTTAGTTTTCTACTGTTTCATAATAGCAAAGAAAACTAAGTAAACATTGTGAATGATGCAATTTATAGAGACCATATGAATACAGTCATATGTAGTGCTAGTGCTCCTTATTTTGTTTAAATTTGTTTTGTTTTCTTCAACAGGCAACGGTGGCTATTATCAAATCTAAAATTCCAACCTATTCTTCTATCTCCTCTTGAACAAGAAAACTATAGTGATTTATATTGTAAGGTGCAGTTTGGAAAGAAACTGCCTGTGAACATCACTGACGCTTATTTGGGGTATGATATATTCTCTTAAAACACAATTCTTCAGTATGATGAAGAGTGAGAGTCTTATCAGTATGTGAATATGTAATTATGGAAGACTTCTCTCTGTATATTTGCATATGCATTTTGCTTACAATGACATTAATTAACTTGCTATTATATCAAAAGCAGAGTAAATATTCCTGTTTTTTTGTAAATTACAATTTCATTTAAGATATCTGCAGTGCTTAATATGTTTTGTCTACTTCTGTGATGCAAAATAATTTGGCTGTAATGACTTAAATAGTAACTGACTTGGTGTTAAATTACATATGTATCCCTACATATGTAACATATGGCGCATTTTGTGACACAGGCACAGATGGATGCATCTGGGTTCATCAGGACTAGGTTAGATGTAGAACTAGGAGCACTCACAGACTTCTTCAGAGTCAGATTTTAAAGGTGTGAAGCTGAACACACCAAACAAGTAGCATATGGTGCAAAGCTGAACTTGCTCGGTGAATTCTCAGCACATTGTTTTGAGATTCTGGAGAGGCTCTGAGGAACACAGTGCAGGGGCAGCAGGTTGCTCCACAGAGCCACAGCTTGGGTTTTGCTCAGCTAATTAATTCCAGTTAGCTTTGGGCCTACTGAATGGGAGCTGGACGTAGGAGGCAACTTTGGAGTATTTACACTGAGTTCAGTGTTGTCACAGATATGCTCGGGACTAGCTTGTGACAAGTTAATAAACAAGTTAATAAACTTTTGAACATGGAAGCAAAATATGAGTTAAAGATAACAAAAGGATTGCAGAAGTCAGCTTACCTGCTGTCAGGTCTTGTAGGTTGCAGCATTTGCCCGTGAATGTGTTTGAACTTGATTGCAAAATAATTCCTAATTGATCTTGCAATAAATACTGTTTAGAGTCATGTTGTATTTGAGTACACTGTGAGGGACAGCTGACTGAAGTAAAAAAAATTGCATAGAGCTTTTTCCCCAGAAAAAAAGTCAACTATAGAATTTAAAGTTGTTGGAAGGGAGGGTTTTTTTGTCATCAGAAGCTGTTGATACATAAAGTATTAAAAAAATCTGTAATGGGAAAGCAATTTCAGATTTTTTTAAAAAAATTACTATTGCTTGACTAACTTAAATTTATCTCAGGACGGTGCTACGATTGCTGCTGAGATGAGAACTGTGCTAAGTCGAGATAAGTATATTTAGGCTTTTATTTAAAAAAAACCCAACACCTGTATTTCTTAATTTAACATTTTTGCTGACAAGTATTTAGCAACTCAAAAAAATTCATCATGGTCCTTTTTTCTTCATGTTTATTTTATTGGGTTTTTTTACAAAATGTGCACATTTAGTTTACACAAACACGCTACAGCAGATTTCAGGTGTACATGTATTGTACTACTCTTATCCTACACTGGTGATAGCAGAGCAGCCTTCAACATGCCTCTAACATCCCATCTCTACACCAGAATAGATACCTGATTTATTTTTACAAAAGAATGCTTGCAACGTTCTTTCTACTTCATTAATCCCCCTTCACATTTTCTGCAGCAATGTCACAATGAAGGTTGGCCTATCTCTGATAGCATTTCACCTATTTTGAAATATTGGCATAAACTCTGTGGACAATATATCTTAAAAATTACATGGATGGAGGGGCAGTGTTATATTTTAGGTGCATACCTTTTTAGAAAAATCTTTCTAGGTTCAGAATAAATAGCTCCAGTCTTAATGAAGAAATGATCCTAAAAAAATGTAATGAATTTATCACATATAGATGATATATAGCTGAAGTTTTAATTTTTTCCTGATTCTGTCTCATAGTTACAGATATTACAAAAAGCTGAAACAGATGTTAGCCTGACTAGCAGTCATTATTAGTAGATGTGACTATATAGGGATATTCATTCTCAGCACTGAAGTGGGATGGAAGTTTCAGAGGAAATTCATGCCTTTTTATTCATTGAAGGCAGAAAGACACATATGAAAACAGCGTTAGGATCCAGTAAAGGTTTCTTCATGAAAAATTAGAAGTCAGAAGATCGTTAATTTTAAGCTAAGAACTTTACAAACACATCCAAGAAGAATTAGAAATACAGTATGTAGGATGCCTGGTATTCCTTTCATGATAAATCAAATGCAGATTTACTAGGTAAGCGTGACAGAAGCTTACTCACATTTTTTAGGGAATAAGCCTACCTATAAGCAATTTGGTTCTTCCTCTTGAGTTATTTGCTAGGTTTGGGTTTGTTTTTTTGGAAGAGAAAAGCAAGTCAAAGGTGGAAGGCAATTGCAGCAAGATGTGCATTGCACATTGATTATAGCATTTCAACTCAAAGTGTTATTCAAAAATTAGGACTACCATAGAAATGGGTAAAGAAAATACACGGTAATGCCTCTATATAAATTAGAAGCTAAGATTTAATAAATTCACTTGAACACCTGGACTTGAATCCAGTAGCAAATGAGTAGCAAAACTAACAGTATTATTTTTTAATCTCCTTATGATTGTATCTATTTGGAATGATAATATAGCTGCATACTGTCATCTCTTACTTTGTTTGAATTTAGATTAAAAACTTGATTTTTCAATACAACCTTTTAACGAAGTAGCCACTGTGGAAGAACTAAATTTTATAATTTAGAAAGTTTTTGTTGTTGGGAAGAGTTTGTAATAAAAAATTTACTTGCATAATACATGTCTCAGTGTAAAGCTGAGTAACTTTATTTATGATAAAGTGGGAAATCCATCTTTTATATAATGTTGCAGAATAGCTCATATTTGTCCATTAGTTGTAGACCTAATGTCTTCATTAAATCACATTTTCAAAGAGCTGCATGGATCGCATTATATTCTCATCCTGTAAAAAAGACAACACAAAACCAAAAATCATACACCATTACAGTGTAGTTGGACAATATCTACAGCAAAATTGTGTAGAACTGTGTTTTAGTTAATTACAACATTTTTTTTTAGCTTTTTTAGAGATACTGTTAGCAGAAAAAATGGATCTATGCTTAAATAAGTTTTTCTATATATTAATGAGACCAAAACTACCCTGTCAAAAATACAATAGCATAGTTAAGAAAATTAGGTCTGCAGTATTCCAGAGGTTATCAGTTTATGCCCAGTATAAAAGGATATATTTAGATAATACCTACTCATAGAATAGTTGTATTTGAAGTGTAAATCTATACCACGAAATTGCTAGTCCTGTGCATCCTACACAGGAGCCTCTTTGCAATACTAGGGCATCCTGGTGCATAGCTAGGGGTGACTCTAAAATAAAATAGATTTAAATGTACATCTTTGCAGGAACCAAAGAGTCAGTCAATTTGACAAATACCACAACACTCTTCATCTCAGTTCAGATTTTCTCTGTGCTCACACTGAAAGATAGTGACTGCTTTCCAATGCTACATCTGCTTTCTGATTGCTTTGCATTAGGTAATTTTTTAACAGAATCTTCAGCTCCCAAGTTTTACATAATGCTTACTGATGCATCACTCTGTACTCCAGTTTTTATCAGTTAATAACTCTCAGCACAACACTCAGGTAAAAGTATTTTTCCTTGTAAGCTTTACCTTTCAGTGTATAGAAGAAAGAGTTACTTGCAGTAGCGTATATTTGTTGGCATTTCTGGATCAACAGTCACTTGCACAAAACATTATATACACACAATAAATGAGTTTATTATATGCTCATGTAGCATTTGCTGGTCTTCACTGTAATGAGCCTGTATTTCAATCTGAATGCACGCCCTTTAGCACTTTCTTGAGAGGTAATTTAGACATCTTCAATTCTAGTGAATCAAAAGGCTGAATTTGATAAATCGTTTCTGTGTCATGAAAGATGTGCATAAAAACATCCACTTCTTACAGGGGTTACCTCATAGTATTCTCCACTGTTGATAGGTATGTGATACTTATGTACATTAATCTTCCAATAATACATGTTCAGTATCAATTTCCAGTTAAATTATTCATGGTTCACTCTGGTGAGTGGGTGATTTGCTTTGTAGAAAATGACAAGTCTGAGTAATTTGCTTAATTTATGTTATGAAACATGCACAGTGGGGTTTTTCATCTTTGATTCCCTATGTCATCTCAAGCAATGTTGCTATAAGAAGTGATCTCTGCACTATTTTATACTGATAAAATAACTTGTGGAAGCAATGATATGTAATTTCAAAAAATATGTAGATAAATACTTAAAAATTTTGTGTAATAAAATTGCTATATTAAATTACTGGAAGTTAAAATAACTTTTTTTTCCCCACTGCATTGCTTTAAAACATCAAAAACTCGTGAAGATCACTGATTAATGTAAGGTTGAAGTTTGGTTTAACTGGAATCATTTGTCATTTAATTAATATACATGTTTTTGTATATACATTGGTAACTAAGCTCAGCAAATGTGCAAAGCAAACAACATGTTCTGAATTTGCAAACTGTTTTGACACTTCCTACCAATTTTATTATATGTGTATCATCATGAATGAAACTGGTAGTTTTCTAAAATCAGCTCTGTATTTTTGAGGTTGGCTGTTTCTTTATAGAAGACTTCCAATGCCCCTCCCTTAGTCAGTCAAACGGGAAGAGTCTTCACAAGAAAATACAGGCTCGTCATAATATTTAGAACATGTTAAGTTTTAGTAGCTTTTCTTTTTCATCTTTAAAAAAGAAAAAACAGATGCTTGCATTGGAATTCTTTGGCAAGTGTATCTTTTTAATTTGCCTCTTTTTTTTCAGTGCATTTTTCTAAATATAACAGATTTGTTTAATGATTTCTAACTCAAGACATAAGGAGGTGTTAGGGCATATGAAACATTTTTTATATGAAGCATAAACCTGGATATATGAGCTTTGACAGATCTGACCTGCCTTTAAGCCACTTTTTCTTAGGTTTGAGATAGCTTCTTTGTTGTTTTCAGGCTAGCTTAGACCATCAACACTGCATATGGAAAGGGTTACTCCTGCAGAAAATACCTATCTCAGAAGCCTTTTTTATCCAAAAGATAAAATTATCTGAAGGACCTATGTCATTCACCCTGACATTCACCTATGCACTGTACATGCCTTAGTCCTTTGCCTGTGTTCTTCATGGTGCTGCTGTAGATATGAAGCAATGCCTGAGTCAGACCATTTTCCACCTATACCAAGCAGTGAAAGGAGACAGGTAAAGAACTGGGTAGTGCCTAGCCCTTGAGATAATCACACTACTGTTTCCTAAGACCTGTATCTGCTCTGGTAATTATTACAAAGCATGAAAAACAGCAGCCACTTTCTGGGACTCAGTCCAACATACCCAGGGCAGCACAGTCCATTTCTCCTGGGGGAGCAGGGAGGCTCCTGGAGTCTGGATGGCAGACTGGCATTAAAACACATGGGGTAGGGAGGGCAGGGAATTCCAGTCATATACATCCCCTGTCCAAGACAGAGGATGAGGGGAAGCACCATTGCTGTCTTCACTTAATCGTGAGCAAACAGGTACTGCTACCCAGGGACCAGAGAAGACAACGCTCAAAGCCTGAATACTTCATAATTCCCTACATAACTGCTTTAACACTTTTTGAATGGGCAGGCCACTCCCTGCAATTGGTCTGTGAATTAAGAGCCTTGAACTGGCTGTATTCCTCAGGCTGTACAATGTTACTGCATTGATAGTTGTGCCAAAGCAGTATTCAGCACAAGAAAGCAGTTTTTAAAAACACCACACGCATATAAAGTGAGTGTTAGAACACACCAGAGGATCCTGATGCTACGAAAAATCTCTGGAACCTATCCCAGGAACCTAAAGCAGAACTTCTATACTCAAGTATGTTCTGCTCTTTCTAAAGGGATGTATGTCTAAGACCCACTAATTTGTCTTCCAACTCAAAGTTGAGGAATGCCAACTCTCAGAGACTGGAAACTCTTCTCTGAGATAGCTTTTAAGGAAAAGGCTCCTGCAGCCTTCCCCTAGCAGAACACTCTTCTGGTCTGTTTAAAGATTCAGACCTTACCTTTTTAGATCAGTCATATCTATCAGGATATTAAAAAAAGGTTTTCCTATGGTTCTCTTCAACATCTTCATTAATGACTTGGATGCAGGACTCAAAGGAATAATAACAAAGTTTGCAGATGACACAAAATTGGGAGGAGCTGTCAACTACCTTGAGAGCAGAGAGACCTCAACAAATCAGAGATGGGCAATCACCAACCGTATGAAGTTTAACAAGGGCAAGTGCCAGATTCTGCACCTGGCATGGGACCACCTAGGATGTCCATATAGACTGGGGAATGAGAGGCTGGGAAGCAGTGTCACAGAAAAGAGGCCTGGGAACCTGCTCGATGGCAAGTTGAATCTGAGTCAGCAGTGCCCTGGCAGCCAGGAGGGCCAACCCTGTCCTGGGGGCATCAGGCAAAGCATCACCACCTGGTCGAGGGAGGGGATTGTCCTGCTCTGCTCTGCGTTGGGGCAGCCTCACCTGAAATAGTGTGGGCAGTTTGGGGTGCCACAATACAGGAAAGATATTCAGGTATTACAGAGTGTCCAAAGGAGGGCAATGAAGATGGTGAAGGGCCTTGAGGGGAAGCTGTATGAGGAGCAGCTGAGGTCACTTGGTGTGTTCAGCCTGGAGAAGAGGAAACTGAGGGGAGACCTCATTGCAGTTACAACTTCCTTGTGAGGGGAAGAGGAGGGACAGACAGCAATCTCTTTACTCTCGTGACCAGTGACAGGACTCAAAACGGCATAAAGCTGAGTCAGGGGAGGGTTAGGTTGGATATCAGGAATAGGATTTTCATCCAGAGTGTGGTTGAGCACTGGAACAGTGGAACAGGCTCCCCATGGAAGTGGTCACAGCACCAAGTCTGTCTTGAGTTCAAGAAGCATTTGGACAATACTCTGGGGCATAGTTTAACTCTGGGGAATGACCCTGTGCAGGGCCAAAACTTGGACTTCATCCTGATGGGTCCCTTCCAACTCACTATATTCTATGATTCTATGAACCCTAATCCCAAATCTCATTTCTGAAACCAAATCTTGATATAAACATTATTTACACTCTTTGCATCTCAGAAGTCTGAATACAAGAATAGTTTTTAGTAGGCAGAGAGAAAAAAATTTAGGTAAGACACTTTTTATGTCAAATAACATGGCCACCTTTGAAGTTAAAAGCAAGTGAAGGTGAGATAAGTGGCATGATGACAATGGTGTCTCTATCATGTAGCAGTTTAGAGAGCATCTCTCTCACATGTATTCTGAATACTTAGAAGAGGTAAATAAGACGTGAGAGACTGAATCACATTGGATATGGAGAGCAGGCAATTTCTTACTGAAGGTATTAATTTTCTTCGTAAATAAATCACTCAGCCCATCACCATAATTGTTGTCACATGCACATTAATGTGTCATTTAACTTCCAGAATGCTACAGACCTCAGCTGGGAAACGAATCTCATCTCTCTTTCTGATGATCACTCAGTGATAGCAGAGCAAATACCTTTCATTCATATTGAACAAGACTGACAAGCTGGAACCATGGTCAATGCAATAGAGCACTGCTGACAGATAAGACACTACTCAATGCCCATTGCTAAGGAAACACAGAACACCCATAGTTAACAGAGCTGTTGGCTGTCTTTCATCCCTCACAATCAGTGGATTAAAATCAAACAAGGAATCACTTACTAGGTAGCTGTGCTTATAAGAGCAATCCCAATGAATAACCATAGAGGCATATAAAAATAAACTGATTCTAGAGCATCTTTGAGCATCTAGAGCTTTCTCTGTTCCAATTGGTTAAAAAACTGAATGCATTTATCTTGACAGTCTTGTATTCTTCTGTCTCTTTATTACTCTCTACTTGGTGTAGAAGATAAAAATCAATATGCACAGGCTATATTGCTTTCTCTGTCAGCTTCATATTAATCAGTCTGGACAAGGTATCAGTAGACCACTAGTATGACTTCTTATACTTCTCACTGTAGCAAATAATGTCAGGCTTATTGGCCACATCAATTTACATAATGTAATCAAGCAAATCATATCCACTAGGTCTAATGTGATGCTTTACTGTACACAACAGCCTTGATTCTTGGGGTGTCCTGTGCAGGGCCAAGAGTTGGACTTAATGATCCTGATGGCTCCCTTCCAACTCAGCATATTCTATGATTATATGAACCTCTTACCATGCCAAAGGCTAGTCATCATTATTTTTTGCTATATCATGTTTCTTTTTCTTGCATTTTTTAACCGACAAATGAATAGGAGTTCCTTAAATTTCTGAAAATGTTGCATGCATGAGGGTTGCATTTTCTCACATCATCTCCTAGTCTGAGAACAAGCTGGTTTCTGAAGGGCAGAGGAGTGAAAGCAGACTGTAACTCCTGCTGCAGAAGTTTATTCTCAATCCTGTCTCTAGAGGCCAGGAGCTGCTTTTAGCTACCCAGTCACCTGGATAATGTAAACACTTGCAGCTCATAATCATAATGAGTTCTCGCTCCCTTGCCTTGAGAAAACTTGCTTAGTGTTAACTCTTGCCATCCAATACTTAGCAAACCCTTTGCACTCTCTTTTTATAAGACCTCACTGCTTATAAGCACATCATGACTCTCTAAGAAACTAATCTATAGATGATAAATTTTCAGGCAATATTAGTATTGGCATGACTATATGCCAGTTGTAACAGGACCGTGTGCCTTGGCATAGGCACAAGACAGAAATAAATATTTAGGTGAATGTGAAAAAAATGTTTGCTATCAAGTATAAACAAAACGTTGAAGAGAAGAGATATCGGCAATTGTCTAATAAGCAATGACAGCTTGTATATAACAGCTCTTCTGCAGATTCAGGTCACAAATTTATTTAAACTGTTTAGTGTTTTGTGTACATACATACTCTACCTTGGGAAAACGCTGTCTCTGCTATTATTATGAAATCTGTGTAGCATTATAATAGCATTAGCCAACAGATACACATTCGGTACTTATCACTGAACACTTACTTTCTGGCAGCTCTCGATGAATTCATCTATGGTAACTACTCCATCTTTGTTTTTGTCCATTTTCTGTTAAAAAAAAAAAAACACAAAAAAACCCCGAAAGAATGTATGTTTGTCCTCCTGAAATACTGTGTAAAAGAAGTCCTTTTTATTATTCATTTCAGTTATATGTCAGCCTAGGAACAACCAGGCCAAAGGATGTAGTAAAGGATATACCAGAATAAACTTAAGGAGCTTATTGTTGAAAAAGAAAGGTGTACCAAGTAGATCTGAGAAACTTGGGATGGGACTATAGAGAAGAAAAAGGATTACAGAATTGGAAGGACAGGCAAAACTGTTAAAATAATGAAAGTCTTTCTCTACCTGCTCACAAAGCAGCCTTTTTGGCTTCTGTGTTACCTGACCTACCTGGAAAAATGTTTCCACATGTTGTCTAGGTGCATCTTCCTTGAGAACAGGATAGGTGCATTTCCCCATCATATCATATATTGCTTTCATGATATCAAGCATTTCCTGAAGAGAAAAAACCCATGCTTATGTAATGTAATGTGCATTGCAGACACTTTTTTAACTCAGAACACATAAATAGTTTTTAGGGTTTACATTTTAGAATAAAATATTGAGATTGTGCCTGATATTTCTGACTGAACAGCTTCAAGAAGGAACTACTTTGTTCCTAAAAAATCTGGCATCTGAATTCAGCTTTCATGTATGATTTTGATTTTAAATTATTTGAAATATGTGCAAGTTCATTGGTTGTGAGAAGGATCTCCCAATGTCTTATGAATAAAAATAAAGAGGAAAAGAAGTTCTGTAACAGAATTTGAATGGCCAAAGCACATCAGCTTCTTACAACTGAGTCTTCCCTAGAGAAAATAGAAACACCAGTGCATATACCTGCACTTACGCAGAGTCCTCCTTTTATATCAAAAGCTTTGAATTTTAATAGAATGGCTTGTGAAAACTTTTAAGAGTAATTATAAAAACAAGTAATTTGCAGTATGCTAGGAAATTATTCTATAGATCACTCTTTTATAATGATCATGAAGTGTTTTCTAAAAGTAAAATTATAAAGTGTAATTATATATATATATATATACATAAAACACGTCACACTATAATTTAGGTATGTGTTTGAATCCTTGCAGAATAAAAGATGTAGGAATCCTTCTATATAAATTCTGTTTCAAGCAAAAAGTTTTAGAAGTAGATTTATAAAATGGGTAACAATTATTGCCCATGTACATAATTCCTTTTTGTCCAAATATCCTGTCAATCTCTTCTAGTAACTATATGTGCAAATACATAGGCATAAGTTGAAGCCAACCATTTCTGTACCTGAAGAATTCTGACTTTTCACAAATTCTGTAAAGATTTTCCCTTTTCCATTTTTATATATGCCTTTAAAATGAGGAAATTCCTGTAATTTTTACCATGTCTAACTTCATTATATATGGTAATTTGTCAACATATCTAATTTGACAATGAAACCATTCCTCTTTGAAAGCAGGACTTAGCTATAGAACCTTTACTTTCAGAGACTAAAGTAAGAAGTAGACTTACCTCTTTAGTTATATATCCATCCTTATTTATATCATACAAATTGAAAGCCCAGTTCAATTTCTCCTGTACTGTCCCTCGGAGTAAAATTGAGAGACCCATAACAAAATCCTAAATAGATAAAAGCTCTTGGTCAGTTTGGAATCGAGCAGTTTTTCATAAACACTCAGAAATCCAGAACAATTTGTTTGTCAGAAGTCTGGAAAGATGTGTTGTTCCTTTTTTTTTTTTTTTTTTTGCTTCACAGGAAGTGTTAAGGATTGTTGGTTTCTTAAATAACAATCTAGGCACTGTTTGCTACACTCATAATTAATCAGTACATCGAGTAATTTTCTGTAAAGTAAACCATCATTTTCTCTTAGTGGTGGTATCCTCTGAAATGCATCACATAAGTAGTTCCCTTTGAAGCTAATACCGGGAAAAAGCAATCCCCATCGTTTAATGGTCCAAGAAAAGCTTAAGTGGGAGTTACATTAATCTAAGCACAGGAGACCAGTTTGGGGAGAACTATCTACTAAGGAGCATTAAATTCTTGTTAAATCGGTACCTTGTTAAAGTGGAATATGTGGTTTCCAGATCTCTTAGATCAGTCTGCTGCAGTCAATTTTTCAAAGTTCATGTATGATACAGCACACCTCAATACTTTTATTAGAAATATGATAAGGAATAATAAATACGTTAGTGTCTACAGAGCCATTGTACTGTCTACTCTTCTGGATGGTTCTGAATCCTGGGTCATCTACCGCCACCACCTGCGACTCCTCGAGCGCTTCCATCAGCGCTGCCTCCGTACA
>JAWWEE010000122.1:57184017-57228602 GCA_035221455.1 Xenops minutus | reverse complement strand
AGGCAACGCAGGAAGAACCGTGCCTTGCCAGTAGTGCCGACAGAGACTTTCCACTGTGCCTTTTGCAATCGGACTTGTCTATCTCGCATTGGCCTTTTTAGCCACCAGCGTGCTTGTAGCAAATGTGGGTAGAGCCCTTGCAAATCTTTGTTCGCGAAGCCTAGCCATGATGATGATGAATAAATACGTTATGTGTCCAAGTACCATCTTAATGTTTTTGTGACCCACCAATGGACTACTGCTGTAGAGCTACTCCACAGAAATGAATCAGAATACTTTTGAGATTATTTACATATAAAGTATTTGGTTATAGATTTTTGTTTCATAATAAATACTCTTGACAGCACAAACCTCATTTACATTTAGTGAGCATATTCCAGACTGAAGAAAATATCAACTGCCATCACCTGTCTTCTGTACTTCTTAGCATGTTAACAGTTTTTAAACAACGGCTTTTTTCCCCCTAACCATCTCCTGCACATTTTTCTGTTTGATAAGCTTGTAAACCCATAAATCTGTGAAATTGCCTCCATAATAGGCAAAGCAGAATATGGCAAGAGCTTATATTTAAATGTGCATTTCTACGTCACTGGCAATGACATACATGAGGTCTTAGAGACATTAAAGCAGAGACAATAAAAGCTGAAATATTTCTTACTGGCACCAGCAAAGGTTATGCATTTTGTCTAACACAGGAACAATGGAAAAGACTACACTGAGGTTAGACATAAATTACAAAGGTCTGATGCAACACACAATCAAATAAGTATACCTGATAGAATGAAGTATACACACATATCATGGTCTCAGATGGTCTAGTAGGCACAGACAGCTCTTCTGACAGCTTTAGTCTTTTTAACAATTCAAGTGACATGCTCTGGGTTTTCTTAGTCTGTCACAAATTTCTGTCTTATTGGTATATGTGCCCTTTGGGGTAAATGGATACATGAATCTTGAAAGACTTTTGCTCAACTTGTCTTGTCTACATCTCAATGACTAATTGAGGGTCACAGGGTTAAATCTCCAAACAGCTCTTTAACAATGTACTATTAAGCATTAAAATGTTCAAGAAATTCAGAACAGATTTGATCACATTACAGCATTAGAAATTAACCTTCTTAATTCAATACCATGTCTTCAAATCTTTTCTGCACTGTTTTACATTCTCAATGAAGCTTTTCCTGCTGTCCTTCCTGAAGGTCTCCAGGGATGTTATTTTCTTAAATGATTATATTTAGGAAATTTGGATTTGTTTTTTATTTTGGCACAGCAACATTTTTTAATTTATCTTAACTATACCCATTTTTCCTTTCTTGTTCAGTTCTCTTTCTTCCGTTCTGTGATGCACCATCCATGTTAGCTGGCTTCCTGGCATCCTTTATATCCCCATTTCCAAGGCTACACTTTGGTCATTGGTTTTAAAAATGACACATAATAAAACTTGGCTTTATGCTTTTTTTCATGGGACTGGATGTCCTTATAAAAGCAAAGACAACTTGAAAACCTTCCATGTTTTAAACATTGCAAGAGTAGATCATCTCCTTCCATATTTGTATCAACATGTTTTGGGATTCCATATAGTTCAGGTGCATTGCCGTTGTCTGAGTGTTGGGCAGGAGTCCATCTCAGGAACAGTAGAAAGGATTTATCATAATAGGCAATTGTGAGAAGTTGGATAAGCTGGACCAGCTGGGATGGCCTATCTCTTCTACAGATGTACTTTCATGCAACTGAAGAACAGTATAGCTATGTTAGCTGTTAAGGTAATAATCCTATGCATACTGCCATAGTAAAACATCCATGCTAAAGGTGGCTGCTAAACTCAGCATCTGTCCATCCATAAGCTCGTTACCAACAACTCATTGATGCATGAATCAGGCACATCATTTAGCACAGAGCATGAATATAAGTCCCCTTTACAGTATTAGAGTACCCAGATGCATTTTCCTTCCTGGTTTAGAGATCCAATTTCTGTGGAGAGAAGAATTCTACTTTTTGCACCTGTTTATTTTTAAGTAAAATTTACCATACTCAGATACTTACATCCTCTGAGGATGCTGTCACTGTCCACTGAGTCCTGCTCAGCTGAGCACCTAATGAGGAGAGGTGCATCTGATCTGGGGTGACAAAAGAGCCTAAAACTACAGAGGTCTGGGCTGAGACACAGCTCGAGGTTGGGTCTCTCTTCAGTCTGTGACAGCAAAGTTAGAAGCACAAAAGTCTCTGCGCTGGTACTTGCCTTTACTCCTTTCCACAACTTCCTGGTTGTAACTTGCTAGTTTCCTGCAGAGCATGCTAATACCTGTTAAGATCTCCTTCCGTGCCTAATTTTGATTCTGCAAAAAAGGGGGATGTCTCATGGAGAGGTTGCAAAATGGAACATCATTGCACCTGTACTGGTGCCTTTGTGTGCTCAATATCACAGTTTCTGTTCTGCACAACAGCTGTAAAGAGCCTCTGGTTGTGATATGGGATGACCTTGTATTTGGGGGGTTTTTCCAGCAGTGATTAATTATCTCCTAGCAATGTTGTTGATGACTTTCTGACTGCCTTATCCCTCAGTAAATCTTTGGGGATAATTAGATCATTAATAAATTAATTGTCAAGCTTCTTAATGTGCTGTCTCAAATCCATAGGAAAACTTAAAATTATCCTACCTGATCTTGTATTCCTTTATGTCTTGTTCAAGGCCAGAAGAAGTAGGCAGACAGGAACCTAAATCAATTTTTAAATTTAGATTTTATGATTTCAAAAAGGAATCAAGTGATGTCACAGAACTGGTGGAGCCCTGATGTGTGTAAAACAAAACTCACAGAGGAGAAGCTGCTGTTAAGAGAAAATATATAGCAACTTTAAATCATCTGGTGTTAAAATGCTTATGAGATCACCAATGCCCTGAGAAAAATTGGCTCATTTGCTACATAACATGAACAAAGCTTTTTGTGTTGAACCCAGAGAATCATGGTTGTGAACCTCACGAAGTTCAACAAGGCCAAAGTTCTGCACCTGGGTCAGGGTGATCTCAAGCCCAAATACAGGCTTTGCAGAAAACAGATTTAGAGTAGCCCTGAGGAGAATGACTTGGGGGTGTTGGCTGGCGAGAAGCACAATGTGACCCAGCAAAGTGCACTCACAGCCCAGAAAGCCAAATGTGTCTTGGGCTGCATCAAAAGCAGTGTGGCCAGGAGGTCAAGGGAGGTGATTTGGCCCCTCTGCTCTGCTCTCATGAGATCCCACATGGAGTACTTCATCCAGCTCTGGAGCCCAAGGACATGGACCTGCTGGAACAAGCCCAGAGAAGAACCACAAAGATGATCAGAGGACTGGAGATACTCTGCTATGAACACAGGCTGAAGGAGTAGGACTTGTTCAACCTGGAGAAGAGAAGACTCTAGGAAAACCATAAAGAGGGCCTGCAAGAGAGCTGGAGAGGGACTTTACACCAGGACATGTAGTGATAGGAAAAGGGAGAATGGCTTTAAACTGACAGAGAGTAGGTTTAGATTAGATATTCGGAAGAAATTCTTCACCAGGATGGTAAGGCACTGGACCAGGTTTCCCAGTGAAGTTGTGGATGCCCTGTTTCTGGAAGTCTTCAAGGTCATGTTGTATGGGGCTTTGAGCAGCCTGGTCTAGTGGAAGGTGTCCCTGCCCATGGCAGGCTGGTTGGAACTACATGATCTTCAAAGTCCCTTCCCATCCAAGACATTGTATGATTCTATGACTCAGTAAACTGCAGCTCTTATATTACTGCCTTGGAGATCACTTTTATTACTAATGAAATATCAAAGTTGCATTTGATCTTAAGCACTGCACTCCTCTATGGGACTGAGTTAGCATGCTTGCTAGTTTACTAACTAATGCAAAATTCTCAGGTAACAACCAAGAAATAATGCAATCAGAAAATCACCAACAACTTTGCTAAGCATTATTAATCATGTTTTTAAAAACAAATACAAGTTTGATTTTGATTAAATATAACAAAAATCTTTAAACATCTCCATTGTATTTGGGCACAGCTTTGTGCAGTAAGGCACTTAGAATTGGTGGGATTATTGAGTGACTTTCAGCAAAGTCATATTTAGAATAGCCTTAATCTGCATCTACAACAAACTATTTGGATATTTGCATACGAGTGCAATGCACTTTACCTTTGACGATATGCCTAAAATTAATTAGCCCCCATTTTCCTGACTCTGTAAATAGCCTTGAGGCCCAGATCTTCTTTTTGGTTCAGTGGCAATATATATGCAGGAAGTAGAAATTTTGCTTTCACATCTGTCTCGGATGGAAAAAAGAACTTCACTTCTCTAATATGCCCAAAGTGCCCTTCAATAGCTGGGATCAAGAGGCCTTTAGAAACTCTGTCCCTCCTGTTACAGCAAAACTATTTGGCATAACTAAAGAAATAAGCTAGTCTCAAAACTGATACAATCATGGGATAAGGAGAGATAGATTCAAGTACCTATTTAATGAGTTTGCTTTTTTATGCTACATAAAATGCTTCACTTAGAGATCCTGAGCATACAGATTTAGAGATGACAAAACTCTAAGGACACATCAAGCTCATCCAATTGAGGTCTGCATTTAAGTTGTGCTAAAGTCTAACACTTCATTGTTGATGGTTGAAAATCTGAGGAATAATATCAAGGTTTGGATCACTCATATTTGACTTGATATTGAACAAAAGTAAGCTTCAAATGTCTGTTTTAGCAATGAAAAAGCCCCACTTCTGCTTATACTTTCTGGACTAATTTTATTCCAAAGACCTTTTTTTTTTTTTTTTTTTTGTGCACAGGCCTGCACTCTAAACCCCCTTAAAAAGGGCTTTAAATCTAGTGCATTTCTTCAGGCTTTCTGTCTGAGATGCAAATGTCAACAAATTGATCAGGAAAGGTATAAAAGCTTCTTTTGTTCCAATTACAACAGCAGAAATACTTTTTAAGTACTGATTCTAAAAATGCTTTTTCTCATTGTGTCTGCTGTTGCTGAGACTGAAAGAGGAGAAATTTAGGTTAGATATAGAGAAGAAATTCTTTACTGTAAGGGTGGTGTTGTGGATGCACCGTCACTGAAAGTGTTCAAGGCCAGGCTGGATGGGGCAATGAGCAACCTAGTCTAGTGGGAGGTGTCCCTGCCCATGGCAGGTGTGGTTTGACCTAGAGGATCTTTGAGGTCCCTTCCAAGAAAAACCATTGTATGATTCTATGATTTGCATTCCTTGTAAAATTAGCCTATGTACAGAAGATACAAACTGTGATCCTGCTTCTAGTTTCACATAGACCCCACTGATTTTAGCTGCCCAGAAAAAGGTAGATGGGGTTCATGGGGTTTTTCTTAAATAAATGCAAAAAATCCCCCACAAAATTATCTGGTTATAGTTTCAGTGGAGGTATAAATTCCTGAACACAGTGCAGCTGCTTGACAAGTCTCTTATCACATCAATAATAAAGCAATAAAAATGCTTAAAAAAAAATAATCTGTCAGACCTGACAACATCATTCTCTAAAGGAAATCATAAAAACATGTATGGGACATTTCAATAAATTTAAAGTGGGTGTATTTATCACAATCCAATCACAAGTTGTAAGGAAATCATTCATTCATTATCATCACAACAAAGCAAAGCAAATCAAAGCAAAACATGACAAAACAAACATATCCTTTTGCAAATGAACTGAGATTTTTTTAAAAAATTCTATAGCTTAAAATAATATCTCCTTTGCAGTATTTTGTGCACACTGCTCTCTACACTATTGCAGTAAGGCCACCTTTTACCATATTATTGTGTTGATGGCATCAGCCTTAGCAGAGAAAAGCACAACTGGGAAAACAGATTGGGCACCTAAATGAAGGAAGAATGAATTTCAAACTCTTTTGCTTTTAAAAACGTTTGCTTTAAAGCCTTTTTCAAGCATTATCTGGAAACTAATAGAGTGCATAAGCAATCTTCCTTTGGCTGAGTCATCTCCATAACATTGGTTGTAGTTCAGACACCTTCTCACCTCGCAAAAGCAGGGAGGAAGATAAGAACTATTCTAGGTAATGTCTATAAATTGGATTACCTTTTAAATGAACAGATTTATAAAAATATTACATAGTAACACAGTCTGAGTTATCAGTATGGAATATACAATTGTACAATAATGACTTTTGTTATTACCTTGGAAAAACTTGAGATTTGAATCACATAAGCTAAATTTTTCAAAATCAGAACCATATAATAAAAGCCACCATACTGGATTTAATTACAAAGAATGGCAAAATATTCAATTTCAAAAAAAGAAGAAACAGCATCACTTACCTCAAAACTTACAGATCCATTGTGATCAGTATCAAATGCATTAAACAGAAAATGTGCATACGTTGTTGAATCTAAAATTTAAAACAGCAAAAATAACTCAAAATAAACACATTTAATTTCATTCTATTAAAACTTTATGATAACAAGATATATTTTGATACCAAAATTTCATAGCAAGACTAAATTTTTAATTAAGTTTAAACTTCCTTTTTGTCAGAGAAAGAGGGATAAATTATTAATGCAAGTACATGGACAGCAACACGCTCAGGAACTGGAAATCCAAAATCCTGTTCCAGAATATCTCCATTTGGCTTTATTCCTGTTTTTGCTAATCACCGATACCTGAGCAAATAGCATAGATGACATGTTATTGTACTCTGAAACAACCTGTGTTAATGGGAACACTAAATGATGGTGACAAGGGATTTATCTCATATATTTAAAATGAAAAATGTGATCATTTGTTCACTCTAAATGAGGGAAGCAGACACTACTGTCAGTGCCTCTGGTTTATTAGTTTTGCTCTGGAGTCAGATCTGTTTCCCAGGTTGAAGCTGATCTTGTCAGAAAGATGCTGCTGTGATCGGTTCATGTGCTAACCCACAGGTGAGAGAGAATCCTCTCCTGAGAAGCAGATTCTAAAGCTGGTTTGCTGCTTAATTCCCATGATCGTTGCACGAGGGCTAGGTGCTTGAAAACCTTGGAAAAACTGGCTGTGACTGACTGATGGTCAGTAAGACTCTGAAAAATGACCTTAAACAAGTGACCCCTTCACTGATTATTTGTATACTTTTCAAACCTACTCCCCAGTGCATATTGACTCATTTTAGAAACACAGCACAGAATCAATATAAATCTGTCAAGACTCTGATTTATTGTTGAGATTAATCTTTCTATTTCCACTGAATGTCTTCTGAGAGGCACATCCTGTTCCAGGAGTAGTATACTGTGAAAAGAGAACTTACCTAGACATTGCCCTGTGGATGTGAGGTACAAAGTGCTGGGGTTATGGGAAGTCAACTTTATTCAGAGTCTTTTCTCTCCCTCAAACCATGCAAATTAATGTAGGATGAGGCTTTGTTTACTTTTTATACTCATTGCTTTGCTCTTTCTACTTCATATATTTACAATAAGTTTAGGTTAATTAACATTAATCTCACAAACCTTTCATAAAGGGAGAAGTATTATAAAATCAGTGTTCTCTTTGCAGAAGAAACATCTCCCTATCATGGAAAAACCTCATCAGTGCTGGATGCTTTTCCTGATTTCTTGGCACTTAAACCATTTTACCTTTCATATCAATCCTGCAAACCTTTATTTGTCACAGCCCAAAATATTGTTTTGTATTAAACTGGGTGTCAGTCTTGCGTCACTCACTTGAAATGCCACCTTGACTCCAAAGAATTAAATATACCAAACTCAAAATTTTGTGCTTCACAGATTCAGACTTGACATTTGTAAGAAAAGTCTCCGGTCTTACTTCTCTATGTTAAGTTTCTGTGATGTGAAATAATCATAAGAAAAAAATGCAGCCTTTAAACCCTGTGTCTGTCAATGCATTTTCAGAGAATGAAAAAAACCCCACACTACTGAGACAGTCATTCATTCTTCCATGTGTCCAGTCATCAGTGTAATTGCTTAAGAACAGCCCAGCATATCAATTCGCACTTTAACTGAAAAATATAAACGTGTTGACTTCAATTTGTATTTAAGGTTTTAAAAGTCATATTTCCTATCATCTACTGAGAATTCTGTTGTACAGTAGCATATATTATGTAAAACATCTTCAGGGAAAAAAACCCATATAATACAGGTATAATTACTACAAACTGAATTTTAAATAGCTTCCCATTCTCTTGGCATTCATCTCTTAAAAATATCTGAAATATTCCTAATTATTTTCTGTAGATATACAGGAAACATAAGGGTGAACACAAAGATATTTTATTATTGTTTGCCCATACATGATACAATATACTACACATTTTGTGTGATTGTATATGGAAGAAAAAAAAAAGTCCCTAGTAAAAGAACCTTTTCTTTCTGATATCACCTCTGGGGGAAAAAAAAAAAAAAAATCAAAAGCCTTGTTCAGACTTGTTTGTTCAGCAGTTCTGGTCTGAAATTTTGCCTTCAAAACCACAGCAGGATAAGGTATACTAGTCTTTTAATTAGAGCTATATAGTCTAATTCCCCTTTGCTCCTGCCCTCCTAAATCTTGAACATTAATCATGTTAGACAAAATTTTAAGTTTTTAAATTAAATATTTTTTTTTCTTTTGAGGGAAATGATATCATAAATAGTAGGATAAATTGCTCCTTTGACAGATTAAGACAGGAACAGATATTAAATCAGAATTCCTTTGAAAGACACCATCAAAGCATTTTAAACATCAGAGACAAAAATGGTAGTCATTACACACAGAAGAATATGGCTTATCAAACTACAAGCATGATCTGTTTTTTTCACAAGTGCTGGAGGAGTATAATCATTATCCAGTATATGGATTCTTATCTACAACCTGCCTGGCCGAACAAAAATCCCAAGTTATATTTCATGTGACCCATTGCATGCATGCAGGGGCTTACTCATTCACCTGTATGGCAGTGGTTTTCTGAAAAGTTACTGCAGTGCCCTTTCTGGCATGGAAAGCTTTTTACGAAGCTACTTCTTCCTTTTAAAACATATTGTTTTTCCTGCAATCTCCTTTGTTACCCTTGTGGGCCCTTGTCCTATTTGCAGTCCTCCTGTACCTTGTCCTGGACAGTCTTGAAAGTTGCCTAATGAAATTACTTTCCTGTTGACACTGAAAAATTACTTTGTCCTGAAGCTTAAAATAATACAAATATCATTCTGTTTGCTCATATATGAATTGTTATAATGACACATCATGTTGTACCTAGTTTTGCATTACATAGATAACTGTAGCCCAGATCTACTTGGAAGATACATGTTTTAATTTGGGAAAAACTTTCGAGCTCCCCCCTTAAATATTCAGACATGCATAAAACCATTATTTGAAGAACAACTGAAATTTAAAGGCCTCAACTGGACACAATATTTTGGCAATACATTCACAGATTTAAAAAAATGTCTGGCTGCTTAACTGGACACTTAAATATTATGATCTCACTCTGTTGTTAGCATGCAGGGATATGCAAATACAGACAATTAATTGAAAATACTTTTACTAATGTGAAGAACAAAGAATAGACTTGGACTCCTATACTTCTCAAAAAAGGCAAAGTCAACACAGGCACCTACAAAACAGCATAAAACCTACATAAAACTGTTCAAGACTCAGTAGGACCATAGAAGTTATAGCTTTTTTGATGTGAGCTGTTACTCTTCCAAGGACATTCAGCAATTCTGTTGTTTCCACAGCAGAATATTCTTCCTGAACGTCTGAGGAAAGCTATGTAAGGCTTTCACATTTGTTCATGAAGTCTTTATGTACTGCTAAGGCTGTACACCTCTGTGTGGAGGCCATGGAGGACAAGGAGGGGAAGGCAATGGCTTGTGATGGTCACTTCTCAGTGCTTTTTGCTGAGATGTCTGAAACAGCTTTATTAAGAAAGCCAAAAATCCTCTCACTGGTACACAACATCTGTTACAGATGAGTGAATTATCTGGATTCAGTACTTTTCTACACTGCTAAAAATCTGACTTTTTGCTGTATTTTGTTAAAGTTAAATGGAGCCAGAAGAAAAAAGTTTGTTTTGTTGGTTGGTTTGTTGGTTTTCTTTCCCCACAAAAGTACAGCTCCCTTATTGTGACAATACTGAAATTGCAGCAAACACTCTAACCATGTATCACTGATGTAGTTTAGCCATTGCTACAAAGCAGCCATGTTTCACAGGAAGCTTGCCCCAGAATAGAGGCTCATCTGTTTGCAGTTTTACTTCCCAAGGTTTGGCTATGGCAGCAGCCTTCCAAACTGATCAAGTTTCTAAGGCTCACTGCTGTTAATTTCGTGGTGCAACTATAGCTTTATACATGTAGCAGAGACAGGCAGTTATTCTGTGTAGAAGTAGATATTTTCAACTCTAACATAATGACGCAGAGAAGTTTTTGCTTTGAGCAGCAGAGATGGGATACAGCACAGAGGACAGCAGGTGTGGCATGAGAAAGAATGGGGGGCACAGGCTGGCACTGGAGACCCCTCAGCTATAAACAACTTAGCTGTGGTCAGTTAAACAAAAGCAAGCACAGAGCTGGACAAAAGTGGCTACAGGGGTAGCAAAGAGAACAAAGCAATAGTATACAACACATTTTAAAGCCACCATCTATAAGAGATTTGGGTGTAATGTTGAGCTGCAAACCAATTGAGTAGAAGAAAGCCTTAAAAATGTATTAGCAAACATGCAAAAATTACTCCAGGTAAGTCCTAGAGCGAGGAAGAAGAAAGCACCAACATGAACATCCTAGTCCTCCTGGAGAATGCTAACAGACGCTGAGAGCCCACTGCAGTCCCCACCTCCTCCTCCAAGTCATGCCACTTCCCTAAATGCCCAGAGGAGCAGTAGAAGGGTCAGCATTAACATCAGGAATAGAAGTAGAAACTAGACATCCAGTATATATCCATTTTGACTACAATAATAATTTTTCTTCTCTATAGCAATTAGATTTGGACTCATAAGTTTATACATCTTTTAAGATTACACTTATTCTCACAATGTGTTTTAACTATTAGACTAACTATTAGTTATTTAACTATTAACTAACTTTTAGATCAGGTGTACTTTCTCTTTGCCCATAACAATTTTGTGTGTAACAATAGGAAATATAATAGATTTTTTATTATTATTAGAAGTGGAATAAAGGTGTAGTAAATCACATGGAGAGAATTATTTTCATTTGTCAGGGTGACTAAAAAAATATAATAGCTGAAACTGTAATTGTTAACTTGGTCTAAAAGTTTAGCTATAGAAATAATCAGTAGGCAGGTCAACCCTGTTACTCTTTTATTCATCTCTACTGAGTGTACCTGCTTGTTAAGGATTTCAGAGATGGTAATCCACACTGAATGCTGCTCTTTACCTTCCAAGTCTTTATTCAAAATAAAACTAATGGGGAGATGTTTTTTTCCTACCAATTAAATATAGGTTTTGTTTTTTTTTTTTTTTAAATAGAAGTGAAAAGAAGGAATTCTGAACAGTTCCAGAAAAATACACAAATCTCAAGAGCTGTGGGAGAAGTTGAAGAGGTAGAATTGAAGGGTTATAGGGGAATATGAAGAGGGATGGTTGAATCGTAAATGCAAGAGGAAGAAAAGAGATGAAAACAACAAAATTAAAAGAAACCCAGAGTTCAAGGAAAAAAAAAAAAGTGTTATACATTTTTGTGTTACCTTCATTGCACCAAGATACTGGAGATAAAGAAATTATGAACGCCCAGGGAATCAATTAATTGAAATCAAGGTTAGCAAAAAAAGCCCTCATTTAAGAAAGGAAATGCCATAGAATTAAAGGGGGTTCTGCCACTAGAGGGTATCTGTAGTGCCTCCTACATTTCCTACTCCTGTAAGAGGGGGTTTTTGAATAAAAGAGAATGGGGAAGATGGTTTAGAAAGTTTAAAAAGAAATAATCTACTCAGAGAAACTTTGTTTTCAACACTACTCAGGCACGATTAGTAACTTCATAACAGATTAACTTCTTATAGATATCATTGCATTTAATTCAGAAATATATACTTTAAAATGTGTCCAACCATCAAGGAAGTACCCCATGAGTTCAGACAGAGCTTGAGACAACAATCTTGCTCATTTGAGCAGGTTTTTTTTAGGAACTAACAAATATTCTGTAGTACTAATTGTTTCTGCCAAATACTCACCTCCCTGTGGAAAGAACTGAGAGTAAATCTCTTTGAAGGTTTCTTCATTGACAACACCACTGGGGCATTCCTGGGAAAAAAGTGAAAGATGAGAAATGAATACCATCCAGTCTGGTCCAGTTCACTTGTGTTCATGAGACCATACACAACATGTATGTGATTCTGGCAGTTTAACATGTGTGACCTTGCACTTTGAACCAAATATTAAAGCTTTAAATGTTTATCACATTGAAGTCTCTTTCTAAAGCATTCCCACGAGACAAAAATTCCTTCTGTGCCATGTATTTCAACTCCAGTTGAGGTGAGCAGCCAGGTCTCTTCTGCAGTGCATGGAGCTATTGGTGTCACCTGTGGGCCATGGGTGGTCACTCCTGCAGCTGCAGGACATCAAGCAGGAATGTAAACAGTTACACATGACTGACAGAACATGCAGTAAAATTCTACTGGAACAGTTATATGCAATGAATTCAAAAGACACTGCCACTGAAGATCTTATTCAAACCTTGCAGAACCTTTTGTCTCTTTACAGCTTTTTCATAAACTGAAATATATGTAGGAAAGAATAAACAGGAAGTGTCAGAGCAGTGACTACAAAGAAAATGAAAGAAAGTGAAGGAGAAGAAAAAAGATTATTAGAGCAGTGATTTTACAAAAATGACTTATGTAAAGATGTAGGAAAAGCAGAAATATTGCATTGTTTACTGAGTTGCACATAAATACCAAAGACCAGAGAGCCAATTTCTAGTCCTGAATTTGCCAGTCTGAGCACAATGTCCTTAATTCCTTTTTTGCCTTAATGCCTTCTTTAACACAGAGGGAGAAAAAAAACTTGTTATGCTTTTTAAAAGGAAAGGATTTTTAGAAACAAAGGCAAGAAAAAAGTACAAAATAAGTGTTAAGGTTCATACATTTATTTTTGTCAATTGCCATGCTGTTTGGACCGAAGGCTCAAGCTTATATGCTCCTAGTCCTAAACTGGGGGAAAGGAAATGGCTTTAAATGAAGATAAAGAGCAGTGTAACATCTTTTATCAGTGTAATAATAGCTTTTCCTGTGAGAACAAATGATATTTCAATTCGATTAAATAAAGACCAAATAAAGACAGTTCTGACAGCTTCTGCTAAGAAACAAATAGTGTAATCTTGCTAATTGAGAGACAAATGCACCATCTCAGAAGTGCACGTCAAATTTGTAGATCTAGGATTATTTTGATTTTACATTACTTTCCTCAGCTGAAATCAGCTTTTCACCATAACTGAGCATGTGCAAGCACATTAGAAACAATTCTGTTTGGTCAAGCAGGCAGACAAACAGCTCTGTCAGACATAGAGGTACAAAACTATTTGTTCCTAGGCACAGATGTTGTCACTGATGGAGGCAGAATCAGAGCACGGGTCTCTGTAAGACCAGATACATACTGGCTGCTGGGCCACACTGCCTTTCGAACCAAAGCCTGTGGGGAAGGGGAGGAACAGTGAAATGGATCTAGCATGTCTACCCTTCCTCAGGTAAAGAGTAATCCATTAGTTGAGGAGACATCTTCCTGCTTGTCATTTCGTTGGGTATGAGGGCATTCTAAAACATCTCTATTGCCTTTACCAACTTCCCAAAAAGACTGTATCAGATAGGCCAGTGTCTCTTCAGCTCCTAGCAGGTTTACAGTTGGTCTCCCAAGTAACAAGCAATACAATAAGAGGAAATTGCTTAAGGTTGGCCAAGGGGAGGTTCATATTGAATAATAGGGAATGTTTCTTCACCAAAAGGGTTATCAAGCATTGGAACTGCCTGCCCAGGGAAGTGGTTGAGCCACCATACTTGAAGATATTTAGAAGTGTGTAGATGAGGCACTTAGGGACATGGTTTAGTGGTGGACTTGGCAGTGCTGGGTTAATGGTTGGACTTGATAATCTCAGGTGGCTTTTACAACCTTGATGATTCTATGGTTTTATCATTCTACTACACTGCTTGTCTTCTTAAGGGAAGCCTTCTGAAGCTGTATCAGTGCATGCAAATGAGCAATATTTTAACTTGGGTTTGAAACACAATAAAGAATACATCAGTGATTTGTTCAAATACTTATAACACTGTAGTTATTGAATGTAGAAAATGTAACAAAGGTATTTTATAAATTCCTCTTCTAGGGATACATTGGTATATAATCTATGTCATTCCCAGGCCTGTACAAGGAAAAATAACACAGCCTTCCCCCTAAGATGGGTGGGAGTGTAAAAGCCCAATGCATTATTTTGGAATTCAGAAAAAGAAGCAGTGGCTTCTTTCTGCTTTGCAGGTAATTTTTTTTTTTTTTCAGTCAAAAAAAATTGCTAGGCACGTTTCGAAGGAATTAAAGAGAGAACCTTCATATTTGAATTCGTACAGGTCAGAAATTGCCTTTTTTTATTTTTTTTCCTTGGGCACTTAATAAATAATGAATGACAAAATGAGCATTTAAGTTTATCTAACTCTACGGCTTATTACCGTGAAAAGCAATTTTTTTCTCCTTTTCCTTGGATGACAAAGACATTCAAACTATACTCATTTGGCAAAGAGCACTCTCCCTTTTTTACAGGAAATGCCAGCAACTCCAACTCTGTCACTCCTTAGTCTGAAGCTGTGAAGATTAAGACTCCCATTTCCTGATCATATTTAAATGTGATATTAGAGGACAATTAAAGTTACTCTGTAAAAACCGTCCAATTTATTTTTTTGTTAGTTCAAAATAAGTTAGTATCCTTTTTTTTTTAGAGAAATACATGATCTACACACCTCATTTAAAGGTAGTACTTTTTTTCTGTCACATAATAAGCTCTAGTATCACCACACTGTTTGAAAGAATCATTGCTTGAAAAGGCAACCTACTTTCAGAGAATTATTTATTAGCAGAGCCAGGAATGATCGCTTGAGTTTCTCTAGGTTGACCCGCTGTATTCTCCTCTGTTCTTTGCCATAGCATTGCTGGTAACACCTTACCTTCTCCGTCCTTGAAGGTCTGTAGTAATGGTGTCTCAAGGACATTCATTAAAAATCTGTGATGCTGGCCAATTACTCTTACCAGAAATATCAGTTCAAACTTTTCTTTCTTTAGCTTGGATCCTACCTTTGACACTCTACATGACAGTGAACACTCCTGATCTTAAATAATTTTATTCTAAAAATATCTGTAGTCAACATAATTTACCTCCAAGCCTTCCCTTTTCTTGACTCATAAATCTGGCTTTATTGTGTTTATCAGGAGATTTCTGCAGTTTAGTGAAAGAGATTAAATATTATAATTGTTAAGTATGCCCATGGCTTTATTTCAAGTTATTGCTGACTTCTTTCTTTGTGCCAACTATAATTAAAAAAATCTATCTAACCTTTCATTAAACTCTTATAAAAGAGAAGAAAATAATTAAATAGTTTGAAAGAAAAATGTGAGGCTTATTTAAACCATTTCCTATATTGTTTTTTACCTTGATCTGTGTATAATTTATTTTGTTACAGCACATTTCTGTTTGACAATCTTTTAAAATTGCATTAATGTATTTTCCTTCTGGAGAATAAAAGGGAGGGAAAGTTCATCATGAACAGAGTCCAATGCTCCCTCTTTTAAGAAGAAAAAAATATAAACTGACAGAAAGAAGATACAGAGAATAATAAATATGACTCTGCCTTTTGATGATCTCACTTGCAATTTTGCTGCTGGGAAATTACACCTCCAGCTCATGGTCTTATGAACCACTTCAAAACCTGTAAATTATTTACAAACCTCATGCTGTTCTCAGCTGTCTTTCCTCCAGTATTTCTAAGAATACTGCAAGAGGTGGGTTCTTCTTTACTACATAATCAACACTCTTTTTAGACAAGAGGTAAACCAAAAAGACACACAAAAAAAAA
Source organism: Xenops minutus (assembly GCA_035221455.1). Classification (NCBI taxonomy): domain Eukaryota; kingdom Metazoa; phylum Chordata; class Aves; order Passeriformes; family Furnariidae; genus Xenops; species Xenops minutus. Next base: position 57,212,589 of record JAWWEE010000122.1, on the reverse strand, counting down.
GAGAAATAGTGAAATAAAGGGAAGAGAATGAAGGAGAGACAAACTCCAACCTCAGTCTTCCGTCTGCATAACAAATGATTTTGTATTGATGGATAAAGCTGGAGCTTTGGCAACTTTGAATATATTTTAAACTTTTGCATGACAGGTGATGCCGAAAAACCTCGGTATTAAAGGAACTGCTAAAAGAGTTTGTTCTTTTAGCAGCAAAGGTATTTATTCAGGCAGCGCTGGAAAGCTAGCCAACTCTCACTGGACAAACTGGCTTCGAATCAACAGTGCAAAATGAGCCATTTTATACATTTTGCTACACTATTACAACATGCAATTTTGCATAGTAATAAGATTACATCTGATTATGCATATTAATGATTAGGCAGAGACTAGGCGGAGTCTGGGTGGAGCCTTCCAGAATCTTCTTTTGGCATCAGGATTAGGTGGTTGTTTCCAGTCTTTGGCCTCACTCTAGGGGTCTTTAACTCCTCTTCTTCACCTTGACCTCTTCAGCCTTCATTGTTCATGACCTGGTCACTGAAGCTTACAGAAACTCCTGGCTTAAGGCCATTTTGCTCTATTCAAATATCTACATTGTCATGATTAACAGCACTAGGCTGTTTGTATAGAGTTTTCTAAGATCAGGTCCAGTTGTTTGAACAGAACACAACTCTATGTTCTCTGATAAACTCAAGGAAAGCAGGTGCTGAACAGTTTCTACTAACCGGTTAATCATTTCTGGGGTTCATCCTTGTTTCACAGGTTCTCCATCCCATGCTTCATCTGCTGTGACTATTTCTACTGCTTCATTTTTGATATATGTTCATGTCCATGTATTTAATTATCAGTAACTGGTAATATTTTCTCTTTTTGAATTGTACTTCTATTCTGACTGAAGATTTAAGTTTACCAGAAACACAAAACTTAATGGAAGAAGATAATTTTGAAATAGCATGCTTATACTTCAAAGTTAATGCTATGAAAACTTCCAAAACCTAAACCTACAGTGGCATTCCACAATCCAGTCCAGTTTCTAATTTTTCCATTTGAGTATGAAAAAGCTTTGATCAGAACAGCATAAGAATTTAACAAATAGCCTTGATTTAATAACATAAGTTATGCCAAATTAATAACAAAATGCAGGCCATCAGACACCTCATGAAGCTCAACAAGAATTTCAATATTCTGCATGTGGGAAGAAATCTGCCCTTGTCCCAGTACCAGCTGTGAAGTGAGTGGCTGCATGGCAGTGCTGCCAGACAGGACATGGCATTACAGGGGGTGTCAAGCTGAGTGTGAAACAAAAACCCATTCTTACTACAAATGAAACAATTTAACAAAGTTTAGTAGCCACAGTTTGAGTTTTGTAAGCTCACGTTATACACAAGAAAAAACTTCTTCACTTCTCTTGGTACCCTGAGGTGCGGTAATGCTTGAGACAGCCCTTAATTTCAGTGAACATATGTACTGTTGAACAATCTTTGAAAACTGTGTATGTTGCAGAGCTTTGCCAAGGGATGAGATGAGAGGCTTTGTTTGATGTCTACCTTGATAATTTTCCTTTATGAAGAGGATCATACTGACCAGGAGATTATGTGGGTTAGGAACTTGAGACAACAGGTTCTGAAGTTTGTTTGGTTTTTTGTTTTGGTTTTTTTTTCAGGTTTTAATGCTTTTAAGGTTTATGCAACTTCTACTTTTATGCACTCCCAGGTTCCAAAGCTGCATACCTAAGGTTGATTTAAATTTGCTATATCTAATACTTGTTCTGATGTATGTGATTGAAATTTAGGCCTTCTGATGATTTTCCTTTTTGAGGAAAACTGAGTCAAATTATAATTATGTAATGCACACGTTTGCAATACCAAATGAATTTCTTCCACTAAGAAACATAATTAGTGTTTTTGGACTAAACATCTAGTTTTATTCAGAAAAACTCCGCAGGTATTTTGTGTTTAAGCAGTGCTTATTGTTGTGCTTTTAGCCTATGTTTGCCTTCTATGGCAAGACATCAGCAGGTATGTAGTACAATTACTCACCAAAATTATCAGCAAACCATTAGCCAATGTTTTATCAGATAGAAGTATTCTGTTTGCATGGCTACAGTAATGTATTTTATCAGCATGGTTTATACTTGAAATGTACAGTGGTTTTTCTAGGCTAATAGAAAAATCAACCACAAGGAAACAGATGATCTGAAAATTCATTCACTGAAGTATTTAAGCATTGTATAAATTATCTAGAACAATTCCACTGACACTCAGTTCATGAATTACTCCTACCATGATTCTCCTCCAAAGCAAATCATGTGTCAAAAGTAGTACACATAAGAAACTAAGGTACAAGCAGTCTCTCTGAGGACAGAAAAGGTAAGGACTTCAGTGAAAAATGTCTAACATGATCTCATATGCATTGGAAGAAAGAGAAACATCAGATACATCTCACTCTGAAAGGTGACACAGTGATATCAGTGTGACTTCCACTCTAGAGACTTTAGCCAGAACAGCAATGATCAGATATTGTACTGCAGCAGATGAGCCAAGCGGGTATTTGTTGTACAGATACGACACTACATCCAAACCAAACCACACTTAAAAATCTCACCAACTGGCACTTTCAAAACCTCAGTATAGATTTCTGACCCTCAACAGCATCTACATGTTTTTACAATTCACTTCAAATCACAGAATAACTGCTTCCCAATACTGGTGTTCAGGTAATGGCTCTGTAGCAACCAGGAGGGTAAGTAGTTAAAAAAACAGAAAGGTTAAAAAAAGTTTAAAAAGTGGGAGAAAAACAAGCAGTGTCACCTTAAGAAATGGTTTGAGCCTGTTGAAATTATTTGAAGCGCTGTTATGCTTAAGCTGCTGGGTCACTAGAAATGCATGTATCCCATGATTAGGTGGGACAACTGCCTGAGCACAGATGATAAAGTTCAGAGAATCACAGAATATGCTGAGTTGGACGGCATCCATCAGGATCATTGAGTCCAACTCCTGGCCTCATGCAGGACACCTCAAGAATGTGCCTGAGAGCAGTTCACTTCCGACAAAGGGTAGCCTAAGCTCTGTTTTCCCAGATTTGCCAGTCCTCTGGAGCAGCTCAGTTCTGCCCCATCATTTCTGACTTATTCCTCTCCACAGGAAGAGCTCTCCCCAAAGTCTCTGAGTTCCTCTTGCTGCTGCCTTGCTTTTTCCTGTCTCTTTTCTCTTTACCCTTGCAATAGGGCATCAAGCTCTATTTCATACAGTCTCTGTTTAAAAGAACTCCCCTTCAAATCCCCACATCTCAAAATCTTTTCCAGATCCTAATCTTTTCTTCCCTTATTTAAGCTCCTTCACAGATAACCTTTAATCAAGGTATCACCAAATATTACCACATAGGGCAGAAAAAAATCCATCCATGATCAAACCAAGAAGGCATCAGATAGATGCAAATTTTGAGTCAGACAGATCCAACATCCCAGCTCACTGCCAAGAATTGCCACATTCTGTGAAATGCATGAAAGAATATATTTCCTAATATTCTTCTGCATTCTCACTCTGTCAGATCTTGCTTTGTGCTGTTTCTGTAGCATAAGCCAGAGAAGGGATGCAAGGAGAGAAACTTTTCCTGGAAAAAAGCAGGTGCAATTCAGGTTTGCCAGCATAAGGCAGTGTAAGTGACAGCATCATGTTACATTGATAGGGTAAGTGCTTATGACAAACAGAAAAATCTAATGCTCTCTAAGCAAGTGCAGCATTCATGGGCCACAAGAAAGGGGTGATCTTAAGTTGGCAAGGAGAAGCAATGCTGGAAATTTATTTATTTGGACATTAAAGAAAACTATTCAAAGATTATAAGCATATATGCCATTAAGGAAAAAAAAAGGTTTAATTTTTCTAGGTGTTTCATTTCATTGCAAATAGTAATAGTATTGGATAATGTCTTGATGTGGACCTGAGCATGCAAAATATTAGGAGAAGTTTATACACTAAATTTATCTAAAAATCTCCTGGCCTGTGGATACAGGATGAAGAGAATTCAATAGCTGCTGTGCCTTATTCCTCCAGGACCAATGCAGAAATTGGCTTTTTACAGTTTTACTATGCCTTACAGCTTTGAAATTTAGGTAATACCCAGCTGACACAATATAAAAGGATTTAGCCATGTCTGCAGACCACTGAATGTACTTCAGGCAGAGTAGAAAACAATAACACAACCTAACACACTTCTAGACTAAATTTTTTAATATTTTATTTATACTTAATAAAAACTGTTTATATTTTATAAGCTTGTGGCTCCTGGCTGCACGCTGGATTTTGTTAGGTTGTGTGGTAAAAGTTTGTCTTCACACCCACTGTGGAACACAGAGAGACAATGGGAGGTTGGGAAGCCCAAGTAATACCTGCCGTGTCTGCTCCCAGGATATCCCAGGAACCATCAGCCCATCAAAGATGCAGTTCCACAAGCTCAGAGGAGCACAGAGGCACAAAAGTAAGTGGGAACCCAAATTAAGGACCATGACAAAGGAAAACAGTGTCCTGGCCACTCCCAGGCCGTCCCAGGAGACCCTCATCCTCATTGTCAGGACATCAAGGTGAGTGAATGCTTGGACAGAGGAAGGTTGCTGCCCCAGGATTGAAAATACATTGTGGGATGCAGGGGAAGAGAATTTTGGGATTGCTTATGGGACTTATTATGGGATGTTCAGCAGGGAACTAAAGATGGGGAAAGGAAGGGATTTAGGTAATTTGGTGAGGAATGGGTGTGGGAAAATGAAGGGGTGAGGGGGAAAAAAGCCCCAGTAACATGTATATGGTTAGCTGGTCAGCCTGCTTGTCTCGTCATGCCCTGTGCCTGACCTGTCTTGTTAAGCTCTTATTAAGCTCCTTTCCAACTCTTTCCTAGATAAGGGCTTTCCATGATGTGTACAGGGGTGTGAGGGCAGTGGGTGAGGTCAGACCATGGATTGGAGCGTTCGTATGTCTCTGGTATGGCAACTGGAGTGCGTGCAGGGGTGTGAGTGAATGGGTGGGTTCTAGTGAATATCAGGTTGGATGAGCAGGTAAGCAGGTGACGACCTAGAAGCCAGGATGTGAGTGAGTCTCTAAAGGTAACACATGGTAGGGTTGACTACTGGGAACAAAGGGCCAACTTTGTGTGTGTGCATGAGGCAGTCTGTAGCAGCAAGTGTGGTGGGACTTCAGCCTCAAGGGCTTTTATGCCCAGATGCTAGGAACTGGAGAAGCTGGTCTTTAGAAGCAGTAACGGGGCATCTGAATCCCATATCTGAGCCTGGCTGCTGGAGGGATCCACACTTGTACATATATATGTCGGTGTATGTGCATATATATATGTCTCACAGAACCATAGAATATGGTGAGTTGGAAAGGACTCACCAGTATCATCGAGTCCAACTCTTAGCTCTCCACAGGACCATTCCCAAGAATCACACCATGTGCCTGAGAGTATCATCCAGATGCTTCTTGACTCTGTCAGGCTTGGTGCTGTGACCACTTCCCTGGGGAGCTGTTCCAGTGCCCAACCTCCCTCTGGGTGAAGAACCTTTCTCAAATATCCAGCCAAAATCTCCTCTGACACAACTTCAGGCCCTTCCCTCAGGTCCTGTCACTGGTCACCACAGAGAAGAGATCAGTGCCTGCCCCTCTTGTACCCCTCACTGCAATGAGGTCTCCCCTCAGTCTCCTCTTCTCCAGGCTGAACACACCAAGTGACCTCAGCCGCTCCTCATACACCTTCCCCTCAAGGCCCTTCACTATCTTTGTTGCCCTCCTTTGGACACTCTCTGACACCTGAATATCTTTCCTATATTGTGGCACCCCAAACTGCCCACAATATTCCAGGTGAGACCACTCTGCAGAGCAGAGTGGGACAATCCCCTCTCTCGACTGGCTGGCGATGCTTTGTCTGATGCCTCCCAGGACAGGGTTGGCCCTCCTGGCTGCCAGGGCACTGCTGACTCAGATTCAACTTGACATTGACCAGGACCCCCAGGTCCCTCATATATATGTATGTATGCAAGTATATATACAGTGATGTACTTGCATCACTGGGCCTTCATCTTGCTCAAACACAGAAGAGAGCAGGATGAAGGCTGTTGGTGCTGCCTGTGTTTATGTGACTACTTTGTGTGTCTATCTGTGGCCTGTGTGGCTGGCCATATATATAGGTGTACATGTGATGTATATATGCGCTCTGTGTGTGTGAGCCTACTGGGAATACATCTTCAGCCTTGCTGGATGGATCTGGGAGCATGGTGTTGAATCTGACCAGATGTTTCCCCCTAAGAAATGTAATAATTTCTTTTATTTAATGTATTTCTATAATTTGACACATTAATTCACCAGTATTCATTTTACTTGGGAATACTTTTAGCATTAAAGATGTATTTACCAAATACCAACCATGCCAAGCTGAAATGTTGACCAACCTTAGAGTTGCATACTGAGAATAAATAAGTTTTTCATTTATTTATTTATTTAATGTGTAATTTTGTAACTAATTTCTCTGTAGGAAATACAAATAGAGTTTTCCTTGCTATATTTATCAGGAAGAGATTTCATTGCGTTTTTATTTTGAAGTCCATGCCTTGTGACTAACTTTCTATCCTGAAAGTACTTTTAGAATACAGAGTTCACTTTTGATACTGGCTTTTTTTTTTCAGTAAAAATGCAGAACACATCAGAAATTACCCTTATGAAAACAGGCTGGGTGGCATAGCTGGCGTTCTGATCACACTACTGGCCAAGATGGAGGAAAGACCAGGAGCATGGTAAAAATCCTGCATCAGCTAATAAAAGTGAAATTACTCTAGCAGGACTTCAAAGTAAATGATACAAAACAAAATGAGGTTTCTAGGGGAAAGGTTTTGAAGTCATTAAAGAAAAAGCAAGCACAGTCTGAAAAATATCTTAAAAGATATGCTTAAAAGAGATGCCATGGACTAGCCTGTGAAGCAGCCTCAAAAAACTAATTCAGAGAAAACCTCTCTCTCTCGAAATATTTGAAATGTGGCTGAACAAAGCACTAAAAATTAAGACTGGGAAAAATGACCTGGGAATACTCAGACAGTTCAAAAGATCTTCATTAATACAGATTTAAAAAAATCACACATATTTGTGCTTCTTTTCTTTTTTTTTTTTTTTTTTTAATTTCCTTTGCTCTAAACACTCCTAGAAGAAGAAATAACAGAAGATTATGTGGGGAGAAGAGAGCAGCTGTTTTCCTGCCATAGATATCCCCAAGAGAGCAACAAATTCAAAGAGGTTGAACTATAAGCAAAATATTGTCCATGAAGTGTTGGTAAAATTTCAAGGAGTTGCTTCTCTTATGAATTAAAAGAAAAAAAAATGTATCTTTGTACTCTATTCTAGGTAATCATTTCTCTGATCAGCTTCTTTGAACTGGTGCCTTCTGGACTGCTGCATTGTCAGTATTTGGGTGGCTGCATTTTACCACCTCTTTTTGAAACTGGGTGAATGACAGAAACATTTAATTTCCTTTGGTATAGATTTATCATTCAATACCTCAGCACATCAAATGGGAGCTTTGAGGAAGTTTTTAGGAAACCACTGCATGTCAGAGATAATTGCAATGACTACAGAAGAGATACCTACTTTGTCTCTTTTGATCAGGCAATCATATTATTCACCCCACTCTTTGTGCAACTTGAGCTTTGCTGTTTGCCTACTATAAAAGCCAGTTTGTCAAAGGACTGGGAGGATGACTGGCAGGACAGCATCTCGAACTACTCACAGAGGATGACAATTGGTTTTATTCTATGTTTGCACTTATCATTTTGGGGTCTGCCCAGGCCCATACAGTAACAGAACAAGTCCAGCCCTTTACTTGCTTTTCTTTTGAAAAGCTGTTGAAGGAGCTGCTGTTCATTATGAAGAAATGTGCAGACACAGGAACGAGAGCAGGGCTGCCATGGAGGAGATGGTAAAAGAAAATTCTGAACATTAGGTGCCTAGTCAACAGTAGTGGAAACAAAACAGTTTCAAAGGAAAAATGTTTATTCCATGGCCAATCTATGCAGATGAAATCATAAGGCTTCATAACGGTTTAACATCTTGGATTAAAGATATAAACCACAAACAGTATAGGTAAGAAAGTGTCATTTCCATATTTCTGCTAGATGAGGGAGCTCCATTTAATTTTACAACTTTTTGTACTGGTTTAGTATCCAGGTTACCATCTATTCTAGCAACAAATAGAACTGCCTTCTTCATGCCTCCTACCCATTAATAGAATATCCGTTAATTTTCTGAGACATAGAAGATAATTCCTCAAACAATTCAGAAACACGATCTTTTTACTCTAATCAATTTCTACTCCTTTAAGTACCTGAAATATTTTGCTAACTTTCCTAACATTTTGAAGTTGATATTCTGGATTTTTCTTAATGATTTATTAATACTGTGCTGATAAACAAAAAACTTTCAAGCTAATACAGATCTGGGCATACTAGAGAAACAAGAAATGAACTAAATCAGGGATTTTTTTCCCCTCATTTAAGCATACTTCATGCTCAAAATTATGCTATGGCTATTTAAAGTAGAACATATGCAAAGTATAGGACAAAGTGTACTTAAAATACACTTATAGCTGAAATAATTTAATATAGTTTTTGTTCTAAAAAAGTCTTCCTAGAGTAAAATGAGACTAATTATTATATTACTGAAGCATTTCCTACTTTGTAGAAGACTTGAGAGTATATTAATATGTGTAAGACATATGAAGATACTCAGAGTGGAAATTGTAAAATTTAATTTTAAGGCCAGCATTAATATGCTTTTCACCTGTGGAATATTGTGCCCACTACATACAATAATATATGTCATATATATGAATGTATTTCTAATGACCTATTTCTGCCTTGATAGATTTTCACTGATTTTTTCTAATAAATAAACTATGTTCAATTGAATTATATTGAAAACTACTGGTGTTTTTAACACCAATTCTCACTTCTATTTTTTGGGTTATCAAGGAAGAGGACAGCGATTAATTTAATCTTCTATCTATTGAAATCAAATTAGTTCTTGGAGGTTTTTTTGTTGGTTTTCTTTTTCATTATTTAGTTTCTCATGCTAGTTTTCTCAGAAGTGGGCTATTAATAAATACTTTCACAGTATCTTTTCTTTATTGAAAAAATGCTTGGTTTGCATTTTTAAAAAATAACTTCTGTGTAATCCTATAGAAAGATGCTGTAATAAAACAGTGATGAATGATGAAATATGTTAACCAAAATTATGACTCAGATCAGATTTATTTGAAGAAGGACAAAATTTCATCTTAGAATAGGTTGCTACTGTTTTCAATTATCGCTGAATCAATCCTTATAGATCAGAACATAAAAGAACATACTCTAGTCTTGCATACTTGAATATTCTCAGGAGCCTGGAGAGCTAGTAGTCATGGAGGTGAAGCAGTATTTTCTCCAGTCTTTATAGAAGCTGTATGGGATGAAAAACATACAGAGTAACACAAAAGGATGGTGCTACTTCTGAAATGGTTAGAGGTAGTTACCTCAGATAATCTTTTGTCCCTACTCTTAAGTTTTCCTATGAATTCGCCTATTTGATTACAGGTGTAAAGCTTAAGCTGTTTTTGAAGACTCAAAAGAAAGCAAGCAGCACTAATTACTGAGTCTAAAGGGAGAACTTTCCTTTCAATCTCTGACCTAAGATGGAGTAGAATTACTACAGCTAAAGACTCACATAGGGAACACCTGAGGTTGCTGCATCTTCATCTGTCACAGAAGCTGTAAACTAATTTTATAGCTCAATGGCAACAGTCTATATTTCCAGGAACGCTGTGGCAGTTGGCGGATTTGGCAGCATCAGTCTCCATTGACTCCATCGGTGAGATGCATGTAAAAACTTCTTTAAAGCCTTTCCTAATCAGGTAAAACACAAAACTTCTTGCTTCTACTTAGCCAACTGTAGAAGAGTTATGATAATGTTTCCCAATGGCATAGCAAAGATGTACCAGATTTTGAACCTCCCACTGGAAGATTCTCTAATGAACAAAAGCCTCTTCCCACCCCCTACTTGCTATGGCAGTTTCAGAGAACAAGCAGAAATTTAGACATTGGATCACATCCAACATGTGGCTTCACAGAGTAACTAACAATTAACACTTTTGCTGTTTCCACAATGCAGCAGGCAAGGTGCCAGCAATGCTTTTAATCAGCTCCATTCTTTGTTTAGAAATGCCCACTAACTAGCGTAATTTTTAGTTTCTTATTATTAGCATTGGCAGTAAAACAACAGTAAACAACATGGCTAAAAATTTGAACTTAAAAGCTCACCCAAAAGCTTGACTCACTAAATTTTATGGATGAGCCCCTGACATCTGAATAGTACTTACTGCTTCTGCCCTTAGTTGTCCCTGCAGGAGGGCATTTTACAATCCTGACTTGACAAGTAGGCCGGAGGTATAATCAAACTAAATGTAGCAGAACCCATGCTTCAGATATGGAGGAGTGCAGCTTGCTGTAAACACTTTGGCAAAGACAAGATGTTTGCTCTCTTGGGAGAAGCTGTATTTAGGTGAGCACTGTTCTGTGACTTGCCTTTCACACATTCCCATGTGAGTGCTTTTGGTGAAGTCCCTTCAAATCAGCTGAAATCCTAGGTGAGAGGAGGAGGAATAGCTCCATATTAGCAAGCGCTGGTACCTCAAGTGCACTCCCTTAGACCCATTCATGTGAGTCACTTGAGCAGAATGGAGAACATCACCAGTCCCTAACAGTAATATTTGAGTGCAGGTCAATTGTACTTTAATGTACTTTAAATGTAATTTAAAATGTACAATGTACTTTAAAATCATGGCGACATTTATTTTATTTTTCTTACATGAGGGTGCTGGTGCTTTTGTTTACCCTAGAAGCTCCTTGCATGCTTAAAGAGTGGAAGATTCACTGAGCAGAAAATGTAGCAACTAACAACCTTGTGCTCAAGGTTAGTGGTCTTGTGGCATCATTTTATCACCGTACCTGAAAATGAGAAAATCTGAATTTACCACAAGGTATTTATGAAGCAACCCCAACATGTCAGGGGTGACAAAAATATTCTATATTCTGTCTTAAATGCTGGTATGATTTTTTTTGTGTTTCTCAGTCAGATGTTGATACTAAGTACTGAGACCAAACCAAATTTTCATTTTAACCATGAAGTAAGAACACTGTGAGTTTTGTGTTCCTGTGACACGTCTGCATGAAAGACAGTCAGGCTGAAAGTGTGTTCTAACTCATGTTATTTCAGTATTTTTTAAAATGGCTGCTCTTTGTTTCTTTCAAATGGTACAACGGTAAAGGCAGACAGATCAATATTTGGCTAGTGCTAAATAGGATGAAAAGACCAAGGAATTTCAGCCTCCTGACAGCTTGCAGAAATGGCAAAGAACATAAAATTCAACGGGAATGTTTAGAAACTGAAAATCAAACACTGTGCTCATTATTTATATTTTATATAGTAATACATTTACCCTTTAACAAAGGTTTTTGCTTTTCCCACTACTAACAACACTTCCTCTCCGGAGAAGGGCCCCAGCAGTGCAAACATAAGAACAAATATGCTTACCCACATAAATATTTAAAAAACTGAGCCTGACATTAGCATAAGTAGGACCTGATTCACCAAGTACAGTGGGGAAAATCAGAAGCAATTGAGGCAATGATGTGTATGAAGCTGCTGTGAGTGAGAGAGAGATGTGGTCTCTGGGAAGAGATGCTTTTTCCCTGTTCACGCAGTGAGGGCAATATGGACTGTTTAGTGTTGAGACAGTCATAGTAACAGAAGAAGGATGGGCTTCAATCTTAGGATTCTAATTAGGTTTTCATTGTGCAATGAAGAAGAAAACTTTTTAGAGTGCCCTAAGATTTTCCAAAAGGGACTGCTTGCAGCAATTCTAAATGCAGAAGGCAAAGAGCAAATGGAGAAAGGCATCTCACTTGCAGAGCAAAACCTGAAACCTCCAGTTTCTGGTCCTTTGTTGAAAAAATGAAATCTCTGAAGATCCATGCTCCCTTGTTGAATGGTAGGAATACCTTGATTGGGATGTGTAGGAAAATGTAGCTTCCAGGCCTGGGAACTTCTTAACAGAGCATAGGGAATTTGACCGTGGCCATTGCTGCTGTGTAGCTGTGAAGATAAACTACTTGCAGAGACTGAGAGAGATCAGAAGAAACGGAAGATAAGACACCAGCAAGAGTTCGTGAGAGACTGATACAGTAGCTTGTAACTGTGGCCAATAGATAATTGCTTTTATGTGATGTACACCAATAATGTTAATGCACGTATTCTTAGAAAAAGTATAATTGTGTGTGTGCTTTGCAATACACCGAGCTTTGCTGTTAACTCATATTGAGTCGTCTCTCTGCTCCACAAGCCCGCCTCCGTTACAGGGATGCATACTCTCTCATGGAAAGGAAGAAAAAATATATTCATAAGAAAGAGAAAGTAATATATTTTTCACTACAGGGCACTGTGGACAGGTACTTGTTTGTCTACTGCTGAAAACATTAATAATTAGAATATATTTTGCTACTGCCTCATGGGAATGTCTTACTCTGGGAATGGACTGGAAGATGTTAGAGCCAATTACTACTGAATTGTAGTTGTCTGACAGACTGAAGAATGTGCAGTTTTCATCACAGACAGGTTACGTGGGGAAATTAGGTGGGAAAAAAAAAAAAAAAAGCCCTGTAATTGCTATGTTTCTATTTTGAGCTCTGGAATCCCTGAGAAGCCATATAGAAGCCAGTTCCTTATAGTGAAAAACACATGAAAAAAGAGGGCCAAAAAAATCTTCGTGACATTTGGGCATGTTCAAGTTTTACATTTGCAAAGACTTTAAGAGAGACAGCATTTTTACCTTAGAAGAATAACAATATAAATTCAGAAGATATATGTTACAGAATTGGTGAAGCTACAGAAGTAGTTAAAAACAAATTTTCCATTAGTCTTTGTTGTTGGATCTAATTTTACTCTGCTTCATAGTAAAGTTCTCTGTTTTTTTGTGTCAATCCTCTTTCTCATCTTTCTCTGCAGAAAGGCAGTAAACACTGCCTATTTAAGAAAATTGTTAGTAGTAATGAATCACTCATTGAACTGACATTTGTAGTAGGGAGTCATTATTTAGGACATGGAGAAACAGTGACAAGGAGCTTATGCCCAAAAAATGTAGGAAAGAGGTGAAAGAAGAAAGTGAGATGAACTGGGTTGTGTAGCAGGACAATATAGCAGTTAGGTATTGAACCTGGATTTTCTACCTATTGATTTGGTAGCCTGTGCATGTAGATTCAGTGCTTAGTGCTGACATTCTAAATCACAAGCACAATCATAATCATATGTCTATTGTTCTGATACCTGTAATTGCTGGTAGATAGCATTTCAGATACAAATACTGCTATTTTGAGCCACTGAGGGTTTACTTGTAAAAATTGTTCTTGGCACTTCTTTTTTGTGAGGCCACATTGAAGCTGCTCACAGCACCAGAGATGCGTAAGTAGAGCAAGAAAATCATTGTTAGAAATACCATGTAAAGTGCTTCCTAGATCAGTATTTTTTCAGGCATGAGTTTCTACTTGACAGATATAGAGCTTGGTCATGGAGAGGTAAAGCATCTTGCTCAGATACACTGCCCACATAACACACATTTCATTCTTAATGCTGAGGAATTCAGTGTTCATTTTTCTCTCCTGTAAGGATGAACTTTGTGATGTCCAGCTCCTGGGAAATTTCAGTTTCCCACAGGCACCATCTCCCCCACTGGTGCTCCCCACTTTGTTCCCAAGGCATGTTTGAGGAGCCTTTGATCAAGGACTGAGAAGCAATCTCTCAGATAGGCAGGGACACTCTAAAAGGTTTTGGCTGTCAGAGCAGAGACATTAAATTAGGCAGTTGTCAATGTGGTGCCCATGCAGGCTGTGAAGCACTGGTAAAATGCTCTTGTGCAACCCAGGTGGCTTTTTAGTGTGATAGCTAAGGCTTTTAAAAGCGTGTGGCAGTTAATAAGCCAGCCAGAGAGCCAAAAGGCTAGAGTCTTTAGACTTCTAGTTTCATGCTGTGTTTACTGAATCATGCTGTCTTCTGAGTTATTGGCTCCTATTTCTTCTGTTACACTCACCATATCTAAGATCCTTTAAGAATATTTCACAACAAAACTCATTGGGTTGAATAAATTCCTTTACTTGAAAGCTACTAGGAGAATCATTCACATAATTGGAGTGAAGTGCAACTCCACAGATGTCCAGCTGATTTAAAGAATATGGTCTCTGTCGGGTACTTTCACTCAAAGGTAAATGCAGGTTGACCCAAGACTTGTAATAAACTTTCAAGACACTGAAATATTTGACCTTGAGGCTTTGTCACTTGTGATTTGCTGTTTCATTTGAAGATTTACCAGTGTTTGTTTTTAGCATAGATGTAGATCTAAAGCCATTTGTAAACATAAATTAATTCTGTTGGAATAAAGAAAGGATTTTTGACTGTTTCCCTTATTTCCAACAAAATCTACACATTGCTGATTTTGTTCATATTGACCTGGAAATTAAAGTAAAAAAACCCTGTAAAGATACAAAATCATTTCGAAATTCCTAGGATCCATGATAGATCCCTGAGTCCAGCACAAATCAGATTTTATCTATAAAGTCCATAGGACCCAAACGCTTGAACTGTACCGTTGATAAATTTCACCTGAAGATATATTCATTCCCTCTCTTCTCATTTTGCAGACTTAGGATACCCACCTGAAAATGTGTGTCCACTTGCTGTTTCTGAATTGCAGTGTAACAGAGAGACAACTTAGTACAAGATTTAATACAGAATTATAATGGTTTATATAAAAATTCTTTAAAAGTAAGAAAACTGTTAGCAAGAAAATGAAGTAGAGAGATTTTTAGACACTGTTTTCTTAGCTGATGAATTGTCTGACTGAATGATTTTGATAAGCAGTGTGTTACAAAGAACAATGTTTATAGCAGTTACAGTTAGTATTCATCTCACATCATGAAGAAAAGGGGACAGGTAGGAGAAAGAAGAATAAGAGGTGTCACTAAATTTTTAAATTGCATCATCAGTGCTGCATTGCACCAAATTTTACTTCTCTAATGCCACTGATTCCCCAGAAACCAAAATCCAAAAATTGCATATAACTCAAGTACCAGCTTCTGTAATGCTTAGTTCAGATGCTGCAAAAAAGTAACTGCGGTAAGGTGTAGCCAAAGAAGATATTTGGCTGCTTGTATTCTAGTACATAAACATTTATATTCCTTACTGATGTACGTAAAAAGTCACGTGGTAGAAAACAGCTTTACCAGCAGATGAGTAATGCTGAGCATCTGGCTGGTCGAGCAGAAGGTCTCTACTGTGCATCAAGTGTCAGCCTGGCATGGCTGACGGCCCACAGTGCATACCAGGGCACAGGTCAGGGTACTGCCAGTTGCAAACAGGACAAGCACACAGAACAATACAATGCCACCGAAATCTAATAGTTACCTTTTTTTTTTTTTTTTTTTTTTTTTTTTTTTGGACAAAGAGGAACTATAGAAGTATTTGGTGTTCTGCACTGCCATTAATACTGGGTTCTTAAAATGACATTCTTTTTATATGCTGCTTAATTAGTGACTTGGCATCTACTTTTTTGAGACATAATTCATGAGCAAGCAGTCACTATTATGAAGACAGTTCTTGGTATGCTAGATGACATTTTTCCTCTAGTGAACACAACATGAAGTATCTCCATGCAAGTCGTGAGATGAATAGAAGTGTAGGGACTGAGTTCATTATTAACTTTCAGAAAGAAGATTTCAATCTCTGCCAGCAACTGTGAGACTAATTGAAACAAATATTTCCACTGAATACATTAAGGTCTGTAAATTTGTGATGACTAAAAACTATAAGTCAAACCATACTTCCAAATTATTTTTACTCTTATTTTTGAAAAGTTTCAAATTTCTTCACTAACTCCTGAAGGAAATATATAATGATTGTAAGAATTATTTATTGCTCAGTTTCTTAAAAGATTTTCATATAGCCTTGTTTGAAATACGGAAAAGTTCCCTCTAAATTCCTAGTAAATGAATGCCAGAGCTTTTGTAAAATAATAACAAAATTCTGCCTTGGCAAGGGCTGGTTATTTTACAGTTTTTCTTCAGTCATCTAAAGTAGAGAAAACAATTGATCTGAAGCATAACTTGTAAATTCAACTTTAAAAAGGGAGATTTGAGCTATGTGCATTATACATGTCTTCTGAAACTCTCTCTAGAGTGAAAACATGATTTACAGAACAACAGATGTGGTATCAAGCTTTTAGGTTTACTTGCTTGAGCTTTATTATGCTGTTGCCTATTGTATAATTTATTAAGACAAGCAAATCACAGGAGTTTTCTAACATGGGGAGCTGTTAATTTTCAGTTTGAATTACTACTATCAGATTTGCTAGTAAGATTTAGAACTTTTTTTTTTCCATTTTATTGGCATTTCTATGCTCTAAGCTTAATAGGTTTCTATTCTTGAGGCACAACCTGTTCAGGTGTCATCTTTGTGTCTATCTGAAAAGACAAGTTGTTGGTGTTTCTTTGTATATGCTCTTCATGTCCACAACACTGCTTTCAAACACTGTGCAAGAGGGTCAGCATGTCTGCAAAAGCTTTCAGCACAGTGGGAATGTCTCATGCACTGTTGCCCAAAGGAGCCACCCATCTCCTGCCTGATATTCAGAGTCACAGAGGGATATAGGTCAGATGTTTTTAGTGTTGATTCACCTTAGCCAAGAGAAATAGGTGGGATTCTTAACTGATCTTTATTTTTCTCCCAGGCTCTCTCTCATTTGAACAGAAATTTTATATCTGGAAATACCCTGCTCTTGCTAAGACTGCATGTTGTGTAACCCAAGGACTCCTACAAAGAGTCATCAAACCTTGAGGGAAAAGAACTGCCCCTACTTCTGGTCAAATGAAAAATCTTCCCGAGTCCTAGGACTCCATGGTGGAGGATGAAAAGCATATTTAAGCTCTAAGATACTTCACCTGCAAGAACAAGCTTTAGTATGACTTGTCATTCATATTCAGTTTTGGGTTTTCCTTCTCTTTTCTGGTCTGTATAATTCTTGAATCTGCATTTATTCATCACAATACACAGATTCAGTGCAGAATTAAATGGGATCACAAGGAACTCAGGACATCCTGTTGACTCTGTGAGGTGGGGGACACTGACAATTCAGAGAAAGCTGATTTAAGCTAAAGTGTTATTTCTCATAGAATGAAAGCTTCTGAAGCTTCTGTTTCATAATATACAATGTTCCAGAGATACAAACTAAGAGGATTATATTGTCATTGCCCCTTGTCATGCTTTAGAACAGGTGGAAAAGGTTAAGTAAGGAACTAGGAAAACGGAATAGAGTTTCAAAATCTGCTTTGGATCATCACAGAAGTATTCAAACTCTTTGCAACACCCATTTTTTAATCTCTCTTATTGTCAAATGCCTATGTCCCTTGTCAGTACGAGTTTTCAATTTATACTAAATCATTTCTAATCAGGACATTTATTATCTTAGAAACTGCATTTGAAAGACAGAAGTGAAAGACAGAACTGTACATCTCTATTAGCCATAGATCGGAGGCTGTGCAAATAGAACAGCCATAAAGGTAAAAGTCATCCATGTGTAGGACACTGAGATATGTTTCTCACACCAAGTAATTTACGAGGTAATTTCCAATTGCAGTGAAAAAAAAATGTTTTCAGTTTTTCTAGAATATCATGTATAAAAATAAATAACAAAAGTTAAACAAACCATTCTAAAAACATTAACTTCAGTACCCTCAAAATTACACTGAGATGTTTCAGGTTTTGCAGAAGTTAGTACATACACAGTATATACCCAACCTTGATCTTCAGCATTAAACAAAAAATCGCAGGAGTAGAAAAATTATTTATACAGTGAAAATTATTTTTCTTTTCAGTACACCAACTCAGTTTTGCTCTTCTATATCCAAATTACTTTTAAAAAATGTGTATTTTTTTTCTTTTGCTTATTACATGGGAAAATGTTCTAACTACCAGGTTGTTATACCAAACGTGGATAAGGTTATCTTTTCTTTCAGGCACCTGTTCTCAGCAGATCACTGTAGCTTATGAAGGTTGCTAATATCTTGACCCACCGGCTTTGTAGAGGGTTATAAATTCAGATTAATATTTGTATCCTATGTTTTATGTTAGCTAGCCTAAGTAGCATCCTGGCTGTCTTGAAAGCTTCTTTACTTGCAATTCCTAGGTGCTGCCTCTGTGTAAACTGACTGCAATGAGAGCTGGTGCTAAACTTCAGTTTTCTACATCATCCCAGTGGGTCTAGCATAGATAACTTCAGAGAGCTTTTAACTTGAGTACCTATCGTATGAGGTCTAGAACTGGTGTTTGAAAATACTCTTCAAAACTGTGGCTCTGGCTGCCTCGTCAGCTAATGTTAATGATGATGTAAGATTCTGTGTCCCAAACTCCTGTAATACTACCTAGATAAATGGCCATATCAAACATCAACCTGAATTCTCTTGGTAAGTATTTATAGTTGGGGGCTTTTTTGTTTGTTTTTGCTTGTCTGTTTTTTTGGGTTTTTTTGGTTTTTTTTTTTTTTTTTAATTTATGGAGACTTTTTACAGGTAAGAATGTGAAAAATCACACTGTATGTGTACTGAGGTTTTGAGGGAATTAAGTTGTTGTGCACAGTACAGAAACAGTAATTAGTTTCAAACCATGTATATTAAATTACTTATCTAACTTGAATGTGGGCAGTTCAGATCACAAGCTGATGGAACTGTTAACTGGAAGAGACTAGTGGAGGTCATTTAGTCCAGCTTATCAAAAATATCCTAAGAATATTCTTACAGCTCGTTATATAAATAAACCTTAGATGGATAAACTCACATGACATTAACCATATGGGTTTTTTTCCTACTCATTAGATTGGAAATTTAGTGAGTTAGATAGAACAAGCACTTTCCTCTCTTTTTTTTTTTTTCTTTAAGAGACTAACATAAGAATATAGAGAAGGCAAAGAGTTTTCCATCAAAGGACAATGAGAGTTGTATTTTATCACACAAAACTCAAGTGCTTTAGACAATCAATAGATGAGCTTTATCACCTCTAAAACTAGCTTTCATTAAACTTTCTGTGAGACTTACAAATACAACATATAGCAATACAATGTGTCAATCAAACCATAACTGAAATGGAAAATCTTTGAATGTAACAGCATATTTTGAGTTATGCTCATGGACGGGTAGTGTGATGGGGGGAACAGATCTTTAAGCTGTAACATTGCCAGAATTATTTTCTTACTATCATTGTTTGCCTCATCTGCAATAAAGAAGTAAGTTATCTTAGAAATGTTGTTTTCCCAATAAATGGAGCTGCCTATTTAAAGCTACAGTATGTGTCCAGGGACACTTTTACTTCAATTTATATTTTCTCTCATATACAGCTGGGTAAAATAAATGTTCATGAAAAATCTTTTGAGGTTTCTGGGGAAGTCTAGTTGTTTCCCAACAGAGAGTTCTAAAAATTTTTTTATGAGAATAATCAACCAAAATCAAAAGATTATTAACATTTAAGTGTAGTACAGGAGCATCTTTTGTGCAGCAAAAATATTATCTAAGTATTTTTAAAATGGAAATGTGCCATAGCTCAGCATGTTTTTAAAACTGTGAGAGATCTATCAATGGACAAAAGAGAAAGACAGACCACATGTTGAGTGCATGCTTGATAGTCTGTAGAATTTATTGTGAAGTACCACTTGTACTAGGCCTGCCACAGAGCCATTGGTTTGAAAGGTTAATGACTGCAGCAATCACAATTTCAATTTACAAGAAATGGGATGACAGGAAGCCAAATACAAAATGGAGAGAGGTCCCACTGTGATGGCAGCTGAGCAACAATTCATCAACAAGAGCACAGGAATACTGTAAAACCAGAGTGCTGGGGATAACCTTCTGAGCCTGTGGAGGGCTTAGGACTTCTATTAAGCTCATTTTTCAAGAGAGTTTAGAAGCTTTTAAATGGCTAAATTATCTAATAAGACATAAGTTCTTCCTTGATGATTTTCTTTATAATAGTTTCTGCGTGCTTATCCCACCTCCTTAGGTTTTCTTTAGTGCATCCCCCCCTTTTATTTTAAATGCTGACCTTGAGTTCTACCAAAACAGCCATTGTTCCAGTTGGCATTTCACTTGTCTTTGGGCATTCCCTACAGTTACACTTTACCTCTTGCTTCCTCAGAGCATCAGCTATCCTATAGTATGATCTGAGACTTTCTAAAGCTTTCAGACATTTACATATACATAGAGATGCTTTCTGAGACCCTGTGCTCTTTTTGCCTGGATTTTGCTTGCAAGTTGCCTACACCGGAAAATCAAATTGATGAAAGCATATTTAATGATTTACCTTTTTATTTTTGTATAAGTAAAAACTACATAATAAATCAAACTTTGCAATCATCAACACTACAGAAATACAGGAGTATTTGCTGCTTTCTTATCTGAAGTCAGTCAGAACTATACTTGAACAATTTGAAGTCATAAATAACAAATAGAGGCAAAATGTGAAAATTTCTGTTCACTCCTATCTCAGAACAACCATCCTGAACTCAACAGAATTCAAGGAAACAAACAGGTTGGAATGAGATTATGTAAACAAAAACTTAACAGAACTGCTGTGCTGTGGGATGCTGTAAATTTGGTCCAACAGCACCCTTACAACAGCAGAACTACAGTAACTTCAATTAATGCCTCAATTTATCTCTCTACACAGTTAAATTATTGAAGATCTAGTAAGACAGGCGAATATCAAGTGAAAAGCATAAAGCACAGAGGTAGGCTCTGCACAAGTTTTCATGCTGTCACATTAAAGATGTGCACCTGTGTGTTTCGGTAAATCTTTTCAGTGGAGTTTCCTTCTTAGTGGAATGATAAAACAGAAATTCACAGACTCACAGAATTGGCTGGGGCTTGAAGAGACCTCTAGAGATATAAGGTCCCACACTCCTGATCATAAAAGCCCAGTTGGAGCAGGCTGCCCTGGACCATGTTGTTACACACAGATAACATAGAAATGTAATAAAGAATATTTCACCATTATTTCCCTGTCAAAAAACATCCTTTGCAAAAAAAACCATCTGATCGCAAAAGTTCTGTGTCAGTGCCTTGCTGAAGAAGTTCTCACACACAAAACTTCTGGCTGGAGCAGTCTGCTAGGAGCTCTCACAAACAAACATCCTGCCAGACCATCCTACTAGAGCTTGCTTGTCATATCAGCAATTCATCTAAAGAGTTCCTGCCATTGTGAAGTCTTTGAAAGGCTTCGATGAGCTCCATGCCAGAAAAACCAAATGCAAGCCTTTTTGAATAATGTAATACTTAGAGAAGGCACATTGAGAATTCAGAGGGCGTATGTGGAAAAAGAAAGAGAAAATCAGTTACCACATCTGAGAATCTATTCTTCCTTCCCTCCCCCCCATCACCTCTTCCTCTTCTCTCTCCACCACCCAGAGCTACCTGCTGCCATCAGGACTGAAGCTAGCCCAGCCCGGGGCAAGCCAAAACTCACCATATTACATACATGAGGGGGTTTTTAACTATAATTTTTGAAGGCCAGAAAGCATCAAAACCTAACTTTGCTTAGCCCAGGGGAAGCCCGTGAAACAGTTAATTGGGAAACTGAATCTACATGTCACAAGCCAAAGACTGCATCCTCACAAGCCTGCCGGGAGCCACAGAGATAACATCACAAACAACTGAGAAACAGAAAGACAGAGAAAAGAAAAAAAAAAAAAAAAAGAGGCAGAAACTGCTCCCCCCCCTAGTGTGAATCACAGTGATTCAGCACAAGTAGTTTCTTCTGGTGGCACTTTTTTCTTTGCTTCTAAAATTAATCTTAGCATTTTTCCAACCTTTTTTTATTTCCTCTCTTTCTCTGCATCTCTTAGCAATTAATTAATTAATGAAAAAAAAATCAGTTTTTTAAATCAATGGATAACTTGTTTCAAGTTTTAATTTTGTTTGGGAAAATGTTTTGAACCTAAGTACTTTCTGCGACATAAGTAAGCAGATTGTAATGTGTCCAGACAACTTTTGGGTATCTTCAAGCAGAATGATGACACAACTCCAGTGGGCAACCTGTGCAGGAGCTCAGTTACCCTCACAGTGAAACGGTTTCTTAATGTTAAGGAACCACTTATGTTTCAGACTGTGCTCATTCCCTCTGGCCCTGGCACTGGGCACCATTGAAGAGCCTGGCTCCATCTTCTTTACACCCTCCCTTCAGATATTTATGTATGCTGTTAAGATCCCTGCTGAGCCTTCTCTTCTCCAGACTGATCAGTCCCAGCTCTTCCAGCCTTTTGCCACAGGAGAGGCATTCCAGTCCCTTAGACATGTCTGTTGACCCTTTGCTGGACTCTCTCCAGTATGTCCCATATCTTTCTTTTACTGGGGAGCCAAGAATAGGCCACAGCACTTCAGACGTGTCCTCACCAGTGCTAAGTGGAGGGCTGATTGCTCCCTCGACCCGCTGGCCACGCTTTGCCTAAAGCAGAACATGGTACCATTTGCTGCCTTTCTGCACAGATGCATTTGCTGGCTCATGCCCAACAAAGCAGAGTGTCTCTCCAGTTGGGTGGCCCCCAGCATATATTGGTACACAAAGCAGACACATGAAGCACATAGAGGTGGAGATATTGGCAGGATAGCACCAAGCTGGATCAGAAAGAAGGAGAGCGAGAAGGGAGGTGGGCCGTGCCACGCAGAAGTGGATGATTGAGCACTGTAAGGATGATTGAACACTCTAAGCCCAGACCATAGGAAGCACTGTAATGCCATTGTGGATCAGTACCCACCAAAGTAATTCAAACTGTATTTGATAAAAGGTACTTACGTGACAGGAAAGGTGAACTAATGAGAATAGGTAAGCTGCTCGTAGAGCTGAGGTAGACCTGTCCTATCAGTTCTCTGAAGTGATCAGAGAATTTTGATCTAGCACCAAATTCTGCAGTACAAATTGATTAATGTGAGACACAAAACAAACTCCAACTCAACCAAAAGTTTGAAATCCTTCCTTTCTGAAGTCTAATGCTTGGGCTAAAGAACACTACTTTAAACTGATTTACTTTTATAACAGTCAATAGCCCTGGGCACGCTTTACAGCATTTTAGAAAGTAAGTTACAATTTTGCAATGATATTGCACAAAAAATGCATGAAGTTCAGGTTCATTAACTCTAAATAGTTGAAGATATGTTATATGTGCACGTCTTGAATTATCATGTCCTGATAAGGAAATGAAACACATGAATAAAGATGTATTACTATGTTATACCATCAACACTCCTTTGATGTAGGTAGAACTTAGCTCTTGAAACACAAAAGCATATGAAGACCTGGAATTCCTCTTTTCAAAGAATGCTAAAATGGGTATTGATTAAAATACTTCCTTATAAACTATTCTCTTTCCCCATTCCTCATTTTATGCAGAGAATTACCAAGGTCCTTCCTTTCTGAGACTCTAATTATTCTTGGAGAAACAGACAGAAAGCTTATTTTATCTACTATATTTTGTACCTTTTTGCCTTAGATAATTAGGGACATTAGATCATGGTTTGCAATGCCCAGGGAATACTGTCATTAACAGGGGAATGTTCTCTGGTACCCTGAGGAAATGAAAAGCTTTTAAGAGCAATCACTGTTAATCCCTAACAGTCCAACATTATATACCTCTGGAACTGAGGATGATATATAGACATAACACATT
The DNA here is from genome assembly GCA_035221455.1 of Xenops minutus. Classification (NCBI taxonomy): domain Eukaryota; kingdom Metazoa; phylum Chordata; class Aves; order Passeriformes; family Furnariidae; genus Xenops; species Xenops minutus. Next base: position 57,188,790 of record JAWWEE010000122.1, on the reverse strand, counting down.
AAGTGACTCTGTCTTACTTGCATCATAAGCTTTTGATAAGAATGTATGTTTAAAACATCCCTTTGCATGGCTTGCTTTCCTTACATCTAAGAATTCTGCAAGATTTACACTTCTTGTACAAGCTATTCAAAATATCCTCTCTGATTCCATAGTTGAGCTTCACTGTGTTTTCATCATCATTATACTTTGTTACACAATTTCATTTTAGTAGTAGATGCAGATGCCAAGGGTAACAAGAGCAAGAAGACACAAAAAGGGTGAAAGAAAAACTAAACCACAAGGTGAAAAATGTAATTAAATTCATCTTTACCTTCAGGTCAGCATCAGACTTAGCATCTCCACAGTTGCAACACTCACAGACTATGTAGATTAACATTAAACACAGATGATTTGCAAGCAATTATTACTAATTTTTTAATATCAAGTTTTTATACCCAATGTTAGCTGCATGTAATATTTGCTGCATGTAATATCATACACAATTGTTAATCATATGAAATACAGTAGAATAAAATAGAGGAACAGGCCATTTTCTAGAGTAAACAGAGTTTAATACTACTTACTAAAATCTTTTTGAGTCTTATTTCTCTGCTGTACTAACCATGCATGCCTCACATGTCAACACCAAGCCCAGCACCACAGGGCAGCTAGTACACATGGGAAAAGCAGTCAGGTGACACCCATGTACTGGGATCTCAGCTGAGATAGCTGCCAACTAAAAACATTGGACCTACCAATAGAACACACATATGAGCAAAAAAAAAATCACAACTAATTACACCCAGTAAAGGCATCTAAAAAGTTTATAGATTTGCAGAACTAGTAAGAACTGAGGAAGTCACCAACTGCTGTTCATGAAATGAAAAATTCCTCTAGTGCAATTGAAGTCAATTACTCCTCATGACAGCCACTGTGAATGCAAAAATCAAAATCTTTCCCATTACTGCATCTTTGGACAAACCACCTCAATACAACTTTCAATGTCTTTGAACAAAGTCTTACTATACTAAGTTATAATTATTTTCTTCTGGATGCTTTTATATTTTGTGTGCATCTTTTGGTCATTAAATAGCCCAGTTGTTGCAGAGGGATTGTTTCCTCCCCTGACCAGACACACAGTATTTAGCTACTGAATCCCATAAGCTGCATTGCCAGTCACACTTACACAGCTGAGATTGCAGTGGCCTATGCTGTAAACAGATGGTAAATTCAAAAAGGAAGTGCTTACATTCTTGAAACCTCTATATAAGATCTGAAGTTCCTTCTTTGTGAATTTACTCTGTGCTTCCAGCAGTTCAAGAGCTTCAGGTCTATGTCGTACTGTGGCCATTTCCATTTCATCTTCTACAGTGTCTGCAGAATACAAGAGACAGAGAAGGAAAACTCAACAAGAAATATAGAAAGTAAGAATATCTAACCCTTGCAGAAAGAAAAAAAAAAGAGAAAGTTAAAAGACATTCTCTTAAATAATTGTTTTTGCAGCTTTAAAAGACAAATGACATGTTGATTTTGAACTCACAGGGAAAGGTATCTCTCTATCTGCTTCTGTGGCTGTAAGGAATAGAGAAGAGCGATGATGATCCAGTGGTCTGGATATCATCTCATAAGTACAAATAGCAACAAACTGGAAAGCCAACAATCTGAAAGGGCATGCATGACAATGACACATTCAGTATGACTTCTGTATTTCTAGAACTCTTTGACCAAAGGAAACAATTTCTTATACAACTTTAATGACTCCAGAACACAGAAATTTTCTCCTTGGTTAGCTAATGGATGTGAATTCACTGGGAATTTTAGTGTTCTCCTGTTATTGTGAAGTTGTCCTTTGCAAAGAGTGTGAGACTGATATTGCACATTCAGCAGCACACTCTACTTTGAGTATGGTATAACTAACCCTTCAGGGCAAGCCTTATTGATGGTGAGCAGTCTAAGTGGGGAACATGATCATTTTAGTGACTTGTTCTGTAGGTGAATAAGAATGTTGATATACATATTCAAGGCTTACAGTTGAGTGCAGCCATAAAACAGTGAGAGACAGCAACACATTTTTTTTCCCAGGTAGAGTTTTAAATGTGCAAGTTCAATAAAATTGCTAAAGAAATGTCCAGTGTGTATTTATATATAGGGTGCAGGTCATTTATCTGATCAAAAATGTGAATGTATGTATCAACTTTTAAGTACTGCAAGCATGAAACATAACTTATGCAGTACTCCAGACTAATTTAATAAAATCACTGCCTTATTTGGATTTAAGAGTTAAACCAACTATAGAATGTAACAAGAGAACACACCTGAGTTTCACTTCTACAACACTGAAGATATATATTTTCTTTCATCAGAATGTGGGACTCTGCATTCTCAAACTTTTCTATATTTATAAAAGCACAATATTAGAATACTCCACTGAAACAATATTATGCTTACAGTTTCACATACTTTTGTTCTACTACAATGCAGTGATAACTTTCAGCTGCTTGGGAGAAATTTGGCATCAAAAGATACAATTCTGGTAAACAAAAAATGAACAACATTTAAAGAGATATAATCATAATACATATACTATTTGGATAAATCTTCACAAAATTTAGGGCCTTTTCCTTTTTCTTGTCAAAGATATGTTGCTGTTAGCACTCATTCCAGGAAGATAACAGCAGTGCCATTCAGATGATTTCAGCTTCACCTCCAGTCTTATCTCTGAACGCTCATTGCGTATTGGCTTATGGACAAACAATAATATGATTCTATGGTTTTATTTTTTTTTTAATAGATTATCTCATACAACTCATAGACCACTATGATCTTTGTGAAATTTCTAGTGTAAGTGCTATTGACAAAAGCCTCAACTAACTTTACATAGACCTTGTGATGTTTGATAGAAGTTTTAAAGGACCAGTATCTGAACTCACAAGACTGTAAGAAAAAGTCAGCTCTGCTCTACAAAAAGACACCCTGAGGTGCAAAGAGGAAGTACTGAAATCCTGACTTTATAGATGAAATTGGAATAAAATAGTTTTAGAGTTAAGAAGCTGTCTTCCTAATCTATGGAAGGTGAAACTAAATTCTTGAGTCCCATTTTAATTCTGCAGAACAACATCCAGGGTTTATTTTGCACATAGTCTAAAGCCTTTCCATCATGTTTTAAGGGATTAATCTTTTATATTTTTTTATATAGTCACTAAAGACTCTATAAAAATCTAATGCTGTAAATACAAAGCCAATTTTTTTTCATCAACTGCAAGTAAACACCAGGTACTTATACTAAATTGGCAAAATAATCAACCTGAGAATAAATATTGTTGAAAGCTTACTTGTATTTTATATTCAAACAGCTATATGGAATTTAAATGCGCTTTTGTTTAGACAGAAAAGGACTTAACTGGAAATGAGTTCTCTAAGCACCCATTTGTAAAACATCTGGCTACCTAGAGAGACATCTACAATATTTTCTGGAAGTTAAGAGAATACACATAATGAATGTGAGGCTACGGATAAAGGCCAGACAATGTGATCATGAGCACAATGTTTGGTATATCCTTAGCAATAAATATTTTATTTGTATTTAAATGGTTCGGTGAGAATGTAGAAGACTGCAATGGGATAATGATGTCTTTCTGTTAATGAAAAGGTTCAGTATAACACTCTTCACACTTAACTTCTGTAGTGTCTTGCAGTTATAAATAATAAAAAAAATTAAGATCACCATAAACTTCCTTAAAATGTGCCAGCTATGCTGATTGAAATGTTACAGCATTCATGAGTCACTTCCAGGTTTTTAATTTTTTTCTTCACACTTTTATCTACCGCTATCCAGTCTAGAAAAAAAATCAATACTTTAAAATACGTAGCGAAAATGTGTGAAAATGTGTCTATTTCTAAGCATTAATCATTTCTATGGCATTAGTTTTTTTCAGTTCTTTAGTTTCTTCAGCCAAAGAAAGGGTTCTTTTTTTTTTTTTTTCACAGAAAGATAACATGTCAACTGAAAACCAGAAACAAGTTCACATTCTTTCATTAATATATTAGACAAAATATTCTTAATGATTTCATTAATGAGTAGCTTTCTTACAGCTAAATAGTAAAGACCATTTTAAAGTATTTGCCACAAGATCTAGGCTTTGAATCTTTCATTGTTCCTTGAAGAACAAAATGGCAAAAGCAATGCGAAAAGCAGACATACTCTTGCAATAATGGCAGCTGGAGAAGCATGTCCAAAGTTAGGGCTCAGTTCATATCTGTAAAAACTGTACACATGCATTTCCCAGTACAAAATCCAAATTATAGCCTCCCTATTTATTTAATAACATAATGCACACATGCTTTTCTCTTCCAAAACCATTCTTGAGTCTAATCCTATCTCTAGCACATGCATTTATCTAAGAAATTATGGCTTTAAGTGTAGACTTACTAAACTAAAGAGAACAACTAAGAAGTGTCCTTTTACATGCTTTGTTCAATAGGAACACTAAAATATGTTCAATAGGAATGCTGAAATAAGATTTTACTCATTCAGATAACCTTTGTACATACTGATAGAAGTTAAGTGCCGTAGTGCAAATTCAGACTATGTAAATTTCAACAAGTTGTTTGTTTTAACAATATTTTGATGACAATTTCTAAGAAATTCACATCATGTGATTGTTATTGTATGTAGTGCTGTTTAGTGTATGTGGTGCTGGCTTCATTCCTAGTACACTTGTTATAGTTTCAAAACTCAGTTGGAATTCCTTCCAAAGCTTGGAGGCAACGCCTTAGCACCGATAAAAGGTTTAA
>JAWWEE010000122.1:57051591-57183917 GCA_035221455.1 Xenops minutus | reverse complement strand
CGCCGCGCTGCCCGCGCCGCCCGGCGCGGCTGCTGCCCGCGCTGCTGCCGCTGCTGCTGCTGCTGGGCGGCGGCGGGGCCGCGCTGCCCCCCGGCTGCAAGTACGACGGGCGGCCCAGGAGCGCGGGCAGAGCGGCGGCCGGCGGCGCCGTGGAGGTGAAGGTGGTGTGCAGCAACCTGGAGCTCGCCCGGGTCCTGCCGGCCGAGGCGCTGCCCAACCGCACAGTCACCCTGTGAGTACCGGCCCCGCGAGGGAGGGGCAGCCTGGCGGAGAACGGCGTGGCGGGGATGGAAGCGGGGTGACCCCCCTCTTGGGCTGGGGAAAGCACCGCGAGCGGATGTGCTTTTCATGTTTTCCCTTGGTTTCCCGGGATGGTGATTTTTAGGAGGGGGTGAAGCGTCCCGTAACTCAGCGGCAGGACGAGCCCGTCCCGCGGAGCACCCCCCCCGCGCCGTGGAATACCATCCTCACACTCCCCCTTGTCCTTCTTCCCCCAGTAGGCGTGCTGTTTTTGTGTGCGGGCAATGCTCGTTTATCCATGTGAATAATAAGTTTCAAACAGGATGTACGACTTACTCCGAAGTAAGAAATTCGTTGGCATTTACTTAGACATGAGTATGCACATATAAAGAAAGGATTTGGAAGTTGTTTTCCTTCCTGAGATATTAACCAGTCACCCTATCAAAGAAGTTCACAGAATGGTGAGAGGCAGCTTTAAGGATCAGCTGGTCCAACACCTCTGACATGGGCAGGGATCATCATCAGCACAGGGTAGAATCAGTGGATGGTCCTAGAAGTGGAACCCAGCTGGAAGTGGAACCCAGCTGGAAGTGCAAGCAGGAGAGTCGATGAAAAGAAACTGGGGTGTAGCTTAAGATGGTTATCTGCTTAACTGGAAATCACAGGTTTGAAAGATCTACTAGTAATCGAGTATTTAAAAAGTACAGAATATATAGTAGTTCGGTCACGAGAGCAACAATCTGACTACTTTTGTGAACTTTGACAGCGCTGAAACACCAAGGAAGGGCTTCCTTCAGGAAGTCTTAATGAGGTGTGGACCCAGCATTTGCATGGAGCTGGACCTATGAGAAAAGAGCCAAAAAAAGGAGAGGTGATTAAGGCTGAAGGAGTAGTTCTCACTTGGCAATCTGCAAGGGTTTCTAAATTACTTGTGAGAAGTGACCATAAATGTTCCTATGTGAAGTTTCTGAAGTAGAAAACAAACTAAAAAGTAGAAGGAAATGGCTGTTTGATCCACAAATATGTTTTAGTCTTTGTTAGCCTCAAGTGCTTTACAGCTGATTAAATGTCAAAAATATGGTATTATCTATAAAAATTTTGATGTAAGTAGATGTATGGGGGATATGCTGAAGTTGACTGTGGGGGTCTTTTGGTTCAAAAACATTGAAGCTCTGATTACTATGAAAGACAAGCAGATACAAAACACAGCAGTCTTGCTGTGAGTGGATATTTGTTCATAATTGCAGTGACAGAAGAATTTGGGTGAATGGTTCATTTTTCATCTTGATTTTCATAGTCCTTCAATATCCAGAGTGTATCTAGAGTATATCTACATATGCTAATTAATTGCTTTCAATTAACTGGCCTTTGAAGTTCATAATAACTTCTGAAACATTTATTTTTCCATTTTGAACTTTTTAATAGACATAGCAAGAAAAAAAAAGATTTTTTTCATTGTTATTTTTAGTAAATATAAAAACTGTGTTGATACAATTTAATGAACACACACTTTGAAATTTTGCTTAAATAGAAGGCGAAGAGTGTTAAACAATGGTCTTGCTTTTTCTAAGAGAGTGGAGGTTAACTGTTGTGTTGAGGTTCAGTGTCTTTTGAGTTTGTTGACTTGTGAGGCATGACTTTCCATATCTGAGTGTTTTGTTGTGGTTTGGTTTCTGTTTTTGTTTCTTTTATTTTTTTATTATTATCAAATCCATGTTTACCTGGATAGAAAGTGTTGGTGATTTTTTTGGGGTTTGTTGCCAAGTGCCATTTCACTAACATGATGATTAGTAGTGCTTTGGTTAATCGTTATCTAATCTTGTGCCAAAAATTACGTGGTTTTTTTTTTTCTCTCCAAGCTGGTACTTAGAATTGCAGCACTTGGTGGATAGTAGAAGGTGGTCTTATTAGAGTCAAACTGCCCTGAGTTATCTTGAATCTTGTGGAATTCTTCTATTAAGATAAGTACTAGTTCTATTATATGTATTTGGATTAGTGGATCACTGCAGAGATAAATAGCTGAAAATAGATCACTGTGTAGATCAGCTGCATTTTAATTCAGTTAGTTTTCTTTTATGTTGATTCTTTATTTTGCACAAACCAATTTTAAATAGGAGGATATATATAGTTTTATATAACTTTTTGGTTTTTGAGTGATCTAGGAATGATGCAAATGAAGTGGTTATATGCATTTTGGAAATACTAATTTAATCCTTATCATTGGACAAACTTTCAGCAGATCAGCTATTATGCATTTAGCATTTACAGTTTTTCCCCAGTCAAATATTTTTGAGGATTAAAACCTCTAAAAAGAGAGGAAATAAGAGAAGTAGTGGAAATTAGGATAAATGAGTAGCATCTGAGCATGCTGGCCAGTTTCTTTCATTCTTGCACACTATTGTAGTTAATGATCAATAATGATATTGCTAAGTTGGGCAAGGTCACTTAATTTACAAAATGCCTTGACCTGTGTTTGCCACAAAACATGTTACTGTCCCAGTAATTTGGGCCAATGTTATTAAAATCTTCAGTTACAATTCAGAAAAAATATCCTAACTAGAGTTCAGTGGATAAGAAACAAAATAATTTTGTTTCATTATTGAGGAAGAAAAGCAAACACTGGAAGAGGAGTATCAAAGTATAGAGAGATGTTTATGGGAAAAAAAGTAATGTTTAGAATTTCTGGCAGCACAGTAAGTTGAGATTCTTTTAGGATCCAGATAGAACTAGCTGTTGCTTTCCTGGGCAGAGTAGGTCAAATTCCAAGGTGAATTCAAGTTTAATTGTAGCGAAGGAGGGGACTTTTTCCTAGCCTTATGTAATAACCTTTGATTGGGATGCAAATGAAGGGTGTATCTACATGAACACTATAAGATGACTGACTTTTGTAGTTTAACCAGCCAGATGAGATGCTTTTGGTGTGAAGATAACACTGGGTGAATGTGGCATGCTCTGTGTTTCAGTAGATGCTAAAGCCATTGCCATGATGCACATTTAAGTAAGGAATGCACTGTACTCTTGTGTGAGAAGTCTGAGATAAGATATCCATTGCTGTTGTGTTTCTTGATGGAAGCTCAAACGATGATGTCATAGCTTGTTGGATATTAGCCGTTACTTTGGAAGAGAATGTATAATTCCATTGAAGACAAGCTCATGAAGTTGTGATGTCTTGTTATTTGTTGAGAATTGTTAGTTACCTGTTACAGATGTGCTATTGGAATAGGAATATAAATAAAGAGAAAAAACATATATAGTTGGTAAAGAATTGTGTTCTGAATCAGGAGCCTTAATGTTCTACAAACAACTTTGCTTAACCACAGATCTTCATAGAAACATAGGAGTATCAGTGTTTGCAGTTACAAAAGTGTTAGGATTTACAAGTCAGCATTGGCCTGTACTTGTGTTCAGAGGTATGATTAACTGAGTTGCTGTTGGGAAGCATCTTAAAATGTTAGTTTTGTTCAGCTCCTAAATAAAATCACATCAAACTACATCCATTGAGCAGCTCGCAGGCATACTTACTCCATCTTCCAAATATCTGGGCAGCTTTTCCATTTGTAACACAAATTGAAGATTTGAGAAGTTTCAAAGCAAAATGTCACTCATATTGCAAGGAGCCCTTTCTATTGCAGTGTGCTACTACATTGTAACTACCTGACTGGTGTAATGTAAGTGTAGTCTGTGAAAGTCTGACTCCCTTTTTAAAGTACACTTGTATTACTATCTTGATGATAACTCTTGACATCTGTCGGCTTTCTTTTTTTGTTGGCATAGTCAATTTCAGACTGTTTAAGTGCTCAGTAATAACAACTTGGGCACTTTTTACCAGTGACACCAGACTCTTAAAAATCATTAGAATGTTTCATTTTCTGATAGGCTTGTACTCTAGTAGGCTTATTTAATATACATCTATCAGATTTTGTGTGTCTTTTACCTTCTTGAGAAGATAACCACATTAAAAATCAGGTTTGTGCTTTTCTGTATGTACTTTTCTAAAACCGATTCATTACAGTGCAGTTATTACTATAGGATATTGAGTACATACAGTATTCTCTTATTGTGTTTGCTTTTGTGTATATTTGAGTATTGCAAGAAAATTCTGAGGTCACAGTTTGAACAGTATTTTCTTCTGAATTCGATATTTAGTGCTATCTGAATAACTATTCAACTTTGGAAGGCAGTGTGCTACATTGTTTATATGTATCCTCTGGGATACACAGTCAAGTTTGAGTAGTGTTCTCTTATTTCATGCAGTGTTACAATAAATACTTTAACATACATGGTGGGTTGTAAATGGTTATAGTCTTCATGCAGTAATGATTGTATCAATTCATACTGTTGGTTTGGGGTTTTTAAGGCTATTGTTCTATGTAAGCATTTTTAAATTACTTTCGGTGCCTTCGACAATGAGATTATCATACTTTCTATTAAATATGAGGTACTAGAAATATGGCTTATGTGTCATAAATATAACAAGCTTGGAGCTCAGATTTTTGCATCAGAACTATGTATTGGTTACTGTTGAGTTGAAAATAAAGGAGAAGAACAGAGAAGTTCTGAAAAATTCTGGAGAACAAATTGAAATTTCTGTAATGGGAAAAAATATTTTTTGCAATTCTTTGAGCTACAATATTGATGTAAAATTGCCCAATGCCTTTATTTCTGTGAAACTACCAGTTACCCATATTAGCAGTGTCCTCTAAGTTTTCATTAGCCCTTCATTGAGTATTAAATATTCAGCATGTTATGACGTATTTAGCTTCAGGGAGACAGATTTTCTCTTTACAACGAATCCTTTTTTCTTTTACTGTTGTTTTTTATTGATCAGTAGTACTCCTGTTTTTGTTTCAGTTTGGGAGAACTTCAAAATTCCATAACTTTTATTCAATGCTGAGACTAAAAGAATCAGAATTGGAATTTGTGCTGCAGTGATGAAGAACAAATAACTACTTGTGTGTCATTGCTTGCAGTTTGTTCATATTTCAGAGGTAATTTTTGTAATTTAAAACATCTATGGAGCTGCAAGTTTAGATTTTTCAGAATTTAGTGGTTTATATGTACTTTGCATGGGCCAAATATGTTGCAGGTTCAGGGATTTGTCACTACTGCCCTATTTAGTCTGTATCTTCACCATAGCAGTCTATTTTTTTATTGTATTTGGTTTAAATGCTTTCTTTGTACTAGTAGTTAATCCATGAAGATTAAAAACAGTTGAGCACTTCTTTTCACTGGTGATAATAAAGTGTTTTAAATTTAAGAACTTTGAATAAAGTATGTTTTTGTGAGATAAATTATGAGTTTTAAATATTGATATATAAAGTCTTAATTATTAAATCTTTATATAGTAAATAGGTGAGAATTTTATTTTCACCTTTATAATTCACTGTGCTTAGCAGTGAAAGCTGCAGTGTCTTGTTGCCTTTAGAGTGCTAAAGATCATGTCCATTAATTACTGTTTATGTGGATTACTGTGTTGTGGCTCCTCCTTCTGTAATGCCGCAGGGCATGTCCAGTGGTGCAGTACACTACTGCCCTGTCGATCTCCAGGCTGCTCTGGAGTGAATGGGATGCCAGTGCACTGCAGTGCAGAGCTTTTAGGTCCCAAAGGATCCAAACTCCTTTGATGGTATGTCTGATCCAAGCTGGTCAGCCAGTTTTGGCAAGGCTGCAGAGTTGTCACTTCTGGAGTAGGAAATTGACCTTTTTAGTGAGACAGACCAACTAAGTCTTTGGGGGGAAAAACCCAAACATAATAAATGCAGACTGATTAAAGATATTTAAGAAATAGACAGTTTAGTTCCATAATTCTGGCTGCACTAGACTGTGTGTTCTAGGATTCATCCAGACAAGTCTCCAGCATTATGGCTCTAGGTGGCTGCAGTCTGTGCTATCTTCAGCTGCTTTGTCTTAAGAGTTTAGTCTGTGCCTTCCACTATGTCAGTTCAATCTAGGGGCAAAAAGGTGCTTTAAGGTAGAGGGAGGGTATAGTCTAGATACAGAGTGAAAAAAGGGTGATTGGATTAAAAGGCAGAAACTACTTCTGGGAGTTGGTGAGGAGCTGAGATGGAAGTGTGGGTTTCTTTGAACGGATATGTTGATTATGGAGATGGGAAATCAAAAGAACTTAAGAGGGAATGAAGCTGGAACAAATAAGGTGCTGAAGGCTGAGTGCAAAGTGGCTTAGTGTGAGGTGAGCAACAATTCTTGAAAGTTCAGCAGCTACCTCCAGAATCACTAACGGCAGTATTTGTGACTGGATGCCAGTGGGAACTCTGATGGATCATATAAGGAAATGGTAGTGGTCTAACACAGTCTGTGAAAACTCTTATGGTGCTGTCCACATGATGTGTTTTTTGCATCTGAACGCAAAGGCTTATTTCTGTCAGATACAAGAAATTATCAGTGTTACTTAGTGTTTTTACAGAGTATGTTTTACCTTGAAACTCAGATTTCTGAAAGCATCCTCTCCAAAGCCCCAGACAACTGATTCCTGTACCCTGAACTTTTGTTTTAGGATAACAACCTCTGGTCTTAACAGGAATTAAAAGCAATTCTGAATTGTGTGTCGATGGGCTCATGGAAGTTTCTGTGGGTTGCAGTAACCTGACCTTAGAGCTCTGTGCTGGAGAAAGGTCCCCTTCAACCCTCTCTGCCTGTTTCTGACACAGGGATGATGAGAAGGAATGTCAGGGGAGAGGAGATTTTTCCCTCTGAGTGAGGAATGTTCCATCTGCATCCAGCTGTCTGTGAAACTATAGCCTAAACTGGAGCTAGTGTGTTTGTACCTTCACCCCCAGTCTCTCACTGTGTGGATATTTGTGGGGTTTTTTCCCTCCCCTCCCTGGCTCAGTACTAGCTTTTGTCTGGCTCTGTGCCTAGTCAGTTCAGGGAGCTATACTATCCAAAAACTGTTTACTTCTGTAGGATTAGGATATAAATTTTTGTAAATGTATCTTTGTGTGCCAGAAACTGACAGGAAGTGCTTGTTAATGTGTCTAGACAAAGCACTTTCTAGAGAGCAGGTACCCTTGATAGGAAGTGTAAAGATATGTGAGACTGGCCATAACAGTGTATGCTGTAATTAATACTGCTGTGATACGACACATAGATTATTGGCCATAACAGTCAAAGTTGGGAGGGTCTGGCTAGGCATCCATGTGCATTATTTCCTGTGAAGTTACTCCCTTAGCATGTATGTATGGAGGTTTTTGGCATTTCAGGTTGAACTGCAGGTCTATGGGAATCCTAAAAAGTGTACAAATGGTGGCTAAGTGGGGAACTCGGGAGCAGAAGGTAGTAAGACAGGATGTTTACTAAAAAAGTTGATCATTATCTCTTAAAATAATACAGATGCAGGGGAGAGAGAATTTGGAGGAAGCTTTCTAGAATGCAGTGGTTACAAGGATTAGGTTACCAGTGCTTTTTCTTAGCTTTAGAAATGGCAACTCAGGGTTAGTGGTGGGAGAAATTGGATATTGCTGTGTCCTCTGAATTTTCTCTTAGGTAGGCTTTTGAACCTGGAGTAAGTGTCAGAAAAAGAGGTTTGGTTGGTAAGGTTGTAATTTCACAGAAATTTCTTTTGAAAGTATTATCATTTTCAGCAACATTGCTGCTCATTCTTGCACTCTATTTTGCCCCTCAGTTCTCTCCTTTTTCTAAGATGATTTTTATTTGGTACTTTTACAAGAGAACTTGCTGAGTTGCTCCAGTGATTGACAATGTGTTTCACTAGAAATAAAGAATTTCTGTCCTTAAAACCAGTTTGGTTTTAATGAAAAGCAATAAATAAGGCCTGTGGTCTCATACTGAATATCAAGGAAAAAATCTTTAATGGCAATGCATAGTGAGCATTGTTGCTTGAATGATGTAGGGTTTGTGTAGGAAAAATAAAGATTCCTCATGAGAATATATGAAGTTAGCACATTACCAGTTAAAAATGAAACAATATAAAGACAGTTTTAATTCTGTAATTTCATTACTTGAGTGCTTTAGTTTACAATTTTAATATTTTTTATATATGCATTCTAATGAAATAGGAAGTCTTTTATCTGTTGCAAACTTCTGTATGTTTCATTACTAAGCTTCCTCAGTTAGAATGCTTTTGTTGAATTGGAAAATACTGTCTCCTTTGGTTAGGGGCTTTGGAAAGATTCATAGCTCTTTGTGTGAAGCTTGTGAAGTTTTTTCATTTCAGAGTTACTTTTGAGCAAGTAGCATTCATGTTCTGTTCAATCCCATTACTAGGTTTCTTTTGACACCAGTAACTCACTAGAAGGCAAAATATTGACTTGAAAAACATTGGGTTTATATCCTTTTTAAATCACAGCTTCTACAAGGTAAACTTCAAAAAATGTATTTCTTTTTACTTGTTCATGACTTTTAGCAGAAAGCATTTTTCTTTTCTTGATTGTGCAGAGGGTTATTTTAGTCTGACTCTTGCTGGTGGCCGCTTTCCCAGTCCTTAGAGTATACAGTCATCATGAAATGATCTGATTTATTTTCTATTTCCTGGCTCTCTATTTGAGTCTCTTAAAATGTATTCTGGAAGCTACTTCAGCATTCAGCTAAAAGTTATACTGTCTCCCAGTCTTCATACAGGCTTCTGGTGGCCATTTTGGCTATTTGGTAAGATTGTGAATGGATGTGTGTGTGTTTTAATAATATCCCCTGAAAGGATTCATTTGTGAAGTTTAGAGATGCCTTCTTTATTCCTGTTTAGTTGACTACTGTCGTAGTGATGGTTGTTTTGTAGCTGACAAACCAAAATAATTTCATAGAACTTTTTCTACTTAGTGGTTATTTCCTTATTTTAAGGGTAAAAATGGATGCTGCCATGATTATTCTTCCCTCTGTATGAAAAAGTACATCATCTTTAGTATCTATTGCTAAAATTCTTTGTAGTACAAAGGGCAGACTTTGGGTTTGACTGCATTTATGTTTTGCATGCCAGCAACAGTGCATCTACTGCTGAAGGTCTTGCCAGTAAGTTAAGATTCAGAGCTGTTTCTTCACAGAGTTTTGCCAAAGTATTCTGCCACTTTATGGGCAAAATGGAAAAAGGGCTTTCTGATCCAAGTTATATTCAACAAAGAAACATTTCAGCAGTGTTCTTGGAATAGGTGAAAAGCTGGTTTGTTTTTTTTCTTGCAGGGGTTGTTTTGTTTGTTTGGGGTTTTTCTGTAGGTGCATTATTTCAGATCACCTCTTTGTCTCTACAATTCTGCTCAGTCAAAGGAAGAGGGAAATGTGTTGTGTTAGGTGACTTGAGATGTGTCCATGATCCTTTCTAGAACCTACTTTTCAGCTACTTGTTCTTCCAAGTTTTTTGTGTTAATTCCCTTGGTTGTGTTTTTTTAACATAGGAACTAGCACTGTCTGCATTAGTTCCACATTTTATTTTCTGGTATGTAAGGATTGGACAGGCAAAGTTCATGTGTTTCAAGCAGGCATTGTTGATCATTTAAAAGAAAAGAAAAATCTGATATGGAGATCCTAAGAAATATGGAACAACAATGACATTGGGCTATGGAAACCCCTTCATGAAATCTTCAGATACATCAATTATGTTGCAAAGTAATTTTTTAAAGGAGTTGAACAAGATAGGGTTGAGTGAAGGTCTCATCTCAATGGTAGCTCTCTACTGTTTTCTCTTTAAACTTCTTAATGATGGAAAAGTTAGCATATTTTCAGAATTACTTGCCTCTTAGGAAGAATTATAGTCTTAAACTAGTAACTTAGAATTAGTATTGATAACAAATAATATCCTGTGTCTAAATGGTATGTAATAGTCCATCATTTCATTGTACATTAATGCACAGACACTGTGAAAGTGAGTATAAAACATCTACTTCGAGGTGAATGCTTTATGGTGTTTTGTCTTCTTATGCCACATCTCTTAATACTTCAAATAATGTATAGGCTAAATATATTAATAGCAAGTTTTAAGCTGCATTTTTTTAAGATTACACTTACAACATTTTTAAGTGTGATGAAGTGTTTTAGGTTATATGGAGTGTTATAAAATCTATCATTTATTGTATTAAACCTTTATGGTTGAGCAACTAATGGCCTCTGCAGAGAAAATACTAAATCAGCCTGACTGTAATTTGTACATCACACTCAGGAGAGAAATTTACCTTGTGCACAGATAGTCAAAGCCTTCTACTTTAGGCCTATTATTTTATATGCAATGTCAGAAAACTATTTTTTTTTTTACAGAACTGTAATTTTTACTTAGTTTAAATTTAGTTCTGACAGTTATAGCTACTTTTGAAGTGATTCTGGCTCCATTTTGAATAATTTCTTTTTCTGGAAAAAGTACAGGTAAATCAATAAGTCTTAAGATGAAGTAAATTATAACAAAGATACAAGTTATTTCTGTGCTACCAAGGAATATAATTTGCTTGCTTGTGTTGACTTAAATGTTTTGTGAACCTCAAGGGGTTTTTTCTTCATTTCTCTGTAAGTCTGAAATTAGGCTGTCTTTTCTTGCTGCTGTTATGCCTTATGTTCTGTTTGCATTAACTATTAATGACTTTTAATAAGCTCCTTCATTTATTTCTTTATATATTATTGTTAATTTTCTTCCTGTATACATTTCTGAAACCAGAAAGAATGTTGAAATAAAGGTGTACTTTATTGGGTTTACTGAACGAATCCTGTACCTACCATTTTCACAAATAATACTTACTATTTAGGTTGAAATCTTTTTGAGAGTAGTTTCAAAGACTTAAGAATCTGTGATTTTAATGTTTCAGTTAAATTTTACTGGTTCTGTGGGCATTCCAATTAGTAAATGATTATTATTATTATTACCATCACACTTGCAGTCTTGCAAATGTGTATATTGGTTTTCTGTTACATGGTGTGCCTTGATGAAAAAATTCCTTGAAATACATGTACATTTTTAACAGTACTTGGGCTTCCTTGGTTTGTGCATATGTTTTCAAAAAACAACACTATGGTTCATTTGTTCAGTCATGTAGGTTATCACAGCTGCAGCCAAAGGGTAATTTTTGTTATTCCTGTAAGATAATTTAATGTACTTGACTACAAAACTATATTTTCACAAGAGCAAATGCTCTTAGCTGACAATCTAGTGCGTGTTACAAGCATTATTGGCACACACAATAGCAAATTATCCGTATACTTTTAAGTATTTTTTCCCCTTGTCCTTTCCACCATTCCTGTGATCAGTCTTCACCTGAGATAATCTGATTATGTAACATACTGTGTTCATCACACTTTTGCAGTTGACATATAAATTAGGAAGTTTCCTTGGGGAAATGTGTAGTTCAACGTCCATTGCTTGTGAAGCAGTGGCTACTAGGGATGACTTGAGATGACCCACATGAATGTAAGGGGAGATGAAGGAATGGGATCTCCTCCTTTTAGCATCAAAACTTGTTACCTTTGTTGGATGATTTAAGATTGGCTCCAAACTTTCCCTCCATCAGGCTGAAACTGGAAAGACTGTCAAATAATTTGTTTAGCTGTTGTGACTCTGTATGTGAGATGAGAGAGAGAAATTGACTCAGAGCCAGAGCTCTTAGACAAATAAGTGCCTCCTCTGTGTTTGTCTAAATCACAGAGGCTTGAGGTAATCTTTTGAGAAACCTGGAAAAGAAAACTGCTTAGAGTAATATATGGTTATGTCAAAAGGATGCTGTTTTCATAGATTGGTATTTAATTTTTTTATCTTATTATGTGTTTTGAAGTGTTAATCCTTGTCATTAGACAGTAAAGTATATGCACTGGAGGGAAGTATGTGTGTTTATGTGTGGTTTATGGCTATTGTAAAGGATGTCTGAAAGATGTTCAAGACCAGAAAGAAATCTCATAGTGTTAGTTTTAAGTGCAGAAATAGTTATCCAGACTGAAGATGTAATTGGTGTAAGTGAAGAAGTGCAGGGACATGTTGGATTTGCAGGTTGCACTTGATAGAGGACCTGTCTGAAATTGAAGTGACTGTAGCAGAAGTTGTAGCACTAGCTGACAGTAAATAAATTTCCAGGAGAAGATGGTGTGACTGGGGAGCTTTTAGAAGAACTAAGGGATGAAAAAGTCAAATGATGAATGTCTTAAGTCCTTCCTAGAATGAACTTGATTTTTGAGATGTGGAGGGACGACAAAAGCTCATTTTTATGAGTACCTCACCACGTGCATGGCTCCAAGTCTGATGGTTGTGTTGAAAAAATCAGTAAAATCTATAATAAATGTATTAGGTACTTGGATAAAGATACAGGTGCCATGGAAAATTTGCACCGTTTCTAATGGGAAGCTCTTCCCCACAAATCACTGGCATTCTTCAGAATCAGCAAAATATTTGCAAAGATGATACAGTTGTTATAATGAGACATAGATGCTTTTCTGAAAGGTGTATCTCGGTCCCTTGCCAAAGGCATTTGATGAAAGTACTGTGTCAGCCTTAAATGGAAGATCATCCCATCAGCAGTTAACTTACTAAAGCATAAGAAGTGGCTGTGGAAGTAAATGGTTCTCCTTCTTAGTGGAGTGGAGTCATAGAGACCTGGAATGTACAACTTATTTCTTAATGACCTGTAAAACAGTGAGTAAGGGGCTGATATGTTTGGGTAAGTTGATTGATGTTATAAGAAAGAGGCAAAACCAATGAATTTTGGAAGAAATTTATGCAATTAATTGGGCAATAAAATGGTAGTAGCAGCACACTGTAGAAAAAATGAAAAATATATCAGGGGTGAAAACAATTTTCTTGATATATAAGATGGTTGGCACTGAGGTGACCAGAAGTCTTAGGTTTTTTGCGCAAGTGAGAAAGGCAGATCAGATGTTAGGAATTGCTAGGGAAATCATAGGAAACAGAACATCATTATTCTGATTTGTGACCTGTCTGTGTGTTGAATGCTATTTCAGTTCTGGTGATCATATGTCACAATTTTTTTACGTAATAAAGCTGGAAAGAGCTCAGAAATGTTTAAGATGGCACAAATGAAGAATTTTATGTGAAGAATAATTAAGTAAAACATGGCCTTTACATCTGTAAGGAGGCATCTAGTTTTTTACATGATTACATGTGATAAAGAGAGGGTAGGTAGGGATTGATTACCGTGTTTTTCACTCTAAGAAGTGGGGAACACGAAATAAAGATGGCAGGAGGTGTTTTCAAAACAAGTGAGATGAGGCATTCTTTATGGAACAGAGCTTTGTGTGTGTGCAGAGCTTTGAGGAGTGTGGCAGATGCCAAAATTTTATGTGATCCAAAAGGAAAATAGGCTTTTTTTTTGCAACAGAGAACTATGTAGCTTTATAGAAAGCAAGCAGCTCCTTCTAAGTAAGGAAACATCCAGCTATGCAAAGAATTTTCTACCTTGAGGATAACTTGCATCTGCTGATAGCTGTGATTGGAGGATAGGGTACTTGGCAGGGTGGGCCTGATCCAGTTATTTCGATGAAAGAGACAATTTGCACTGATGTGGTCCTTAAAGAGAAGAAAGGGTAGATAGGAGTGGTTGCTGATGTTGTTTGCAGATGTTTGAAAATGATTGCATTGAGGATGAATGTGTGAAGGATGGCTGGGAAAGGTGGCACCACCTGGGAGAAAGTGAGTGTGTATGAGTGGCTGAAAGTGGCAGCAGAGGAAATGGGAAATAGGCAATATGCTGCCTGCTTTGGAAAACCAAAATGGATACAGAAGAAAAGAATGTTGAATGTACAGACTGGTTCTTTAATACTTAATTTTCTACTACACCAATTCTGTTTTCTTATTAGGATAATCCTAGATGAATTTACTGTCTTTCAAATGATAACTATGTAAGCTTGTGTGCTACTTAGGGCATATAGCATAGAAATCCTCTTTTTCTCCTTCATGATGTTCGTGCAGTGGTGGTGTATACACCTCAAGACAAAGAGCTAGGCATTGTAGTTTGATATACGCTACGGACTGTTAAGCAAAAAGATTTAAACCAGAAGTATAAGCTGCAGGAAATAATTTTGTTACTAAACTTAAAATATATTGTTCTTGACTGGTTTTGTTTACAGGATTCTGAGTAACAATAAAATAACGGAGTTGAAGAACGGTTCCTTCTCTGCATTACACCTTCTTGAAAGATTGTAAGTACTTAAAAAACTATTTTCACTTTAAAAGTTGAACGATATACTGTTTACATTTCAGTAATAATTCTGAAAACGAAGTGTCTTAATGTTCTTTTGTGTATTTTTTGTGATTGAAGTGCTAGCATAGTTAAGTGTTCTCTTTATGAATGGCACATTACAGCAAAAAGGGATAATGTCACCTGCAAGTGAGAGACTTTCAGTGGGAAGTTCATTGGAATGCTACAATGAATGGATTTGCTTTTTTTGGTTGTGGTTTCGTAATGCAAAAACGTACGTTGTGAAGAAAAGTACTTCTTGAATTTCTTAGGAAGTGTCAAACCGTTTGTTGAACGGTTGCAAAGCAAAGTATATTTGTAGGAGAAGCAGATGTATTAGACCCTTAAAAGAGGCTAGATTTATTTTAGATCTGTTGTTGACGTTAATTTTAAAAGTTTTGCTGCTTACTTCACAACTTTGATATATACCCAATATGTGTAGGACAGGATTGAGTCTGATGGGAGTAACTTCCTGGATGTCTTTTGCTTCCTGTTTTCACTTTCCCTTTCAGGTGATATATTGCCTATGGGATATAAAGCAGTGCATTGTAGCTTCTGTTACAGTCAGCTTTTTCCTAGCTGGTAGAAGGTCAGGATTGGCAGGTTGATCTACCTGGGAGCAAGCATAAACTTCAGAGATAAGGCTTTTTCTAGGCCATTTGACTGGGAAAGTAGCCAGTTTCATAATCATCTCACAGCATCTAGGAAGAGTTCTAAACGACTTTTGGCTTCAGGGGATTAAAAATATTTTATTCTTCCTCTAAAACTTCAAGACTCCAATCCCAGTCACCTGGCCTAAATAAATTCAAACACTTCCACCATTCCCTCTCCCACACACCAGAAAAAAGATTTGTCTTTGCACTGGCAGATGAGCTTTACTGAAGAAGTAAGCCATTGTGCCAAAGAAGCCAGGTTATCAGCAGTGATGGCATTTGCTTAGGTAATAAAGGCATCTGCTGACAGTTGTTATTTGTTGAAACTCATTACAATTTTCAGACAGGAAATACTTGAAACTCTGGTTAGATTGAGATGATAATTTATGTTTTCTCCATGAATCCAAATCGTAATTTTCTTTAAAATCGCAAGAATGCAGCTTTCTTCCATTTAATTCCTGTAAATTGTAAGGGTTTTTTTAATACATTAAGATATTTTACAGGAAAAAAATAAAAATAACAGCATCAGGTCAAAGAGTTTAACTGTCTGAAGTGGTAGTAAAAGTGTCTGTACAAAAAGAAGCTGAATATTTTAATCTCCACATGCTATGTTTTGATATTAATTCAAAATTCAACAAAGGCAAATGCAGGGTCCTGCACCTTGGGAGGAATAACCCCACTCACCAGTTCAGGCTGGGGGCTGATCTGCTGGAAAGCAGCTCTGCAGAGAAGGACCTGGGGATCCTGGTGGACAAAAAGGTGTCCATGAGCCAGCAGCGTGTCCTTGTGGCCAAGAGGGCCAATGGCATCCTGGGGTGCATTAGGAAGAGCATTGTCCGCAGTTTTGGGGACGTGATCCCGCCCCTCTGCTCAGCCCTGGTGAGGTGCACCTGGAGTGCTGTGTCCAGTTCTGGGCTCCTCAGTACAAGAGAGACATGGAGCTCCTGGAGCAGGTCCAGTGGGGGCCAACAAAGATGATTAAAGGACTGGAGCATCTCTTATAAGGAAACGCTGAGAGAGCTGGGCTTGCTCAGTTTCACAAAGAGATGATTGAGAGGGGACCTCATTAATGCCTATAAGTGTCTAAAGGAAGGGTGTCAGGAGGATGGAGCCAGGCTCTTTTTGGTGGTTCCAGGCAATAGGACAAGTGACAAAAGGCAGAAACTGATGCACAGGAAATTCCACCTGAATATGAGGAAGAACTTCTTTATTGTGCAGGTGACCATGCATGGAACAGATTACCCAGAGAGGTTGTGGAGTCTTCCTCACCAGGGATGTTCAAGTACTATCTGGATGCAATCCTGTGCATTGTGCTTTAGGGTGACCCTCTATGAACAGGGATGTTCAACCAGATGACCCACAGTAGTCCCTTCCAACCTGACCCATTCTGTGATTCTGTGGAACGTAAAAATTGAGTCATGAACATTTGTTGGATTTGCCTGCATAAAGTCTACATCCCACAGAGCTGTAGGAAGGATAGGCTGACTTTGTGTAATGTATAACCTATTTCTGTAATTTCTTACTTTGTGCTCTTGCCTCCCTTTTGAAAGGCATTTCATATAGGAAGAGTCCATGGTAGCTAATGTTTCCTGTCTGACACTCATTTTCAAGTTGTTTTAAGGAAGAAAAGATAATATATCCAATGGTAGTTGAGAAAGCTAAATAATGTATACATGTCAGTATACGTGTATATGCATAGTTTGTGCCTGCAGGATGCTTCATTAATAATTAAGACAGTCTTCATTGTGCTGAGACAGAAAACAGTGAATTTTAAGTATATATATATCACTCAGTTAGTTAGAGCATGGTGCTCACCAAAGTCGTGGGTTTGATCCCCATATGGGCCATTCACTTAAGAGCTCATCTTGAAGGTCCTTGTGGGTCCCTTCCAACTCGGAAGATTCTGTGATGCTAACTTTTAAATCGTAGACAACTGGCTACTCAAACATCATTATAAACATTATAAAGTCTAATGTAATTAAGGGATTTTAAAAAAAAAAAAAAAAACAACTATGGCAAGCTATAGTTAGATTTAAGTAACCATTAATGTATTTTTCACATCTTAACAAGAACATTAGGTGTGGTGTTGAGGTCATTAAAAATATTTTTGCTTGTTGTTAAGTTCCTATTTGCCCACTTAATCATGGATTTGATAAAGTTTCAACTGGACACAGCAATATCTCTTCGAATGAGAATGGTTAAACAGAGAGTTGTGTGACAGTGAAATCTGCATCCTTTGCAATTTTCAGGGCTTTATTGGATGTAATGGTGGGGCAGGTGATCTGATTCCATTGTACTTTGAGCCAGAATTTGGACTACGTGACTGACCTCAACACATCCTTTAAAACCTAAGTTTTTCTACTGTTGTAACATCAGTTAGTCACCTTCACTGATAAGTATGGGGCATCCTTATTTGCAGTGTTACTGAGATTTAGGAGAAAATTAGCAATCTTTTAATAGGTTATCAGTGTCAGATTGCTCTACTGCCTTTCCTTTTTAAAGCAGTATTTTTAATTGCTAGATGAAAGATGTAGTTACTATAAAAGATGTTACCCTAACTCACATCCTCTTCTTTTGGACAGATTTTCTTCAATTTGGACAAATAATTATCTATAGCTTGTTGGTTGAGCTTTGCCAAAGATTATTAATTTCCTGTTGCTAAAACTATTTATAAGTATTTGTGAGTGTTAAAAACAATGAAAACTTCAAAGCCAGACACAGCTTTCTAATGAGATTGTCTCCCCCTCCTCCCTTTTATGTTAGAATTACATCAGTGTGCTCATTTAACCATTACTGTAATTTCTTCATGTCAAAATTGTCCTGGATGCTGGAGTTGCACCAGCCTCGGTATGAGCATCTTCTTCTGTTTCTGAAGAGCTGCCAGACATGTCAGAGCTGTTAATTTTGAGATCTTTAGATGTCTTATTTCACAGTTTTCTTCTCCTAATACTTTTTGATAGATGGATGTGTAGCTAGTGCCTATTAAGGATTGCCACTGGTAGGGGTAAAAAAACCCCCAGCCTGAGCCTCCACAACTGCTGTAGTAGCAGGTTGAGAAAATTCTAGCATTTTGGACATTCATTTATGTGAATCTATTGCAATGGATTTAAGAAAGAGCTGTATCAGGGAGTATTCTTTGAATTTCCAGATTGAAATTAAAGATCACTGATATTTTAGACTAGTGGATTTCCAAGCCATGTTGTCAAGGTTTTTTTTTCTCAGTGTTTTCAACAATGAGATTTTAAGTGGAAGCTACATGATTTTAAGCCAAAATTTAAAATATGAACAGTGAGTTTAAATTTTCTTCCCTGTCCCAAAGACTGATGGTGAATAAGCTATGAATAACATTTAATATTCCGAGATTTGTCATGGTCTGGCACTGTGTTTATAAGTCTGCTGAAAGAGCCAGTTCTTCAGGCTCCTGATACTGCCACTATACAGTGCAAGAAAAAGAAGTTGGAATAAGAGAAGTGTATATATGACAGTTATTTACTATATTGCAAGGTAAATTTAAAGTCTTTAAAGTATTTAAAATGTTTATTTACTGCATCTAAGTGTGATCCATATGCTCTGACACTGTTGTACTATGAGTTGTTAATCTGTCTGAAGGAAATGCTGTTGTGAAATCTTGGGTTGTTGAATTTTCACTCAGGCATATCTATGTGATGGTAGATATAATCCTCCTCCAATGTTCTCTTTCAGGCAGAATTACTGATGTTATAGTAGATTTAGGAGATTTTGTTTTTCTACTTTTGCGTATTAAAACACTGCTTTTAAATGAAGTTACCAATTTTCTTTTCAAGTGCAGGATGTTCAGATGTTACTAAGAAGTGATGAATTTTACTTGTAGTAATGTATCTGTGAAGTTTCAGATAGTAGTGTAATAAAAATCTTGGTTGAATAAGGAGGTAGAAATAATTTTAGCATTCATGCAGTGATAAAGTTTGTTCAAAGCCCTATAGATGCTGTCAACTGCTTTCTGGTGACCTTTCAAATTAAGCTGTATCTGCAGAAAATCTCAAGTTAGGAGTTAAAACTCCTATATTACTTGTACAATTAGTAAAGCAGTTTAATACTATGGTTACTTTACTTTTCTCCTTACTGTCCCTGCAAATTTAAGATTTAAAAATCTGGTTTGAAGTTTTTTCCATCCACTTTATTTGGGATTTTCAGCCAGACTTTTGCTTTTGTGCCAGCAACGTAGGTGGAGATTTTCAATGTTGTGTCTTTTGGTGTATTTTTAGGATCATGTTTTGCTTCTTTTGGTAGGTTGGGCCCTACTGAAGTATTGAAAATGGGATAGGCTAAAGAGGTCAACCTTGTGCTGAACAGTATCGTACTGTGTAATAAGCAAATGTCTCACCTACATAGCTATAATCTGTTCAGACCCTGTGGCGTAGTATCTTTGACTCTGTATGCTTTCATGTGATATGAACTGATAGAATATTTAAGGTAATACATGTGTTATTTCTATTCCTCCTTATAGCTAAAATACAGATTTTCAAATTTTGAAAGATGCTGTTAGAGAAAGTAAAAATTTGGTGGTGTTTCGTGGGTTTTTTTGGAGGTTGTCAAACAAACTGAGGCAAGTTTGGTGTATCTTCATGTACGTATATCTGTTTTAAAGTGTAATTTATGGTAACTGTAATGTCTTAATTTTTCCCCATAGGGATCTTAAGAATAACCTTATTAGTACCATAGATCCAGGAGCTTTTCTGGGGCTTTCATCTCTGAAAAGACTGTAAGTAGTATATCTAGCTAGTCAGTTTAAACAAAAGAAACAAAAACCCCTCAGAGTGAGTCTTGGGTTCTGGAATTTAGACAGCAAAGCTATTATATATTAAAAGTTGAATATATATGTGCTGTCTAAATTTATACATACACAGATACACATGTGTATAAAACAAAGCCCGCTTTCAGTCTTATGACTGAAGAACATCCACTGCTTGTGGCTTGGCAGTCTCACTTGTTCTTACTGACAGTCTCTTGTATTATTCCTTTCGTCTTGTGTTTCAGTGGCTTGAAACATTACTGAGTGAATGTTTATTCAGAGCTTTGATGCCATCAAGTCTTGTTTAGTTAAATGTTAAACTCCTTATGGCTTTTTTTTCCATGGGTCATAGTGGAACATGGAGTCCCTTGCTATTAGTATTATGCTGCAGTTACTGCAGTGTTAATGCTACTTTATTGAAGCTTGTGCCAACATTCCTATTAACACATTTTTGGGGGATTTATGCCTTGGCTGTAAAAGTTCTGTACCAGATGAAACTAGAAAAACAAGATTTCAGCATGATGGCCTTTCTTCTTTTTTTTTTTTTTAAAAACACTCCAGGTTTTTGAGATATCTGTGACAACTTTAATTCTTAGTGATTTTGCCACTGCCACCCTTCCAACCCTGCCTTTCCTTCTTAATTTTTTATAGTATGTATGTTTATTTGTCAGTGATGAGCTGACCTGGTTCACTTAAAAAAGGAAAGTATGTCGGTAATTGCACTTTTGAAAACCTTAAAAATAAAACTGAAGAACCAATTCTGATTTGTTACTACTAGCAAGCTTAATCTTTACTTCTTTAAGAATTTTTGGCAATTTGATTTAAGACCTATATTGAAAAATAAATAACATTTAAATATTTATCTAAGTATAAATATAGAAGTGGTCTTGCTCATGTATAATACGTACATTACTATAGGTCTCTGACACATTAAAAAAAATAAGTGATGTTGTGCATGCGATGTACGTGCTGTATGAATATGAAAGTTTACTTGGTGGGGATGTAAGCCTATCCTATTCTAAGGGAATTTATTTGTAAGCCTAGGCTTGTTGAACTGTGTATGGGCAAACTGTAATTAAGAAGTGGATTAAGGAGTCTATATGCATGTGTATGTACCCATGTAACAGTACCTTGTGGGTTTTGCTAAAAAAGACCAAATGTATATGTGGTGCATCTGTTACTGGTGAATCTTAGTGCAAATGCTTCTGTTAGCAGACTGTATGTAATTTGAAAATAAACCAGGGTATTCTAATTTTTCCTTTTTCCTATTTATAGAGACTTAACTAATAACAGAATAGGCTGCCTAAATGCAGATATATTTAGAGGACTTGCAAACCTTGTTAGATTGTAAGTATAATTTGTTTTATATAAATATGCAATTTTTAACTGTATGTAACTTAATGTTCTTTGTTTGAAGGGAAGCAGTTTGTTTAAGTGTGCACTTGAAAGGCAGTTTTGTTAGTGAGTAGCAAGCTGACAGAGCAGTGGGGCCAACCCAGACTGTACCATTGGGTGTTCTTTTGACTGGGGCAACCATTTTCCCATTTTTTAGAAGGTATAGCAGGGGAGGGGTGACTGACTAGCAGACTGTACAAAATATTTTCCTTAGATAAATATTTCAGGATTACAGAATCTTTTAATATCTGTGCCTTCTAACTCGGCATCAGTGTGGGTATGTTTTGCTGGCTTTCTTGCTTGTTTTGTGGTTCTTCATTTGCTTTTAAGAGGATAACATATATCATTATGGAATGTTTCTTTGCCCTGGTTGTTGGCTCCTTACACAGTGCAATCACTGACATATATATAGGAAGTGATATGTATAATATTTTTAAAAAATATTCTGATAGATCAAATAGGCTTCTTAGAGCATGCTAGTAGGAATCAGTTCACTGTGAACAGAGAACTTTTTAAGCTTCTTGGAAGTTTTGTTCAACATATGCTGGTTATTACTTTGAATACAAGTAAAGTTGTATTGACGTTTCTTTCACAGTCTTAAAAATCTTCAGCTCCAACAGAGGTATTGGGGAACAGTTTATTTTGGTATTTTTGCTAGGCTATTGACACCTGATGATTATTCTTACAGTCTTGTGAACTATGGCAGAGTGTCATAATGATATCTTGTAGTTTTAAAAGATAGTGTTATCTTGAAGAGGGTGTTTTTTGGATTTCTCTTTTTTTGCTTGTTTGTTTCACATGTCAATTGTTTGAGCATAAATTCAAATTATACTTTTATTTCTCAGGAATCTTTCTGGAAATCTGTTTTCTACAGTTACACAGGGAACATTTGATCATCTTGGTTCACTGAAGTCTCTGTAAGTACATACTGCATTTAAATCTGAATTAGCATGATTCCTTGTGTTCTTAACAAACAACATACTATATATACTTTCTTGTTCGATAGTTTTGTATTTTTACTTTTAATCCAACTAACAGTGGTTTTTTTATCAGAATAAGCACATGACAAGTATATGTATATACAAATATTTGGATGTTTATACAACTCCCTTCATATGCTGCTCACTACCTAGTACATAGTTCTGAAAGAACAAAGCTCTATCGGCATCTGGGCTTCCAAAAGTTTTATTCTGTATGTATCATTTATTTATAGTAAAGAAATAGTATTTTACACCTTTATAACACAGGGAACAAATACTTTTAAGGAAGATCTTCGTCTTTGAAGACAGTATAGTTTTGTTACATGTAACGGTGCGTACATCTCAACCTCATGTGATTTTGCACTCTCTTAGTTTCATGAGTTGTAGTCTTGTGTATGGAAGAAAGTAAATGAAAAATATTCAGTGCTGATGATTAGCTTGCATTTTTTCCTGGTAGTCCTGACAATTGGCTCACTGTACTGGGACTTTCTCAAAAGCTTTGATTTCTGGCTTTGACACTGAGTTAATTTTTTGTTTATAAAAACAAATGTTTCTTTCCCTCCCCCAGTTTCTTTTAATTGTTTGTAAGTTGCTATTCCTGGTTTTTTAGTTGTGTGTATAAAGGTTACTGTCCAAGAACACCACAGATCTGACAGGAGAACCTGGATATAACCATTACCATTAAAAATGCATATATCTGGAGGGATTTCTGTGAACAAACACCAAATGGAGTTTCACAGGAATGTTGATTTAATGTTTGAAATGTTCTGCATGTGATGATGTGTTATCCTCTAGACATTTGTGAAATAAAGAAAAAGTTTTCACTAGATATAAGAAACAGTGTAGACATTGCTGTATGTTTTGGTACATTTTTAACTGTTTGTAAACAGACAAAATTAATCTCTTTTAATGAAGCTGACATCAACAGACATCTGTTGGGGAGTTTGATATTTTCTTTTAATAGAAAGTACTAAATTATACAGAGAAGACTTTATGAATCAATTAAAAGCCTTATGATTTTCATATAAAGTAGGCTAAAATTGTGTGAATAGTGGTTCTGGAAAAAGAAGTGGGTGGAAAGCTATTTTTATATTTCTGTTGATTTTACTGTTTAAGCATTTGATTTTTAAAATTAACCAATGAAGTATGTTCTTAAGGTATGATATTGCATATACACGAGCACCCTCCATGAAAGAAATTACCAGAAGTTTTTTCATGTTCTGTTATTAGATGTTCCTCATTTATGAACAGAATTGCTTTTCTCAGGGAGTATGTCCTTTTGTTCTCAGACCACGGCCTGCAGAGGATTAGAGTAATATTCCAATAGATAGAGGCAGGCAACTCAACTGTGTTCTGGAGTTTGACTGCTTGTTGTCTGTGTGTCTGTGACAAGCAGAGGCGTCACTCTGCTGTTGATGTCAAACTTTCAGACCTTGGAGTTTTGCAGTTTGTCACTATGAATACCAATTTTTTTGTTGCAGAGAATTTCAGACTGATTATCTTCTTTGTGATTGCAATATGCTGTGGATGCATCAGTGGTTAAAAGAAAGAAATATAACTGTACGAGAGACTAAATGTGCCTATCCCAAGTCACTTCAGTCACAGATGGTGACTGGTGTTAAGCAGGAGCTTCTCACCTGTGGTAAGCACTCCTGACAACTGGTATTTGTTTTCTAAAGCATTCCGTGCTCTGTTAATATTAATGAACAAACTTTCTGCTTTGTGTTGTTTCCCTAAAGTTCAGCACGTGGATGACAGTGGTAACAGTGACTCCTTTTCAAAGGCTGAATTTTAGTTGTTGTTCAGTGTTGTGTGCTTTTGGAAATAAGTAAATTGATGATTGTGGATGTTAGTCTGTAGAAACAAATAATGAGTAGTATTCTCTAAACTTTTTTCTGCTCATCTGTATTTTTCAAAGATCTCTACCTGAACTTCACAGGAGGAATCAGAAACTGATAATTTCTTTCCAGGGTCTAGCTTTTGGACTTTAGATGTGTGAATTATTCTAACCCCAAAATTCTGAAGTTAAAAAGATCTAAATTTTATGAGTTATTTTCCTACACTGTGATTTCCTGCACTGTGTTTTCCTACACCGTGGGTAGATTTCTTGAGATGAAACCATAAACAGCTTGCTTAACTTCTTTTTTGTGTAGCAGTTATTCCATCTGTAAAAATAAAAACTGCAAATACAAATAGGTTTCTTTAAGTCTTAGTAGTGAGAAGTTGTGAAAAACTAAAATCCATATATGTATTTTTCTTTCAAATTTGTTGTTTTTTTCACTCTTGGATGTGGGCTAGCAAAAATTTTTTGAAATGTATTAAATGAGTACACATTTTTTAAAAAATGATAATTTATTTTTTAGTATTTGATGCATTAAATGTTTATATAAATCTTGCAAGATGCAACTTACAAGGAGGTTATAGCAATAATTGACACTCAGTGTATTTTCTCCTCTTTTGAAAATTATGTCTCCAACAGATTCTTACTATTAATTGTGGTTTTATTTCTTGAATTCTAGAACCGCCACTTGAATTACCATCTTTCTATATGACTCCATCTCATCGTCAGGTTGTCTTTGAAGGAGATAGTCTACCCTTCCAGTGTATGGCTTCGTATATTGATCAAGACATGAAAGTCTTGTGGTATCAGGATGGGAAGATAGTGGAAACTGATGAGTCCCAGGGTATTTTTGTTGAAAAAAAGATGATTCATAACTGCTCACTGATTGCAAGGTGAATCCACAGTGACAAAATGTGTTTCCCACTCCTTGTTTTCTGCTCTGATTTAGTGACTATTTCCATAACTAGTAATGTCCTCTCATATCCTCACTGAGTGAACATATATAGGCAGAAACATCCAACACAGGGAAGTAAGTCTCTAACTTCACAGATCTCCTGCTAACTGTAAAGCTTAAGGAAGGAGGTCTAGAGATTTGGTTAGTCAAACATACATGCTTAAAATAGGATTAGCTAGAACAGATTGCCCAGGACTGTTGCACTAGGGTTTTAATTTTCTTCAAGCTGTACCCAATGCAGTTCATTAAAAATATGTTTTGTGGTAGGATACAATTCTCCTAGAATACTAAAATGATGAA
Organism: Xenops minutus; assembly: GCA_035221455.1. Classification (NCBI taxonomy): domain Eukaryota; kingdom Metazoa; phylum Chordata; class Aves; order Passeriformes; family Furnariidae; genus Xenops; species Xenops minutus. The sequence continues at coordinate 57,158,654 of JAWWEE010000122.1, read as the reverse complement.
AATGTTGAAAACAAGGCATTTAACTGAACTACTTTTGGATTTTTTACTCTTGACTTACTCAGCATCTGCAGAATGGTTATATATTCTGTAGTTGTACTAGTAAATTAGTACTTCAGTCTTTATAACAAATCACGCATTTGGGAATTTATTTTAGTTTGGCCTTTCTGGAACAACTAAAAGTTTTGTGTTGAAGAGCAATGATAACACTTAAAGAATTTGGACTTCTCATCTCTTCTTTCTGAAGTGAAGGGACTTTTTCCTGTGGCTGTGCTCTTTCTTCCCTTTTTTGGCAATATTGAGAGGTTGAAGAACAGTAAATAATTCTCTATTACAGTACATTGAGTTGTAGATAGATAGCTCTGATTTTGTAAGATCGTTCAGGGTTGTATGCAATTTGTTGTTTCTTCATTGTTTTTCTTCATGTTTTGGTAAAGCTTATATAGATTTCATTGCAAGACTTGTTGGGGTTTTTTTGTTTATTTTATCTTCCCAGTGCACTGACAATCTCAAACATTCAAGCTGGCTCCACAGGAAACTGGGGCTGCCATGTACAAACCAGACGTGGGAATAACACAAGGACAGTAGACATTGTGGTCTTAGAAAGTTCTGCACAGTACTGCCCTCCAGAGAGAGTTGTGAACAATAAAGGGGATTTCAGGTTAGTAACCTCAGGTTTTTTTCAGAGGAAAATCCATTTAATTTTGGTTTTAACTAAGATTTTATGCTTTAAAGGAACCTGTGTGGATGTTAGCTTGTAAATGATGTGTAATAAATTTTTAACTGTTCTAAATTATTAGGTATTGACAGAAGTGCATGAAACTATACCATGAAATATTAAACTTTCAGCCTGTTAACATACCCTTGAAAGATATGGAAAGTAAGCTATGATATTTGAAATATATAAATGAAATTATTGGAAGAGAATGAAACTTTCTTACATTCCCTGTAAATTCAAGTTGGACCACATCCTGACAGGATGGTTTCTACCAGGTTATCATTCTCTATTTAAAATCCTTCTGCTCACAGACAACAGAATCACTATATGACAAATACACAATGTAGGTTGGGGGTTTTCCACCACTATATTAGAGTAAGTGATATGAATGGTGCTGCTTCCTTTTAATGATTGTTGGAATTGTAGTGGTAGCTCTGATGTTCCATTGTGTTGGGTGTTGCAGAGTATTTTATCTTTTGTTCTTATCTCTTCACCTGTTTTCCCTTTTCTGATCTTTCTGCTGCTGGTCACTCTAACAACACGTTACTCCTGGAGGTGCCAGCTGTAACAGATAGCTTCTGTATAGATTCTCTATATGTAAGGTAATTCCCTTTATAACTACTCTGTGTTATACCTCCCTGCAGTAGCTCCTACTGAGAATTAGAGTACGTAATAGCATTGTGTTCACTGTGGTGCATAGGGTTTCTTAATGTTGTAAAAACTGCTTTTATTCGCTCATTTCATTTTTCTTATGCTGCTTGGCTTTGTTGATCTGCTTGGTCTTTTGTTTACACTTACAAAATTTTCTTACTTTCCCTGTGTACATTAGAGTTCTTTGAAGTCATCATCTTTGTATACAGCTAACTTAAGATCATAAATCTTTTATATTAAGGCATGAAACATAAGTTAAGGCATGTTTTTGGGACATAATTTGGGGAGATGGGCAGGAAAGACAATCTTTCAAGTGCAAAAGGCCTTCTCTAGCTGTAGCAAAAGATTAGGTAAAGTCTGGGGCTGAGAACATTAGTTCCAAGTTCATCATCTTTGTTCATTACTTGGACAGTTTGAGAAGAAGGCTGTCTGAGTGTGAACAACTATTAGTAAAGAAAGTAGTGTTGAGATCACTTGCTGCACAAAGGCAGTTTGGAACTACTGAAGAACTTTCACATTGTAAGGAATTATTTATATACAAAGCTTTGTGCATATCTTCTTTTTACACTGAGATGGTTTTAACTGCAGGGATAAGCATTACATTAGAAAATGAGAACTTCCTGCTTAAGATAAAAGGCAAAGAAAGTCAAACAGATGCATGCTCTATTCATCAAAGAACACATCTATTTAAATCACTTATACATTTTTTTATGATACAAGTGTGAATTGTTCTTCTTTGATTTGCCATTAAAGGTGAAAACAGATGGTAAAGGCTTATTTCAAAGTGTTTTCCATTAAATTAACCTGTGCTGTTCAGTGACTTTTCAGTGTAATAGGATTTACCCCCTCTGGAACTCAGTAGAAAGAAATAAGATTTCAGGAAATGTTCAGCTTACAAAAAGTTCACGATATCTGGGTTTACTATAGCAGACTTCCTCTCATAGCTTAGGTAGAGTAATAATAGTGATTTTTTCACCTTTGAGAGCATATGGAAATAAGGCTTTGACTAGTGAGAAAATGGTTCTGAGCAGATGGCTGTAAATGATCCTAGGTGAATTTGATTTTATAGTTTTTTAGTTGGAACTGGTTAGTCATTTTAACTTGGAAGGTGTTTCAAAACTGGCATCTAGATTTTTGCCCCTGCAGAGATGGGTTAGCAAAGTAGTGAAAGAAGATGTTTGTCTTCAGTGTCTTTGGTTCAATGATAGTTTAGCATAGTTTATAAAGGTTAGGCAAAAACTTCATCATGGAATCTGTTTTCTTTAAATATTCTTCTAAGTCTTACTCAGGTAGTATCCCTGAATATGTAACAAATCAATTGAAAATGCAGTTTGCATGTTAGAATACTTCTGCTTCAGTAAATCCTTTAACTGCTGTGTTGAACATAATTTTATACCAGTAGTTGATAGAATTCTTTCTTAAATATTTTTGAAAGATGTTACTCAGGGGATGTAATATATTTTAAAACTGTTATTATCATGCTAAATTTAGAGAATTACTAAGATGTAATAATTAAAAATACAGGACTATCTGTAAGCTAATTAAATTATTATATAAAAGCTCATTGTAACAAAGTTATTGTTCATTTAAAGAAATTAATGCTTTCAAAACAGAATGGATATACATGAAGGAAAAGATTATTTTTTAATCTCACAGTCTGTTCCCCCCACACACACACCCCAAAATGAAATTAAAGTACTTAAACGTAAATGAACCATCTTTTCCCCCACAGCTGTCTACTCTCATGTATATGTGATAAATTTTGAGTACCTAATTATAGAGTAATGAAATAAGTGTTAATACAGTCCCAATTTGCACTTCTGTTAGCAGTTAGGTACACTGTGAAAGATATTCAAGCTTAGACTCTCAAGAAATTAAGAATACAGACTTACATAGCCTTTGTTTGGATGGTGAGAATTTCCTGTCATTATTCACCTTTTGAGCCCTGCTGGAGGGATGTTTTCTCCAGCTTCAGCTAAATGGGAGAATGCCTCCTCAGCTGATCTCATACAGGTATTGGGAGGAAACAGGTCATGACTGAGAATGGTGCAGCTTAACATTCATTTAGCAAAAATGGGGAATAAGGGAAATGTAGTTAAAGCTGTAATCAGTTTCTATATCTCCTTCACCACTGGGTTGCAAAGAGACTTGTACCTATACAAGGGATATTGTGCATGAGAGGAAAGAGGATAAGGGACACTGTTCCTCACAATGCATTTCTCTTCATGACACTGCATTTGTATTGTTTATGTGTGATTATGGCAGAAAGCTGTGAGTTTTAAATTGCCCACCTTCTGTGTCTGGTTTAGCAGAAAGCTTTCTAAATCATTATACAAATAATACATCGGTTTCAAAAATGTGTCCCTAGATATCTAAATTCTAGTGAGATTCTGCAGGACTGTCTTAGGCCCTGTGCTCTTCAGCAACTTATTTATAAATGACTTGGACACAGGACTGGAGGAGTTACTAAGCAAGTTTGCAAATGACACAAAACTGGAAGGAGCTGTTGATTCCCTCAGTGGCAGAGAGGCCCTGCAAAGAGACCTCAATGCATTACAGGACTGGGCAATCACCAACCACATGAAGTTCAGCAGTGGAGGGTGCAGGATTCTGCACCTGGGATGGGACAACTCCAGGTGTAGAGACAGACAGAGGAATGAGATGCTGGAAGGCAGTGCCACAGAAAGGGCCCTGGAGGTCCTGGTCGATGGCAAGTTGAATCTGAGCCAGCAGTGCCCTGGCAGCCAGGAGGGCCAACCCTGTCCTGGGGGCATCAGACAAAGCATCGCCAGCCGGTCGAGGGAGGGGTCTGTCCTGCTCTGCTCTGTGCTGGAGCCTCACCTGGAATAGTGTGGGCAGTTTTGGGCATGAGAATAAAAGAAAGATATTAAGCTCTTAAGAGAGTGTCCAAAGGAGGGCAACAGAGATGGTGAAGGGCCTTGAGGGGAAAGAGTATGAGGAGTGGCTGAAGTCACTTGGTCTGTTCAGCCTGGAGAAGAGGAGACTGAAGGGAGACCTCACTGCAGTTACAACTTCCTGGTGAGGGGAAGAGGAGGAGCAGACACTGATCTCTCCTCTGTGGTGACAGGACCTGAGGGAAAGGGCTGAAGTTGTGTCAGGGGAGGTTTAGGTTGGATATCAGAAAAAGGTTCTTCACCCAGAGGGTTGTTGGGCACTGGAACAGCTCCCCAGAGAAGTGGTCACAGCACCGAGCCTGACAGAGTTCAAGAAGCATTTTGATGATACTCTCAGGCAGATGATGTGACACCTGGGAATGGTCTTGTGCAGAGCTAAGGGTTGGACTCGATTATTCTTGTGAGTCTTTTCCAACTCAGCCAACCACTGTAGTTACAGTGAAGTTACTAAGGCTGTGCTAGTTTGGATTTGGTTGCTAAAATGCAATTACAATAGAGAACTGGATCTATTACAGCACACTTGAGCATAGGGTAAAAAAGGAAGCAAAAAGCACATTCCAAGGTGTATAACATAACATAGTTGAAATTTTTCCTTAGCTATTCACATATGCTAACCAGAAAGATGGTCTTGCAAGTCATTTAATATCACAAGACAAATAATTTGCATTTCTGTGTAAATAATAATCCAAGCATTTTGTTTCAGTACTTCCACTGAAAAATGTTGATGAAGCAAAACAGAAAAAAAAAAAAAAGGTGCCAAATAATATTGTATTAACACTGTCACTATTACTGTAAATACTTTGAGCTGAGTTGATTGATGACATCAAAAGAAGGGGGAAAACCATGTAACTGCCTATATGGCATAAACAGTTACTCTTGATGTGCTAGAAGGCTTTTCTGGCTTTTTCTTACATATAGTCCAGAAGATCACAACACCAGTAAGTTACATTAAATAATCTCACAAATAGTAAAATTAACTGTTCTAGCAATTGTTTGGGAAGAACTGAAAGCACACTGGAGACAGGATTAGAATTCAAAGAGATTTGGACAAGTCAGGAAAAAAACACTCAGGAATACATGTCATTCAAGAAAAGTGCTAAGTGCTCCCTGAAGAATGAGTTGGCTAAGTTAACAAAAGTACAGATATGACTTTATATCAGTGTCAGGGAACCATTTTTCAAGGACACAGACCTGTAGAAGTGATTTCACAGATGAATATCAGGAACTAAATGGACTCCAACAGAAAGAACTTGAAAAAGCAGGTTTTTTTTTCTTTTTATCTAATGATAAGACTTAAGCGAAACAGTCTTCATTCTGTGCAAAGTTCTCACAAAAAGCAGAAATATCTTCTAATGTTTGTTAGGTCACAGCTTATAATTAACTTAAGTAAGGGTTTTTTTTTTTTTCCTTTAAAATTATTCTTATACAACCACTCAGATTTTCTAGGCACGTTGTGGACTCATCATTGTTTTAATTGTTTCAAAATATTTGTCAGAAAAGGCTAAAGCCTTAGAGTGAGGCAGTGGACTAAAAGACCACCTGACAACCCCACCAGTTTTGTTTTCACGTGTCTATAAAAAATGACAATGCACTAAGAAGAGCAAATGACCCTCATAAATTATAAATCTCTTTCTCTAAGTACAGTTGACCAACAATCTTCAGCTGGCTGAAATGTGACTTGGGATTGTTAAATCTTTTGAGGCAGGGACTGTGTGTCCACTTAAGTCTGTGACATGTTAGCACAGCTGCTGCTGAAGACTGACTAATGAATCATACCACTAACCCTGGTCCTGAAGAAGCTGATACAGTGCTGCGAGTGGGCTCCCAGCAAAACACATACACAAGTTCCTGAGGATGGGCTCCCTCCATGTTCTTCACCGTTGGATACTTGAATAATGGCTGGTTCTGAGTGTTTAGTATTCCAGTAAGGTTGTACTTAGTAAATACTTATCAAGAATGTTTTATGAAGTGCAGAAAGGGATATAATATCATATAGCATAGATTTGAAGACACCAAGATTTCTCATTTTATAAACACACAGAACTATGAATCATGTTAACCTTCACTTACAGCAGGTACTTTATTACCTGAAGTTAATCTGACTAATGCTTTCTTAAAGGTCCTGTCACTAACAGCTGCCTTTGAAACCTAAGTATTTCTGCTTTTCTTTCTCATTTGGGGTGTCTTCCTAATTACCAGGAAAAGAAAAACTGTATTAATGACCCAAATAAAGACAAAGAGAGGCATTTTAGTAGCTACACTTTAAAAGTCTGCATACTATTTTCTTCAATAAGGGGTTTTTTTTTTGTGATGCTGTGAAGAATAACCACTTAGGAATCAGAACTGCCTTTAAGCCTAATGAAACAGAAGATCTGTATGCAAGATCAAGTGTCCAGTTTCAATTATTAAAACAACATTCCTTCTGGCTTGTAGGAACATTAGTGTTGCCTCCTCCAGGGTAAAGGATGGAGAAAACAGCTATTTACTAGAGTTTGAGTTTTGTAATGTTTCTCTTCAGCCCTTAGAAAATCTAATTTCCTGTGAATGTGGCTTATGCTATCATTCATCACAACCCTTTTGTGCTGGCTCCTCACTAATATTGCTCAGAACAGCTTGGACTGATAAGCTGACTGTCCTTTCCCAAGTACAGATGCTTGGACCCAAATCAAAACAGCTACTAGTCAAACAGTGTATGTTAGGGCAGAATCAGCAACACAGCAAGCTTTCTCTTCTCAGTTCTTCCCTGGCTTTAATGAAAGATCTTCTTTATCTAATTTTTAGTGCACCTGGAGAGTAACCCTACTGCTTTCACCAGACTGTATCATTAGTAATTCAAAAGCACTGAAAGCTGAATGAAAGCAGCTTTCAACTGAACTCTAAAATCACCAAGTTATTTGATTTTTTTTGAGTCATACAGTAGGAAGCACACACCAGCCATTTTGTGTGTATAGTAGGCAGAGATACTATTTTTTTCACATGGCTTTCTATACAATTCTCATGATTTGATACTGAGATCTGTGCTCTGCATGATTAGAAACACATAAGCCAAACTACAAAGAGTTTAAGTACAAAATGTATGCAAACCCAGTCAATTCTGCTCAGTTCTGAAAGGTGCGTCAAGTTACACATTAAGCTAATTACATCAAAAAGGTATTCAATCAAATTTTTGGTAACACCATTGCTTGTTTATAAGTTGGCAGAACAAAACAGTGCTTTCAGAGAGCAAACTATAATATGTAATTCTGCTTTTGTGTTGTGGGTTTTTTTGTATCTCATTGGAAACATTATTACAGCAAAATTTACAAAATGCTTAAGATCAATGAGGTACAAAACGCAAATTGCATTAGTAAAGAAATACTGATTGATAACTCCAACAAGAGTCTCTGAAAGATGGAAAACTACCATGTCGTTGTCCAGAGAAGGTTTTTCAGAACCCCAGGGATTTTTTTTTTTTTTTTTTTTTGAATGGATAAGACTTTCTGAAGCTTATGGTCTTGGTGGTTTAAGTTCTGAGCAAAGATCTGCTTGAAGTGAGCTAAGAACAAATCTCCCATCAAGGTATTTGTGCATTTCTGTGCACTTCTGACTTCTCTGTAATATACTGTACCTCCCATTATTATTGGCATATTGGAGAATAGTATGCAGGTCACACTCACAGAGGAAATTTGGTTATTATGTCAAATTCAAGAATTTGAGCACAGCAATGGAATGGCCAGGGAGAAAAAGCTTAGCAAAGCTTATCCTGTCAAAGAAAAATGGTATTTCATATCCGTTTCTTTATGTACTTTTACAGCAATGATGATATCTAAATCAATTTATTGAATTCCTTTATCATTCTACTTATCATCGTCATCATGTCTAGGCTTCATGAATGAAGATTTGGGCATTCAACTTATAACTGAAATCAAAATAGCCAGATAAGCCACATTCCTTTCTACACAAGAATTTTCTTTTTATTTAAGACATAAAGTCATGAAATTGTCCCATCAAAATATAAAAAAATATTGATTGCATTCTTCCATCTCAAGTTGACATGAAACCAGAAACCTTTTTTCCTTCTCAGTCTCTCCTACGGCACAGACCACATGCAATACAATAGATCACCATTAGGTGTGCTTGCAATCAATGCACCGTTATTCAAACCTTCTTTTTTTAAACTCTGAGAAGAGTCTGACTTGTATATTTTGTGTGATGTACAGGCTTACACTGGTAGCTATCAGCAAAAAATGGCATTTGTTCGAGTCATAAGTGGCACTGTAAAAACTAATATGAACTATAAAACAAAATGAATGGTTTAACAGAGGGATAACTTCAGAGAAGGTTCTTGCCATTTGCTTGTCATTGTTTCGACCCTACCGCAGAATTTCATGTCTCTGGATGGGTTCTCGTACTCAAAAAAAAAATCCCAATGAACTGAAACCCAACAATGGTTATACAGTTTCTTCCCAAAGAGGACCTTCCAGAAGGCCTAGATAGTATGATGTGGAAGTTCTCCACACTACAAGGTATAGCACTAATCAAAGCAGATTAAAAAGGACAGAGTTCAGAATAGAGATTTCTTACTGCTAGAAATAAGTAGTTTAAAATCCCCCGATAGCATAAAAGATTTCAAGACCTTGAAAACATTTGATTTATGGTGTCCATGAAACAGCTAATGTACCATTAACAGAATACAAGACAACTTTTAAAACTAATAGAGTTGAGTAGAAATACAATGGAAAACTACTTACTTTTAGAAAATGTTATTAAACTCTTAAAAATTCTAATGTATTCCCTAACAAAGAAAGCTAATTTATCTCTTTTAATTTTTTTTTTAACATACTTGCTGTATGTATTTCATTTTCTGAGGAAAATAAGTTATCTGGTAAATTACAAATTGATGAACAAAAGCAAATATAGTAAGAAATAGAAATTTCATTAAAATTTCACTTTGGCATTTTGGGGGGGCTCTATAAGTTCACTTCTTTCTTTAGTGCAGTTTTTAGCATTTCACTTTTTTAATTACTTTCACTTTATTTAAGCAACAAAATGCAGCTTCATGGGTGAGTAATATGTGAAGAAATCAGAAGTCACCCAGAAACCATAAACCTAAGCATCAAATTCCATTAAAGGTAGTAGGATTTGTGCTCTAATAAAATCTGTGTCAAATTCAGGGTGACTAAGGAGAGAAGAGCAATACCCTGAAGTGGGGTGATGGCATATGTCTGTGGGAGTAAGAAAGGAAAAAGAAATGAGAAATCCAAGGAAATTTTGATTTACCGGCGTAAGGAGGAAGGGAGTGCAATTCCTCCATGCTATATCATGTATTGGACACTGGTAAGAAGGGTTATAAGGCTCTGTTCTCCTTGCCAGGGTAAGCCCAGCAGTAGTGGTAGGCTGGATGTGACAAGACACAGGAGTGGTGCTGAAGGCACCCCCAGGAGAGTTGTGCACAGCACAACAGGGCAGCCTGTCATACCTCTTCCACCTCTTCCCTGCCCCTGCTGCTGAACCGCACTGCTCTGCAGACCTTCTCAAGCCCATGGATCATAAGGACTCCTTACAATTACTGAAAGTGTTTGCTGTGTTGTGTTTGTTTGTGCCCCTCTTCATATGTGGGCTGAGGCTGGGACTTCTCTGCCTGGCATGACAGTCTGTACTTCCTTCTGCTGACAGAGCAGAGAGACAAACTACTATAGCAAAATAATAAAATAAAATCAAATAACAGAAAAGGAGAACCACGATCTAAAACATTTGCAAACCAAGTTTTTCTCCCTTCTCTCATCCCTTACCATCAGGGTTGTTTGTACTTTTCCTGAGGATCAGAAACATGCTTGTAAAAAAGCATTTTCACATGCCTAGGCAAATTCGGAATGGTTTTGATTATAAACTCACTGAAGGACCTCTTCTGCTCTCTTCTTTTGTACTGACTTGTTTATTCATTTGACTGTAATGACTGAGATTGACTATTTCGCTGAGTTAAGTGTTTAGCTAGATCAGTGAGCTGAACTCACCATGAGCTCACTCAATCCCTACTTTGAACACAATGAAGTTAGAAAAATGCACGGCAAGATAGATACTTGTGGTTGGGCATCCTGATGGGATCCTCACCTTGGTATATCTAGTTCACAGTTAGATCAGATGTTGCATATTGGAAAATGGAACCCTAATGATCCTTTCAAAGGCAGAATGGACATTTTGTACTGAAGATAAAGTTATAGGCTATATGAGTTGCGAATGGTATGATTTTGTTCATATTCTATTGACATATATTCTACAGGAAAACAAGTCTGATCCTTCACCTTATTCAACAGGAGAGGCTGTCCCCTATAATATCTCACTGAGAATTAATAGAACAAAGTAAGATAACTGAGTGAGCACTATCAGAAGTCACATGACCAGATGAACATTTTCATGGTGGGATAATCACTGTTTCTGTTAATAAGCTCTTCCTAGTCAGTATGTGTCATACAGACGCCCAAAGTGATAAATTTCAATCAATACGTCTCTGCAACTTCAAGCTTTTCTCATCTCTGAGATAATTGCAACCACTCTCTGTTCCTTAAGAAGAAATAACATTTCTTGGAAAAAACAATCTCACTCACAATGTGGCCCTTGTGATTTAAGCAATCATAAATCATCTGGGCAGCAAATATGTGGAAAAAAAGCAAACCAAAATATTGTAAAACAGTCACTGTAGGATCTGTATGGTGCAGGTTAAAACTTACTATCAAAATCAGTTCTGGTGTGTTACACAAAATGGACATCCAAAGATGATGAGGCATTCAGAATTGAAAAGCACTAAAGCTATTCACCTCTATGCCTCTGCTTTTCTGCATACAAAGCAAGTTCCTATATTTATCAACAACCAAAGCTTAAAACGCATAGGGCTTGAGCTATTTTCAGGCAGAGGTTACATAAATTATTGCCATCCTCATTTCACAATTTTGAGAACTAAGCAACAGAAATTATAAATCTGAAATTTAAAGAAAAACAACTGATAGTTGTGCAATACATGAGTTGCATACAATATCCACTCCACGTATTCTCACAAATTTAAACAGACAACAGACACGCTGTCCAAACAGTTAGGTGAATTGAGATTTGGGTGGCAGCCCATGTATTTGTTTCAAGTACAAAATCAATAGCATGCTGGAGAGAAAATAGGAATAAGTTAAGTGTTAATGAAAAGGCTACAGGTGCATGGATTTGGTCAACTGACAGATCTAAGAAGTTCTGGCATAAAAACAACTGTGGCAACATCATTAATAGTGGTTGCCATGGAGATACAAAAATGAAGGGGGAACAAATTTGGGGCACCAAAGAACCTAAAGCAGTATATGTGACCATCATTCTGTGGTTATCATTTTGGTATTTTAGAGCCAAGTTTATAACAGAAACAACATGCCACAATGTTTCTGAGATCTGTGGGTCATAGGAACCCTCTGTTCTTATGGTTCCTCTCTTGTCAGGTGGGAGAGATTAACAGGTCAGTTTTACTGGAGCCTACAAAGGTCATTCATGCAAAGAAAAGAACTTGGTATGTGAGGAAGGGGTATGTGTTGCTTTGCTTTATTTGTTTGTATTAGCAGTATTAAGACATTTAACTAGCAAAGAATAATACCTCTTTGTAGCATACTTACACATCCTGCACCCATTCAACACCCAGCCTAACCAACTGTTGGGACTTCTGAAACTTTCGGAAAATATCACAATTTACAGACAGCCTTATCAGGGATTTTTAGTTATATGTGTTTTTCTTCTTATCTCCCTATCACAAATTTTTGATACAATTGTTTCAACTCTTTTAGTGGACAAATTTCCCTTCACAGCTCTCCATATCAGTACCGATACAAAGTACAATACCTTGTACCAAATATTAATACCAAAATAAAAGGCTTTCCTAAAATATTTTGCACAAAAAGCAGGAGTAGTCTAAATATCCTAATTACAGGAAAGGTGAACAAGACAAAGGATCTTATTTTGAAGTGACAGAGAAAGTAAAGACCTCCATGTATTACTTGACCATACAATGGCCATCAAATACTGATCTGAAGTGGCCACACCGGAAGATGCCTAAAATGCTTCAGAGAAAGTTTGAAACTTTGAGTCTTTGGGATCAGGCAGACACACTGAGTGACAACATCCAAAATTCTGTTCAGTCCTGTTTGTGAAAGATGAACTGAAGCTGGAATAAAGACAAAAATTCTCAGGAGAACATGGAGCCTGTTTAACTTAGTTAACACAATACCAAGATGACTTCTGCCTGTAAATACATCAAAAATGCAAACTTGAGAACTGAAAATGAGGCTATTCAAAGGTAATTCAAAGAATAATATTGGCAGAAATGGATATGAAATGACTGCAAATATTCTTAAGCTGAAAACTAACAAGATTTTCATGTACCATGAAACCTGGAGTCCTTTAACTGCACTAGTTAGCTCAAGAACTTATCTAGTTTCAAGGTAAGTGCTTGGTGACACAGCATAAAAGATCATATCATCATTTCTGCTGAGGTTATAGGGTTCAGTGACAAAGTACGTATGTAGGTTTTTATTTCCACTCACATTTCGTTTAAATGACAAGGTTTTGGAAGTGGTGGGATGATTGCAGGACTCCATGCTAGAGCAGGAGGATATTTCCTGAAAGAAGTTACAGCCTGTGGAGAGACGAAGCTGGAGATGGGGATCATGGCAAGGACGTACACTGGAGCACAGAAACAGTGTGAGGAGGAGGGAGCTGGAAAGGGGAACTGGCATAGACTGACTGCAACCCTCCATTCCTCTTCTCCCTGTGCTGCTTGGCATGGTAGAGGAGGTAATCAGTAAGCAATCACCCTGTCTTTACATCCACCCATGAGCTTTTTCGTCACATTTTCTTCCCATCCTGCTAAAGAGATATTGCTAATTGTTAATAATTGGATTTGTTAAAAATTTTCAGCCACAGATAATTTCTTTTTTTTACTGTAACAAAGTAACTGGTGTTCAACAACTGTTTTTCTTTAACGACTTGCCCCATCACAGACTGCTGTTGAAGTCTAAAATATTAGTAATTATGTAACTACAGCACCTCAGCAGTTTAGACTGAGAATTCAGTGTTGTACATGGAAGATTAGAGAACTAAAGGAACGGGAAATATTGACTAAAAGTCAGCCTGAAATAAGAGTGGTATTACTGAAGTCATCTTCCCTTGCTATGCTATATTTTACTTGCAAGAAAGAGAAAAGCAAACATTTATCTCATCTTGCCGATACAGAAAGAGCAATGAAATTTGATATGCTGAGGCAGAACCACCAAGGTATAGCCCAGGACACCAGAATGCAAACTACAATATGGTCTGAGCTGAACAACACCTTCAACATAAAAACATGTTGCAGCACTGCAGCAAAACAGAGCTTCTAAAAATCTCTTTTCAGTTCTTGTAGAAAGTATAAGGAAACATTTCCTTTAGAAACTGTTAATGTTATAAACAAATGTCCTGAAATACCAGCTAATTTAAAAGAATATTTCATGTTCTTACTTTGGTTGACTTTTATAACTCGCAATCATCACAGTTTTGGTAAATCTCTCTTTGATAAACACTCCTTAGGTTGTTGTTTTGGGCTTACTTACCAAAATAACATTAAGCTAAATTGTAAATCTGCTTTTCAGTCTCCAGATGCTGTCTCAGGATACAACATTCGCCAGACAGTGAACATTATTATGAGATGTAAGATCTCCCACAGCCTAGTTTCCTCAGTCCTATGACTAATACAAACTCTCCCAAATGCTTCAGTTATTAAAGCCCCATCATTTTCCAGAGCACTGGTTTGACCAACACTTTGGTTTACAGTTTACCTCTTCTCGATCAAGCAACAGTTACAGCATATAATATCTGCAACTTGTGAAAACCTCCAGTTTGTCCTGTCTTTTGACATCTCATCAAATATTAAGAAAACCAAAAGAAAACAAACAAAACCCAAAACAATAAACAGGTGAAAAATTATTCTATTTCTCTCCTTTTTCATTGGATCAGAGTCGTGTAAGTAATGCAGGGTCCTTCGTTGCCTCTCTGACATGAAGTTTTACCCCTTAACAAAATCTCTGTCGTCTTCTCTCCCTCTCTACAAAATACGAAAGCAGAAACTGTCATTTACAACACCCATGCCTGTTCATCAGATGATGTCTAATATTTTTCTCAGATGATCAAAGATCACATGTGGCAACACTGAAAATTGTTCAAAAATACTTTCAGGTAAGTAAGGTCAATTGAAGCTTGGCCATCCTTTGTTAGCTCTATTTCCAAAATGGAGGCAGAATGCGAAGTGCAAACGGGGTTTTCAGCCTGACACAGATACAAGTACAGAGTTCATATTCGCAAAGTGAGTTCAGAAATTATACATAGGCATATTCCCTAAATCACCATGGTAATTATTGTGACCCAGAACAAGATCCCTCATTTTAAAGTAATTTTAATTATGAACAGTGGTGAATTGCAGAGGTTTGGGAGAGAAACTGGGGCAAAGCTTTGCCATCTCTCTGGTGCAGTGCAGGTGCTCCAGTAGAGTTCTGAGAAGAACTCTGTGAGAAAGTGTCAGGACTGAAGTCCTTCTTCAGTCTTGGTTCCTTGGGGTTTATTGTCCAGTTAGCATCTTGCAACACTCAAAATTCCTTTATTGCTTTTCAGTGAACTGATTATGGTTTGGCAAAATAAAATTTAAAAAAAAAAAAAAAAAAAAAAAGTAGTAAAACATGCACAGGGTCATTTACCAAAGAACCAGTGATTCACAGTAACACAGCACTGCTATGTCCAGGGTCTCAGCTTCATTCAGCATGCATAAGATGCTGCTTAATTACACAGGTCAACATTCCAACCTCTCTTCACATTGTCATAACTTTTTATTCTAGCTTAACATAGGTTTTCTCCTAGTTTTTATCGAATCATCCGCTCTGATGTTTCAGAGATTCAGTGTGTCTCAGGCCCTGACTGAAAAGCTTCTGTCCCAAAAAATCACACTCTCAGAGTAACTCTGCCCTTTACCAGTCAGATGTAAATGGAGCACGATACAAACTACAGGGAATCTGCTCTGCTCTGGCATCAGGATATAAGCCATAAAAACACATAAAATAGATATAACAAAAAATCTCCTTCTTTCTTGTGTGCAGATAAGCATAATAAAGGTACCAGAAATTATACAGAATATTCCTACTTGTATCTTTGACCAGTAGGAACAGGTATCCCAAGCACTGGGAAATAAAGAATAAATTCCTTATATTGTCACAGACTTTGAAAGTGATCTTAGTGAACCATAACTCCTTGTATTTTATAAGAGATATACACAAGAATAATAAACCATGTTCCATTTTTCTGCTGTGTCTATCCTTTTAAAGCAAGAAATACAGAGATGAATATACCAGAAAATCAAATAAGTAAGCACCTGCCAGTCAGTAGAAATCCTAATAAAGCCATTGAGGATCTTGGAATAAAAGACAGTAGGAGAAGCAAAAATAAAAGCAAGGAAAAACACTGTATATTTTACTAAGGAATGCAATGAATTTGATAAATGTATCATAAAGTCTCAAATGGCTCACACAACGACACAGACAGCTCAGTAAAGAAGTCAAGAGATACAATATTTGCAATTTTCTTATTGGCATGAGGGTGGAGAAACGTCAGTAGAAATCTGACTCTCCTTTGTTTCTACCAATGCCCTGGAACATGGCGTACCTCCCTAATAATTTAAAAGGATATTAGAACTTATGTGAGTCCTATGTATCTGTTCTCCTATACTAGCAGAAAAAAAAAATTCCTCCTGCTAGCCCCTGTCAAAAACCTCCCAAAATCTAGAACAACAAAATCCCCCCTCATCATCTAAAGCCAGCAAAAAAACCAGAAAAGAAACAAAGCCAAAAAACACACACAAAATAAAACAAAAAACCAGAATGGTGCTGATCTGAGAGCAGGCAGCAATGTTGGCACAAGATGAAGAAAAAAAACTGGAAATGACAATTTCTATTAGATTAAGATACATAAAATTTAAATTGTTCACAGACATAAAAATGAAATGATTGAGATAATTTGAAGCAAGTGTTCAGAAATTTGTGAAAAAATTAAAGCACAGCTACTGAAAGTTTGTAAGTGGCCACAGAGAGCCCCCTTAGTAATACAGAACTATCTGAGGAGGCTATGGACTTATAAAAATCTCCTCCACAGCCACCAGAGATCAAAGAAAGGACCACAGTTTCCAGTGGCTTGAGGGATATCAAGAAAACATGATGCCTTCAAGTTTAACAGAAAAGACCTGAAGGAAGAGCCTTGAAAAATATTTTTAGATGGAAAGTGAAAGTTGGTGTTTGTGATAGAGGGATGGAATTTCTCTACTAGAAATGGAGAAACATACAAGGCTTAACTCAAATTTTAACTCACAGAGGTTCAGACCAGCTGCAGATAGTTGAACTCACAGAATGGGGGAGAAGGGAAGTTTTATGTCAAAGATTTTGTACAAATGATTGTTTAAATGTATGGATAAATGTACGAATAAACAATAAAAACATTCCAACAAGGAAAGTGACATGACCTATCCAAGCAGACACGGTAACTTTCATATTACCACATCTTTACATATGTTAGTATCAAGAGGTCCTGAACCTAATAGATATTAAAATTAATAAAAAATTTCTTTAACAGACTGATAGAGAAGCTGTTTTTGCGGGGACCAGAAAAAATATTGCAATTATTTTACTTTGTCAGTTATTTTACCTTGAAATAGAACAAGAGATATAATTGTTGCTCAATGAAATATTGATTCAACAAGTCTGAAAAGTAGGTCCAACCTGCAAATCCTTATGGTAAACAATCTGAAATTTTGCAAAAATATATTATGACAGTATCTCTAATAGACAGCTGAACAGAGAGTATTACAAAATCCCAAAGCCACTAACCAAATACTGACATCAAAGCACATTTTTATGTTCTTAAAAATGCATATTGTCATGCAGAAGAGGACCTGTGTAAAGGATAAGACACATATAACAAGATATGGGTTTCTGAATATGTGATCTGTTTGCTGGAGTAATGTGATAAAATTTTGGCATGGTATGCTGAAAGAAACTACCTTAGGAATAAACAGTACATAGACTAGATTGTCTGTGATGAGTTTGAGATGGAATCTAAGGAGCTTTGGGGGGTTCTGCTTCCACTGCAGAAGGGTTATTCCTCTATCTAGAACCCAGGCCCCTTTGTGGGAAAGAGAAACCCTTTTAGAGTGTAATCTTCAGAATTTCTAAATCTGAGGAAATATTTTGTCATTTCCAGGTCCATATTTTCTTTTTAGATACCTTTTTAATGAAAGCAAATGCAAATATAGTGACATAAAAATACAAAGCCTTAGGAGATAGCTAATTATAGCAAATTTACATTTTATTTAGGTGGGGGTTTTGCCTTTTATCTACAATTCAGCCTAAAAATCATGTTTCATTCATATATTCCTGCCTCATAAAATTTCTAGTTATTTTTGATTATTACATTTTAATAATGAAGGGTGGTTTTATCTGTAATTTTTAAAATTATGCTTTTAAATAGTTAATAAGAATAAAACAAAAATACCAATGCGGGTGTTTTACAAATTGCACAATTAAAAGAATAAATAGCAATTCTGATGCAATTACATGCAAAAAAATAAAAGAGCAGCAAGGTAGAAGTCATCTCCTTGAAGAATTTGTTATCAAAGATGCCAAAACTTACTAAGGGTCTGCCAAATATGAGATTACCCACATTGGATTTCAACAATCATTCTCAGCTGCTGAGAACTAAGAAATGATGTGCACAGGAACCTTTCTCAGTCCCACCAGATGGAACTGTGTTTAATTAAGTTTTGAGAAAAAAGGATTTTTGGTCTGCCAAGTATATGACATGGAGTAAAGCCTTATCTAGATAGAAGGTCCCCTTGGCACAGACTGGCATAAAATTGGCATGAACTTCTGAGGGTGCCAAAAGTGCCAGTGACAATACTGCGAATGCCACAACGATACTTTTGATAGAGTAGAATGAAAAATATCTGGGTTTTTAGTGAACTTTCATTAAACTGGAATATATACACAGTACATATTTTTTTATCCCTGTATTTATGAAATCATTGTCATTAAGTCTTTAAGTGCAATCAAATGCTGCAAGTAATTTTTAAAATGAGAGATTTCTATGAACCTTCCACAAGTAACTCTTGGTTGCAGTGAAAAGGGAAGTTTAGAATCAGAAAAAAACTACAGTAGAAGAAAATTTTCAGAGCTTGGGACAAAAGAGTCCTTCAGAAACACCCAGTAACTGCTCAGTCCTTTTCCACAGGTGATAATGCTCCCTTCTAAGCACTCCTTTGGTTATCAAAGTGACTCACAAAACAACCCTAGCCCCACAGAACACAGCTGTACAGAGCCTCAATATTTTATCACATTCTCTAGCAGAAGGAATCATCTGTGAGTTAGGCAGCAATTCTGTACCAGCAAGAGTATGATTGTAACCCACAATAATACCATTGCCTAATTTGATTTTTACTGTGGCACAGCAACTCTGATTCTGTATATTAATATAGTACATTTTTAACAGGGTTTGTTGGAGACCCATAAATTTCCACAGCAATCTAGCCGCTACCTCATCTCTGAGCCATGTGCTCAGAGTTCTGCAGCATTTATGTTTTTCAACTCAGAAACAGAATGGATGGTTTGCAGAGCAAAGGCTTTTCTGTGTCTATAAACAACTCTGTGCTAATTGTTGGGAAAGGTTGATTTTATAATGATGACTAATGTACATTTCTGGGTACATTGGGTACCTGGTTTAAATAAGAGGAGTTTTATAATCAATGTATCTTGCAAACTTTCCTGACTTTTTCTGCTATAATACAGTGACACCACATGCTAATGATAAAAAGTCTCAGAACTGCTGATATTCACTTGTTTTCATTCATGCCTGTCATCTTTATCACTTAGAATTTTCAAGGTAAACCAAAGACAACACCATAAATTAGGTCTAATGGTTAACCATGTATTTGACCCTGCTGAGTAATAATTGCTATGATGCTGTTCTAGTTTTCAGTTTTGTCTAAGTATAAAAAGAGTTCATTCAACTGACTTTTTTCAGTGTAGAGACTTTGATGTAGATAATTGCCTTTTAATTTACACATTTCTGTAATTGTTTTCATGGAGAGAAGAAATGTGGTTATCACCCTGCAGCACCAAATTCTTTCCAAGTAATCTCTTTAGAGAGGTAAGGGTCAGGAAGGTTCAGGTAAGGAAGTTTTAAGCCCCTACAAAGGGTCTAAGTCATAGGTGAGGCATGTTATTACCAGCACTTGTGCCATGGGAAAGCCTATGTTATCAGTGTGGAGGACTAACAATGTTGCAGCCTTATTTGGTAGTAAAAGTTCAAGCACAATATTTTTATAAAAGCACATGTAATTTCTTGTTTGGTTTACTCTGGTCTCAACTGAAAATGCCAGTTTGACATCCAGACTTGAACAAGGGGGTTTTAAGTATAAAGGAAGAATGAAACTGGAAAATTATACAATGTATCTCTCTACATCAGTCTGTAACAATTTCTCAATCTTTAACACCAGTCACTGCAATCATTGCAGAAAGGTACAGATCATACCAAATTCACACAGCTGAGAGTAGGACATAAACCCTAATCATGGTGATAACTTATTTAGACTGATCCCTATAATATGTAGAAATATATTTAGAAATAAATCAGTTACCAATTCTTGACTGCAAGCAGGAACCTTGTGAGCAGAAAAGCTAGAATTTACTGGCTTTGAGAAGCTGTACAGTAGTGAACATCTACTTTTTTTACCATAAGGGATTTAAATACAAGACGTCATTATGGTTTCACACTCTAAAGCTTGACAAAAAAAACCCTTTCAGAAAATTGAGTTGGAACCTTTGTCTGCAGGCAAGTTCCAAAGTTTAGCTGACCCTGATTAGGATGACTGAGTTCTCAAGCAGATGAGCTTTCTCTGGCTCACTGACAAATATTACTGATAAAATCTTCTTTTTGGAAAAGAACTGAAAGCCTGACAGTCAAGATAACTCCTACCTTGGAAGCTCTAGTTAGAGTAGCCTCCAAGCTTGAAAAAGGTAGTTGCAGACTGTTTCAGAATAGTTTTCTGAGCACTTTACACATCCTTTTCACCAATAATCTTAAAAAAACCCAGGAATTCATTCCAAGGGAAAAGTTTGTTGCAAAATCAAACCATTTTGTCTGGCCTTTCTCAAGGAGGAACTTGTAAAATATGCTACATTCCAATTTGTCACTGTGTTATAAGTGTTTGTATAGAATAGGTTGTGTAATATATTCAGTTATATCTGTTATTTATGGAGATGACCAATGTTGTACCACACACAATCACCAGAATATTGTAAATTTTCTTAATTTTTTCAATGAACAATACCTATAAATAAATCAGAAAATTTAGCTATACCTGTCCAATTACCATCAGTATTTAAATGAAGCTGAATATTTGTGCTTTGGCCACCAACTTTAATTATTCACTTGTCAAACGAACAAAAAGTCCAACATGACCATACAGGAGAAGATTGTGCAGTTTCCTAATAAAAAAGTATTGAATGAATGAAAAGTGTTGCAGCTCAAAAAACTCATAGATAACCTTGAAAAACACATTTATATGTGCTTTGAATAAAGCAGACTTAATTGTCATTTTGAGATATTAATTTCCTTTGGGCTGTAGTACATTGGCAGGTTTGGAAATGATGCTTTGATGAACAGTAGATAACAGTCCAAGTACTACATGAGTTCTCTACCACAGGAAGATATTTTTGCTACGTGCGATAACCAATCAATGTATACGAAACATTATTCAAGTATGATAAATATCCATTTGGAGGAGACCACTGTAGAGAAATCAGCACAGCAAGAATTAACTCTTGAAATCTGTAAAAGTATAAGAGACAAAAAAATCCTGATTCTCAAAAAGTTGTCACCAGATGTTCCTAGGACTCTCTTTGCCTCTACATGCATTTCAGTCTATATGAAGGTTTAACTTTCCAGTAACCTGAAATGGAAACTGGTTTATACTGTCTTGCAGTGGTGCATTCAGTGGCACTTGACATTCACTTCCCACCTTTAGATCTGATTTTTAAAAATAATAAGGCAAGTGTGAGAATATTAATGTTGATTAAGCAGCACTTTAGAAGGATGCTGGAGAAGGAACGGTAAAAGTACAAATTCTGTTTGCTTTACTGGAGATGACTGATGGGAATGGAAAATGATTAAAAGAGCTTACTGAACAGTGGAAGTCAAGTCAGTTGAAAGAATTTAAATTTGTAACAGTCTGAGAAAAATGAGCAGCATTTTCCAGAGAAGCAAGGAGTAAGATTCAATTTTTTTGCCAGACAGGCTATCTGCTTCCAGGACATACACCATGAAGGTTCTCCAGATCATTTTGCCCCTAGGAATGGGAGACAACACTTCTTTACTATAGAAGAGAGGGTCCCACAGGAAGGTTAGGTAAGCCACGCTGTCTCCAGGTGACTCATCCTGACAGCCTGTCTCTGGCTCATGGAAAGGGGTTAGAGACCTTTTACTTTCCTCTCTGCAAACTTTCATCATTGTAGTTTAGGGTCAGGGTGTTATCCAACCTTTCCCCATCAAGGGGAACTGCCAGCTGACAGATGTGGCTCCATCTGTGTTGCTCTTGGACCCAAGTGCTCTGTTGCCCAGAAGCTGCATCCCTGAAAATGTGTATGGCAACCTCCACACTCCAGTTAAAACAGCCCAGCAAAACCAATTGCCTTTGCTGAGCTGTTCTTCTCTGCTAGCATATAATCAAGGAAAGTTTAAAGAGTGCAGAAGGAAGGGATTTTACTACAAATGAATTGCCAAGAAAGGTAGATTTCTTCACAGCTATTTTAACAGTCAGCCACTGCAATGCAGCAGTTTGCCCATGGGATTTGCTTAAACCAGAGAGGTCTTTCGATTACTATACGTATGCTAGTGAAAAAAACCCCAGCCAAACAAACAAACAAACAAACAACAACAAAAAAAGAAAAACATAATCAAAAAGCATTTTTAATGGTAACAAATGTCTCATTTTTATAGTGCAATTTTGTGAATGGATAAATTTATGCACCACCTGAAAAGGGGCCCAAAAATTCTTTGACATTTTATTCTCCTCACAGAAGAAGTTCTTTATTATTAATAGGTCTTATTAAACTAACGGTAGCAAGTAGAAAATTTCACCCTATAAAGAACAGACAGGTAGAAAGTGACCTTTCTACTCTTTGAAAAACAGTAATTTATTCATATTTTCTGAGGATAACTGTTTTGCTTATAACAATACGGAGGGCTCATTCTGTATTTCTTATGTATTGTAAACTCCTGGTGATTTTAACAATGAAGATTATAATCAAGGGTTCTTCACAGGGAAAAGGAAATTGGCAGAAAATGCAGGACAGGCCCCAAAGAGCTATACATTATGAATTATGAGCTATCACAACTGTGTTTGTATTAAAAACAGCCTTCACATGAAATAGCTATTCAGCAAAATAACCAGCGTGTGGTTCACTGCTTTCATTTGAATGTGACAGGTAAAATGCCTCAGAGTGTATTAACTTAATTTAAAATATTGTTGCAGAAGGAATAATAAGAGAGAGGCTTTTTAACCTAAGGTTAATTTCAATTACGCTGAAAATATTATTCCTAACAGCCTCTGCTGTCTGCAATTTCTTTTGGTGATGATGTATACATGGCATTGAACAAACACACGGGCAAAGGAGAGTAAGGAGGTTGTCTGTCTCCAGAGCAACACACCCTGCTCACATTACAGACACTGCCACAGCCCCAGTCACAGGCCAGTGGTCTGGCTGGCTATTTGTCATATGGAGCCAGTATTAGACTAAAGGTTAAAGTGAGGTAAGATATAGCTTTAAATGAGTACACGGATGCCCTGCAGATCCAGCCTGTGAACACAGCTATCACAAGACAAGGCAGCATCACTTTGCAGAGATACAGAGAGGTCTTAACCAATAAATACTGAAAAAAATGTACCTTTTTTGTTAGCTTTGAGAATTACCTTTATTTTTCAATTATTTAAACCAGTTTAGTTCTGGAGATTGATAATTAGTCATAGTTTCTTTTCTCCTTTTTTTAATTAGAGTCTCTAGTGTTGTTTCAGAAATTTGTGGGCAAATGTCTTGGTGGCTAAAATTTGCAATACTTAGATAATTTTTGCTCCAGGAAGTTTTTGTCATTCTTTATTACAATACATAATAACAAAAGAAATTACTCTGTATAGTTCAGATTTTGTCTGAACTTCCTGATTTTAAATAGATCATTGAAGTATGGTCATAAACTACAGGACTGTCATGTGATGTCTTTGACATACAACTGGCATACAATCCTGCTTTCCTCCTTTAAGCCTATTACACTTCCACTGCATACCACACCTTCACAATCCACTACTTTATCATATAGTCATAATAATTTTGAAGGAGAATCCCCTTCAGTTAATCCCAGCCCAGCCTTTCTCATGAATCTGTCCCTTCCAGGAAGTTGTAAATCACAAACCCTTCAATTAACTTTTGCTATTTACTTTCGAATATCCTACTACGTTTAGGAGGGTAAAGAAAAAAATTAAAACATCTAGCATCAAAACATGATATTGTGCTTATTGAATAAAATGAAACATTATCTGCTCTCATAACACCAAGAAAAGCATTTTTTAAAAATTAATTTTAACTCTCACTTTAGTGTAACAACTTGGCCTTTAATGTGTTGCTTTACATATAGCACAAGAAAAAAAGTAGCACTGAGTTATTCGGAGTTGTTTCCATCCTTCTCTCACTTCCAATTGACAAACATGGCATTTTTGAGAACTGCAGCATGACATCTGTAGTGACTGAAGTAAAAAATCTAAGCTTTCAATTCTAATTTAAAATAGCACTTTCAGAGATACTTTCTATCCTGCTGTTGAATGACAAATACCTGATTGGTGTCAAATATATGAACTGACAGACACTAAATGGAATACAGTCATGGAGCATTTAATGCCAGTTGATCTTCCACAAAACCAACTGAAGCAGCTGAAACTATGACCATATACCAGCCTTTGTGTGGGTGGGAAAAGGGTGTGTGTGTGAGAGGGATGTGTAGGAAAATTTGCAATTAAAATAAAAAATCATCTGCAGACATATATAGTTCCTTATCAAACCCCAACATCTATTACAAGAACATAGTACTATATATGCAAATATATTTAGTGTATTTGCATTCTTCATTACTCACAGAATATGACCATTTTAATTTGTTAAAAATACCATGTTGCATTATTTATTTCATGTACCTGATGGACATCTGCATTTAAAGATATGATAATTCAAGGAAGATTAATGATCTCCCCAAAGCATACCAGTCAGGAGCTCATTTTAATTGTCATGAAACTACCATACATATAAATTACTCAAGTTGCTCTCTCTTGTCATCATAAAGCAATGTTTTAGGAATGGGAACTTTTTTAATTGGAAAAAAAAAAGACATGTCAAAAGAATAATACACATGCCTGGCAGTACAAAAAAATCAGAGTGCAATTTAGGTCTTTAAAGAACAACAAGAAGTTCAAACACCCAATTTATTCCTTGCTGCGAGGCCTTAAGCACCTCTCTGTGGCTTAACTTATGTACTAGCTTAGTAGAATTCCTTTTAAAGAGATTTCCACCCTGCTAATATATTTAGGCAGGCAGACATGGGTGAAAATTTCATGAGATAAGTTTGCACATAAATATTCTCTGTTAGAAAGTGTCCACTATTCAGTTTTTCTGGCTTCCTGCTTAAAGAGAGTTTGGTACTTCTGTCTGCTTCTAAACCTTCCATAGTCTCGTCTTGAAAAGCACAAACTACTTAGGATGACTAAAGGATAAATTTATATTAAAGGAATACATTCAGGGTAGGAATCTAGAGATTTGAAATTAATTAATTTACTCCTTTTTTTTCTGCTATTCTTGCAATCTTTGGGAATGAGCAACAGATTTAAATGTAAAATATTAATCAAATACTAAAACAGATATTAAATAAGATAATCAGAAAAAAATAAATTAAGTGAAACTTTACCATATTCTGCCAGTTCATATTCCTATAAACATCATGAATTCCTGGGGTTTTTTTCCTGTGAAAAGTTTGTGAAAAGAAAAATAAACAAAAATAAACAAAACCTCAATTCTAACTTATTAACTTTATCTTCCTTTCTCCTTTGCATAACAAGGCAAAAAGACACAGCAAAAATCCTCTATATGATTTTTCAGGAACTAAGGTTTCAGAGAAATGTTTTACAAAAAGACCACAACTGCAAAAAAAACCATAGAAAATATGAATTATTTTACTTTTTATTTTAAAATATTTGAGTAGAGATAACAAGGGTTTTTTTCCATTCATTTTTAGAACTAGACTCTCTTAACCGTTCTCAAATACATTCCAAAGCAGGAACAATGCTCTAATTTATGAATTCAATTACCATAGGATTAAAGTAATAAAACTAATATGAAGTTAATTTTCCTCCAAAATGTACAACTATGTTGTACAGTAGTAATACACTGTGAATCACCTGGAGTTAAATAATACTTCTTACATCCTGCAGGGTAAGACTAGTCTTTAAGGAAATAAGCATGAAGAAGATTATTCAAAAAATAAGACTAAAAAAACTGCTTTCTCATTGTGAGGTAGTTTAATGTAGTTTCCAGGCAGCTTCCTGCTGTCCGAGTCTGCTACACTGGGCACCAAACCATCAAAACTTGCATAAATAAAGTACTGGGGCATGCTTTAGACCTGTCTGGATTCATGTCAGTGAAGAGATTGATCATACAACTTAAAAGTCCTAAAAAACATGAACAAAGAAAAAGATTCTCTGTTGAGGGTAAATAGCATGCAAAGAACCACTAGTGCTTAAACTGCATTTTCAAAGGTAGCTGTCAAAGTGGGTCACAAAGATCAATATCTAGGAATTTGAATTGAGGTGGCCTAATTTGCTGAAAAGTTTCTTTGGAGTTCTGATGAAATACTCATGGTTCAGGCCTTCTAAAAACCAGAGCATCTTTATTTGTATTCCTGCTTTGCCAGGCTCCTTTGTTTGGAAGCAGTTGGTTTTCAAGTGTTCACTGATCATCCAAAACAGTACATAAGACTAACTTTCCTTCTCCGGAAACAACAGAAAATCCTAAACAGTTGAATTTTTTTGGTGTTGTGTTTGCCCTCCCCCATCCCCGAGTTTTTTCAGGTCTTTATTCACTTTAAAAAGGCTGCTAACATCATCGGGTCCTTAACAAACCCTGCTGTGATTCCTTCCTCGCAGTTCTTTAGACGTTTAACTCTAAGTTTAACTCTACAGTTCTAAGCCCTCCTTAAAATAGTGCTTCCATTGCAATGCTTCTGGGCATGGCCGACCTATCTATATAGCACACACAAACTCTCTTGCCTTTCCATGTTGTTGCATGCAAATCTTATGTCACTTGCCACCTTCTCCATTGGAGAAGACTTGAGTACCCACTCTGTTCTGCTTTCTGTTCATGTAAGCAATACATCCAAATCTCCTCTCTCTCCCTCCCTCCCATCAGATGTCCCAGATTAGGATGCCATGCAGAGTGAAGAAAAGGTGAGCTGCCATAAATATTGACCTGCTGCTTCTTGTTCGTTCTCAGCAGCAGAGAATTAGAAATGAGAATGCTACTCCCTGTGATGCCAGCCTTCTCTCTGGCTGCTTCTGATGCAGTACAAATAGAAACAGCCCTTGAACTGTAAACACTTTAGGAAGAAAATTTTATTTTTTTAAGGAATAACCAATAGAATGGTTGCAACTACTGCCTCTGGTTATCCACATAATACAAAATTGTGCAATTTATTAAAATGCATAAGAGCAAGAAATTGTTAGCAAGGATTTTACCTAATTAGAATGCTTCTGATGCTTCTATTCAAACATTCATCCATGAGATACAAGTTTAACCTGGCATGGATAAAAGAGATCTGAATAAAAGCTTTTAATAACATAATTTTCAGCAATTTCATCTCCATTTGGAAAAAAAATTAGAAGCACAAATTCATCGTAACATATGGGTACCCAGTGAAGCACCCATTTACTGGTATTACACTGAGGTTATCTACTTCTGTAAAACCAGCCTACACTTCTGTGTTGATTGCTATATTTTGAATGCTCTGTTTTGTGGACCATATTCTGCTGAGAACATATATAACCTCAGCTATACAGTACAAGCTCTGTATTTACTACAATGCATTAGTCTTCTTCATCCGAGAAAAGCAAGCAGAAAAGTTACAGTTTACTGATCCACCTGAGGGTCAGGGGCTGAATCCAACACTCAAACAATTACTGTGAGTTAACTGATTTAGTGACTCCAGTAATGAGGATGAAAAATTGCCCAGAGGGAGAAAGAATAGGAAACAATTTTTTTTTTCCAGCAATGTAAGCAATATTCATTATTACTGAAAAATAATAATGCCCCCCACTTTTATGCAGTGCATCATTATTGCAATATAACAAGAAAGAGTCTATATGCAATGTTAAACTAAAAAAATAAGTTCCTTCACATTGTTTATAATTTATTTTAGAATTTAAAATTAAAATGAATTGTATTTCTTAGGATCGGGAAAACACAATTCCATAGAAAAACTCTGCACTTTAATAACAAAATAACACCTCATACTGAAAATAAAAATGCATTCATATTACAATTATATTGTATTAAAAAACTATTCACATGAGTAAGAGACTGAGAAACAGGGCCTGCATTTTGAAATATTTCAAACGAAATACAGTCAGCTAAGAATTTTTTTTTTTTAATATGCAGTCTGTGGAATGCAACAAATCAATCTACCTGCATTTATTACACCATAAATTAAAATCTAAAATTATTTTCCATATATATTTCATTGCACATGTGTATAATGTATTCAATGTGCTATATATCTCATAAAGGAGTGTATTCCTCTCCATACATATATGCATATAAATCCAAATAAATTATATTACTCATAATAAAGAAAAAACAGCAAAGGTTTTCTTAAAAAGACTAGGTAGGTAGTATGAAGCATTTGTAATGGCAGAAAGTATACAGGATTACAACATAAGATGCTGACTCTGCTACAGTGAAAATGTTACTGCAATTTATTTTAAAACAGCTTTTTATTGGAGTATGAGATGAGACAACCTGACTTCTCCAGATGAAAGCATATACTATTCATAGTAAAAAGTGAAGTCTTGGGTATTGACTGATGCCAACACCTTTCTGGCTGGATTCAGAGTGATTTTTTTTGTTTAAAAAATTTCAATAGGTTGAAGCTATTTATAACCCCATCACTCACTACATTCAAGTTTCAAACTTGGGTTCCTAGTTTTGACAGTGAGATTACAAGAGATCTGTTGATCTGTGTGTCTCAATACTCATTGTATGGCCTCATCACTTTAGCATCTGATGCCACTTTTAACCTAGTTCCTCTTACAATAACCTGTGAGTTAACCTGTGTAACTGTCACAGTTTTCTAGATTTCCTAAGGTCATAAACAAAAGGAAACACAATGACAGTTCCTGAATGCAAATCCAGCTTTATATTTATTTGTGATTATTTTAATTATGTAATTGAAATTGGTGACAATTGGTACCTGCCTGACAGGGAAATAATGAAATAACATTTAAACAATTCAAACTACAGATGAAACATAGGCAGACGTTGAATGCAGATTAGCCAATAGTTTAATAGTCACACATATGTTTGCAAAAAAATATCTAGCAGTATGTCAATGTAAACAACACCACTGCTTTACCACTTGTGGAAAGGGATGTCTTTCACCAGGAGTGATAGTTCACATCAAGTGGAATATTCTTCTGTTGCCATCTCAGGGGGAGAAATTTAGATTATTGCTTCATAAATATAACTTTGCAAGACAAATGTTAACCTACACAGTTTGCCTTAGCTCAAATTTCATCATGACATGTACAATCTAGAACACAATCTTTTATTGAAAAACAAAGAAATCTAAAGTATTCACAACATAAGAAAGATACAGGTCAAATGCTAGTACATGGCTGCATTTTCAGATCTATCTAGGCTGAAAACAGTCCTTCTGTCACTGTGGCTATCTGGAGACTCACAACGTAGCAAGTAGTTCCCATTAGATCATTGGGAAATAGAAAACTTTGTTTTGAGCACGTAATGTTACATTTCCTCTCCTTACACGAAAGTACATGCTCGAATGTAATATGATTGACACGTGACACATAAAACTCTAATTCTGTGAGACTCATGAGACTATTCACTTTCTTAGTTGTTATATTTAAAAACAAGACAAGATAACCCTCCCCCCAAATACACAAACAAACCCAAAACTGAGGCCCTCCTTACCTTACTACTTATTTATTTGGTGATTTATCACTAAGCAAACTAGACCTTTTTCGCCCTTTCTTCTCAGCTATATCTTCTCTAATTTAATTTCACTCTCCCACCCCAAACCCAGCAGACAAGCCTCTCTTTTGAAAGCATCAGGAAGCAGTCACTAAACTGTTGCACTTCATTTTGGTTTGGCTTATTTCATTGAACATCGATCAATATCCCTCCTTCTAACTTTCAAAAGCTTTTTTGTCTGAACAAGGCTTTGTTTCATATGACATAACATTATTTTTTCAGTGAACATAACTCATTCTATCTTCAGTGATTAGGGAAAGCTAAAAATTTACTCAAAAGAAGAGTAGATATCTATGAGAAATAGTCAAGGCCTATTTATCCATATATATATGTCCAAGAATCAGTCAAATGCACATATGGAATCCATCAATCTACTTACAGGCAAATATAAAATACTCAATCTGCACCATAGCCTGCCATTTTAGCATGAAAATATAGACTATTGAGCAGTAACATAATTTACAGATAAATAATATATTGATCAGTAATTATCTTTTATTTTTTTTAACATCAAAAGTGACCTACTTGTACCTATGTCAGACCTTCCATTATACAGTTGTCCTTTTGGGATACCACAGCCATTGAAAATTACTTAGTGTTAAAATTTGGTAGACAAATTCTTCATTTTAATGACTCCTCCTTCTTCACCAAATGTACACACATGCACTCAGCCTACTATTGGGCTATTTCTAAAAGTTTAGAGACTGCAGAATTTGGAAGGTCATATTACATTTCTATAAATAGAACACTGCTCATTTGTGACTCTTTATAATGTTATAGTAACACAAAGCAGTTATACAGCATTAAGCATCCAGGTGAGACTGAAAAACAAGTTTCATGACTACTTAGGAGTTTTTTCCCCACAATAATTCCATAAGAATTTTTATTATAAGCTAAAATGCACACTAGATAATGAAATTGTAGCATAATCTCTCCAAATTATGTTATTATTTTTGCATTATATGGAGCAGCTTCAACTGCTTTGTAAAGCTCTATGTTTCAAATAGGTCTGCACATAATCAGATACATAAATACCAGTAAAATTCACTGAGTATCTCCCATATCTCATTAATGTTAAAGGCCAAAGAATTCTGGTCAAAAAGCACGTCAAACATGGAAGAAATAATGTAAAAGTCAAGAGACTTATTTCTACATTAGCACACTAATATGGATTTTTTTTTCATTTGGTCATTCCATCATTGCGTGTATTTATTCTTGTCCTATGATGTCATTTTAGGCAACGATTACTTGTGTCTCTGCAAATTTCATATTCCAACTGTAAATCCTTCTGGATTCTCAGCCCTAAAGTACATCAGTGATTAGGCAATGCTTTTATCTCCTCACCTATACTCAGCTGACCAAGTGTAGTTATTTTTCAGAAGCATATTTTGTCATACCAAATTTCTGTCATCTTAAAATGAATTATTTTATCCAGAGCTACATTTTAAAAGCAGTCTAAGCATGAAGCAGTGGCAGAATGCATGAACAAAATGCTTAAGCAGGGCATTCTGTAGGAAGCTCCTGGTATCCATGCTCTGGGATGCAAACTTTGCAGTATCAAGTATAAGTCATCTACCTTTATTTTGTATGTTTATATCTATATTCTGAAACAAAATACCTCCTTTCCTTTCAAAACACATGTGATTTTGGCCAGAAATAGCCAAGACATCTCTGGATGAATGATCTGCTTCAGATGAATACTCAACATCTCTTGAAGAAACTTCAAATGATGCTCAAAAGCAACTCCATCCTTGCAAATACGAATACAAGGAGAAACTTCCCTACCTGCTTGCAAATAGTCAATCACTCAACCTGAAGTGACTATCAGTAAGAATGTTTCCTTGAAAAAAAAGCAAAACTATCAAGTGGAGAATCCCATGATTGCAGGAAATGGTTCTTGCAGAACACTCTGGCCAAAAGGAGCCCTCCCCAAGTTAGAATGCAAATATAGTCTAGGATCCTGAGCCAGAGAGTAAAATTTTAGTACAGTGGGCAACTTCATATTAAAAACAAATGCTTTATCTAAGCAGACCAGAAAATTCATAATGCCTTATCCTCTGTGAAGTCCCATGTGAAGAGGTAAGTTATAACATAAGTTATCCTTACAGAAGTCTTT
This sequence comes from Xenops minutus, assembly GCA_035221455.1. NCBI lineage: Eukaryota > Metazoa > Chordata > Aves > Passeriformes > Furnariidae > Xenops > Xenops minutus. The sequence goes on along the minus strand of JAWWEE010000122.1, from coordinate 57,126,836 downwards.
CTGTTAATGTTTGTAACATCTCTTAAATATTCCTCATCATTTTTCACACAGAGAGTAACTAAATTCTGAATTCAGACTGGTATGGATCTAAAATGACCTATTCCTCTATGATTAAGTTACCTAGATGTTAAAATGCTGTGGAGAAGTCCATGGAAAGCACTTGATCAAAAGATCTTCATAAACCAATACACTGGTCCTCAAAGCACTTTAGTAAACTGTCCCATTTTATTTCTCTTTTGGTAAAAGCACGATTTCCCTGATTTTGACATGAAAGAATGACCTTTGCTCTTCTTTACCAAGCACATTACTTTACACTTGTATGCCATTTGTGCATTGTATCACTAGCTCCAGGTAGAAAAGCCACTAAAGTAAAAGGAAAGCAAAACAAAATAAAATTTTCAGTTTCAATATAATTATGTTAAGGTTAGTCAGGACAGTGCTTCCCAAACATAATCATACTCCCAAGCCTGGAAGAGCCTACTTTTTGCAGCCAAGTGGAGAGTAAAGAGAACATCAACAACCCCGAGCTGGGCAGTTGAGATGGTCACAAGTTTCAGTAATTTTCAGCCTGCCTTGCATCCAACAGAGGCATACACACACACACACACACATATATATATATCTCCAAGAACACATGACCTTATATATGAGCATTCTGAGATTCACACCTCAATTTTTACATCAGTTTGGATCAAGGTTGAATTTAAAGCAGCAACTTAATGCAGTTTCACATTTGGACTGAAGTAACTATGCTGTGCAGTATATAGATACTTCTATAAACTGACTTTCCTTTAGAGACCTTGAATCCAGAATCTCTGACAAGATTTACAAAGATGACTGAAAAACAAACCAAAAGAAGAAAGGTAATCTAGTTTGTTCACCTCTAAGGGGAAGAATGAAGCTTCTGAAAAGAACCTTAACACCTTTCATCTAGCCACATGCAGCCAACAAACAGTCTATGTGCACAGGTGCTAATATATTTGATGTTAAAGGAGTTATTAGTTCTCATTTCTAGTGTGAAAGATTCAGTGATGATCACAGGAAAACTAATAATACTATATACCTTGATGCCATGAATTGGCACTGAGATATCAGCACCCATGAACAGAATTTTTTTGAGGCAAGTGATGAATACTTACTCAGAATAAAGTAGTTCTCCCGATTCTATAAGTGTCTGGAGAGGAAAAAAAAAAAGACAAGTAGGAAATGGACATTTCACCACGTGAAAACTGAACAACTCACTGAGACCAGGTTTTATAAGCAGCTGCTGAGAAAAGGAAAGAGAACAGGTATTGTTGTGTGCCATGTTCTTTACCTTTCTTTTTATTGTGGAGTTGTTTCATTATTTTATTGTGCATCCCATTTGGCAAAAGAAGCCATACAGGATGGGGAGCAGCATAGGTGAACTTGTAGTACAGATTCCAGTACACAGGGAGGACATTCAAATCAGGGTCATTCTTATCAGCCACATGTAGATAAGGAGAAAATTCACATGGCTTTTTTTGTTCTTTTTATTAGAAAATATGATGCAATGGAGAATTTCTCCTTTATTTCTTTCCCCATATCATTAATTTTCTAAGGTGAGAGTCATAGTGCACTCAAGACATTTTAAACCTGACTGGTTTTGCTAAGGTGTAACTAAGAACACGTTAACACAGATGGTTGCAGACAGACCTAACATCTGCTCTGTGCTTTTCAGTATCTGAACTACGAAAGAGGCCACATTTTAGCAGTTAGTCTGACAGAACAGATAAATGCACGAATGTAACTTCTGGACTGGAGATGACTCCTATCCAACCAGATTAGATTAGAAAGAAAAATAATTAAAAAAAAAAAAAAAAAGGATCTTTCTGAACCTGAATAGAAAAGACATATCCTAAGATATGTCTATTTAAATCTACCTCTACCCTTTTTCAATTTCCAAATTCTAGCTGAAGGAACAAAATATGCTATTTACACAAAACTGACTTTGCAGCCAAATACATTTAATGATAAATGCAAGTGAACTAGTCTTTTCTTTGCATCATAGTAAGAGAAACTAAGGATCAAATATTCCTACCTAGTCTTGATAACCTATTGAGCTGAAAGACACAGAGAAACCAGAGGGTCCTACTAGCCAAAAGAGATGGAGGTCATGGGACATTCATATGCCAGACATGATGTTCTTTATCTGAATAAGCACTTGAAAGTTAACTACAAGCTCTGGAAACTTTAGATATTAGTTTGAGGAAAAGGGGAAAAATAAGAGGATCTAAAATAGATTGCAACATTGGCTGCACTCTATCCACAAGCAAAAGAAAAACATTTCTGCATGAGGTGTTACACTTCAAAACATAATCAATGCACGATGTAGGAAGAGCCATAAAGTTTGTCCTTTCAAAGACTTTGATTTATGCAGTCCCCTAATGTTTATAAAGTTGCACACACATGTTTACATACTGCCTCTGCATAGCTACCACTTGACAGCTATTCCAGACACACAAATGCAAAGTGAAGCCTACATTTTGCCGTCTCTCCCCCTCCAAGATTTTGGTGGATGAATTTCCTCTAAGCCTGGTGCTGTTCCTTTAGTGCTCTGATCCACTGCTTCAGTTTGATCTCCCTTTTCTCCTCCCCTTCCACCTGAGGAATAAAACAAAAGCTTTGGAGCAAAGCTGCCCAGAGGCAAAAGTTTCAGGCAAGGAAGTTGGAAGGGAGATATTGATCAGTGTCAAACCATTTTCAAAGTAATGGAAGGAGAGGGAAAGGAGAGTTTCATTCTCTTCTAGTAGAAGTTGTATTGATTCAATTCTGTCCTTATAAGTGAAATAGCTTTCTACCTCCAGTGAAGCCAACTTTCTTTTCATTCTGATGTCTCTTTCCTGCTTATTGGAAAGTGGAGAATAGATGAAGCAGACTAACACAGTCCCTAGTCTGGGACACAGGGTAAAATTATGCTCCTTTCTGTCCTGGCAGTTGTTGAACACTGTAATAAAACTAAGCAGATTGACTGGATTCTCCTGTTTTCTCATGGAAACATGAGGGCAGTCAAGCTCTTCTTCACCATAACTTTTTTGTTATGTAATGGAAAGGCAGGTGGTTGCCCATCATACCACAGTAATGCATCATCACAACCTCACTAAAATCAGTGGAGTTACAGCGAAGACTCTTTGCTCATTTTGGTTTCTGGATCAGCACTGACAGTTCAAATGTGGTCCTCCTTGGATGTAAACAGGAAAACTTTTCTTGCATTCAGTAGGTGAATAACAAACCATTAATCTGAATACTCTATAAAATTCTTGTTTAATGGTAATGGCAGTACCCAAACATGGAAGAGTTGAATGGCACAGATCAGCCACAGGGGAACTGGAAATCCCCTGAGGCACTGGAGTTATTCCCTCTGCAGTTATATCAACTGCACCCGATAATCTTTTTACATTTAGAGGTTGGTTTAAGTTTCTAGGTACTTTTGAGTAAAATTATTTTATTATCATGTGAGAAAATGCCATGACACTGGTGCATTAAAACAAAAAGTTATACTTCAATCGATATATCATCTTGAACTTATTAGTCATATTAAAATCAGAATAATTTGTACCAGGGGGATTTATTTTTTTTTTTAAAGGTGATTTAACATAGTTGAGATCACATGAAACCTTTTCCCACAAACTTAATGACAATACTATTCTGTAAGAAATCAAGAAAGGGATGTAACTCTACATATGCTAAAAAACCAACATTGCATTTTAATCTCTTTTTTCCTGTCTGTTACCATATGCAATAAAGTTGAAGCAAATCCAAAACTATGATGATTTTTTTAGATGTCATACATGCTACACATCCAGAGCATTAAAAAAAAAAAAAAAATGAGCACTGCTGTGAGGGGTAAATTACCCGTTGTTTAGAACTGAAAAAGTAATTCTATAAGCAATATATTATACAGTAACAAAGAAAATATTATATATTTTCACCACATACAGTTTGAAGGATGATATACTTCAATAGCTCAGTAACTATGTAAGTGCTGCCTTACAGCTTTCAGATTTTATCTGAACAATTTTATGAGGTGATGATGTGAACCTATATCCATCAAAGATCCTACTGCATGATGAAAAGTTAATGTTTCAGAAAACTGAAGTTCTCTCTCTGGCTCTGTGATTCTGACTGAAAGCAGTTACACAGCAAAAAGGATTGGTTTGGACTCACATGAGCAAACATACTGACAAAGGCAAGTATTTTTAAGTATGGGCTTCAGTGAATGAATAGTTTTTGTTTACTATAGAAGTCCACACCAGACATCTTGTGAAAAACTTGAAAAGTTCACAGCAAAAAATCTCAGTAATAACTGAACTGAAATATATAAAATATGAAAAAAACTTCACTTTGTATAGAAACAAAAATCCTAATAAATTATTGTGAAGCCTTCTTTTTAAGTAGATGAAATGTTATGACCCACATAGTACAGAGCAGACAATTCTGAGCAAGCAAACAGGAATTTTAAAACATATATTCATAATATATATTTTAAATATTCACATTTAATGCCTTTTTTTTTTTTTAAGTGTAGAGCAGGCTTGATTCTAAAGCTCATCCTGTAGTAATAGTGTATTGCATTTATGTATGAAATGGATTTTTAAAACACAGATACTGAGAGAGAACAAAACTCTAACTGCATCATAAATCAGAAGAGTAAAGCATCCTGTAAACAGGAACTGAACTATCAAGTTCAGCAGCAGTGAGCAGCTTTCAAAGGCAACTGACAGGTGTTATGTTCACTATTTTCAGCTTTTCTAATAAACATCCACTCACAGACAATTGTAAATTCATTGTAGAATACAAATCTCAGGCTAGCATCTACTTCTGTTTTTGATAACAAAGCAAAATCAAAAGAAACAAATGAGGATTTTTAGTCTGTTATTCTCACTTTTTCATTTCACAGTTTTTATAGCTGATGCTCTAAGTCTATATTAGCATATCAGACACCACACCTACAAACAGCACAAACTGCAAGTGACCACTTTACCTTCTGAAAAATCAATCAGTCCCAGCAAATGAAGCAGCTTCAGAGATGCAAATATAATCACAACAATACCCACTGTTTGCAGTCCCTCCGACTCCCACTCGAGAGTCAACATTCTTCCAACAGGCAAATCATTCCAGTCTTCACACCAGTTTGCAATCAGAGGGAAATTAGAAGATTTTACCAAGAGTTTGCTTTGAAGAAAGTTGCAGTGGTGTAAAGCAGCACTACACTGAGCTGTGGCGATTCACCAGCCACTCTAGCTGAGACAAAATATTAGACAAAGCCCTGCATCTCATGCTTCTCTAGGCTTTTGATTTCATCAGTAGCGAGTCCTCTTAGAAGGCAGAGGTGGACCACGAACCCCTGGGTATGACATTGTATCCGTCAAGCAGCGTTACTTAGAGCTGCTGGAGGAACATCTGTGTCGGAGCAGGAGACCTGGCTGTGTCACTGCCAAGAAGAAATGCTCTCTGGAAACTTGCACTAGGGAGCACACTGCTATCAGCACTCTGCACTCCAGTGCTTCCAGACCCAGGCTTTCTGGCTCTCCCCAGCTTCTCTTGGCACAGTTTTTGTTAAGTTTGAGAAATGACAGCTTGCTAAAGACAGACATCTGTTTTCACGTGCACTAAACACTGCATATCAGAAAACTACTACTCTCTGCATTAGACAGAATAATGTTCAGAGAAGCACTGTCCCCTGCTCTTTGTAAGCATCACCAGAATCTAATTAGAATCCTCACTGGAAGTGAGAGAAGAAATTAAAGAAATACACATCAGCACTATCGGTGCCTCCAGCCAGCAAAATAGAGTGCTGTCAAGGAGACATGTACTGCTCAAACCCCTGATCTGTAGCCAGGAAGAATGTATTCTTCATTGATTGAGAAGGAAAAGAGCGCTTTTCTGCCTCAGGATGTGAACCTAGGAGTGCTGAACCCCCAACTCTGATATACATGAATGGGTAGTAGGCATTTTCCACAGCTCCCGGGAAGATTTTGCCCAGGCTACACATCAGGGGAAAAAGAATCCCAGCTGATTTATTGGACAGTCTGTATAAAACTAATTGTCCCATGTTTATTATTGTGATTACCAAGAGGATATCAAGTGTGAAGAATAGGCTCTGAAGAATATTTATGCAGCACAAGCATAAATAATATAAGGTTATGCCCATTCTAATAATTTAAATAAATCCTGTCCACTGGTATACAAGGCAATAGAATAAAGTGAAGGGAAGTGTCAGAAAAAAAAAATAATTTCAGGGGTTCTTATTACTAAAGACAGAATAGTTCTAACACTAAAAAGAATCTCATAAGTGATGTCCAGTATCAACCACTCATCTCAGGTTGTTAAACAATTTGCAACAACAACAAAAAAAAAAAATTAAAAAAGCCCTAACTATCAATAAGCTTAGATACTTTTATTTTATTCAGAAAGCCATTATAATTTTAAATTAGCATAAAACAAATTGTAACATTAACAATCTGTTATTTATGGGCTACATAGAGAAAGAAAAACATAATCTACAATTTACTATCAGCTTCTTTTGTTTTTCTTTGAAGACTGTCTGCACTGAATTACAGTAACTAACTGGACTCACAGATTTTTCCACATAGGCAGAACTCTAGAATCTATGGATTTTTATGCATTCAAAAAATCACGTGTGTACTTCAGCTATTCTTAGGTTATATCTAGTCAATAGAGAAGCGAGAATATTCTTTTACTCTTTTGGGTTTTTAGTACTAGAAAGTCCTGAGTTCTGTATTATTTACATATGCTCTCAATCTGAATGTCAGTTCCTTTTCTATTAACCCATAAAGCTGAAACAATTGTCTAAGAGGAAAGTATGGTGAAAATCAAACCAAATACACTATCCCACCTTTTCACCTTCTAAATGTCATTACCTTTGCCTCATATTCTACATTAACATTTTCCTCTTAAGTTCTATTGCTTTTAAAAGTAACATTTTGTTTCCTTTTTACAGTTTCTAGCTATTCCATATAATTTTCTCCTTTTAAGGCTCTGAGATGTTCATCTTAACTCATTCTCATCTCTGACTTCTATTTTTTACCTTGAGATTATTCCTATTTACATTTTTCTTTTTCTCAACCTTGTGTTCTTTTTCTCAAATGATGCAGCATGGACAAATGATTATAGTACTTCCAGGTTTAACGTGATCCCAGGATAGGACCTTTGACCCATACTGTTTAACAGGCACTACAGAAAAAAAAATCCTAATATAATGCAAAAAATCATACTATAAAGAAGAAAGAGGCCTTACTTATTGTTAATAAATGGTATCAGGGAAACTATTAAAATAGAGAAATCTGTCAGTCTACGTTCCTCTTTCATGCAGCACATTCAGGCTTCCTTGTGTTTTTGAGCTGCCCAATCTTGGACCAGAGGCTCTTCTACACCACCCCTGCATGTACCAACCCAGTCAGAGAAAGCTGCCCAGCAAGAAGCGGTCCCAGCCACAGCCAAGACACACAAGAAGATAGATCTGGATCTCTTAAAAAAAATAAAAGCCACAAAGATTATGAACTGGATGAGTTTTAAGGGCCAATTCTACCTGGACAGCAAACGAGTTACAGAAGAATTTTTAAAGAAAAAAGAAAACAAAACATCCGATTGAATTAAGGTAACTGATTACTGACATCAAGGACTCCCTCCTCAAAAAAAGAAATAGACTTTTCCTGCTGTTTCTCATGATAGTTCTCTAAGTTAGGGGAACTGAATGCACACTTTGTGAACCTCCAAGCCTTAGCTCTAGAAAATAAAGCAGCAAGGATAAGAAACTATGTGGAAAGGAAAAGTGATATGTGAACTCTTTCCTGGAGTACACCATGCAACAGATTGAAACAATGTTACCTACTGAGGTAAATGGTTCAATTAAAAAAAAATTATGCCTCAAATTATTTGAAAATTAAGTCAATCTTGAACAAGGAGATAAAATTCTATTATATGTAAGGCACCTCTTTGTATTCTGATCCCTTCCTAAATTCATAATCAGTTGTAATTTCTCTTGCACTTTGCAATTTGTTCGATTATTTAAACATAAATATTTATGTTATACAACCTTATAGGGTGCCTGTATTGACACTATGAACAAATTTTAAAAGTTGTTAAAAGGATTTTTTTCTTTAAAGTATCTCCCCAGGATACAAAAGGAAACATCACATTTTCCATAAAGCATTGAAACCAGGGTGGGATAGCTTATAATACCCAAGCATTGCTCCCTAATTTCAGCTTTGATTTTTTGACTTTCCAATGCATTCTGGTGGTGACTGAGCAATACATTTAAGTTTGCACAAACTTCCTTGTGATTCTTCACTAGGTTGCATGCAGGGAAAAAAACCTACTAGAAATTGCTAGGAATCTATCCCATGTACACATAAAATTCCACTGGCCTTAAATTCCTCTCCACAAAGACTTAAAGCAAACAAGGAAGAAGAGGCAGTGGGGGTAGCCTGTACGTTAGAGAGTGTTTTGATCATTTTGAATTTGTCTTGAAATGATAGCAATGACAGGGTTGAGTGTTTATGGGTAAAAATCAGTGGGACAGCCAAGAAGGGAATCTGTTGTAACTCACACAATGAGGATTCAGAGGCAGACAAAATACATTATAGGCAGCTGCGAGAAGGCTAGTCCTTGTTCTCATGGGGGACTGCAACTTAACAAAAGTCTTCTGGAAATGCAACACAGCAGAGACAAGTCAGTCTAGTAGGTTCCTGGTGTGTGGAAGATAATTTCCTGACACAACTGGTGACGGAACCAATGAGGGGAGATGTCCCACTGGACCTGCTCTGTGTGAACTGCTGGGTAATGTGATGCTTGGAGGCTGTCTTGGGTACAGAGATCACAAAATGAGAGTGTGCAATTCTCAGAGAATTTAGGAGGGGGAGTACTGGAATGGCCAGCCTGGACTGCTGGAAGTCAGATAATGGCCTGTTTAGGACACTGGTTGAGAGAGACCCTTGGGAGGCAGTCCTGGAGGGCAAAGGAGTCCAGGAAAGCTGGATGTGCTCTAAGGAGGCAATCTTACACTTACAGGAGCAGGCTGCTCCTCATGTGCCAGAAGATGAGCTGGTGAGGTAGAATATGAGCTTGGTTGTGCAGACAGCCTGGGCTGGAACTCAGAAACTCTCTATAAAAATAACTACAAGTTCTTCTCTCCAAAGTAAATAGACAAGAGAAACCTGTGCTGAAGTGCTGTAGGACATATACTTTACCTGGAAGCAGAGGTCCTAAGTGAGTTCTGAACTGCACAGAGTAGAATGCCTAAATTAGTGGTGTCTACAAGAACAATCCCATTCTGGAGTTCTAATGTTTTTCCACAAGCAATGCCAAGGAATTACAGCCCGTTCTAACCATTGTAAATAGAATAATTTACATGTGGAATGCAAATAATATTAAAAAAAAAAGACACCTTACACATGACAGTGTCTGAGGCAATAAGAAATTTTTGAACTAATTGCTGTATGCTTGTAGAATACAGTCGATTTCCCCTTACTTTTTAGAAGAAGAAAAAAAATACTCAGAAGTATTATTTATAAAGTTTAGGTTGGGGAAATAAAATCTTAATAATATCAAAGTTGAATAAGAGCAGAGATCTGCCATTTAAAAACCAAACAATATGCCACATAACACACCAAAAGAAGTAGCAAATACCTGAGAATAACACATAGGATGCCGGGAATTGAATAAATAAGGCATAAAACATTTTGAAATCCTAAAAATACCTGAATAAGTATTCAGTGATTAGTGTATTAGAGTATAAATTTTCCCTATAATTTTATATGATTACTCAGTTCTTTCAAAAATTACGTGGTATGATCATACTTCTTTTATACACATTGGTAAACTAGTTTAATCCCAGTCAACTCCTAGTTTTTGACTATAACCTGTCATTGTAATTAGCACAGTAAAATGATGTGTATTTTCTTTTCATTACTTTAGTTTTCATAAATAATTTTACTTTTATTTTTATGCTTACAAGCAGTTTTTATTGTAATTTATAAACTCTTCATCTTCTGACTCTACCTGATCCCAAATACACTGAAGTATTTTATGTCTTTTCACTACATTTTGTTTTTAACATCTGCTTGTAAACAGTATCAGTCTACTCTGGCTTTTCTCTTTATAATGATTTTCATTTCTGTGCAGGCATTCTGGATTTGCTGTTGTCTAATGTACAATGGGGCTGATCAAAACTGAGTTTTCAAGGCAAGGATGGATTATTATTCATTAACTGACTTGAATTTTGCTGCTTTCCTAGGTGATGAAATCCACAGAGTGTTGTAACTAATTTATGCATGAGTGTGTGTGTATGTGTGTGTATATGTGTCTTCATTGGCTAGCAATAATAGTTCATTAGATTCTATTTGATATTTTCCCCAAATGTATCTGAAAAGGGAAACTGAAATTGAGTTAGAAATAGAAACAAAATTTGGAAGTATTAATTAGCTGCCCTTCTTTCTGTATTCTCTTCTTCCAGAGGGACATGTCAGTCAGCCAGAAGAGAATGAAACTGTCAAACACAGAAAGGGCACCTACGTACAGGTCAGATGAACTGCAAATCTTCAACTTCTTGATTGTGTCAGATCTGAGCTTATTAGGAAAGTTATCTGGTAGATAATGAACTTAATCCTCCTATTAGTTAGCCAGTAAGAAATCTGTTCACAGGCAATAATATACAGTTTTCTACCCAGAAAAGTTTATATCTTTGATCTGCAGAGGAAAACTATGTCCAGAAGATATCAGTTCAAGAACAGGAGAAGCAATTAATTCACATGCATCCTTTCAAGAATTATTGTCAGGGTAAAAGAATTCATATTTTTTGAATGGAACACCTCTTCAGTAGGCTGCCACAGCTAATCACAGAACACGGTGAAACTTTCATAAAATATTTAGAAAAATGAGGCTAATGTATGGAATCACAATGTTCATCTTGTCAGCACTGCAGCTACTGAAGAGTGAAATATTGTACTAGCAGATTACCTATCCAACCAAAATTGCAGAGAAACTTTTGCTAGCTAGAAGAGCAAGGTAGAGTGTAATTACCCAAGATTAAATTTGTCAGGCTTCATATATCATCTTTAATATTTACACTAAGTGCCCTAGATCTTTAATGACTGTAAGCGAATATAGGCCGAGAAAGAAAAAAATTAAACACCTGTACAGGCAAGATAAGTTTCACTGGTTTGTAATCAAAGCAGAAAATATGCTATCCAAGCTTCTGAAGGTTTGGACTCATAAGTAAATTGCACTAAAATAATATCACAGCTATAGCGAGTTGATTTATGCATTTTAGTAGTCTGGTTTAGGCTATGGTGTGGGATTTCACTACTTTTTTTTTTTCCTCTCATTTTCACCTTCTGACTCTCACTTGCTCCTAAGAAGCTTTTGTTCTTGCTTTGATCTAAATCAAAGGACTGATGCCACTACTGATCTGAAAACAAGTTGAAAAGAACCCCACAAGAAAACCATTACCAACTCCCCTTCTAACAGCTACAGGTGGTTTCATTTGTCTAAAAAACTAATTGATATAACATGTTTAAATATGCTTAAAATAGTTATTGTGCAAGTGGTTTGTAAATTAAATGGCATGTCCATGGGAGTAATAGTAGCATTTGAATTTATTAAGTTTTAGCAAAGCATTACAGAGCAGCTATATGTTTCCTAAACAAGGTTAAATTACATTCGGTAATAGTCAGTAATCAAATTCTGGTTTGTTTTACTGCAAAGCCCACTGGCTTGTTTGACAAACAAAATTATCTCTAAATTATGTGACTGTGTCTTCAGCCTACAGACCTGTTTTTTTTTTTATATTAAATCATACTTCCTGCAGCAGGAATTGCCACTACCAAAGTTGTAAGCATAAATGTATATCTACACAGGAGCAGTGCAGTGTAATGGAACTGCTGGGGCCTGTCACACCCAACTACTTAATTAGCTGTAACGACCTACCTTGCTTTGACTAACAGTACACTGAGACACGCTTTTCCTGTTTATAACAAAACACGGTTTTCTGCCTGTATGACCCTCACCTTCTTCAGTCTTTTGGAATGAACATGGTAATAGCAATGTCTGACCTGCTGAATTCCTTCTTTCACTACTATTTTTGTAATTATACATTGAAGCAAGAGGATGCCATTATCAACAACTTTATTTATACAAACAAGGAACTACTGGGAAGCCTCTATAGTTCAAGCTGTAGAGGCTAGAACAGAGTAGCAGCATTCACAGCTCCATATTCAGTCATTTTTTGTTAGCCAAATTACGAGTATATCCACTTATGCTTGCCTGTACACCTACGAAGCTGTGTTTTTACAGACTGTGCAGTTAGATGACCTCACATGAGTTCCTAAACAAAGGGAAAGGTGTTTTCTGTGGTGCTGAATGAGAAAACAAACAAACCATGTATGCTATAATAAAAGCTAATGTTCTAGTAACCAAGCCTCCAAACCAACCATCACTCAATTTAAAATCCTCAACCTATCCTGTGCAACACCTCTGTTTCAAAACTAGTATTTCTGGCTCTCTATGGTTCAATGAATGGTTAGCAACTAAAGAAAAATAATTATTAGCAAAAATCATACGAACATCACTATTGTGCAGCTCTTTTCTTGAGATGCACCTGTCTTTCTCTGATATCAAAAAAAAAAATAAAAAAAATCATGTACAACAAATGTTCTATTTCTCTCCTTGGCTTTTCAAAAGGTGAAGTACTGTACTTTGCCATAGCAACAGGAAAGTATTATAAACGAAACCTGAAGTGGCTGACATATTTCTACATTTGATGTACTTGTTAAAAGATGAGTGTATCTGTCCTATAAAGATGAGCTACAATAAATTAACCCATATTACATAGCTGCAGCACATTCAAGAAATATTAAAAAACCCACTGTAATCCTGTTGTTTTTTTTTCCCTTAGATGCATATAAGAACTATACTGCATACAAAACACACACAACTTTGACAACACATATGCAACATGTGGTTACCATTCAGAAACAGTTCACAGCATCTGCTTATCTATTATTGTCTCATTAATGAACACCTTCTCTAGCATGTCATTGTTTATTTTTTTATTTATCACTGGAAAAAAAAGAAAAAAAGGACATACCAGATGATGCCACACCTGGATAACTGTGCCTAATTTCTAGTACAAGGGAGATAGACATACAGGGAAGAGCCAGTGAAGGTCCCTACAAAATACCCAAGGGAGTCAAACACCTCTTCTGTGAGAAAAGGCTGAAAGCACAGGAACTGATCAGCCTGGATTAAAAAAGGCTTAGGAGGAATTTCCTCAATGTAGATCAACACCTGAAGGGAGTTGCAAAGAAGATGGAGCCAGGGTCTTTTCAGTAGTGCCTATTGACAGGACCAAAGATACCCTCGGAGGTATTAAAAAACACCTGGACACAGTGCTGGGCAATGGGCTCCAGGTGGTCCTGTTATAACAGAGGTGTGGGACCACAGCTTCAGATATACCTCCCACCTTAACCATTTTATGATTTAAATCACTTTCAATAACATTTTATAATTTAATTTCCTAAGCAGAACATTTATTCAGTTCATCTAGTTTTCCATATTATACAATTTGACTCCTTTTTATGGACAATAATTTTAGGGTTAAATCTAATTCCAAGTACACTTGAAAATCAACCTTTTTGAGCTAGATCTCTCTGTGCTTTGGACACTGAAGAATTTTTCTTTTCTTCAATGTAGGGTCTGAACAGGTTCACTCCTGATAAACAGTAGGAGTAGCAACAAAGGCAAATGAACAAGGATACAGCGATATAAAAACATATAATCCCTACACTGAAAGGTAAAGAAGCTCTTATTTCTTATTTTTTTCTTTTCTTCCTCTCTTTTTTTTTTTTTTTTTTCATTCAGACCTTTCAGTCTGGGAATCTCAGAGGCTTCTAAAGCCTTGTAATTCCACCATCATAAGTATAAGGTAGGTAGAGTATTAATAGTTCAGGAAATTTAAAAGCTGCTGTGAGCTAGACTCCCATTTTTTCACAAAAGAGAGAGAGGGAACAAACTTATCAAAAAGGGGTTGAAAAACTGGCATAACTTGATGTTTCCCAGCTTTTTTTCTTGGCTTACAGCCCTAATCCAGTGCAAGAACCAACAGTGATATTTGAGGATCCATGTAACACAATCGAAAATTTTCTGCTACAGCAATTTTGCTGTTCTGGCAATCTGGAAAGCAGTATCAGGATAAAACCAATCCCTGAAAGAAGCAATGAGCTTACAATGCCTTATCACTTAAGTATTAAAAGGAAGGTTAGAGGTTTTCCCTGAGGGATGATTATAACATCCAACTAAGCACAGCATCACAAGGCTGTTATAGATGCTGAAATGAGGGAAGCAACAAAATATAGAAGCACACTATCTTGAACTTTCTACAAAACTTTAGACACCACCCTAGACTGTGTTATGCTGCTGCAGGGATGAAATCCTTTCTTCTTTAGTAGCTTTGCAGGGTGTACCACACCCTCTGTATGAACCATGCTTACAACTTATATAAAATATTCCAGTAAGCGCAGGAGGTTTGTGGGTCATGGGAAATTAATTTTCAGATGCTTCTTGACATGCATATGGCCATACCCAAATTTCACAGTGGATACCTGCATGCCTTCGTCCGGATAAGCCAACATGATTTGGAATTGTCTGTATTTTTAAGCCATTTTCAAGCCATTTTCAGCCATTTTTAAGAAGAAGAATATTTTTGCTGTCATTAATACTTCAGGAATCATTTCCCCCCAATAATCATCTGTGCACCAGGCTATGAATTTTAATTTCTTTAATCTCCTCAGAAGCAATTTCCCTAGCTTTCCAATCATGCTGCTCTTTTCTGAACTCACTCTAATTAGGCAAAACACTTATATGGAAAAAATTTAGTAACTAGTTTTTAGGTAGAGTTCAATTAGTGATCAGCAAGACTGTATAATGACAAGCCAACCATAGCCTTAGCATTAACAACCTCCTCTCATAAAAATAATATGAAATATTTAATAACATTTTGTCTTTTTTTATTTCTCAAAAGCAAATAAATGTCAGTATCCCTTCCCTTTCAGAAGCTTGTATTTCAGTTGAGGTACCCCAGAGGTGTGAGCAGACCCCAGCCCATTCCCTCATTGTAACTGATGCTTATTTTGGGTAATATGTATTTTCAAAGTTATTCTTAGAGATTATTCTTTGCTAGTGGCAACAGTAACACATGCTGTCATTCCCCGAAGCACATGGGGAATAATTACGCTGGTTCAAGGCTGCTTGAACAAATCTGAAAGTTTGTTGCCCTTTCTCTAGCACATTCCTTCCACACTTGCTTTGGTGCTTACCTGATACTGTGTGAGCTTTCACATAAAATGTTAAGTCAGACAAAATACAATTTGATTAAAAACAAAACAAAACAAAACAAACAAACAAACAAAAAAACAAAACAAAAAAAAAAAACAAGCAAAAAGCGGAGCCTTTGTCCTTGAGGTATTTTGCAAGCAGTGTTCTTTTCACTTTTGAGCACTGATCTCATGGTTGTAGTCCAAGACTAGCAATGCTGGGCAGGCTCAGGAGGACAAGAGCCAGACTAATGGTGAAAGACCAGGCAAGCAAAGGAATAAATCCTAGGCAGGTTTTAACTGACATAACCAGCATAAAGATACTGGAAGAAGTAGTCAAAACTTGCTATCATACCAGATGTATGCAAAGAGAAGCAGCAGCAGGCAGCAACAGCATTCCTTACTGAGGATCAGCAAGAATCAAACCCTGCGCTCACACTCAGTAGCAAAAAACCATAATTCAGTTCATCTTTGTTCAACATATTTTATGACTAATCCTGATTTACACTTCTTAACGTAAGTATACAGGACATCTTCATAGAACTACCTCTGAAAAGTATTCCTTAGCTTTTTTGATCTAGATTCTGGATGAAGGAATAAGTTTATATTATACACTATGCAGCCAGCCAGTGAATTCTCTTGGTGAATTCAAGTCTAGTACATTTTTTCTTCTTAGTGAATTGCACTGTCTAACAAAAGAGATACATAAGGTATTTGCTCTGCGTCACAAACCAACAGAATGCAGTGGCTGTCTTGCTCCTTCACTGCCAGAAGATTGTTTTCCTTCACTTTTAATTGTTTTGGGGAAAAGGGAATGCAACTGCAGTAAAGGTTAAGCAATACTTGCTGCCTTATTTGTTGAATTGAGCTTCTCTTTTAGCAGAGTGAGGGAATTACTGGTCCCCAAAGAAGTTTCTCAGTGGTATTAATAAGTTAAGAACTATAAAACTTTTTATTGTAGGTTGAGAAGAATGTTAAAATAGTTAAACAATTTGAAAAAATACAGTAATTTCTCCCATCCCTAACCCCAGTACACACTGCATTGTTTGGAAAGACAGTCTCTATGGATATTTAAGTTTAAAAAAACAAATGTATCAAGATTTTTCTTAAAAATTTAATTTCTTAAAAACCAAATAATTCAAGACATTGTCTTGAAGACATAGTCTCTTTTTTCAAGGTACTGCTTACACAGGCTATCTCTGAAGGAGGTTAGGAATAAAAGGCAAAAAAATAAAGTGGTTTTATACTCTCCAGGAACACAGCAGCATAAAGGCAAGTTACAAAAAAGCAGGACACAAAAGTAAAGGAACAGTCTCAAGAATTTCAGCCTCTCTGCAACAGTCAATCTCCAGTGAAAACAAAATTAATATACTGTAGGCATGCAGGAGTGGTGTTTAGCTCACTTTCACATTTCCAAATTTTCTGGTGGTTAAATCAGTATATTTCAGAGTATGCCTCATGCTGACAAGTATTGAGGGTGAATAGAAGTTCTCAGACCATATTTGACAGGAGAGGGAATTTTATCCCACTTGTGGGAAGAGGAAAAGGGTCATGGACACCCTCAGAGTACCAGATCCATATGTCACGCCTCAGCTGCATCCCTATCCATAGTCTTAATGATTCGTTCAATAATCTCTGCCATACAGCTTTCCTGATACAAAAGAAGAAAAACCAGGTGCCACCACACACTACAGGGAATAAATCTCTAAAGCTTTAGGAGTATCTGCAGCATCAAGAGCTGTTTAGCAAGAATAGATATTGAAATGAGGCACATGGGCCCAGGCATAGCTGCACATTGTCCTATGAAGCACCTGTAGGCCAGTGACCCTAGCGTTATGATACAATGTGTTCTTTTTAGTTCGAAAGTGACTCACACTTTGAGTGAGAGTTTAGCTTTCACCTCATTATTTTAATTTTGTGCCCTGACTTATCAACTGCTCAGCAGTGAAATAAATGCTGAATATAATTTTTCAGCCAGAATCATCACCTGATGTATAAAATGACAAAAAACCAGCAGTCGGTGGACAACTAATCTAGGAAAAGCTTTACATGTTTGTATGCAAAAGGAGGTTTTGTCTGGAGAATTCCTTGGTTCAAATTTGAAGGGGTTTTTTTGCTTATCCTGTTCTCATTCTGTACAATTTAAATAACATTTCTGTGCAAGTGTCTGAATTTTAACACACAGAAAAATCAATCTTTAAAGAGACACTGCTCCTATATGTAAATATAGTATGAAATTACTTCAGAAAACTTGAATACTGCATATACCAACATATATCAATACCGATGCCATAAAGATTGGTGATTTCTCTTAGAAGATACAGCATTTTTGCACTTTTAAGACTTATTTTGTTAAAACCAGCCTTCTGCCCTCAGGCAAAATTACTTGTATCCTTAATTCATGACACAGTAATCTAGTAATAGAATTTCAAAGTTTAAAATTTAAAAACATCAGCTTTAGAATGATGAAGTAGGGAAAGGTTGTGATTTTTGTCTCACCAACAAAGAAAAAAGGTTAACATGCTGAGTCTGTTAGACTCAAGACAGAAAAAAAACCCAAACTAATAAAGAATCATAAATATTTACTCCCTTTAGACAGAGGTGAACTAGATAACCTGTGTAGACCCTTTCTATTTCTTAATGTACTAATATACTTCAACCAAAACCCTCTAGGGTATTTATGACCAATACTTGAAAGCAATATGTGGAAGTATATATTAAAGATGTAGACTAACAGTAGGTAAATATCTATCTGGCGTCTAAAGACTACCTTTAGAAACTCAGGAGGAGAATGTGTAAAAGAAGAACGCATCTACCTATGCTAGCATACTTTTTTAAAACTTGTAAAATGTCTCGAGGTAGACGCTTAAAAAATTTCGGAATAAAATATCAGGTCCTTATGTGGTGCTTCTGATTCAAGGATGCACATGTGGAGCATGTCCCCCAGCCCAGGAATTTAGCTGCCTGTGCTCAAAGCCAGCTCACTGGGGAGCAAGAGCTGCTTGAGAAATTGTGACAAGCCATGAAGACGCTTAAGAAAGAGCTGGAAGAAATCACACTTTTGCTGTCAGGAGTTGCATTTACACAGACACTGTTGCTCTTGCTCCCATTCAAGGCTACACTGGAGACATACCCATAAGTGAAAAAAAAAAAAAAAAAGGGCACCTTCTACCTCAAAGTTTACACATGTACTATTGATAAATAGGAGAGTCAAAGAAAATATCTTCTGCTTCACAATAGCCTTTAATGTAGAAGTAAACATGTCATGAATGTTTGAGAAGGGACATCTAAGCCCTCTTAAGCAACAACTATGCTTATACACAGAATATTTGTGCATCACTAGCAATGTGTAGACATAGAGAGAAAATAATACATTTTTCAGTTTTGCAATCCTAGTCAACTGCAGAACAAATATCCAAGATGATTTATATTGCTATTGCACTGAAATATCTTGGGAACTTAGGCCCATAAAATATTACATCACTTTCATCAGTCTGCCATCTTTTATCTGTTGTTTTCTTTTCCCTGAGAACTAAGAGCAGCCTTTCCCATCCAGCTGCAATCATTCTAGCTGTGCTTCCAGGACCGTATGAGTGTCTATCTACATATATTAAATCTCCATATTTTTCCCCCCAGTTTCAAACCAATTTATAATGAATGGCAAATACCAATCTGATTCTGAATTTAATGGCAAAGAAATCTTCATTGTGCTAGCTGATAAGCTACTTTTTACTTCTACCACCACTGTATTTATATCTGTTTGCAGATCACAATCCCCTCAATTAAAGCCTTTTTATGGTAATGGATAAAAACAATTTGGTGTTTTCAATTCTGTAGATTTGTGGACACATCAAACACTGCTGCTGACACATCAACTGTTCTGCTTGTGCTTTTTAAGTTCTTTGCTTCATTTCTTCTACCTCTACAAAATTGCACTAAAGGAAAGAAAAACAACAGAAGTGAGGTACAAAACCAACTTCAAGTAGTTTAGCTATAAAAACCTCTGGAGGACTAGATCAGACCAAGGATGACCATGAAACTTTCAAATATTTGATAATCCTAGCTTTATTTATAAAAAAATGTTGGTAGTGCTTACCATCTGGAATTGCTAAGTATCACTGTAGTAATCCACTGCTTTTCCAACAGTCACTTTCTCATTTGTCAGTAGCTGCAGTGATGGACAGCTGATGAAAATCTTAAAGTAAAAAGCTTTAAATTAAAATAGAAAGTCCTTGCTCCCAAGTTACCAGAGTTACTAAATTTTGCTGCCAGATGACTAGCTTACAAAGCCTCGAGATATAATACTTAGTCCAGTTAAAATCCACGTGTATATATTAGACCATATATACAGTCAATAACTCAACAGTGTTTATTAGCACTGCAGGTAAAAGGGTGAAGAAGCCCTTGGTGAAATTCAGCATCCATCTTTATAAGGAGACACCTAAACACCCCACATCCTCTCCCAGTAATACACTGCTATTTTTCTTCTGAATAAACTCTGACTCCAGAATGTACCATTTACCAGTGTGGACAAGTATTGACTCTCCTATAACATTAAGTCTGTTTTTTCTAAAGGTGTCTTTGCAACAAAGAAGAATCAATCTGGTTGAAGAGACAGACAAAATCCTGTTAGTTTCTCAGTCATATTTTACCTGTCACTGCTTTGGTTTGTGTCCATAGGGGAGGCAGCAATACAGAGCCTAAAAATCTTGCTTCAAATGGAAATATTCCCATATGAAAGAGAAGAAATAGAAGAAAGTAAGGTTTGCTCTTCACTTGGAAACTGAAACGTCTTTGATGCAGTTAACAAAATTCTAAGAAGCTTTACTGCAGTCTAGTTTATTACAAATTAATAAAGCAAAGCAAGGAAAACTAAGGTATGAGTTTACATCTTACTCTGCACCTTTTCATCTCTGCTAAGATAGCTGCAGTGCACTTGTGTCAGAGCATTATGCCATTTCCTTTTCATATATTCTGCCAGGTAAGAACTGCAACTGCAAGTGACTTTTGATCAGTACTGCCACCTGCTAATAAGAAAAGCTACTTATATGTAGCAAGTTGTGCTGAATACCAGCTCTAGGAATGGTATTTTCGTGAATGATGACTAAGATAATTGATAGGAAAAAGAATAGCTACTCTTTTTTTTTATTATTATTATTGCATACAGACTATCACAATGAAGTTAAAACCAACTGATCCTCTGAGGTGACACTGTTTCAAGCATTAAATACAAATTAGGAAATATTAACTTCATGCTTGCAATTGTATTGCTAATACATGGGCAGAGTGAACCAGGCAGTCAGTAACAGCTGACTGAAGACAGCTAGAAGATGCAAAAAATAAAAAATAAAAAAATAAGCTCTTTTTCTTCTTGAGAGTTTTCACTTTTCCCAGGTCATTCACTATTCAACTGTGAATGCGAACTGCTTTTACCCCTCAAGAGGAGCAGTGGAAAATGAGGGAGATCTGGTTTTGGGTGCTTTCACCCTCCCACCAAACACCTTTTTGGTGGGTCACTGATTTCTTAGTGGCCCTCAAAGAATTTTGAGGAAAAAAAAAAATAACAAAAAAAGAAGGCAGCTTAAATTTACCAGGCTATTTCTGGTATCATTATTTGTTAATATTGATATTGTCTCTGCCTTTTACTCTGATTCGAGTAGAGTTTTATTCAACTTTATATTAATGCAATGCCTCTAACTTCCAACCAACAACATTCTTGCAGAGGTCTGGGCACAGCTGCTGATAAATATAAAAGCACATTCAAGAGACAATTGTCTAATCAGCTAGAATTTTTAGTCATTAATATCCAATCTCCTAGCACATTTAGTGTGCATCCTGGCATGTTTTATTAGGCTATTATTTCTTTTTCTAGTACAGTTATTTAAGCACAGAATCCAGCATGATCAATATAGTAGGAAAGATTACTTGCTATAATGGCTTAGAGGGTTTTTTTCACACCCTTTCAAGCATTCCAGCAAGTACATTGCCAAACTGCCTTAAATTTCATGAGGCATTTAGCTAAACAAATGTAGAACAGAATTTTGATCACAATGCTGAAGAGAAAAATTCTGCCCTGCGCACTCACTGTGCAAATACTGAACTGACCTGAGACTGTGCAAAGGTTCAAATATTCTTTTCCATTTCTCTATATCCTTATTACTAATATAATTACAGTGCACATTCAAACTTCACTAATTCACATAAAGTGCAGTAACACCAGCTGTTTTATCAGCAGCATCTCCATATACAAATGCAGGCTTTCCTGCTGCTGCATTATACTGATGATTTTCATAAATAATCAAATACTTTTAAATAGCTTTATTTTACTGCCTTATGCACTAGGAAAAAAGCAGCTTAAGAAAGATAAATATATTTTTAATAATGTATTGGTTCTGTACTTTCCCATTGCACCTTCTATATGAAAAGCCATTACCAGTGAATGAAATATCCTGAGACTAGGTAATATATTTCATCAAGAAAAAAAATCACAGGTATTAATAAATTATATTTTAAAGGTTTTTGCAGCTGTTTATCTGCATTTTATTATTAAATTCCTTGTTACGGGAGTTGATTGGTATCTCATGGTAAGCTGACATGTACACATTCATAAACCTTTTCTATTCCCATCTCAGACACATCCTGCCTGTGTGGATCCTCCTTGTTGTGCTAGGTTTCCCACTGGGTAACAGAGGTAGAGAAGCAGGATCACTGTTCGTGGAGCTGTTTTGAAAGCAGGTATGGTGTCAATCGAAGCTTTTAAATACTGCTTTTTGCTCAAAGGCTGTTGCAGTGCTCTCATCATGAACAACTCATTTAGAGCCTCTGTTTAATTGCCGCAATATCGGAAGGGGTGCAAAGATATGTTTAGGATGCTAAATGAGACCTAATAGAAAAGACCAAAGAGCTAATTTTACTTAAAGTGTAAAAAGTGTGAGCAATTCAACTCTGAGACCATTTGCTTCCTTATTTCATTTTTCTAAATATCTCAAAGAAAATCTTCAAAGGGTATGAATTCGAGGACATAGAGACATCAATGACAACTTTTCCATTGTTTCAACTAAATTCATATTTTCACCTGCTGCACTGTGCCATCAAAACATAGCTAACAAAACCCATGCTTATATGGGCTGTATGAATTAGATTTTGACTATCAGTGGAAGCTGGGCATCTAATTCATTTAAATACTATGAAATTGTAATTTAATTTACATCTCCAGATATAGACAAACCTGAAATAAGTGATAACCATAACGTCATCTAAATTAATATCTTCCAACATGGTATTAATAATTTAAACAACATTTCAGAAATTCATGAGCTCTCTCTTGAATGATCTTTTGGTTTTTACTGTGTATTACTTATTAATATTCTATTTTTAAAAATATAAACTGTATTATTATTGACCAACTACATTATTTATGAGTCCTATTTCCTCATGAAACTTTATTTCTGCCCTGCAGTTTTGAGGTGCATGCTATGGTATGCATTTTAAATTCAGATTCTCATATGAGATAGGAATACTTTCCTCCTGGCCTATTGCATAATTTATCTGCTTTGTAAAAACATTTATAAACAGAAATTATCTGACTGACCAGATATCTATAACAGCTGTGGTGGTATCATAGTAGTATGAAATACAAGATTTACAAAGCACAGTCAGTTTTGTAAAGACATGGACCCATTGGAACAAGATTAAAACACATGCATATATCTCTGGTCTGAGTTATGATTTACTTCAGTAATCTATTCAGTGTTTTCTGATGGTGCATCTTTGGTTAATATTACACAGGAGTTACAATCAGTGTGTGGTCATTTGAAACAATAATTCTTATTTTAAAAAAAGTGAACTATTTTTAAAGAAAACATTCTGAAATGCTCTCAGGACTTTCTTCTGATCCAGTAGCACTCTGGATGCATTTAGTTTCATGCCAGTAATTTGCTAATGAATGGTTGAAAAGAAAATCTGCTGTTGGAAAGGGCTGCAGGCAGAGTGCCACAGCCTGAAAACAGTCATTTGCTCTGCGCTGGTTGGTGTGATGGGAACTGTCCAAAAGTTCCACCGAAGACAAAAAGATTATATGGTTCACTAGGACTTTTAATAAATAAAAATGAAATTCACATAAAAAAAATCATGATCAGTGATACAAAAAGTTGCAGATAACTCTGAATGTATTCGTTTTTTGAATTTTATTGACTATGTAAACTAACTTCACTCAAAGGAAGAGCATAGCATATCAACCTGAAACAAGAGTAGAAACGATTTAAAGAAATTGCAAATGATGTGCTTATTGTTATCACAACTGACTTGACATTGCGAGAAAAGAAAAGAAAGGAGACAGCTTTAGTGGTTGCCTCCTGGCAATAGGGTCTTATAACTGATGTGAAGGAAACATCTAACCTTTAGCATGACAAGGTGTTAATGAAGACAACAAATCTCTCTTGATCTTTATGACTTACCAGGAGACTCACAAATCCATGTCAAAACCCTAGAGTGTCTCATCAGTGAACCTCAATGGCGAGCCAAGTACTAAAAAAGTAAGTAAACATCATAACTCTCCTTCTGATATTTACTTTTAAAAAAAAAGGCAGTAAGGATCCAATTAACTCAAATATATGAGCAAAATAATTATAGAGTAAATTCTGAGACTTTCTGAGAGTAAGAAGCCATGCACTGTGTAAGAGCTATACAGACACAGGCAAAAGTTAAAGGACTGCTTTCATGACTTCAAATGCGGGCAGCTGCTTCGAGCCACTCCAATAATCCTCACAGTCCCAGAGTATCTTTGCCTTCCTAGAAGATGGCTGTTAATAAGCATATTCCTGTAAAACTTCATGCAAAGAAACAATGCTTAGCTATACCAGATCCACTTTTCTTTACAATAATAATTTCAGAAAAACATGGAACTAAAAAATTACTGAAGTATATCCACGGATAGGGAAGGGTGATTTTAAAAGCATTTTAACAATGTGGTCTTATTTATGGCAACATTACAGATTCCAAAACAGAGTACAGCATTTGATAATTTTCTTGTATTTTTTCCCTTATGAAGAATACATAGAATAGAAAGAATACAGAATATTTCAGTCTCAAGGGACCTACAATTATCATCTGGTCCAACTTCCTGACCAATTCTGGGCTGAACGAATTAAAGCATATCATTAAGGGCATTGTCCAAATGCCTCTTAAACACTGAGAGGCTTGGGGTATCAACCACCTCTCTGGGAAGTCTGTCAAAATGCTTGATCACTCTCTCAACACAGAAATGCTTCCTAAATTCCAGTCTGAACTTCCCTGCTGTAGCTTTGAACTATTCCCTGTATACCAGGGAAAAGAGATCAGTCACTCTCATCTCTCTCTCCACGTCTCTTCCTCAAGTACAAAGAAGAATGACGTCTTAGAAACAAAGAATGCCTTGGCTTGGAAGGGACCTTAAAGATCATCTAGTTCTAATTCCCTGACATGAGAAGGGAAACCTTCCACTAGATGAGGTGGCATTATGGGTGTTATTATTCGTTACTACTGTTTTTCTTATGTTAACCTAACATTGCTCCTCAGCCTCCTTTTCTGCATAGCACACCAAATTCCTCACTTGCAGACCATGCCTTCCAGTTCCTCACACCAGCTTTGTTGCCCTTTTCTGGACACATCACAGTACCTAAAAATCCTCCTTAAATTGTGGAGCCCAGAACTGCACACAGGACTCTAAGTGAGGCCACACCAGCACTGAATACGGCGGAATATTCACCTCTTCACTGGCTGTTTGTGACATGTTTGATACAACCCAGGATGGGGTTTGCCCTCTGAGCTGCCAGGAGATAGTGCTGGCTCACATCGAGCTGCTGTTGGTCTTCACTGCCTGTACCCTTTCAGCAGGGCTGCTCTCCAGCCACTCCTCTCCCCATTTATACTTGTGCTCAGCACTATTCCATTCTCCACTGACCCAGGTGCAGAATCTGGCACTTGGAATTGTTACATTTAATGCCACTGACAATTGCCCAATGCTCCCAATCTATCTAGATTCTTCTGCAGGGCCTCTCATCCCTCAAGAGAGTCAATGGCACCTCCCGATTTGGTATCAGCGAGCTTAATAATGGTGCATTGTGTGCTAATAGGCAAAAGAAAACTAATTCCTACTGGAGTGTCAGGAAAAAAAAAAAGCACCTTGTTTTCCCACACTCAAATGTATATATCAAAAACATTACAGTGAAATTAGTGGAAATTATGGCAAATTGCAGCAATTATATCCTGGTAAATTACTACAGGTTTTGTCCTGACAAGTTTGTATATATTTTTTCAAACACAATGGTTTGTAGCTACAACAGCCATAAGTAAAACTCATATTGAAAATCTTCTGCCTGTACTCTTTTCAGGGCAGATTTTTTAGTAAATCTCTTGAGCAGTAAAGATGCAGAGGCCATAAAAATACACTATTCTGGGGATACAAATCTTTGGCAGAAATAAGTCAGTAGAATTTCCTTTACTGTTTTTTTTCCCCATTCCTAGTAACTTACTGGATTTCCAGAGTACTAAAGGATTTACAGGGTCCTGTCCATGAGATGAAAGCAAGCAGTATTTAGCTGACTAATCAAGATTTCCTTCTTTCAGTAAATAAGAAAAAAAGCTTATATTGCTGTTTTGGTTTGTAGGGAAATCTCTCCACTGGAGTTGCTTTCAAAATGGTAACCACTTGAATGATTAATATATTTTTTTCTTCTTAAGCATTCATACATCACAACATCACAACATAGATTAAAAAATTAAATTAAAAAAAAAAAATCAAGCTTTTAAAGTAGAGAGAAGCCGTATTTCTCTACCTACATTTTCCAACATCAGCGTGAACGAACTGATCCAAAAGAATATACTTTCAAGAAAGGATTTTGTCCAACTAAAGCTGGGTGAGGCATAAGTTATAATGTTTATTTGACAACACAGACTATGCAGGAAGGAAATTAACCTGAGAATCAACTCAAATCTGTTTTTTCATTACTTCTTTCATTAAGACTCTGTGACATAGTCTAAACCAGCTATCAGAGCCTGAAAAGCAAAACTGAACCAAAACTGCCACAAAGTTAATTTATTTATTAGTAAATGCACTAATATAGCACTGTATAATTTCATGCATTTAAAGACTTTTTAACCTTACATACATCAAGCTAAGAGGACAACGACTGAAGTCAGTGAGCAATCTGGTATGCAGATATATAACACTAACTACTTTGAAATCAGCCACTTTATATTTATAGTAGATTATGTACCTACATGCCACCATTCAGTGCAGTGTATTTAAAGGGTCATAAACCTTCTCTTTAGTTCCCCTGTGTTCATTTACAAGTGCAGCATAAGCAGTATATGCTGATCACAAAGAACCAGAGAAGGCACTGTGACTCACCAGAGACATTTTAACAGGTCACAAACTGAGCAGAAAATGCCAGTTCCTCATCTGTCCTGCTTCATCCAACTTAGCACAACCTGTAGCAACATACTTCACACAAACCAGGATGGGTGAACCAGGATGAACTATGGCAGGAAAAAACCGCAAACTAACCCAAATCTGTCATCCAAGAGAAGCTGTCATAGCAGAAATAATAACTACTAGTAGTTAAAAATACTTCATTTTACTATATGTATCTGATTATTAGTTCATAGTTATTAATATATGTGTTTGAAAGTTATCTATAAATGTAATATCTCATGAAATTTTGTTATTTTCGATTAGAACTGAAAACTGCAATATCTATCTCCAGATAATAATTTAAATTTTATCTCTGATTTACTTATAGAAGTAGTCACTTGTAGTCTAAAACTGTACAATTCATACA
Organism: Xenops minutus; assembly: GCA_035221455.1. NCBI lineage: Eukaryota > Metazoa > Chordata > Aves > Passeriformes > Furnariidae > Xenops > Xenops minutus. The sequence continues at coordinate 57,099,667 of JAWWEE010000122.1, read as the reverse complement.
CGCTCAATTTTTTTTGTATCTTAGGGTAGAACTGAGAAACAAGATTCTTAAAGGTAAGTAAAATGATTTTGAGATGCCTGACTGTCAGACACATACATAGAATCTAGCAAAGATAGGAGAAAGTTGTATAGAACTGAAATGTTTCTGCCTTTTCAATCCAATACTGCAGTGGTTTTGAGCACCACTGTAATAGTCAGGATACAACTGCTCACTATCATTTGCACTATTTCCTATTCATGGTGAGAACAGATGGAGCCTCAGTAATCCACAGCAGATCTTATTGATCTATGTTTTGGAAAAACATCAAAACTGGAATATGCAGTATTTCATTGATGGAAAAACCCTCATTTACTGACAAAAACAAAAGGCCAAGCCACAAAAGAAGACTGTGTTAAAAGAACATTTTATTTTTCTGTATTTATTTATCCCACTAGTTTTCTTATTGTTTTCTTATCTTTTAAAATATTTTTTAACATAGATACTTGAGTTGGAGGTTTTGTTTCTTGGATGGTTTATGTTACAGCTGTAAAACAGCAGGGGAGGCAACTAAGCACATTCAGAGCATATTAATATTTTTTAAATAGTAATGGTTAAAGTAGAGGATAATCTCCTTTGCTTGGTATTTGTAGGTTTATGCACTTCACTTTCTGTCACTTACTAATGACATCAGCAAATAATTTTTTTTCAAGCAGCTTAGATATAAGGTAGAACACACAGTTATCGCTAGAGCAGTTCAGGAGTTCAGGGAATGAAACACAATCCAGTCCACCTGAACCTGAACTCTTCTGGTGAGAACTCACATACCCCAACAGTTTCATCTCCTGCATAAAAGAGCAAATTAATGAGCTATGCGAAGGAGAAACCACGTCTGCCCTGAAACCCTCTATATGGGTGCACCAGGTTGCCAACTTACTATCTAGTCCAATGCAAGTTCTACGTTTTCCAAGTAAGAGAAATACACAGTCTGTGTGTGGCATTCAGACATAAAGCCCAGCTAAATAAATTAGTGTTCTGCCAATGCATAATAGCAAACCTTCAAGCAGAGCTTATTGACTGTGTCTGATTACATGTTCCTAAGAGCCTTGTTACACTCAAAAAAAGGCATGTGAAGAATGATGACTGTGTTAGGAGAGGAATATGTTTCCACAGAGAGAAATTTATAAATTATGGTCACTAAAATTTCAACATAGCATTTATGATAACCTTTAAAGATAGTCTAGGATATCACTTTCCTATAGAGTCACACGTCTGAAGGTAAGCACTTATCCTAGACGTAGTATTTAAACAAACCCTGCTCCAAGTTTACTATTTTGTGAACCTATACAGGATAAACAGTTCATATCTAAAAAGCATAATTGAAGGAATAGTTGTAATTTCTGGCTGTTGTTCTGTAACTGTTCCTGTTGAAGCAGATTAAATAGCAAATATGATTGGCCTATGGAAAACAGCTTACTGAAGGATCAAGGTCCTTAACAAAGCAAAAACTAAGAAGTAGAACCTTCAAAGTAGTTACTGCTAGATAGAAAAACGTAGAGATGTTTTCTTTAAATAATAGAGTATGTATTTAAAAATTCTGCAATCAGCAGTTCATGATTAGGTCTTTTACTTAGAGTATAAACTTGCATGCCGCTTCACATGAATACAGCACTACAGACCAAGACAGTTCTTCAGAGCTGAAAGGTTTGGAAATGCAAAGCCAGAGTGAGTGAAATAGCTGCTCATTTCTTTCTACTGAAAGTACTGAAGAGGTGCATACTCATAGAAAGTTATCTATTTCCCAAGGTTTTCCCCAGTCCTTTACTTTATTCCTACTCCAAAACTGAAAGGTCTATAACTTAAAATGTCTCACTTTATCAATCTATCCTAGATGGCTTACAGCCCTGTCTTGAAAGTTGACCAGGATTTGCTACCCATAGTGTTGCGTTCCCTTTCAAGAAAACCTCACCCTTTTGTTCACAGGCAATCATAACTGTACTTGAATCGTCATCCAATGCACTTCCCGAGTCTTTCTTCACTTCTCTGTTTTGCTCATTTTGCCATTACTGGGTTTGGAGAAAACCCATTTAGTATTAGCAAGTGAGCTTAACAACAAGAAACTGTTAAAATTATAGTGATTGTTGGTTGTAACCCAGTTACTACTTCCCATTTTATCACACAATAGTTAAAATGGATTTTGTAATTTTCAGAGTTCCCTGTTTGAATGCACAAAAACCTTTTTATTACTAGCCTTGAGTTATGCTACATAATTTTTAATAATTCATGAACAATGATAATTCCTTGAAAAGCTTGAGTACATTTAGTCTTAAAGTTCAAAAATGGGAACAAGCTTACAGAAAAAGGTGTTAGCTAGCTAAGAAAACATTAAGCTCTGAAGTTTAGATGCAAATTTAGTTTCCAAATGCTTGCTGGTTGCTTCATGGTATGTTCTGGTTTCATTCATCTTTGAGGATGTGAAGAAACACCACCACCAAATCAGCTATACCTGTGTTTTCCAGAATTATGACAATTTCTAGAAAGACTCTTTCTGTACTCTCAAATGAGCTTTTTCAGTACTACAGTAGCCATTAAAAGGTAATTTAAGAACTCAGCATTTAAAGAAAAATTTGCAGAAATTTTACAGCGACTTTCAGACTAGTAAACTGATTTAAGTAGCAACTAATAGCTACAACTAACAATAGTTGCTGTAACAACTGCTCACAGAACCATAACAAATATAATCTTATAGAAATTTATTCAGAAAACAAGAAGTGTATTTTGGTTTGCCACTGCCTTCATTGTTGTAAGACAACACAGCTTGACAATTATTACTCTCCAAAGGCTTTTCAACTACCTTGGTGAAGCCAGCTGATCTATGTCTAATTATTCATTAACAATTAACAAAAAATAGGACAAAAAACCCCTGTCACTAATCCTAACAGAATTAATGGCTTTGGAGACTTACTTGCCACTTTATTTCAAATCCAGCCTGGATCTATGAAACTGACAAGTATCTCTTCTTTGTCCTCAACGTACTTTGAGTCAGGGTATCTCTCTCTGCTCTGGTCTGCTCTAGCAAGGTCTGAGGAAGTAAGTCTAGGATGTTTTCTTCTGCTCTTTACCTTTTTAGATAATAAACAGGTGTCACCTCAATCTTACTGAGGATTCCTTAGAAATACATAATCTGGACTATTTAAACACCAAAGACTCTTCCTTCCATTTTAGTGGCACATTCACTAGACCAGCACCACGTCCTTGTTTAGCTTTCTTTTTCCGGTCTAGCAAGTCCGGCAATTTGGGCTGTACTGACCTACCACTTTACTGGCAATTCGCAGGTTTAACATTTTCCTCTAAGCTAGATCATACAACTTTTAATTCTCTCAAATAAGGGGTAGGATTGCAAAACTGTCAACATCTGCGGGATGCAGGAGACTCCATAGCATACACAGCACAACTGGGCAGTATGGATGTATCTATAGCCTGAAATAGAAGAAGAGCCAGGTCTTAATTTGAACTGTTTCTCATCTTCCAAATTACACTCTAAAACATCTAATAGATAGCATTATAGATCTAATAATAAGGTTCATGAACATTCTGCATGCAATTAAAAAAAAAATAAAAAATGTGTGTCTGTATGTTTCCTTACCCATATGCATCTGCTCTGCTTGTCCAAGGCGGAGTGTAGAGTCCACATGTAAGGTATAGAAGCTCAGTTTTGCACAGACTAACCTGTGTGTGCCCAGGTCTCTTGCAGAATTAGTGTTCTCACTAATTTTAATTTTTTTCCCTCCTACAGTGTCAGTTAACTTGGACAACTGCCTAAATACCACATCATATAATTTCACAATTTAAAAAAAGAAATTTTTAAACAGAAATTAATTTCAAAATTCATTCATTTAAAAGGAAGCTCATTGAAATCTTTAGTAAGAGAGCATAAAATGAAGAAAAGATGATGAAATATTTCTTACTTTGAGTGACTAAGCCTCAATAAGAAATTCACCTTGTTTCTGCCAACATTGTGCTTCTTTCACATGTTGGCACTTGTGAAAAAAATGTGGCTCTTGGGTATATCAAAAGTGCAATCTGGTATTTTTTAGAACTATTCTTGAGACTATCCAGAAAACTCATGGTTAGCATAAGAAAGCACATAGTAATTATAGTCATTTCACATAGAAAAAGAGTGACTTCCCATCTCACTGAAATTCTACCATACAGTACAGATTTGCACACTACTGCAATTTGAAACTCCATTTCTAAAATGTATTTGGCATTCCAAATTTTTTTCTTCTCCAGATATAGATAGCATTAGGGAACTGGTTTGCAGAATTGCTAAAAGACAAAGTACCTTTCTTGTTGCTGTTGCTAGAGCTTCATTTGCATATGTGCAGAATATCTAGTATTCTTCATTAATTTTAGTTATAAGTCATGTGAGCCTGCAAATATTCAGAGGATGTCAACAACAAACCCATTCCAGTTATCCAGAGAGTGCAGCGTGGCATTACAACTTCCTAAAACAACTTAAAACATACAAAAAACACATTGCTATTTCCTCACTTTCAGTGCCATTTAGAAATAAAACATTGACTTTGTGCAATAAGCATGCAACTGATACTTTCTTTTTTTAACGTAAAAAGGTGCTTTAGCAAAAAAGATAAAACACCAAAGAAATTATTTTAATTTAAAATCATGTTCACTGGGGCATCAGCCTGATTTAAAAGGAACAATCCTCACATGTTTAACCTAATATTTGGGAAACACTGCCTATTGAAACTGCCTGAGTGCAGGCTTTCAGCTTAGAAGAACTGAATGAAGGCAGGTGCAGTAGCTGTTTCATTCCCTCCTATTCCACTTGGAAAGGAACATGGGATTTGTTCTTGGTTTTGCTTGTAATCCTAGAAAATAAAAATAGTTTTAGATGGTAACTCAATTTCCCTCCCAATCTTTAACTCCTTCTTATTTTGCAAGTGGAACATTTGTATTTTTTCCAAATTTTTTTGTCTCATCTCTCAAATGAAAAATGGGTTGTTGGAGCCCTCCTGCCTTTTATTTCCCATCAAAATACTCTTTCCAGCTGGCTGTAGCATTCTCTGCAGTAGCCAGCATGTTCTACTGAGAGCTATAAATTTTAACTGGAAATAGTTAGCTCTAAACAAAATCATAACAAATGGCTTTTACATAATTAGAATTCCTAAGGCACATATCCAAATAAGCAAATGGGAATAAGTCAAATCATCCAATATTCCCCAAATGGAAAGAGAATCAAGGTTTCATAAACTGAAGTTATTAAACCCTTCCCCAAATCTTAATGCAATAATATAAAATTTAATTTCAGTAATTTGCAATTGTTTTAAGTGTATATTATCGCTTTACTGCTATAGATTGAAAGAGATTCATTTAATCCTCATTGTTATAATCAGAAACCATTAACTTAAACAAGGAAGGTGTGAAATTAATGTTGCACTAGCCTCAAATTTCAATATGTTTGTTGAGGGATATTTTTTTAAAAAGCAGCAGAGCATAGGTTAATTGCTTCAAGAGAGTTGAAGAATATATTTTCTTCAGATTACTCAACAATCTTTTTATTTCTTAGTTTTAAACAAGGGTGTAATTTAATCCAGTTATTCAACTTTTGCCAGCAATTTCACAGTTTAGCATAACATTTGCAATTTAATTAAATGTTAATAAAATACATCACTCATATCACCTGCAGACCAGGATGTGGGTGGCTCAATTACTTCAGTGTTTACAGCTCACTGAGTTGTGAAGGGCAAATGGAAACTTTTTCACATTACTAAACAGCAGTTATTTGAGAACTAACACTGGAGAAAGATATGAAAGTTCCAAAAAAAGAATAATAAACAGAGAGGCAAAATGAATATATCAGCATTCTCTTATGATAAAGGGAAAGGAAAAAAAAAAAAACACCACCACCTCTCGTTAATAATAAGGATGCATTTTAAAAATGAGACATTTTAAAAAAACCTGAGTTTTGTTGTGCTGTTAATCAATACATGTCTGTACAGATCCTAATCTCATATTTCTTCTGATTTTTACATATTTCCATAAGGCAACATTTAGGGGGCTTGTTAGAATTAATGGCTTTTCCTCCTTATTGTTGCTTATTTTTTTTTTAATAATTAAAATATACAATAGCTCATCGATAGCCTGATGAAGTTTAGAGGTATTCTTGGCATTTTTCCTCCAAGTTCTGAGGTTCTCAGGTATGAGTAAAGTCTGTTCTACCACAAAAAGTACTGATACGCTCATGTGGGGAAAAAAACCCCAAACAAGTAAAGAAGAAAAACTAGCAAGCAAAAAGCCACTGATTCCTCTTCAAAAGAAAGAAAAAAATACTTTTCTTTACATGGAAGCATATGTAAGGTATTATTTGTATGGCTGTTTGCATCAAGCCTGGGATAAAATAGTCCACCAAAGTCAAACTGACTTTGCCTCCAGTCCTTTGACCAAACAAGCATTGTACTTCAGTTCATGGTTGAAGACCAGCTGTTGGGAAGACCTTAGAACAGAGATTTGAGCTTTTATGTGGAGCTGTATGAAAAATCCTTTAATATCACATTGTTTGTATACACTTTGGGATCTACCCAAAACTTACCACTTTCCTTCTGTTGTTGACTCTCTATCCAAGAAAGCTGCACTCAATTGAAGCAGTGGTGTCTACTGCACAGTTAGAGGTATACCTACCAGGCTATCATTTCAGCTGCTATCCTCACTCAATTTTGAAGCTCATTTTGACCAATATTCTACTTCTTTGATAATTTGCTCCCTGCTGTAGTTTCTATACATTCCATATTTGAACAAGTTCATCAGCCTGTGTTTTGATACAAGCCCATTCTCAAGGCCCATATCTACTGCTGTATCTGTAACAAATTGATCAGTAGATCGGAGTTGGACAAGCTGGATTATGCTGCAAGGAAATGCTGGGAGATAAAGCCAGCATTTTTTTTTTTCATTCTTCATATGACAAGAGACTAAAATTTCAAATACAGTGATATAAAAATGACTTTAAAAGTAATTAACAAACATAACTTTGCAATATCTGCTGCTCGTCCAACTGATTTGTGTGCTGTAAGTCACTCTTCAGACTGATGGCAAGGCAATTAGTTGGATTTTTCAGTTGGCACACAGAAGGCATCAGCTGCAACTTTGCCTCTGAGAAAGCAAACAGTCCTGTAAGTGAACTCCAGTCGGATCATTTAAAGAAGAGACTAACAAAATGGCCACTGGGAACCTTAAAGGAAAACTGAGGAGAGCAAATTTTGATGGATGACCACAGAGAAGTAGTACTTTAATTAGCAAATTAAGCATTCAAAAATGGGAAATTTATAGTAGGAAAATGGAGAATAGGACTTTGTAGGGGTAGCATAACATGGAAACAAGAGCAGAATAAATACACCAAAAAGGTTAAGCCAGAAAGATAGTATACAAGAAAAGACAGGAAAAAAATACAGAATTCTAAATTTGTTCTCAAAACCTGATTTGATGTTTGTATTTTTACCTATCTGGCTAGTCATATCCAGTTTTATTATTTCTTTTTTTAATTCTTATCCTTTTTTATTCCTTCTTTTTCCCCTTGTATTATAATTAAACTAGAGCATGAACAAAATCTGACATGGCTACATACTTCTCATTTTGTGGAACAAGAAAAAGAAAGAAGTGCATTTTCCTCACAGGTTTTCATATGGTTTGTCAAGGTGGGAAGCATGACCTCCTAGAACTACATTTTTAATAGACACTATGACTCCCCATGGAGAAAGGAAGAATCAGGGAAAAAAAAAAATCATTATTTAAAGTTGAAGTCTAGCGTTACATTCCCTCTGTCCTCTTTTTCACTGCATTTTTCAGCACTGAACTGCCATGCCGCACAAGTTTTGTCACCCATACATGCACACGCAGTCTATGGCATCCCATGTTACAGATGTTCATTCTAGCAAAATACAAGAGAATGGATGATACAGACTGGATGACGAAGGAGAAAGCCAACCACATTGAAGGATGATATTTTCCACTCAGGAACAAATTCCAATAAGTGAGCACGTAAATCTGTAACTGCAACAGTAGGAACCATGAATTGTTGATTTTTTCATTTTGTCAGTATTACTATAAACCACAATTCCAACACCCTTTGGATAAATACTTTTAAAATTAAATATTTCTAAGAGTTAATTCTGATTGCATCATTCCAAAAAGCTTACAAAACCATCAATTTTCCATGAGCTTGACAGTAACTAATAAGGTCTTCATACATGTTTTAACTAGTTAATTGAGCTTATCACCAGGGAGAAAATATTAAGATTTTACAGAAACTATAGTATGAGAAAGATGAGGAAGAATAGAAAGTGTTATGGGTATGTAAACAAACTTTTTAAGAAAGGTTAGGTTTTCACCTAAAAGAAAAAAGTAATCATATGCTAAAAAAATTAAGACAAGGAGAAATCTTTTACCTTGAGGAGTTCTTACTGTAGTAGAGTCAGTAAGTCTGAAGATAAAGCATGCAAAACTTGCAAGGGGAATTTTCTGGACTGAACTGAGCTGTGTAGCAGGAAGTCATAACAATCTCTGAATAAGGTCAAACCAGGATATTTCTGTGATGTAAAAAAAAAAACAAAACAAAAAAAAACAAACATGCCCTGCTAATCTCTTGAATACCTCAAAGTCAATAAACAGTGGTACAGGGACAAAAAGAGGCAACTAAAATAATACCCCAGCCTTAGGGAGTCTTTAATATTTCAGATTAATCAGATGAGTATCAACTATTTAAATAATTAAGAAGAATTAGTCATCAGTTCCAAGATTTTTACATATAGCATTACAGAACTCATGATTGGTAGTGTATCTGATGTTACTATATCCCCAACATTGGTTAAGGTAAAATGTTCTATTTAGAAGTGGGAAGAAGCTAAAGTGAAGTTTGTGTTATTTTTTTCCCCCCCTTGTTAAAATCTTCAATGAAATTAAAGGCATGAAACCTTCATGGTCAATTAGAATTTTATTGTATTTATTGTACTAAATTTTTGAACTTACTGACTGATTTTACAATTACCAAATTTGTCTTCAAGGATTTTCTGCAAATTAATGAATGGTCAAATATCAACAGTAAAAAAAGCTACTACAAAATTCTTATTAACTAATCAAAACTGAGTAATTAAGGTCACAAAAGAAGAATTACTTCATAAAAAAAAATCAATATATTAGCAAATTATTATTTTATAACCTAAATTAAGACATCACATTATAAATCAATCTCAGGGTCAACGGAAGAATGAATTACATAATGTTAATTCAGCATAAAAAAACTGTCTTCTTTTAATCTAAAATCCCAGACAGTATTCTAGCCAGAACAGTAATCCTGACCTAAAGGACACACATTGCCTTTCGGATTCTTTTGCTCAAGTGAGGTTTCCCAGAGCAAGCAGTGCTATCAATTTAGCTGGTCTTAAAGAACCCAAAATAGCTATTCTAGCTCAGCACTGCAGTACTTTCTCCTCACATTTCTGCTCAGGAGTGAGTATTCTCTTCTTGCTCCCCCCTGTACACTGCAACACTAATCTTGTACAAGGGCCTCATCTGGGGTGACAAACAAACTGCTCTTGCAGTACAATACGTCAGATTCCAGTAATCCTTCTTTAACTTTTATGATGATAAATGTGATGACTTTCAAGTGTCAGTGGTGAGGTTCCTGAGAAATATTCAAGGTGCAACATATTTTGTGTACATATATCTCCATAGCTGGTTGTAACATCCAAGACACTGTTTCAATAAAAAAACCCCAACAAACAACAAATCCTAAACGAACCAGGTGATATCCTCGACGGACCCTTGTCCTGACACGTTACAGAAGTTTGAAGTAACCTCAAGGGTTAACCAGGTAGCATCACTATTTATTTCTTCTCAGTAGTCTCCTGAATGTTGCAATGAATGTATCGAGTAACTATAGCATGGAGTATATATGTATGGAGTGCCTTGGGTTTGCAGAGAATTAAATAAAAATAATAATCTATGGAAATAGCCACAGAACATCATCTACTTTTAAGTACGTTAAAACACGATATGTGTTATTTTGGGTAAAGATCCTATTTTTACTGGGGTCTCGATTTATTCATTGCTGGTAAAAGCAGTATTTCAGTGCACAGACTGTTGTAGGATGCTATTTCCTCTGTTTCACGTTCACAGCTTTTGCAGTAAGGCTTCCTTGATCTCATAAACATTACTGGCAGTTGTAGGTAAATCAAAGGTTTACAGGGACTATTGAGGGGAAAAAATATATGTTTAGACAAGAAGAGGAAGGTGGGTATGATTGCTGGTCCAAAGAGCTTACAATTTAGATGTTATACTTGATCTACTGAAACGGTTTTGCTCCAGCAGCTGTCCAGTGTGCAGCACTGACAAAGCACTGCTAATCCCGCCACAGCAGGGCAGCTGTTCTCCTGCAGCAGACAATCCCAGGCACAGTTCACTTCTCAAGTGAAACAGCACAAAACCAATTTTTCCAGCATAACACATTCCATGGCAATTACTTTTTCGGGCACATCTGTGTAGGTCAAACTCACCTACCTCTGACTTTGCTGCACATAACCCTGCGGAATTCAGTCATGGAGAGAAATGTATGCAGATTAAAAAAACTTGTAGGAAAAAAAAGGAAACAGTGAAAGGATTACAAAAACAGATTAATACAGTAGAGGTCACATCTGACAGACAGTTACTCAAATATTATACAGTCATGACACAAAGGATGATCCTTCCTTCCTAAAGGGCAGCTCTGAAGAGGTTTTTCAGAATTATTTTCAAAGGAGGAGTTAGGATATTCAGTGAAATAAGAAATACATAAGAAATCAACTCCTAGACTCTTTTAATTCAGTTTCCAAAAAGAGTTGCAGTACATATAGTTGTTTTAGCTGTTGTGGGCTTGCACAGTCTGTAATGCCTCTGACTATGTCTAGAATGGTTTTGTTTTTTTCTTACATTTTCTTAGAACATGAAATAGATTAATTTCTTTCTGATCTAAAAATGGAAAAAGTGGAAAGAGTATGGAGACTATAAAGGCTGCTATATTTTCCTTGAAATCTTGCTGGTTTGTTAAAACAAAACAAAAACCCCTGTCAGAACAAAGGCTTCTAAGTACCATTTTAAAGGAATATCTTTGCTAGTTTGCAACTCGCGAGAGAGAGCAAGACTACTTTTCCAGTGTTAACAGATTGCTCATCCATCCTTCGAAGGAGTAATACATGGCTTAACCTTAGACTTCATCATTGTCATTACAATACTTAATCAGAGCCAAGAACCATTTACGGTAAAGTTTTCAACAGAAATTGTGGTTATTGGTGGAATATTTTATTAAAAAGTACTGATTAGCACAATTTTGAAATGCAGTGCTTTCTGAAAAACAGGTTAAATTGCAGACTTAAGATTCACTGGCAGTCATATTTAGTTTTTTAAATATAAAAATAAACAAAACAATGTCAAAATGGAAAAAAAATGGTACCAACAGCTTTCATGTGGAACTTTGACATGTAAAACATCGCAATTTTAAATTAAAATATTTCTACATAATTTTCAGATATAAATCACCCATTTTCACAGCACTGAAGCCTGTGAAACTGGAGGCTTTCCAGCTAAATGGGAAAAAAAGTTCAACACAAACAGAAAGTTGTACTTCTTCATGCATTATACAGTTATGTCATGGAACTCCTTGCCAAGAGACAGTCATACAGATCAAAAAGTTACAAGAAAAAGATGAAAAGTAAAAAAAAAAACAAACAAAAAAAACAACCAAAACCAAAACCTTCCAGACATATTAAATGCAGAGAAGTGGTATCTTTTGACTTTAGAAGTCCCCAAGAAACACACTGTTTGGTACTGGAATATGGGGGAAGTGCCAGTAAGATGATTTTTACGTTCTTTCACACCTTTCTTAAACACTGTCAAAGCCAGTCACTGGATTCAAAGTGCAGAGAATATTTTGCATCAACTCCTCTAACACCCTAAAGCAGAATCAAAGCAAAGCTAAAACCAGGGCTGAAAAATATATTAAATTATTGTTTTCTACTCATTATGTGTTCATAATAGGGTGGTAAATGTTCAAGATACTTGCAAGTTTAATTTCAAGAAGCAGAAAAGATACATTTTATGTAACTGAGAAAACTAGGATCCATTTGTGGAAAAGTCAGGTAACACTTGAAGTCAGGTCATATTTGTAATCTAAGTCTAACCTTTTAAACTCCAGTTTCTCATCAAATTTTCATATTTTTAGATGATCTCTTTACTAGATCCAAATTTCCTACAGTGGGAAAGCAGCCAGCTTCTACTTGGTTTATGACATCACCTTTCTAAATCTGACTTCTCCCATAGTGTTGACTTCTGAAAAAGTATTCTTAAGGGTTAAGCAGTTTTTAAAATACAGAAGCATCTCTCCTTCTACTCAGGAATAGATGTGCCAAGTCAAAAATAAGACAGAGTGAAAAGATACTACTGACCTATAGGATAATATTAAGACTGCCTAGCTTAGCTGTCATGACAAATTTGACATGTAAATTCAAGACACTAATTAGTCTTTACACTGCAAAAGAGCTGATTAAGTGGTTCACTGTGCAAAAACAGTAATGCTGTTCCTCCTTCTCTCCTCCCTGTGTGATCCTATCTGCTTTCTGTTATTATCTCTGGTACTTGCCTGACTGCACAGTAAACTGACTTAACCATCAACATGAAGAGGGTGGGAAATGGTAGGAGGGAGGGGAAAAAAAAACAAACATTTTCTATGCTGAGCTAGTTTTTCTGCAGGTTACTGAACTGATCTCATCGTGCACATGAGCACAACAACAGAACTAGCACAGACCATGTGGTGGGATTATATGGCCAGAAACAGAGGGGAGATGAGGCACTGGTGAATGGTGAGGCCAACAAAATGGACCCTTATCCACAGGGCATGGATATCTTAGTTCCTTGTAGACTAAACAAAAAAAGCAATTATTGTGATATTAAAGAGAAAGGATGAAGATTTTATATAATGCATAGAATCATGTATTCTACGATTCTAATCATAGAATAGTTTGGGTTTGAAGGGGCCTTTAAAGGTCATGAAGTTCAACCTGCCTGCAATCATGAGGGACATCTTCTACAAGATCTGGTTGCTCAGAGCCCCATCCAGCCTGACCTTGAATGTTTCCAGGGATGGGGCGTTGTCCACTCTCTGATCAGCTTGTTCCAGTGTTTCACCATCCTCATTGTAAAAAATCCCTTTTTTCTTATTCGTAATCTAAACTGATCCTCCTTTCATTTAAAACCATTACCTCTTGAGCTATTGCAACAGGCCCTAAAATATAAATAAAATCTAGATAAAAGTCTCATCTCTACTAGAATAAATTGATTTTAAAAACAAAAATGTACATTTTTTACTCTATACTTAAAAAGACTTAATTGAAGAGTCTAGAGGACATATTTTAGAGATGTTTGAACAGCAGATTCAGTAGAGAGGGTGAGTTCATACTGAAGGGCTCATACAAGTACGTGGCTTACAAAGAGAGGAGTTTTGGCATGTATGTGAAATGAGTCAGTACAGTCACTGAGAGTACCCAAATAATCCCTTAAAAACAAGTGAAACAAAACCTATAAATAAAAGTACGTTATGTTGAAACATATTCTTACTTGGATTGCTTGCAAATACATATAAGAGAATGACTAAAAAAATAAAACAAAATTTAACCATTGCCTTATTAATCTAGTGGATTTATTATATTATTTGGGATTTTTGGTATTGGTAATTCTAAGTTTATCCTGTTTTCGAATCTATTTTTACTTTTACATATATACATAAAATGAAATGTTTAGTAGTATCTTAGAAAGTTTCATGGGTTTGGTCACAAAACTATCCTTAAAAATCAGTTCCTTCACAGTCTCTAGTGTCTCATCTAAAGATCTTCTCCAAAACAGTTTTATACTTGACACTTTAAGTGCAAAATCCTTCAAAAATCCTTCAAAATCATACCACACATTTAAGGAAAAATAGATTGGAAAATGAAAGGCCAAGCAGCAGTACTGCAAAGAAGGTTCTGATTCACAGACTGAACTATGCACTGTACAAACTGACCCTGCTCTGTCAAACGTGATGAGCCACAGGAGAATTCTCCACTGGATTCTCTGACAAGTTTTAGTCAAATAAAGACACATAAAATTAGGCCAAGCTGAGAGTATGACAAGAAAATTAATAAGCTTAGAAAATGTGATTTGTGAGGAAGGGCTGAGCTTAGGGAAAGAAAAAGGATGAAGATATAGGGGAAGAGCATTCAAGTGTTTGAAATTGTATTACAAAGAGAATGAAAAATTTAAGGATTTCCACATCTAAGGCAGCATGAGAAGTAATTGGCTTACCTTTTAGTAAAGAAAACTTGGGTTAGGTACTGGGAATCCACTGTCAGTGTGAGCTATTAAATTAATCTAGCATAAGGTAAACACAAACTAGGGAAAATGTTGAGCTGTGAGCAAGAAAGTTCTGAAAAATACGTATTATTCTTGCTACTCATCTGTGCAGCCTTGAAACTAAACAAGAATCCTATGTGCCTTTCTTGACTCTGAGTCCAGCCACACACTTCTGATGTTCTAAGGCCATATACGGTTATAACCTAGAGTTACTTCAAGAAAGCTGGAAGAATTGAAGAAGGGTGGGGACATCTCAACTTTTTAATATGGAAAAATATAAATTACAAAAAGAAGAGTATACATTATTATTGTTCTCTACATTAAAGAAATTGCATTTCTAGCTGAGTAATAAAAGAAAAATTCTAAATTCTTCTGGTCTCACATGGGAAACTAAACTTTGTGTCCCATATATTTGAGAGAAATATATTGCAATATATTACATTTTCCAATAAATCTTTGATGTCTTCAAAAAAGAATCAATAAGCCGTAGCCATTTTTATTATTTTTTTTTTATCATGCTGCTCTTCAGAGGGACTGCTATTCTTTTTTCAATTTCAGTGTCAAAGCAGACTTCAAGTTAAATTTTATTCATGAAAAAATCCACAAAACTGTAACTTTACATATATTTTTTCATAGTAATTTATATGTGCATGTGTACATATACAATATTTATGTATGTACGTTCTATGGTCATGCTGAGAGCAAGTTTCAGCTAAGAACTCCAACTTAAAATCAAGAAACAGTTTTAATGATAGATGATAAGTAGCAGCTTGTTATGTCGAGAGATAAACACACTGTTCACACTGGAAAGAAAAAAAGGAGTAATGAAATAAACCAGTTCTTCCACATGCTTTGCACCTGGGAATGACGAATGTAGCCAGGAATAGTCACTGTGTTAAATACTGGACAAAAAGGAGGTAGTAGACTTCCAAGTCTAATGAAAGTTTGCATCTTGTCATAGGCTTTGCACTATTTCTATAGAATCATAGAACGGTTTGAGTTGGAAGGGGCATTAAAGCTCATCAAGGTCCAGCCCCTCTGCCATGAGCAAGGACATCTCCCACTAGAACCTGTTGATGAGAGCTCCATCCAACCTGGCCTTGAACACTTCCAGGCATGGGGCATCCACAACTCTAGGCAAGAATTTCTTCATGTATCTAATCTAGATCTACTCTCTTCAGTTTAAAGCCATCTCTTGTTCTATCACTATAAAACCTTGAAAAAAGTCCCTCTCCAGCTTTCAGCTCACTAAAGTCTATATAGGACTCTATTTGTGTCATCCCAAGCCAGTTTATAATTAGTCATTAAAAGATAAAATAAAAATTAATAAGTTCTACAGTCCCTGTAACAACCACTTGTTTCTATTCTTCTTTTATTTCTGCATTCTCAAATTTTAAAACACTATTTTGCTTCTGTAGACATTAATTTTTCATGAATGATGGACATGCGTGTATTTGACCAGAAAGTAAAATTTAAAGAGCAAGATTATTCTTAGCTCTCTGTGGCTATCCAAGAAGATTAAGTGGATTTATTCAGAAGAAAGACACAGCTGTAGCTCCAATACCAGTTCAGTCAGGGGAAGACAGGGAGCCCAGAGGAAAGTGCACCACTGCCCTCATATACAGTTCTTCAAGTAGGTTACAGCCTTACAACTGCTAAGATAATAGCTGTAGATTTCTAAGCTTTATGTAGCAGACCTGCCATATGATTTTTCCTAAGGGCACAACACAATTCCAAAACTAACATCACAACATCCGTTGTGATGTTGTTCAGTATTTACTTCACTGTTTATTAAAGGATCATTATTACCTTTCTGAGTGATTAACAGAGAAATCATTAATTGTGAAGAACAATAAGAGTTACACACCTGAGCCCAGGCTTACAGAACCACAACACCTATAATTGACACACATGATGAGAATATTTTACTAATTTTAAAATACTTTTCTAAGGTCGTCTAAAGCCTTAGCAAATAGTTCTGGGAAGACAACAACGCCTGCAAGAACATGAAACAGCTTAGCTAAATGACTAAGAAGAATGGCAAATGAAATGCAACAAATCTGATTTCATTTGAGGTTAAATGTGAGACCTCTGATCATCCCTTTAAGGGATCAGACTAATTGTTTGTGTTGCAGTATATCATTCTCTGTGTATCTGTCAAAAAATTCTTTAAAAAGTAAGAAGGTCTAATCTTAGAGTCATTTTTCGAAAGAGGAAAATAGGCCCCTTTTAGTTTTTCTAACATGAAAGAAGAGTGCAACTTGTTCAAAATAGACAGTGAACAGTGCAAATTAATACCCCAGCCTAAGCTGTCAGATCCTATGTGATTCAGCATATTCCATAACACATTATAATTCTTGTTTCTTTTTGCTATGAGTGTTGCACATCTTGGAGGTTTTCAGCTCGATGCACCTTGCCACTAGGCAAGACATTTTTACAGGACTCTAAAACCCCACGCTGAATAAACAGCACAGCACGTGATTTGTCAGCAATATCCCTGACATTCTAATCATAAATACTCGACTTCTATTTTTCTTGAAATCTGAGCAAGAAGTCTTTTCTTTGTTCTTCACAAGCCAAACTTTTTTACTGGGAAAAAAAACCCCAACACTTTTCATATATAATTTAACAGCCAAAATTAGAAATTCTGAGGCTGCTTCTTTCTGGTCAACAGTGTCCACCTCAGATCCACTGACAACTCTCTGTTACACTCTTGACAGCCAACCTTGCACACCTATTGGCAAGAACAGTGGGAATAGACACACTTTCTTCTAGCCCTTTGATCTGATAACTCTTCCAGCAAAACAAATTTTAACTCTTCCTTAGACACAAAGTACAGGATCTCTAAAAACTTTTTCATTGTGTAAATGCAGTTTTGTATACAAGAGTGGAGAAAAAAAAGAGTGAAAAACAAAACATGTCAAGGCTAGCACATGAGGAATTCCTAATATCCAGTATATAATGACTTCTCCCAGCTGATTAGTCACATATAACATTTATAGGACTAATGACTTAACAAAATGTATTTAAAATGCTTCTGGAACAGTGTTATTAAGCTAAGCATATTTTTTATTTGGCAATTACAAGATTTTAGCTGAAACTGACAATTTAAGAAGACATAATCTCTTTATAGTTTACATACTAAACAAAGCAATATAAACAATTTAAACAGATATTGAACTACCTGCACAACCCTTGCTCTACTCTAATTAAATCCTTTTTTAAAGCAGATTTAAATTTATTTAGAACAGCCTGAGCATGTAAACAAATTTTCAGGTATTTTAACATGTCAAAGACATTTGGCTTGTATGTGCCATTAAAGAGACTTAAGTTTTCACCTTCAGAACTAGTAAAAAGTAGAATAACATTCCTTAAAAACCAGGTAAAGATGCAAATTCTTGGAGTATTTCTAGTTCACACATACACAGCTGCAGCACAGTAAGTTATTCCTTCTCCCTCCCACAACTCCACCATCAATACACTCCACAGCCTTGCTTCTTAATTGCTAGCTTTGCTTCCTTTTCACCAAATGGTTTCTCTGCCACAATGACCCAAATTATTTCTCTAGATTAAACTTCTGAGAATATTATTTTAGAGCTTGAGACTTAAAACCCACATTTCTCTTCTATTCAGCAACTGCTGCGTTTTGAGACCAAGGGAAGATTTTTAAACCTCTCTGAGATAAAATCAATTGGTGTTGCACCCACCAAGACAACTCACAGAAAGCCAGAGAACCACACTGTACATTTAGATAGGTTCATTAAGCTGAGTCAAAGTTTAGCTGAACAGTCTAACACTAAGCAGTGAAAAATATTTCCTACCCTGTTTTTCCTCAGGGCTCAAGGCTCTAGAGGGATGCCATACAGATGGCTGCAGCCTAAATACCTGAACCGCATGCATATAAACTGCTCTTTTAGAAGGTAATGCAGAGATTACTTCTTTTATTTCCCATGTGAGATTTAGCCCTTTCCACTCTCGCCAAAAACATATTAGCTATGGAACTAGATTTGAGAGATGTAGAGTCTCATCTTTTTGTCTGCAGCAAGAAGTCAATCCCATTTCACCCATTTTCCAGAGAAAAAGACAACTTCTCTGCCACTCAGCAAACCTCTGGTCCAGCCAAATAGACAAATCCACCAATTTCACTCACCTCTGACACAAAAGGACCCTTTCCTTCCTGCTTGAACAAGTGTTCCACTTCTGTATGGCACTGTTCCCGACCAAAGCCAGCCTCTCCCCTGCAGAGAGGACCAGGACCACTGAAGGCACCAGACCAAACCCTGTGAGGTACAACCCCGAGCCCTGGTGCAAATCAGTAGGATCTATAATGAATCAGGAAGCAGGTGCCCCCTGATGTGTCCTCTGATACACCTGTTGGCTCTCAAGGTTGTCTGCTTGAGACAGTACAAATGAAAAGATTTTAGAGCAACACTTGCATTTTTCCCTCTAAATCATCACTCAGAAAATAAGAGTCATTAGATTGTAATAATAACAATAGAGGGGGAAAGTCTTTCTCTCATGGCATGGAAGTTTCTGGTCACATTCTGATTCTTAAATTTCTTTAAATTTGTTTTCAGCACCTCAATATTGGCCTAATGGATTCCCACTGATGTCTATGACTTTAAGAAATAAATAGTTGGGTCCAAGAATACTCCTAGATGCTTATACTAGAAATGTTTAAAAGTTTTTCAAAGCCTTCTCTAAACTTCTCTGTATTCTTTCTTCCCATATCCTACCTGTAATATAGAAATTGCTTTGAAAAGCATTATTTCATTTTTACCCATAATTAGAACTATCACTTCTAATTCTGTGGTTTAACACACAATACACTACATTCAGTCCTTTTTTACTCACCTTCAATTTCCCATTCAGTTTTTCTAGAAAAAAATAAATTCTTGAGGTAAAAATGTAAATCTGTGAATGTTTCCCTTACTGAAATTTAATTACAGTAAACAATGGGTTTCTTTTCATCTTGCTTTACTCTGAAAGCTCCCCCAATACTGCTAGTAATTTCTATTAACCTTCACAGACTTTTTGTTTTCCTGCCATAAGCACACTGTTTTACTATTTCCACCAGGTATCTTCTTGTAACATTCTAACAAAGCCATATGAAAACTATGCCTGTACTCCGGGGAACAAGTAACTTCAAATTCTCATTATCCTCCCTTCAACCAATATTTACCAGATAAAGGAGAAAGAAATTCTAAAATGAAATCCTACTACAATTTAGTTTCAATCACATTTTATTTGTAGAATTAAATTTTATTAAAGAAACATAGATTTGCCTCTGCTCAAATTTGACCTTCAAGTGCAAGATTTAATAGGCTAAAGATTAAAGTAAATCACAGTGGTTTTCTCATTCTTTTGCATTAGGAAGAGCTGCAAGGAGGAACTAAAACATGAAATAAAAACAAATGACAAAGTTAGTTTGTGAAGGCAGATTAAGTATGAGCATTAGAGTAAGTTACAAGCTATTCAAAAGGAAACTATTTATAGTATTCTTTCATATGTTTCTCATCAGATTTATGTGAAATGTAATCTAAAAATAACAGTATTTATTTGTGGGCAGCCCCATAGAGAGTAACAAAATTCCAAACAGTCTACTTACAATATTATAGCTATATTTATTAAAAATATACAACTAATAAGAAACATACAATCTACCATTAATTGTAGCTAGCATAATTACATACAATAAAAACTAATACAGATATGAACTATAACAAGCAATATGTTTCAACAAGCAGATGCATAATATTGTTGGGGTTATTCTTACGGTTCTCTTTCTATTATTACATTTTTCAAAAAATGTTAATTAATATTAAAAAAACCCACTCTGTAAAGCTCTGTCCTTGCATGGACAATGGAGATGCTGATGTTATGTCACTTTGAATAAAACAGATACAAACAAACCACTAAGATCTTTCAAAAATATCCAAATACAAAATGACATGTTGATCTTCTAATCAAAATAACAGAATTTCTGACTTTTGGGGCAGTTTTCACTGACTTCATTTATCAGAACATAGATGTGGGTTTTTTTAAATCAAGCTGAAATATGTATTCAGACCAAAAAAAGGGAAAAAAAGGTATAAAAACCCTATTAGAGAACTTTATGAGATGTTTCAATTGCTTCAGAGTATCTGTAAGCAGAGAGCAGGCATAAGCCCCCTTACTGCAGGCTGACATTTCCATTTCTGGGTAAACCTCCTAAGTATTCAGCCAGGTGAAAAAGGTTCATTTTAGGTCCTGTACAATTTATTAATTCAGCCATACTGAGAAACCCACATAAAGTGCTGTGGTGACCTCTGTTTACAGCCATTGACTTATCTCTGCCTATCACCTTCTCAACAGTCTCATTTGGTAAACATAATAAAAAAAAACGATTGACAAAGTTGCTCCACCTGAAAGGTAGGGGAGATTTCTAAAGCATCATGAAGCCGTCACTAGTGAGGGCTCCACAAGACAGTAATCAAGGTAGCAAGATCTGCATACAGAACCTGTCCAAGGCAGAGGTAGGAGCACTCGATCCCAGGGCTCAGATATCCCAGCAAGGCAGAAACTGAAATGAAACAGCCAACAGCCCTCTGTTTAAATAATGCCTCAGAAAGAAGAAAACTGAGAAATAAGATAAAAATATGTGGTTTCATGTTTAATCATCCCCTCATCTGCATTGTTATTCATATCACACTGGATGTGTGCATAAAAACATTGGCAGGGAGAATTTTGCACTAGTGGCAGACTGCAGCAAATATCGATATTTTAATTTAAGCTTCTAAGTGAATTTTATTTTTATACCCCATATTAATGAATTTGAAATAAAATATTAATTAAAGCTTGAAGGATCAAGAAAGTAATTTCAAAACCATATAGCAAGTTTATAAAAGATGCTAAAGAATAACTCCCTGTTAACTCTCTTGTAGTTAGGACTATCTGCTCCCATTCCCTCATTCATTCTCTGTCTGGTGGTCCACCACACTCTTCTCCCCTTACTGACTAACCAATATCTTTGTTATTTTTTTTTATTTCCTTAAATTCTGTATAGCTAAGTCTATCTGCACAAAACTCCACCTGGAAATACAATTAATTAAATGAAAGGAAATCCACTGTCAGAATCAACATGACATTTGCATGCACCTCTTTTTTTTCCTTTTATTTTTTTTTTAATTTCCATTTTAAATGGCTTCTTTTCTATGGTTTGCCCTTGCTACTTGTAAAGGCAGTAATCTCCCCCCATCTGGGACTGTATCTCATTCTATCAGTGTATTTTGCCCAGTAAAGTAAGAATCTATTATTGGCTCAACAAAAATACTGCTGTGACAATAGTTCTGACAATGACAGAAGTATTTTTATATTTAATAAAATTTTAAGATAATATTAATGCACAGCTGAAATGGTTCTTCAATTTTTTAAATAATCCATCAAATAATTAAATAGAAAGAAATAAATAAATGGCAACAACTATAATTTAATCAAAATGAAACCTGTTCCATTCCTAACTTAAATGCATTGCAGTAAAACAATATGTTAAAAGAATAATACTTAGGTTGCACTATCATTCATTCATGTGATGAAATGTCAGAATTAAACCTCCCATAGAACTCTAAGCTATGTGCTCTGGGCATGTGAGCATTGATACAATCTTTAATTACAAGACTACATTATTTTCCTGCAAGACCTTTTTTTATTACATTTACAGAAAGGATGGTACTCATTAAATGAGGAGCTATATAATATTTTCTTTCCCCCTATTTATCCGGTCTGTGGTCTCACAACTAATTTGTTGCATACTATTCAAGATCTGTTCTGAAGGGAGAGAGTAATGTTTTTCTCATTAGTTTTTGTAGAGTTCATCATAATAGAACCTCAGTGCTTCATAAACATGACCAAACTTACTTTTATAAAATCTTTGTGACACCATTGCTACTACTTTGCAATAGAAATACTGAAGAAAAGGGAACTAGGTATAAATTCCTTTGTATGTTTGACAGAATTTTTACTCCAAACTACAAGAAGTATTCCCAGAAGTGAATATTCATTAGTGTCAGGAACACAAATTCTAGTTACACATCCTCTGAAAGTAAGACTGCTCCATGTGGTAGCATGCACAGAAGGTTCACTCCTGAGTCACTGTCCTGATTGGAACTAAAATGCTAATAAACACACAAGATATAGACAACACTGCGCCAACCAACAGAAATCCCACTTTCTTTCCAGAAGTGACAGGAAAGTGGCATTGGTAATGCTCTTTCCTACTTTGCACAGCAGTCCCACTAGGACATGAGACATAAAATTACAGTTTTTCTTTCTGTTTTTTTTGTTTTGTTTTGTTTTTAAATTTTCAGGGTTAGCCAAAAAGTTTGAGAACAAAGAATCATTGTCACCTACTCTAGAGTACTGCTACACAATCAAGTATGCAAGAGCCACAGAGCTAGAACAGGGAATATAAATCTCTAACAGCATTGTTAGAATACTCTAGCACAGGAAAACCTGAGATTCTCATCCTTTCTATGCAGTGCCTGTAAAATTGCAAAAGTATCTTGGTGATCAGACAGCAAAAAACCCCAAAATATGCACTGTTAGAATTTTTTTCACCCTGCTATTATGTCTTTGTAATGAATCATTAATATATATGTCACAAGAATGGTGAAATCCTGACTTCATATAAGTAAGTCAGTGGAAAAAACCTTATATTATTTATGAGGCTAAAATTTTACTGTAAGATTAAAACATAGACACATGCCCAACAAAAGCAGTAAAACTCCAGAGCGAATTTTCAGATCAATGTGAAAACAATCATGTAGTAAGAATCAGGGTGACTTAAAATGAGTTCAGGTTAAGTAATAGATCTTTGTAACTTTCATATAGACAAATAAGAAATAAACCAAAGTATTTTAAATTAAAAGGTTCTATAAAAGAATTCAGTTAACAGAGGACATATTTTCCCAACGTTGCTTTAACTTCCAAATATTTTTTTTTTCCAATAAATACTTGATCATGATAATCATACACAGTATTATCTGTCCCTCATGAGAGTAATGGGATTTTGCAAGGGCTGACTCAAGTCCTTAAAAAGTATACCACTGCTGCTCTCTGCTGGTCAAAGATATTATTCCTTTATTTAAAGCCTTGTAGACGAAATTCAGAAAATTTTGTAGGAAGCGCAGTAAGTATCACATGAATATGAAGATCTTTTATGGCATTTAAATAACTATCTCAGTCATCACGATGATTTTTTTTTTATTGGTATGTCTGTATTCCTGAGGCCATCAAAATTAGTAATAAACACTGGAATTACACAAATGAAACTCTACCTTCAAATGCCATGGTGTTTCCATCCATAGATGTGCCCATCTCAAGTGACTTGTAGTACTGAAATTTTGAAGTCACACGAAGCAGAGCCTAATTCTTCAGAAATTCATGAGGCAAATGTAACATTCTGATGTTCACCAAACAAAATGAGACAGCACGATGTCAGATCTGAAGACCATTTCACAGATCAAAGACAATAATTTCCATTGCTAGTTCACAATATTCATCACAGTGAACAGTGTGACAATATCAGTGTGCATTAGAACAATGTAGATCGTATTTTTTTTACTGTAATCTGTTTGCATACGCTGCTGTCTGAAACTACACTGCCATCACAGAGGTTTTACTTCACTTTTACATTATTAAAACAACTGCTAAAAGTTTTATTTTTGAATCCTATGTGTTTCCTGCTGTCAGAATTTGTGGTATACTTGGTTTGTATTTCAGTGATGCCTTTTTTCCCAGTTCACCAAGTAGCACTGTAAAATTTTCTTTTCATTCTGTAATGCAATGTGGCCCAGTGCTAAACTCAGAACTGTAATAGTCCAGAAACAGAGAATTTAAAACTCTAAGTCACAGTTCTGCAGGAGTGTTCAGAAAGAGAGAAAAACTGTAAGATTTATTCTTGGCAGATTAACTGTATGGCGCAGAAAGAGTAAAGTCAGAATGAGGGAAGAAAAGTGAAGTGCAGACTGCACTTGTAGAGAAGTCTTACTGAGAAACAAATTTGCACTTAATGGAAAACAAAGCATGAAGGATGCTGAATGCGACAGCACAGAGGGTTTGTGGTGCAGGAGTCCAATGTGA
The DNA here is from genome assembly GCA_035221455.1 of Xenops minutus. NCBI lineage: Eukaryota > Metazoa > Chordata > Aves > Passeriformes > Furnariidae > Xenops > Xenops minutus. The sequence continues at coordinate 57,075,142 of JAWWEE010000122.1, read as the reverse complement.
AGAGAGTAAAGAAAATGCTTAAGAACACTGGAAGTTCTTCCCATTTAACAAAATATATTACCCAGCATGTACATAAGACACGAGTAACCGTCTGATCAGCATTATCTTGTCAAAACCTGCCTTGATTCTTTACCTCAGCTAAAGTGCCAAAGAATGTTGTCAATAAAGAAAAAACAAATATAAGTTTCCTACCATTTCTAGTTTCAAACATCTTTAAGACCTTACTGCACTGCTTAACTTCTATTTGAATTATAAGTCTGGAGCTCTGAGTCAGATAGTCCTTAATTAAGGGGTCCCATTGGATAACTATTGCTCAGTATGAACTGAGGTTTCAAAAGCAGCTCCAAAATAAACAACATCAATTTGCCATAGTGTGAAAATTATTTTCTCTTTTCAAAATGAAGTATAATACAGTAGGCTAAGCTAATTTTAAAATTTGCTCAACAGTAAGATGAAAATTATAGCAAATCAGTATATAAAAAGACTCCCCAAATCATATCAAATAATATCGCTGTACCTAGGAAGAAACACAACCCAGTTTGTTCAGTTTATCAAACAATTTATTTAGCCAAGTATAGACATATGAATAATTTATTTGTTCTGATTGCAAACTCATGTTTTTCTCAATGAAGTATCTCAGCAGTTGGACAAGGAGATATTTAGCCATAGTCTGGGATTACAGAAATTGAATAGGCCTTGAGCACAGAATATTAAAAGAAATTTCTAGCTAAAGAATATATTTCCAAACAGCTTAGAGAGCTTTACTTGAGGTCAATGCACTTCATTTTATGACAACATAAATAAATTGCAGAAAAAAATTTTGTGATTTCTATGACTGCTTTCTAAAACTATACTTTGGATTTAGTAGTTTATAAAACATAATGAAGCAACTGTCCAATATATTGCTGCAGAAAGAAATCTGCTGGCTTTTTGGTACAAATACATGTGCATAATATAAAAAACTTATTTATTCCAAAACATCACTAAAGGATAAAAAAATGTACATGATTAGAACAAACGCAAAATTACGTTTTCCATCTTTTTCTCCTTTTCACTTTTATGTTGTCACTGCAAGTTATCAAGACATTGACTCCAAATTTTTTAATATTAAAATTTAATAAAACATTCATATGCTGGCATTCTTTAATGACAGGGATTTCAAAGTCTAAGCCTCCAGACTTTATGGACATTTTCATTTCTTAGTGCAAGGAACTAGAAACTCAAATCTAAATGATCATTCCTTTACCAAAACTACAAAGATTTGTCCTATCCATCTCTATTAAGCAAGAATGCTTTTTCAACTGATTCCCAAAAAATTTCAGATAATTCTCCTGGCCCACGTAATATAGCCAAAACCCTTTTTCATATCAGCTGAGAAAAAAAGAAAAAAAAGATGATAATTCTAAACCAAGTCAACACATAAAGCTTTTCATTCAAGCACTCACCTCCTTTCTCTGAGATTCTTACAAACCCTCTACTTTTGATGCTTTCATGGTGGGTGATTGAGATATTGTGACTAGGTTCACAATCACTTGCTTCACTTCTCTCCCACTGTCTTGGATTTAGATGGAAAACTGAGGTTCAGCCTAGGAGAAATGCTGAACACCTAATTTAGGCTGTTACATGAAATTTGGATATTTTTCTCTCTTCTACTGTGTTCTTTCTGAATGTACCTCTTTGCCAGATTCCTAAACACAGCAAAGGCAAGTCTGCCTCAACTTTATTTCACCATTTCCGCAACATCATGGTCACAGAGATTGTATCACCTCTCTACAGCTTTTTTTTTTTAACTTTATTTTTTTATCACTTTGCACTCATTCAGAGCAACAGCACAAGGGCAAGCATCTGGATGTGATAGAAGTCATAGACTATGTATACTAAAAAAAAAAAATATAGCGCATTTCTTACAATAAAAGTTCCATGTTCACCAGCAGTTAGCGAAGAAATCACAACTACTCAAAAATAATGCTGCCTCGAAAGATATGAACAATCTTGGACCCAGCTGTAAAGAAACGGCACCCCTTTTTATAGCTACACAGCTGAAACAATAGGTTAATTCGGCTACGTCTACTCATGCATAAAGTTACCTTAACATCCAACTCATAAACAGTGGTATTTCCTTACCAATCTTTACTCCTTGGGACATTTACCTCTACCGTTCACCTCAAGCTGATAAACCATTTTGTGCCAATGAAGTCTGAGCTCAGCATGAAGTGCTTAGGAAGCATAAATTGTACTGTGCTCTGGGTTAGACTCAGTAGTTTTAAATGAGTACTCCAGCAGACATTATGAAAGAACTCAAATAACTGCTTTTGCCATTATCATTTTCTATAATGATTTTTGTTGTGACTGATTAGCTCCATCTTACTGAGAGATACAGAAACCATTTCAAATTTCTGTATGGAGAGAATGAAAGCGTACTGAGATGAGAGAAATGTAACTGAAGAGAATTGAAAAAAGAAGAGGGAAAGCTTGCTCTCATGCTCTTAAGTGTTATTCATCATACGTTCTCAGGGTGTTTTTGGGATAAAGATGAAAACTTCTCAGTGGAAATTCACTTTTCACAAACATTCAAAACAAAAGCTTAAAACTTCCAGGGGAATTGTGGGGAAACAGTGAGCAGCTGAGGCTTCAGCAGGGATCTCAGATACCTCTGAGATCTTGTCTCCTCCTCCACACTTAGGACATTCCTCAAGGTGAGAACCAAGGGACAGTGATGGAGGATGGGCTTTCCTCATGCATTTCTAGGAGCCAAGCACTTAGCCAGGAAAATGCACTCACTGTAATGCTGCGTAAAGGGGCATTTGCTATCCCCCAGCATCCACTAATGATGGATGCAAGGCTCATTTGAGGTTTTGAAGAAGTTCTGAAGGGCTTAGCAGACCATGGTGAGAGACTGTGAACTCATCATCAACTTATCAAATGTGCACTCAGAATCAGCCACAAATGAATCCACTGCCAGCAGCCAAGGGAGCTGTGTGGATTGCTTCATGACCAAGCACATATATAAGTGTCAAGGGCTCCCAGCTACACTGATCTCACTAGTGCAATCAGGATGGTCTAGACACAGCCTGAAAATTCTGAACTGTTTTGTTGTATAATGCCATTATTGTCAAGACATGCTACGTTGACTTCACAGACTAACAATTTAGTAAGTTAAATGTCAAGTGTAGTGCTTAAGAAAACCAATGAGGAGAAAGTAGAAAAGCTGGCAATACATAATGTGAGAATTAGAGTAGTGTGGCAGATAAAAAGCATTGTGTCACTCAAGATAAGTTCCCACAGGGTAAAGCTCACTTTATCTTATGTACTGGCACTGCAAGTTAAAATAAACCCCAACATTAAATGCTATTTTATTTACATCTGCATTTGTTTCTGGCTTCTTATCTGCAAGACAACAAACAGAACTGTAGAACTACCACTGGTCTGGGCTGAAAAGCCTGGAAGTGCTCTAAATACCCTGTAACTCTACAGCACATTTTCATTAACATGTGTTATCAAAAGTGAAGAAATAACATGCTGCAGATGGACTCTCCACCTCTGCCCTCACTACAACGCAGACATTAAGTTTTCTCTGGCATCTTCCATCTTTCAACACTAGTTGGATTTAACACTTTCAAAAATTTTAACTAGGGAAAACATTGAGCTGAAAGTGGGAGCTTTTCTCTAGCTCATCTTTGAAGACAAACAAGATGGGTTCTTTGCTTAATCTCCTGATAAATATGGACTTCTAAAATCGCAGCTAAGAAAAACCATTTGGATGCAGTAGCTTTTATTCCTGCTGCATTATTTTAAGCCAAGAAAGCAAATTACACATTATACCTTCCATTAAGAAAAAAAATCTTTGACAGTGGCCTATAACAGCAGTTCTTCATTCTGCTGGTGACAAACAAACCACCAGAGAAGCCCTGAAGACAGAGGGGGAGGAAAGCGAATATCCGCTTCCTACAAGGGGACAGAAAACTGTTTTCCCTTTAACACAAAAAGCCCAAGAAACAAAAAGCTGACCAAGAAATTTAGGAGCTGTTGGTACATACATGGCAGTCAGTGGGTTGGTTACCTTGGTATGCTAAAAGTTGACCAGAGGTTGGCTGAGTATCACCACAAAAGCAGTACTGGATCCAGTGCTCAGAAGATGAAGTTAACTAGAATATTTTGCAACAGCTGTATGATAATAGCCTGAAAAGCTATCATAATATATTGGTGTGAAAGTTATGTAGAGATGGATTATACTAAGGTTAGTAACTACAGAGGTCTTGAATTACATGCATGTATTCCAATAACAGAGATATTGACTAAATTTGCCATTGAACTGACTACTTATTTATTTATGATGTTTTCATAGCAGACTTTTTAAGATTCAGTGAAGCAAGAAAAGCATTATTCCCTTATCTGTTCTCTGAGATTCCTTAGCATATCACAGATAATAAGGTTATTTGTATTGTTTCTTGCTGCTGTTACACATACCTGTTTCCTTCCTCGATTTTAGCCCTTTTGGTTGTGTAACATTAAAGCAAAAACATCACAGAGAAAAAAAAAAACTAAACAGAAAACCAAAGAATTAATGAAACATCTGGCATCAATAACCTCTAAAAAGTTGTGGTACTACTGGCAAAGATTATGGGTTGTTGCAGCTCAGACGTGATGGGATGAAGCTGTGCATTCACACAACATTATGTGATGTAGGACCCAGCTGGTATTAATGGAAGAGCTAAAGCTGCCTTATCCTTCTCTGGCTCAATAAATCAGAGCCTGAGTTCGACTAATAAAAACAAAAAGCTATTTTCCAGGCAGCAAGCATAGTTACACAGCAGGTTTGCCAAGTCTTCAAGTCTAAAAGGCATAAACAATGAGAAACTCTTCCCCAAGAGCATTTGTTTTAACCCTTTTTATCTGATTGTGTAGCAATTCAGCATTTGTAACACATTTAGTCCCATCCTCTTCTATCTCAGAACTCATTTTATTGCATACACTTGCAAACTGAAGAAGCTGTGTTTCAAAATCTACTGACTTCTGCAGTATGTCAGGTTCACAAAATTCTGCTTAAAAAATAAAATTGAATTAAAAACATAAATAACCACTTTGACAATGTTTTCCAGCACTCCACATGATTTGAAATCGAAAGAAAACCTCATGTTCTATCCATGTATAAGCAGGTCTGCTTTTATATAACTAGGTGTGAATATCTATTATTTTGATCTAAGCATACGTTTTCAGCATTGCTTGCTCTTTATCTAATTTTCTTCTAACTTTTCAAGAAATAACTCTAGCTTTAGTAGTTTCCCTGAGCCTCAGAGCTGCAACAATGAACACTTGAAACATACATGATTAATGAGAAATACTAAAATTGTTACCTCAGAAACAGAGTCCTGAGTTTATTTCATGGGACAGAGAAAAGTTAAACTATTTCCACAGACAGTGGTATACACAGAGCAGATGTAAAGTGTTCAGCTCTCACTTCCATCCAGTTCTTGGCTTCTGGGCTGAAGATGACAAGATTTCTAGTTAGGGACAGATGTTCATTAAAAGTTGGACTGACAGTGCCACCTACTGCCACAGGGGCAATTCAAATGCATCTAACTTGCAACTAATCTAAATCTAAATTGCATCTAATCAAAATTGCAACTAACCCACTTCATTTGCAAGCCTTTTTGTCTTTTACTGCTGTTAGCATGATAAGCATGTGTATTTCAAGAAGCATTTAATAGCCAAACACTGGAGATCATGAGTTGTTCTTGCTGTTTGTAGCTGCCTCAGCATTTGAGACGAGTGTGACCCACAGTGCCTGCACTGCCTGTACCTGTGCTGGTTCCCAGCCTCCCTCACAGCTGGGATGGGAGCCAGGCTGCAGGGCAGTCCACGACCCAGGCACCCAGCCAGAGCTCAGTCAACCTTCCCTCTTAGACCTAGAGCTGGTCTAAGCATTCCTTTAAGTGGAAAAAATTATGTTGGTTTTATGCAAATCCTTTGTATTGCAATAACCTGAGCAAAGCAAGAGCTGGATCAGATCCACCTGCTCTGCTGTAAAACAATTACAGAGAGCTGCAGTTCTCTCTCTCGAGCTAGGTGAAGACTCATTTTCATTCAAATCTCTGTTGTGGTGCTTTAAGTGTTCTTAACTGACCGTGAAGGTCAGTACAAAATATTGTACTACCATGACTAAATACACAATCTTTTAAAATGAGCAACTACCAATTAGCTTAGAGCAATATGTACATTTTCTTATGTCTCAGCTTCCTGTCTGCAAGAAGGCAAACAGTAACTCATTTATTTTGTTGAAGCTCCAAGGGACAGCTCTGCCAAGACCAATAAAGAGCATACTTACAGTTTACATGTTTTTTCTATGTTATCTATAAATATTGCCTATGCTGCAGCCCCTGTACTGCCATAAATTAGTGATTCTATATTAAGAACACATTCTACCAGAACTTGAAAGTTTCCTTCTAATTAGAAGAATGAAAAATCTAAGAAAACATTAAAGCCTCTGACTTTGAACACATGGCCGTACAGAGAAAACCAGTCCAATACTTGCTAGCTAACTTGGTTTTTTTTCCTAAAGAAAAACAACTAAAACTATAACACGACAAAATTGCCATGGTTACTCTACTGAAGAGGGATACAAACTAATATATAGCCTAAAGAATAAACATTTTACTGCTCTAATTGTACAGAAATGAGTAAGATTCATTTTAAATGTGCCTTAGGGTTCCTGCAAGTCATGGTCTCATAAATTCAATTTTATGTACAAAGTCAGAACGTTTTGCTCTCCATCAAAACACCAAAGGAAAAACAATTTATTATCATTCAGAGCTTTCAAATTCAACTCAAAATCAGAAAGGAAATATATGGCAGATAGGTTAAGACTAAAAAGGCATTGGAGAGCTTAAAAAGCTAAAAATATTAATACTCCAGAGAAATTACTCTTCAAGCTTTTTAATTTCTAAGGAAAACCTACACTCATTCAAAGCCATTGACTTCAAGGTTCTCTTTAACTGAATTGTCTCGTATTCAGTGACGAACCAAGTACTGTTTTCTTGCCATGAACTGTTTCTTAGAACTGTTACAGAAGTGCAGACTATCTGTATGAATACTTAACTATTCTGCTGCTCAGCAGTGGGCTGAATATCAAAAGGACACTCCCCAGAAAGAATGGGTGCAACCCAGAAATACACATATTCTAGCACATTAGAGAAACATGATCAAATTATTTCCTTTACAATCTTTATTAGGGATGAATTTTGAATTAAACTACATAAACAATTTCTATCTTTGAAAGAGGTTTTCTCATTATTTTGTTTGGCTACATCAGGCAGGTGCACATAGTAGAAGCTAAAAATAAAACACAGTAAGTGTACTGTTTTCAATAAAGTGTAGCTAAGCCCTTTAAAATCTGAACCTCAATGGATTTTAGAAAGGGAGACACTTGTTTATGTTCTTTTCTACTCATACTAATTTTATGCAAATTAAAAATATAATTAAGGTGCTGGTTTCTCTACTAAATTCAGCTTTGTTTATAATTCTTTATATAAGATCTGTGAACAAAAAAAATAAATATTTGGAAAGACAATGCTGGAGTTTTCTTATCAGAAACTCTTCCCTAGAAGAAAAAAAAAAGTTAAATATAGGCATGTAAGAGATTTGTTTATGAACGTAACAAAATACACAAAGACTGCCAGTGTAAGTTACCCCTGCATACATTCCTTTCTTTGTCATTTAGTATACTCAGAAGCAAAACTGCTCTACAGGAAACATTAAAAATCAAGTGTAAAATCTTAATACAAAGAGAATTTTATGATACAGTGCACTGATATGGGATGCACTTAAAACATTTATGAGTTACTTGCTCTTCAGGTCAATTTTAGGGGTTTCTGTAACTGTGAATTCAAATCAATTCTACCTGGCTTTGCAATGCAAAGAAACAAATGTTTTGGTTTGGTTTGGTTCTTTTTTTCTTAACTGAAATTTCTTTCCTCACTCAACACCCTCTATTCCCCAGTTTCAGCAGGGATCAGGACAAATACATGGCATGAAAAATGGGCCATGGTTAAAGACGGAGGTGGTTAGGATTAGGTGTGCTTAGAATGACAGGAGCATTTTACACCTGTGTAAAACACAGCGAAGTCGCAATCATGGTCCAAGTGGACTTATTTCCATTTTAAATATATTTTTTGTTCTTGTCAGAAGTAATTCAATGACTGGCCGGTCACTGATAATTAAGTTGGTATTTGATTTTGAGCACTGAAGTGAGTGAACATCAGAAAGACTTCTTATTATTGAAATAATTCCAGTTGCCACAGATGACTTGTTCATCACAAGAAACATCTGATGCTGGCACAAGAATGGAAATGCAGGTCTGGTGCTTGGTTATGTGGAAGGTTATGGAAATATGTAAGGATACGGACAGTACTCATAGCTACCACTTCATTCTCTTTTCTAACACAGTTCTCCGAGAAGGAAAACAACATAATAGACCAAGGTAGAAAATTCTTCATTTATTTTTGCTTTTTTGATCTTTTATTTAATGTTCCTACACATATCATTAGACGAAAAATAATTTCATAAAACACTTCACAATTACTGACTGTAGACAATAAATGCTACAGTTACTGTGTGGTATTGTGGTCAACGAAAGTACAAAATATGCTAACAGAATCATAGAAAGTATAGCTGAAAGATAATCTGATGGGTCAGAAAACCCTTCATTTAATGAAGAAAAAAATCAATTTACACTTTGGTAATTGCTGACTATCTAATTTTTTTTATTTAAAATCCCCTTTACAATGGGGTGGAGAGTCTATGTGCCAGATACATTAATTGATCCTTCTATTAAGCTTTAATACAACTTTGGCTGCAATATGAGTTCTAAGAAAGTTGTCAACAACTTGAAGAAAGATTGGAAGACAGCAAGATTTAAGACTAGAAGACTTAAGGACTGGGAACCTTGTTCTAGCAGGAAAGACTGAAAGTACTGGAATTATTTGACCTAGAAAAGAGATTGAAAGAATGGGTGGGTATGATTAAAAAATTGCCATATACCCCCCATGGCACTCTTTAAATCCACAGCACCTAGGAAAAAAAAACATTTGCATTAAAAGGAAAGGTGTAAAAACGCAGTTTTCATAAAAGAGAGAATTTTTCTAAAGTCAAACATGGTGAGTCATCTCTATGACCACTGAATTTTTACTCAAATATTTCCCTGCAAAGAGGCAAAGACAGTTTCTTAACCTTTCCTTTATTTTCTAATTTAACTGGTTTTGTTACATACTATTTAGCAATAGAGTTGTGAGTAGGGCCCCAGTTGTATTAAACTGTGTATTTTTATATTAAGAAAACTGTTATTTTGCAGATGGATACGAGCATATAGTTAAATTTTCAAATATTGTCAACAGAAGTCTGCAACAGAAGGATGCAAGTGAAAGCTTGTCTTAAAAAAATTGCTATGGCTGTCATTGCCATAGATCTTTAGATTAACAAAGATCAGACTTAGATGTTTATTCTAGAATGATTCACTAGTGCAATCCAATTCTTTTATGAATCCATTTTCTAGCAGCTTGCTATTAGATAGTTTTAAAGGTTGTTTTAAAGGTTGTTCTATCCCCCCTCTTTCTTGTCTCTCTTTCTTTTTTTTTTTTAATTATTTTTTTGGTGTAGTGCAGCTGGAATCATTAGCCAAGAAAGATTGCTCCAAAATTCCAAAACAATATAATATGAAGAATCTAATGACCTTGTCAGCAGCATGATTTGAATGACATTTCCTCTAAGTAATATTTATATGCAGCTGGATAAAGGCTACTAAAAAAGTCACAGGAGCCATCGCAATTCTTGTAGATGATTACATTTTGACAGGTGTAATCATTCAATGTTGGTTGTTCTCTTCTCAAGCCAAGCTAATTACCACTGCACAATTTTCCTGAAACCAGAATGCATGCAAACATCCCTGCAATACACTGTCCTGTGCATTGCAGGTATAGGCATAATACCTTGTTCCAAAGTATATTTTATATATATATTTACACATATACTAAGACTTTATGAAATCTGAGGGAAGAAAATGTTTAAATAGCTTCATGCTCTCTTCTGCACTTTGGATTCAGGTTGGTTTTGACAGTGGACATGTCAAAAAGAGAAGAAAAGCTCTACATATAATTACTGCTAATGATTTGACTGGTTACACCAGATAACTCTCTAAAATTTTGATTTGTGAAATTCTATCGGTATGAGCTTCAGTCAGTGTAAAGTGTAAAGAATAATAAAAATTTCACTCAGTAAGCAGCATTGCAACCTGAGCTTTGGACTGTGCTACTAAATAGCTGCATTACATCTAATTGGAGTAATTAATAGAAAACAGTCCATACAAAATGTGTGATGTTCAGCTTAGTAAACATATAGCAGCATGATTACACATAGGAGATGCACCTTTGTAAGCACATTGTAAAGCGACCCTTGAAAAATCTGTCAGTAAACTTTTTCTACAGGATACAGACACATTAGACAGCTTCTTTTAACATAGGGATTAAAGCATTTGTAAAATGGTTGGGAAATCAATTATCTTCTGGCAAGTATATTTGACTGAAGACAATAATGCAGGAATTACTTAGATGTCAAAATCACCTCTATTCAGGATGTCCTCATTTCTCCAATTATTTTTCTTTGACTATAGGCACCTGGAAGATTTAATAGAGACCCTTAATGCTGCAGAATTAACTTCGTGAAACTCAACCAGCTTTCACTACTCTTATTTTGTCCTGCAGAAAATACTAGTTCTCAGCAACTGTATTTCTGAGGTCAGTAGCTGACACACATTGAAAACATTTCAAAACCACAAAGATAATAGATGCCAGTTAATGACAGAGTGGGGATCAAACAATAGGGGATTTAGTAATCAATACCAATCAGAAAACTACTCAAGCATCCATTGTGTTGATACCTGTTACAGCTTCAGTTTTTATGTGGATTATAGTATCTCTAGAAAGAATACAATGCAAGTGAGATTAGTGTAATTTTGCCAAAAAGCATCAGTTGATAAACAATTCCTTTTGAAATTAAAATCCTTCTGAATTTTGTGGGAGTCAGACCTTCAGGTGGCACAAATCAGTGCAGCAAAGCTATGGTAAAACAACTAATTGATGACTTCATGACAAAGGAGAGTTCCCACAAACATAAGTATGTTGAAAACATGACCTTCAAGGCCATTGTTGTACAGGAGAACTGTTTATGCAGTGCAGGTTTACCCTTTTGATGCCAGCTTTAATAAACTCACTTGCAAAATTCCGGTATTTCTTCAAACTCATCTCTTTCTGCAGTGCAGAGGTAAGTGCACAATATGTGGAAGTGATACACACAAAACCACGCTAGTTTTTTTTACCTATATCAGAATTTACAAATCATCACATTAGAAACACATTTAAGTATTGATTCTTCCTCCATTATGCTGAATAGAACGTTATTGATGAACAAGACTGCCTATAAAATAAGGCTGGCTTTCTAAATATTATCTTCATTTAGAGAACTTGATTCAAAATATTTTATTTCTCAGATCAAAGTCATTAATTCTGCTTCCACTTCATAAAAATGTTGTAAAGGATATTTAATGCCCATAAAGCAAATTGACTGCATCTTTATGATTTCTGACCATAAAATTGATCTTTGCAGTAAACCCGAACCTTGTCAGATGAAAACCTGAGTTACTCAATACCTTCTTTGTCTTGGTTTTCCTGATCACATCTGCTCAGTGGTCTCTCTGGTCCCTGGGGCCAGGGCCAAAACGCAGGACAGCTCAAGGCAGAGGATATGTAGTCCTGAGGGAAGCTATGGACCTCTGAATGCAACCTGGATATGCACCAGTCTGTGTAACTGGCTGGGAAGTTTTCAGAGCTAAGCTAAGGAGATGCTGAAAGCACTGCTCTTTTTCAGCCTGAAGCAGAGAAGGTAAAGGAGAGTGTAGCTGATGCCGTACATTGCCTAGTGGGTGGCTGGAGAGAAAAGAAATGCAGGATCTTCTTGAAAGCAAGTCGAGACAGGACAAGCGATAACAAAAAAGGGGTAACAAGGCAAATTCTGATCACATGGAAGGAAAAAAATGTCCATTATTAGGCTGCTCTACCACAGAGACAGGTTGCCTAGAGGGGTTTGGCCATACTCAGACCTCAACTGAACAAGGCTCTGGCCAACTTTAAGAAGTTGGTCCCGTTTCAAGCACAAATTGGACAAGATGATCCTCAGAGGCTCTTTCCAACTAAAACAGCTCTATGATTCTATGATTTTTATGAACTGTGAGCCCCATCTTTCTAGGACAAAAGGTTATAGAAAAATTCAATACTTTTTTTTCCTATGATACATTGGTTTCAGTTGAATAACTGTTGTGCCCTCTACGTAAAAAATTCATACGCAAATTTTCAGTTTGTGAAGCTTTTAAGTCATCTGGGGGAGAACTTCCATTCTAAAGGTGTAAGTCAGGAAGTCCTGCTCCTGAAGCACTGCATACATGGTCAGCTGTTTCAATATTCAAAGAAATGTGATCACTTTCAGCCCATGTTTTTATTATTCATGTTGCCTTTACCCAGAGCGTACATATATATATAAAGACAAGCAGCCAAGGTCCAGTAGGGGCAAGCAAAAGATCCGATGAAAACAAGAAACAGTCAATAAATTGGAAAAAATATAAAAGAGCGAGCTGTCACAATGTACTTGCTCATAGTAGGAAGAGGAAAATAACAACTGGTAACTGTAAAGCATCTCTAATTAAAGCTTTTGGATAGTTCAGTTGGCAGCTGAAGTGAGTCCTGACATCTTAAGGATGAAGAGATGGTGCAGTAGTGTAAATGGATCACATGTGTAATTATCTCAGAGGGCTAAAATAGTGTGGCAATTCCATTACTTCAGAGATCTCAAAGTCACCCATTATTTCATCTGTTGAACAGACCATGCCAGTTTGGCTCATCTGTGCTTCAGTAGGGACAGCCCTAAATTTATTTCACCTGAAACTTGTAGTAAAACAAAGTAAATAGCTATGGTGGCATTCTTACTAGTGGCATAAAGAAGGCAGAAGGGCCTGGACTGTACTTCCGTATAAAAAACACACTGCCAAACTAAAGATCTTTTATTTAGACTAAGTACAAAAGCAAAAGCTTTTAGTGACTGGTAATGAAACGATTTTAGGAGCATAAAGTTACCTCTACAGTTTTTTGGTGGAAGACATTTCTGGTTGTATTTCACATTCACCCAAAACATATAACATCTTGAATTTCTTCTATTTGCATGGCTTCCTATACACTAGAGCTGTGTATATTTGGGTTTCTCAGGACACTGTCTGTTTTCTCTGGGAAGAATTTTTACCTTTGTACAAATTCAGGATAATATTCCTATGTTCTAGAAAGATTGGTATGCCAGCTGGAGCATGAAAAGTGGCTCTGACCATCCATGACTGTTGGACACCTTACAGTCCTGCACACAGTCACTGCACGTGCTTGTGTCAGGCTGGCAGAGCACTCATAGTTAGTTCAGTGTTCTATAAAAATGTTGATGCTACAGACCATGCATGTTAAATTCTTTCTGGAAGACCTCAGAAGGAAATACAAACATTGCAGCTTCACTTAGCAACAGTTTTCTATTTACCTGCATATGAGGTACTCTATCAGGTCACACAACTGCCAAGGGGGTGGAAATATACTTTGAACTGATCAGTCTAATAATGAAAAGTGTGAAAAACATGATAGAACTTAAAGAACAAGTCAATAGCAATAAAATTATTTGAAACGGTCTCAAGAAAAAGGTGATTCAATCCAGGATGCTATTTACCAAATTAAGTCCAGATCTCTTAGGTCAAATAATTGCAGCAAAGCTTAAGTACAAAAGAAGTTCCTTGAAAGGAGGAGATAGACCAGTAATGTCTGATATAATTTAAAAATCTTTCCTTTCCTCATCCATGAGAAATTCCATAAGTAACTATGAATAATTTTAGCAAGAATATTAAAAACTAATTTCAACAGATATTGTACAAAAGTCACAAATCAATCACTAATCAATACTATTAAAACAGCACTTCCTATTTTGTTTTAAAGCATTAACAATTGCATAAGTGTGTGAAAAGGGAATTAACCCTCAGAATGTTCAAGCTTCTTGGAGCTTAAACTGCAAAATAAAAGTGCCAGCATACCATATAATCTCATAAGGACTTTGCAATTCGTGTACGCTGGACATTATGGTGTCACATTTGAATATTCTGAGGTGATAGAGGGGTCTCAAAGCACTCAGATATGCACTGGTGTCTACACAGACTTCAATACAGAGTGCACATGTGTTTTTGACTTGTCAGTAAATAAATGGGACATTTTATCTAAACTCCACCAGAATCAAATTAATGCTTTAATAGTATGAAGAGGACAAATGAATGTTAACTTGTAACTAATGTCCAGGAAACCAAAAATAAAACACAGCAGAGATCAAGGTCAGAATAAATGGAGCAATATCCTTGCTTTAGACTCTATTGAAAAATTCTCTAGTCACAAACAATTTTAATTGATTAGCAATAGTTCATCTAGTGGAGGTCAGCCACTTAGCTAGCTAATTTTATTTATCTATATTTGCCACTAGGATAGTGTTTGCAATATCTAACATGCTTTAAGCAAAAGTCTGTCTTTACCAACTGTAAGGCAATGTTGACAACTGAAGCCCCAGTGACACAAACTACTGTGGGTGGAGGGACCGTATGGAATAAAAAACTTCCTGCACTAAGACTAGTAATTATAAAAGCTACAGGTGGATATCAATAAAGTGAGTATAAGGAATAAGACCAATGGTATATCCAGTTGCATATAACAAGCAGAATTTAAAAGTTTGAACATTCACCTCTTTGAACTAAAGAAAATGCTTGGTGTGAAAATACTTGATGTTGCAAATACATGGGCAATTTTAAAGTTTGGAGAATGAAACAAAAGAAGTACTGAGGAGGAAGAGAAATACAGAATGAATATAGGAAAAAATGAGACAAGCAAAGCAGGCAGCTTCAATATGAGTAGATGTTAGAGATCAGAGAGATGACTTTAAGAGAACAAAGCAGAAACATTTGATAATATCTGAAAAAGTCATAGTAAACTTCTTTTCAAAAGAGTAGAAATAGTAACTTCCTTAGAGCTAGTTGAGGAAAGGCAGTTTTACATACAGATGTCACAGCTAAAATTTCAAGTATGAAAAGAGAAACGAGGAAACAAATCACATTGTTCTGTTTTAGTTTTGCTCCAGAACAGACACATTCAGGGATAAATTCCCAAAGTAACAGCTTCAGAGAAAGCAAGTTGTACAAATCGTTCAGATGAAACAGTAGCACATCAGTTTCAATGTACAACTTCATGATTCAGAATACACACGTGAGAGGATGACACTTGACATGGCATTTAAACAGGACAAAACCTGGCTGCATTCAGCCAGTCTGTCTTGCCAAGACCGTGTCTTGATACAGCTACATATGATTTTCTTTGTTCTGACAGACTCATCAGAAGTCAGTCACACATTACCAGGTATGTGACCTTTCACCGGCTCTGGAAGAGGCAGGTGAGTCTCCTGTGAGCTCTGCTGTATTTGCTTCTCCAATTTAATGATCACTGTGTCTAGAGTAGCTCATAAAAAGAAAGCCACCGGTAAGAAAATGACTCAGTCTTACATTCCTTACCCATATCCAGGAAATTCAGGCTATTCAACAAATATATAAGGACCAAGGATGAGTCAAGCAAGGAAATTATATTCCTAACTCAAAAATTATTGGAAGTTTTACTGCCCACGCTTAATCCTCATTTTCAATTCAGTATCATGCTACTATTGTAACTAAAGAATAATTTAACAAAATCTCCAAAATATAACTTATTTTTTTCTTTCTAAAGGATGACTAAGAAAATACTATGGACTTTTAATAGTACTATTTCCCCCTTGCAAACTGTATTAATGGGAGGAGTGTATGCTTTACTATTAAAAACATGATATGCCAGGATGGAAGAGTCAGTCCCTACTCCTCAAGGCTTTCTGTGCTGCAATTTCTGTCTTCAAAACGGAATACTGGGATTGCCATAATTTACTCATAACTGGCTTGTGGTTGGTATATCCAGACAAAGAAAAAAATTATAAATTAATGGCTAATAAGAGACATGTGCATACACAGAAGCACTAAAACATTAAAAACTCACTAAAAGTTATGGGTCCTAACCCTTTGTAAAGTCTTACCACCCAAAACTAATCCAATTATCAGTTTATAATCTACCTTTTTCAATATGCCCAAATGATATATTGAAAAAATACAGTGACCTCACAATTACCTGTAAGGGTTTATGATCTTGTTTCCAATTCAAAAATCATTAATCTACTTTAGTTAGAGGATCTTCAGAATATCTGGAATTAAGTTTAGCTTTTAAATGTCCCATGGACTTGTCATACATTTTGATATTTAACTCTTAAGCTTTAGTTCCTGTACACCTGTAAGGGAGTCACTGCATAAACATTAACTGCTGAGTGCCATTTGGTTTTGGTTTTTTTAAAAAGTACAATACTATATCGAAATGCAGAGTCAAAACCAGAGATGAAGTGCAAGTCATGAATGCATGCATATTTTCTCTTCTTCCTGACAGTCAATAAGCACACTTCAAATATTTGTTTTAAGGCAGCAGTCAGATGTTCATAAAGGATTTTGCACTTTGCTTGTCTTCTTGTTTTACTCATGAGCTTCTTCAGCTGTTGCCCACAGAAGCACACACTGCACAGCTGAGCACTAGTCCCAGTGCATGTACCAGATTAACAGCTGAGAAGGCAATTTTATTTATTATTTATTGTTATTATTCACCAGAAATAAAATTGTTTACAAATTTAACTACACTAGCTTAAAATGAGGCTTAGGGTTATAATCACATTTCTAAAAGCAGATCAAACCTCTAAACATTCTAATTCCAATGACTAAGTAGAGAAAGTTCTATCACAAGCAAATTTTCTTGAGCTCTGAGAAACTTTGGCTCAGATGACGTTTGAATGACATAATGCTTTATAAAATAAAGCATAGAAATAAATAATTCACAGTGATGCAGGTATAACCTATGTATGTCTTTAGAATTTGACCCACATAACTAAAGTTATTAGGTACACAGCTGCAGAGGCTGATCATTTCAATTCCATGGATTTTCTGTAAAGAGATTCTGTGGCTAATAGATCTGCCTAATTAACCACTGTCAAATATGCTATGGGTCAAGGACACAGTTGTAAAAACTTCCTAGCCTAGAACTATATAGATTCATCTATTCATTTACTCTAATGCACATTAGGTCAGTAACATTTTGTTAACATATTTTAAAATGAAACATGAAATGAATACAACCACAGGATGTGAAAAAGATTTAAACAGATGGCTAACAATGAATTGCTGGTCACAAAATGTAACAGCTTGACAGATGACAGATTGTACATATCCTGCCAATTTGGCCATATTACCTGGACTGGAGCTGAAACTTCATGGCTCAGGATGTTTTATTTATTTTGCTTTGCCTTCTCCTTTCTTTTCATTTGGAAGCTAGCTGAAATTTTTGATGTAGACCAAACACAAGCGCAAGTAAAATAGATACACAGCATCTCTCTAGTGCAAAATCATTATATGGTCCACAGTACTCTACCAGTTTCAAGAAATTTAGTACTCCCAAAGTGCTTTTAGAGAAAATACATCATAAGGAAAAGTACATGGTCAAAGATAGAGTCTGACTTTCAGGAGTAGTTGAGAGCTACCAGGGAGTTAAGATTTCTGAAAAATCAAAAGTTTTCTCCCCTTTTCTTATGATGACTATTTTTTAATTTCTTTATTGATGTTAAAGAGAACCAAAAAGTATTATACCCATTTAAACTCCTAAAATTTTTTTCTTGTACATCTTTCAATTTGTTAATCTAGAAAAGTTCAGAGTGCATTTCAGATAAATTGGTACAAAATAAGACTTTTCCAATAAAACACTGTTTTCATTTTGTTAGTGAGAATCACCTTAGAATGCAGTGAGAATCATCACTTACATGATTATCACAAAAGTGAAAGAAAGTTGTATCAGTCTGTTGGTCTGAAGAGAAATTGGGTGAGATCCAGATTCAGTTCTCAAAGAAGCAAAAGGAAACCTGAGTCATCCATCCAATTTGTGAAAAGTAATGTTTGTCCAGCACAGCACTATTTGGCTATATTTTTCTGAGTCATCTATCATAGTAGATACTTCATTGATTCTGTTATGATTAAAGGTAAAAGAATGAAAAAATTGAAACCTAGTAAAACAATGCTCTCTATAAACAGCAAAACCTCAAATCCTGTACAATAAAAATATTATTCCAGTTCAGCTTTCTAGCAGTTCATCTCTCCAGTTTTAATTCTACCTTAATGTTAACTGAGTTTGAATATAAAAATAGCCCTTTTCATGTGCAACATGATAGAGTCAGGTTTATTTGATTAACAGATAATCAACATTTGGCTCAAGTCCAAAGCTGGATGTGCAGAGCTGAGTGTTCACTCCTGTGATTGGATTCTAGATACTACAAACCAAATGCTGTGGTTTATATATTAAGCATACACATGTATTTTGTATTGTCTCTGTAAAGTGAGTTCCATATTCAAATAAGAGGGGATAGTGTTAAAACCTTTAATGGAAAATTGTGTATTGGAAAATTGGTACCCCATAGAAAAACCCCACCAAATTAAACCTAAATAAGCCACGTGGAACGTGCTTATCTATTGTTAACATTAAAGAGAGGCAAAAACATGCATGCATGATTTCACACACTTTTTAACAAGGGAAAATAAGGTAAAGTAAAACATCCACTTTTCAATAAACTGAATTCTAAACCATTTATTGTTACGATGTTCTTTTAAAGCCTTCATTATTAACCTATGCAGGAACCTTCCTGTATTTTCCTTGCTTTGTATTACACCCGTTATGCAACATCACATAAAGTTGACCTCACCACCAAGTTAAAATCGCCAATTCCATACTTAAACCTTCAATACGGAAAAGAACAAAAGCTAACAACCAATTGTTATGCACTCTGTTACTGCATTTTATTGTAGATTCCACATTTGGATGACCAAACACAGATTTTAATAATAATAATAAAATTATTAAAAAATAAATTTGACCTTTGGACAGCTTTTCTCAAAAAACTAATCTAAATTAGAAAAAAATCAGGAAAAAATAATAAACATAATAAAGTATCACCCTCTGAGGTAATATTTGGTGTTTTCAAAACATTCTTGAAAACAATAAGGGTTGCTTTTGTTGGGACCGTCTCTGTACATAGGCATACAGAGCTCCCTGCTAAACTACCTAAAAATAGCAAGGCAGACAGCCTGTGTGCAAGGCATTATTGCCTTGCTCACTTCTTTCTAAAATTTTTAACTTTTGAACTGAAAAGGGCACAAGCACTCTGTTCCTGCAGCCACCTTTTCCTTTCCACCTTTTTCCTCCATATGACTGTTGACAATCCGTTCCAAACTAGCAACTTTCTTCAATTAAAAGATGCACCTCCAATTTCTTTGCATGTTTTCAGTTTTCAGTAACAATTTCCTTCAGCTTCAGCCAAACCAATATGAAAGATACACTGAGTTAAGCCTTAAGCTGCCCTTTCTGAATTATTGAGTAAAATATCCCACATAAAAGACCAGAGGAGAACAGCATACTAGCAACGAATGATACAGGTTTTTCTTTATATGACTCAGTGGCCCCCGAGACAGTTCTTTTTCTAGACTCAGTAGAATAGTTCTTGCTGCAGGCTATAGTTCCAAAATAGTAACCTGCATTATTTCTGGAATGAAAAACAAAATCTTAAACTGACATGAAATATGATCATGCTTTACTCTGTCTTTTAATGAAATATATTTCCTTTAGCAAATGCAGACACTACAGTAGTAAACACACATCTTAAACACTAGGAATCAATGTATGAAGATCTCAACTTGATAAATACTTTATTGAACAGCTTTAACAGCCAATAATTTTAACAGTCAATTTCATACCTCCTATGAAACAACTACAAAATATCTATAAAATTTGTAACATCACTTTTTTCCTCAAGTGAATATTGAATGCCTTTATAAAAAAAAAAAAAAAAAAAAAAAAAAAAAGGTTTCTCTGAAGCACCTACATGGAATTTTTTCTTTTATTTGCACGGAAATATATGTTTGTCTAGAAATCAGTATTGAATGTGTAAGACTAACAAACAAAGGAAAATATTATCAATAACATCTAGAAATCTTTCTGTATTGAAAGATGCATGAAGAATTAGCATGTATGCAATTAAACACTAGGACTGTTATCTGCAATTTCTTTTATATGATCAGGTCTCTTCTGTCTAGTTTTCTTCTGTTCTGACAAGACAGGTACAAACACTTGTGCTTAGCAATGTATGATTTTCCCTAGTATGCATTTTGACATTCAAGTATATCATGCTGTCACGTTAAATCACATGCTTTTCTCCTTTCAGATGGAATCTGAAACTGGCTACATTGCTTTTAATTTTAAATTTGGAGCCACTATTAGAGTACAGTGGGGAAATAAACCCAGAATATACTGAGTATCAGGTGAAATTTACCTAAGGACTTTGCCTAACTTCGCTTTTTACTTAATAAATATGCATTTAGTTGTAAAAAATTAATGACTGAAATGTCTGCTTTTCTGCCTCCCAGTTTCTTACTTTTCCCACTCTCCCTACTGTCCCCCCTGATACACAAAATAATTCCAGGGTAATAAGAACAAATACTGATGGAATTCCCAACTTCAGAACAGTGCTAGAACACAGTAACATTTCCTGTAGCCTATAACAGAAACACTTAAGAAAGAAGAAAAAATGCTATGCTTGTTTTAATTACATACAGAAAGTCCAAAATATAATTTTTTATCTGAAGGTACCAATAAATGTATTGTTTAGAACTCAAATTGTGCTGTACCACAGAGATCACTTTGGAAGGGGTCAACCTGCATGATACGTGCAACTGAAAAAACTGGCTAGAAAGCCAAAGATGTCTTTTTGGCTACAGTAACCATGAAAATAAGAGACAGGTTACAACCTGTTTTGCTGTACCACCTTGCTTAATCTTCATAAAGCTGCGTAAACAAGAAAAATGCTAATTATCAGTTAGACTAAACTGCTGAAAAAATTATCTGTGCTTTAAGTTAGAAAAAGGC
Source organism: Xenops minutus (assembly GCA_035221455.1). Lineage (NCBI taxonomy): Eukaryota > Metazoa > Chordata > Aves > Passeriformes > Furnariidae > Xenops > Xenops minutus. The sequence continues at coordinate 57,053,966 of JAWWEE010000122.1, read as the reverse complement.
TCAAAATGAGATGATGTGAAGAAGAAATATAATGGCTGTTCCAAGAGAATAACAGAAGAAAATTAGCAATTAAAAACCAAATGTGATTGTTGGGTGACAGAAGAGGACTGACACATGCAGTCCAGAAACTGCATTTCAATTTCTGTAATGCATAATTACATGTTAGGCTCTAAAGCAAATTCCTTTATAAAGCAATCTCTTTATCATTCATTATACATCCCTTGCAAAGAACACCAGGAAAAAGCTCTCCTTTTTCTTACAATGACTGAGCAATTACTTCTATATGGATATATTGGAATTAAAGTACTGCGGCAAACAGTGGAGTTCTTATGAGTATTTTTTGCAGTAAGTCAAAATTTACTATGAAATCTACATTAACTTTAATTAACAGTCTCATGTATTGGGATTTCAACTAGAATGGTGAAGTCTAAAGACACACTAGTAAGTTCAAAGTTATAACTAGTTTCTGCTTAATTTTTTGTAGCCTTTTCATATTCCCTATATACACTCCTTCTTTCTAACATAGAACTGCCAGTGACTGAACATCAGTGGAGATGTATTTGTTTGTCAGAAAGGCTGCTTAGAGCTATGAAATTCTAGAGCAAGTCCTGGTTTTATTTATTTTAATGATGCTACTAAGTCAGAGCTGCTGACTATCTGCTGCTCCTAAGACCACCCTGTTCCACAGACAATCTGCCCAGGATCTCCAGTTTGGCTCTATTAACTTCTTTAATTCAAAGCCCTGCCTTTGAGCCCCTTTAAATAAAGCAAATAACTAGATAAAGGGTTGTAATCAGATAAAAAAGGAAGAAGTTTTCCAAAGAATTTCCATGTGTAAGACTGTTACATGTAAGAGGACAGTAGATCCTATTACAGCGCATAACAATTTGTTGGGATATCACAATGTCAGAATTTGCTGATACGAATTCCTTTGGGGACAAACCTACACATATTTTCTCCCATCATAAAGAAAATGCTTCCTATCAGAAATAATTGACTATTGTAGCTGTTTTACTCCCACTGTCCCAGGTGATCTACTAAAGACTCCAAAAAGCCAACATGAGAACTGCATACATTTTTATACTTAGAAAAGTGTGGGCAGTTATAAATTCCTCTCAGATTCTGCTTTGGAGAACAGTTCTGAGCTGTTCCAACAAAAAAATAATTAATCCCAGTGTAAATACTGACAACAAATAACACTATTGCTGCTGTTTTAAAATACTGGCCAAAAGTAACAAAGATCCAATACAGACAGTGAGTAAACGATACATGCTAGCTGCACGCAGATTGTGGTATTGCAGCATTGCTGCTGGATGGTGGAGGGCATTTGTGAGAAATGGAATGCAGAGACGCCATGGCATGGATCGGCTTGTCAGTACATTCCATCTCCACTTTTGGTTTGTCACATCAGCGCCATTATTTTCCTGTTACCTCTACCGTTGCTTTGTACTGATGGAGAAGGACACATGGCACAGTTTAAAGAGAACACTATTACAAATAGTTAAAATAATTCAGAACAGAAGAACCTACAAAATATCGTATGCTGAAGTAGCTACTTCATGATGAGATAGAGATTGCATATTCAAGGAAGGCACTGATGAAGCATCAGTAAAAATGGTACTATAACAATAAAACAAATGACTAGTACCAAATTATAGAAAGCAGGATTATACTCTTTTAGTTGATGATGTAGTGGGAACTCTAGTACAAAACTACAAAATCCATACTGCCTATAGCATGTTTCTTATGCCAGACAAATGTAGTAAAAAAAGGTAGCAAATATAATCCCAACACTTAGGATGAGCTTGGAGAATTAGTAAGACTAGCATACATTGCTTCTCTGAGCTGTGTACACCATGGTCAGAGACAGGCTCCCAGACAAGATGGTCCTTTGGAGTGACTCAAATATCTGATAATTTTGAATATAATTGTTTTGCTCACTCAAAGCCCAATTGAATTCAATATCTCTCCTTCCTAATACTTGTTTGGAGCAGATTGAAAGTTATGCTTCCTCCAGTCAATGCTGACAAGCACTCTGTGGAAAGGAAACTTGCCCTGCCTATGCACTCTATCACCAGTGTGTGTTCTACAGACATTTCCTCCCAGATGACGAACTATGGGCTGTATTCCTGTGACTAAGCAATTATTGCCAAATTCTTGGCAATCAGTGCTCAAAATAAATGTTATAGCTAAACATGAGATAAATCAACAAGAAAGACTATTACCTCTCTAAGATGTCCAGCGATCATATTTGTAGGAGGGGAGTCCAGCGAATACAAGGACTTTCACGAGTGGATCGAGTTGTCATCAAAATGAGAAGGACACTCACCAGATCTGTGGACTGTTACTTGGAATATTGGAGTGTTTCCCATGTT